>CM077249.1:1800036-2450036 GCA_039654775.1 Spinibarbus caldwelli | reverse complement strand
GGATTTACCCTCAATGTTCATGCATTTTAGTGGATATTTTTGAGCCGTCGCCTGACTTGACCTGAATATTGCTGTCACGAGGAATCACGAATGTTTTCAATGTTAATTATTTTAACAGACGTTTAACAATAACAAAGGCTTCATGTTTTTTTTTTTTTCTTGGCCTTGCGCCAAGGTCTCCATTTTGTTCCATGTTTTGAACACGACTTCCTGGATAGCTCCGCTTTGAGGCGTTTTATTAACCTCACCAGTAACCTATCAGCGAGTCGTTGAATGATGATAAACAGCAATGCCGGCCAATCAGTGAAAGTCTGTGCAGCTTATTCTGAATTCTGAGACAATGAATCTGTGTATACGAGAGCTTATAACTACAAATCCATACAGTGACTTTTTTATGGATTTGTTGATGAAATAAATGCTAATAAAACAAGTATACTTTATTTATTAGTACATAAATGGACTTGCAATGCCATTAAACAAAACTTTTTTTTTTATTTTTTTTTTTAAATGTATACAGTCAAACATTAATACTTATCTGAAATGCACAATTTAATTCACAAGCATTGAATATTAGGAAAAAGAAATGTAAAATTGCTAAATGATTTCTACGGAAAACCTAGAAATAACAGGTAAATTGTAAAATTTTGGATATATGGAAAAGACATAAAAATGCATAGAGTCAAGGACATTTCTATTAGTTATATACAATTTTAATCAGCTCAATATTGTTATTTTGAAGAGTGAAACTTGCCTGCAAGTTATTGTTACTGGATTGTTCTTGTTTTTTTTTTGTTTTTTTTGTTGTTTTTTTGTTGTTTTTTTTTTTTTTGCCTGAATTGGTTCATAAAATTTGCCAGCTTCTTTACGTTAGGCTTCTATATGCTAACATTTTTGTTCCTGTCTAGAACAAAACCCATATGAAATCTTTCAAAATCTGCAGATGTGAACAGTCTGTCTAAAGAAAAAAATTCAAGTGTTGCATGTAACATCCTTTTGTGTTTGCAAAACTTATTGGCTATTCTTTTAATATCTGTATTTGATTGGCACACAGGTGGAGGTGTTGTTGGCAGATGCAGAGCTGGCCTTTGTCCAATCAGACACTTCTAATGACTTCATATCACCATGACAACCAATGTAGAGGTGCTGGCTCAGCAGATATTGACCACTGAACAGGTTTCGGAGGTGAGTTATGTGAGAGAGAGATACAAAAATGAGGTGATTTAAATGATTAAGGTTATGACACACCAAGCCAGTGGTCAGTCGTCGGTCAGTGTAGGGTCATTGTTGAGCATCTGTCAGACCAGATTTTGTGGCATGTTCCACTCCTTTGTCACTCAAGTTAAGCTCATTCATTCAGCTCAAGTCAAGTCAGTACGCTGTTGATTCAACTTGGTTTAATAAGAGTGTGGTTGATGTTACAAAGTTGATCAGTTATGAAACAAATATTGATTCGGGTATAAAGCAGCTCTACAGAAGTAGGGACCTATGAAATCAGTTTTATTATTTTTTTCCATTTTAATTTTTCTGGACTCTTTTTAATGGTTAAATTAGTTCTGGGCGATAAAACGGTATTGATATTTATCGACGGTACACCTTCTTCGATAACAATAGAAAAAATGTTCGATATAGTGCATGGTATAGGCACGTGCTATGAGTGACGCATACAGCACACACGAACACGAACACATGCTGAATTGAGTGCTGTGTCTGCCTGTGATGAGGAGATTGTGAATAAAAAAATGCGTTGACAATTTAATGCGCTGCATTATTTTACTCATTGCACCCTCCTGTGGCCTCGGGAAACAAGCCAAAAATTTCCATTATTTAATCTGCATATAAAACATTAGAAATGAGATGTTTAGTTTTTATTTTGTGTTTGACTGTTAAAACAAGAAATATTTGTTGTTTGTCTCAATAAATTGGGTTAATTTAAAAATACAGTGGTTAAATTTTAAAAAAAAATTTAAATTTTGTTTTAAAAAAGGTTATAAAATATGTCAATAATTATTGATACCGAACGATATGAAACATTATATCGTTGATACATTTTTTAGCTATATCGCTCAGCCCTAGGTTAAATTAAATTTTATTAATCAAAAAGCATGACTAATTAATTAAAATAATGAAAAAATACAATTTAACATCAATTTATTTAAAGTTGAATATAAATTATATGTTTAGGGCCCTATGAAATATTTTTCTCACCTTCTGTTTTATTGTTTTATATTCTGTTTAAGAATTTATTTGAATGCATAAAACATCTTAATTTATTAGAAATTATTTTTACAATAGTCATATGAATTGTTCCTCAGGAATTCTGTTTTTTGTATTTTAATTTTTCTGGTTATCAAATGAATTCATAAAACATTAATTTAATTTATATTTTAATTAAATTAAATTAAACATTTTTTTTGGCAAACAAAGGGGATTTACTATTAAAATTAAAACATGAAAGAAATGTTGTGCGATTATTCCTTACAAAAATTAAGTTTTAATAACTATAGTAATAGTAGTACGTAAATTATACTGAACAATAGCAATATCAGTGTTTCCCCTAGGTTTATGGCTTTGGGGGAAAGATAATGGTAGGGGAAACACTGGTAATATATTTCTGGCACAATAATGTCTTCAAGTTAAACCGAACTTTTATTTTGACAGGTTGCTGTGAATACCTTTACATTTTTGTGTTTATATGATATGACGATAGTTTTTCTGAAACGGAAGTTCTGGAAATGTTATGTATTTATTGACCTCATTTAGTGAGATGGCAGAGGCTGAAAACACTGCCAGCATCACGCGTGCTTCAGTATGTGTGTAGTAAACAAAACCGCGTGTCTGTGCCATTCATTCACAGAGACACGCAGAACATGCAGGATTCATATTTAAATGGCATTTTTGCAGCTTAATATTCACAGACACTAGTCTATATCGCGTTTTTGATTTAACTGTACTGACCTACTTTTCATGTATCCATTCAAAATTTGGCAAATTCCGTGACATTCCGCATTATACAGTAAATTCCGTGTTTATGACTGGATCAGGGCTTAAAGTTCTCCGGCACCCTGCCGGATCTCCGGCGTGCAGCGTTTGGCTGCGGAAAAAAATAATCCTACGTTTAAAAAAAAAAAAAAAACAACAAAAAAAACTTGTTTATCACTTTCGAGTCCATGAGTTCGCCTACCAATGGTATGAGAGGAGCACAGCTTTCACTCTCAACCAAATTAACATTACTAGCCAATCAGAATGTTCTGCTCTTATAAACACGAGACGCGCATAATAGAATCCAATCGCAGAGTGGCAGCCCTGATGAATGGAGAAGTATGACACGTTAAAAAAGCTGCGAGGCGCAATGGTCAAAGATGTCCATCTAGCGCATATTTACATAGAAAAACTAATTAAAAAGCAGCGGAGCTTTGTAAACGGCTCAGAGTAATCATGTCTAGGGCTGTGACAGTGGCAGATTTTTACCACCGCGGTGGTAATGGACCAACTACCGCCGGTGGCGCGGTGTTGTGATATTAATATATATAAAATTTTGAAACGCAAAAAAAATAAAAAAAATAAATGAGGCTCGATCATCTATTAACAAACGTTTTTATTTTAGCACTTCCATCAGTGAACATGTAGCCTGCAAATCACTAAAATAAATATCCAATAAATAATAGTTAAATAGGAAGGTAGCCTTAAATAAGAAAGCTAAATATACCCTGTCTACCGGACGCGAGCGGTGCGGCGCGACAAGATAAAACTCAATAGAACTCATTATAATCAGTGATGCAGTCTACACTGGATGCGACATGACAAATCCCACATAATAAACTGCCTCGTCCTATTTATTACATACTGACAAAGTTCAAATGTCCTGTGTAGACAGACTCAACCTGTCTGGTTGCGACGCGGCGTGACACCTGTCGTGTCCGGTTTAGACACAGTTCACTGTTCCGCCACCAAGCAAGCGGGCACGTTAAATCCGTTCTGCACGCGCTCTCTGTGGAATGGGAATCGCGGAGTATGTTGCCACATTTCATGTTAGCATCTACCGCTGTCTCGTTTGTATTTGGCCAGTCTGGAAAAAGCCTCACCAATACCAACCTGACCAGTTTGCGATCACGTGAACTTGGAGACACTTGTACAAACGCGGATGGTTGACATGAATGGAGATGGCTCCAGATCGGCGATGTAGTATTTGGTTTCCCAACAAGGTCCATTGCTCAGCATGAAATAAATTTGCTGAATGCAGAATAAACTGTATTTTCCTGCGCTCAAATGTGCCAATCTAAAGGAAACGCCGTGTATGGCGTTTGAGGTAATTTGTGAATTAGGATAGACTTTTTCAATTGTTACTGTTATTACACTTGTATACAAACTTTGTATTATGCTTGTTATAGAGTCTGTGACGTCATGTGCACTACTGCCGGTGGCAGTAGACAACGTGACGTGGTTGTCACGGCGACCGTCACAGCCCTAATCATGTCATCTCCATAAGAACGATATGATTGCCAGAACAAATTTACCGGGATTTTTGAAAAGGTCCTGTTCACACATGATCTTTTAATGAGAACTTTCTGGTAATTTACCAGTAAAGATTGTATGTGTGAAAGGGGCTAAACTCTTCCTCTGCATATGCTGTGAATTTGAATTGCTTAATGTTCATTTGGGAAAACAGTGTGCATTCTCACTAGATTTGTAACGTAAATAATTTATAAACCTTTGCCAACACAGGAGAATACATCAACCTATTTCTAAATATGCTATTTATTGTACATCGTGATATTAAAATAAAAGTGTTTGAATTTGCATGTAGCCAAATATAAAAATTTAATGGATTTAAACGTCCTTTAATCACACTGTAAAGTGAAACAGGCCGTTGGCGCCCTCTGCATGTATTTGTTATAATACATAATGTACTTCAGTTGGTTATGTTCATATTATGTATAGGCATATTACATGATGTATTTTAACAGTGTTGTTCAGTAAAACCATGTAATTACTTGGTTTTGATATTTTATTTGAGGCAATTATTATTGCCTCATCGTTAGTTTATATATAAATGGTTGTACTAAAGCCTGGTTTTCACTTAGGTTTGTTTGTGTTACTAAAACATATCAGATTACTCGATTGTCAAAATAATCAGTAGATTAATTGATTACCAAAATAATCATTAGTTTACAGCCCTAGATTAGTTAAAATATTTTAAAATACAACTGCATTGTTTTACTTTTTGTAATTAAAAGACAAATATTTTGTCATTGAAAATTTCTTTAAAATAATATTAAAATATTGTCTCTTTATAGTGAACCAAGTATCTATATTTTGTCTCATCTTGTGAGCTAAGTGTATTGTCACTCCCCTAGTGTCAATAAGCGGTGATATAGCTCATAATTTTCCAAGTGTATGATACAGCTTTCATTCTTCAGGTCAACCATATATTCATGAAAAAAATCAGTTTGAATAAGGAAAGCAATAACTTTGCCATAGTATCCTTTCAAATGTTAAAGTTGCCATATTCCACACCCCCCCCAGAAAAAATTTCAGGTTCAGGATTTTTTTTTGCTTTAACCCCTGCTGGATTCTGCGATTTCGTCCGCATTTTCCGCATCACAGAAAACACAGGGCCCTATTTATCAGCAGTCAGACTACTTCTCCTCACCCAGGGGGATTGATCCCTTGATAATTTAATAATAAAAATAATTTCTAAAAAATAAATAACACCAGCTTACTGGTGGAGAGGAGACAGAGTGATGAAGCCGATCAGCAGATATGGGGATGGTTAAGAGGCCATGATTTTGTTCAGAGGCCAGTGGGCGAATTTGGCCAGGATTCCAGGGTTACACCCGTACTCTTTTTCAAAGGGCATCCTGGGATTTTTAATGACCACAGAGAGTCAGGACCTCGGTTTAACGTCTCTTCCGAAAGACGGTGCTTTTTGACAGTATAGTGTCCCCGTCACTACACTGGGGCGTTAGGACCCACACAGACCACAGGGTGAGCACCCCCTGCTGGCCTCACTAACACCTCTTCCAAAAGCAACCTAGTTTTCCCAGGAGGTCTCCCATCCAGGTACTGACCAGGCTCAACCCTGCTTAGCTTCAGTGGGTGACCAGTCTTGGGCTACAGGGTGATATGGCTGCTGGCTTAGAATAATTTAGCCATGACTGTTTTATATGAATGCCTTTAATTTAGCATGCATATGCAAATATGTATTACATTTCCATTGTCTTGCTGGACACTTTGTTGAAATATGGAAACGCATTGCTTTTGACCCTCAGATGAAGATGAATTTACTGTGTGTTGCAGGTACAGTCATCTGCGTCAGACAGCTCAGTGATGAGCACCTCTCCCCAGCGCATTCAGATCATCTCCACTGACTCCTCTGTCACAACCCCCCAGAGAATACAGGTTGACACGCAAGTACAACACACATGCTTTATCGTAGATGGTGCACTGACACATTCAATCACACTAAAACTCTTTCTCTTTTTCAGATAGTCACTGAGCAGCAGACAGGTCAAAAAATCCAAATAGTGACGGCACTTGACTCCACTGTGCCCAAACAGCAGTTTATCCTGGCAGCACCTGATGGCTCTTCAGCAGGCAAAGTCCTACTGGCATCACCTGAGGGTACTAGTGCCAAACAGCTTATCTTTGCCACTGCTGACACCCTGGTGCCTGGCCGAATTCAGGTATGAAGTCACATAAATGCATGAGTGTTTTTCAAGGAACCTCAAGGAACATATTAAAATAATTTAAAAAAATCCATGTCATGACCCCTTTAATTTTTGCTGAACAGATTTCAGCTTTAGGTCGCATTAAAACCATTTTGATAACTTTTTTTTTACCATGTTTTTAACTCCTGTCTTCATTATTTATGCCACTTTCCAAATGCCTTTTATATTTAGGTTTTATTGTTTATATTTATTGTCTCTTGTCCCAGACCCTGAATTTCAGTCTTAAAATATTAAAATCCATCATAAAAAGTTAAAAATGATTACATCCAGGGTGCAATTTGCAGATTTCTCTGCCTGTGCTGTTGATATCCCCAATTCTAGTAATTTTTCATCTCCAGACGGGATACATTTTATACCCGATTCTGGTCAGGCGGTATGCATTTCCTGTTTCCCAGAGTAGATGATGTTTTCTTGCCGGCATATTAACACTGGAATATTAACAGATTCTACCACATATAACGGTAAGTATTTGGACAAATATTGTGTTATAATTTTATTTAAAAAGTCAAAGTCAGAGTTTATATCACAATTCTGACTTCTCAGTATTACGAGTTTATATCTCACAATTCTGAGTAATTCTGAGAAACCTTGCTAGTAAGAAACTCCTAAGTCCTAAGAAAATCCTAAGAAACCTTGTTCCATGTGAGAGAAAACACTGACGATCCTGTTTTCTGAAAGCCTGCTCCTCACTGCAGCCAAAAATCACACAACTCCACACCACTCACAGACACTGGTTTATAATACAGGGAAAATGGTCAGTCGCAGTGACTTCTTTCACAAGTCAGCCTGTGGTGTCATATTAAATGTATCTGTATAGTGAAACAAATTAGAGGACCAGAGCTAACTGCTGTGAAAATGGCTTATATTTTAATTAACTATGTGCTAATGCCTGTTGTTGGATACTCCAGTATATTTAAAATTATTTTCTTGTTGATGACGTAAAGCAAAAGTAGGTTATTCATAACTGAATTAAAAGTCTGGCATCAGTGAATAACAGCTTTGTCACATTATGTATTTTCATAATACTTCATGTTTCATTGTCACACAAAAATAGAGTAAAATCTCTATTAGATGATGTAGTTTTACTGTATTTTACACAATAGGCTATATACTGTCACACTACCCATCTGTGAACTAGAGAATTACTTTTATCTCTGGCATCATAATCATCATCATCATCAACCCTGAATGCCAAGTAATTAATCCTTCTGCCTTTTCTGGTAGTTTGTAACAGATGCAGT
This sequence comes from Spinibarbus caldwelli, assembly GCA_039654775.1. Classification (NCBI taxonomy): domain Eukaryota; kingdom Metazoa; phylum Chordata; class Actinopteri; order Cypriniformes; family Cyprinidae; genus Spinibarbus; species Spinibarbus caldwelli. The sequence continues at coordinate 2,442,067 of CM077249.1, read as the reverse complement.
GTCAGTGGAGAGGCTTCTGGGTAAAGGGGCAGACATGAGCCGAGCCCAGCCTATAGAATACTGCGTGGTGTGTGGAGATAAAGCCTCAGGTACAAATACATGCAATGTGAATAATGCTAGTGCATACAATATGCTTTATACAGTATGCTTCAAATGATCATTCATATATAGCCTATAAATACACTACTTTAGCGACAAGATAAAGTGATGTAGTTGTTGTGAGAATAGCAATTACAGCAGCAATGGTTGTCTCCTCCACCATGTTTAAAGTTTATGGCCTGCCCAACTCGGAAACTCTGGTATCAAAATTAATTCCAAGTTTCCCAGTAGTAAATACGACTTGAAAGCCATTCATATCTAATTTCCGATTAGAAAACTTGTGTTTACAATAATTCCGATAGCACGTGAAGGCAGCATTAGTAGATCATAAAGGCCGTTGGTGCCGATGTTTTCTATGATGTACTCAACGGCCCAGTTCAAGTTCACCGACGTCAATATATTCTCCGGTCTGGTTTGTTTGTTGGACAAAATGGTGGATTCGGCGTTATGATTGGTCAGATCGTCTGTCAAAAAAGCTCCCTGCAAAGAGGAAAAAACCTCATATTTTCAAGTTTCTAGGCCGCCGCAAAGAACATTTCAGAGAAAGAACTAATCTCTAGATTTGGTAAATATGTGGGGTTCATACTGGATCTTTGATTCAAGGTATTTAAGAGTTTGTTTGAGAGACCTAGTAAATTCCTTAATCTTACTTGTATATTACTCTTTGTTCTCAAATTTATATGTCTGATTTCTGGTTTAAGACGTTAAAGATTTACATCACTCCTCTAAAGATCATGTGAAAATGCTGAAATGTACAATTGCTGAGAAAACACTCACCCTTAGGCCATCCATAATGTAGATTACTTTGTTTCTTGATCAGAACAGATTTGGAGAAATTTAACGTTCCATCACTTGCTCACCAATGTATCCTCTGCAGTTAATGGGTGCCGTCAGAATGAGAGTCCACACAGCTGGTAAAAACATCACAATAATCCACAAGTAATATGCAGTAAACTGCAGCCCATCAATTAACGTTTTGCGACGTGAAAAGCTGCAAATTTGTAAGAAACTAATTCATCATTATGGCTTTTTAATGTCAAACCATTGATTCATCCTAAAATACAAGCCCTCTATCCATAATATTGCTTTCTTCAGTGAAAAAGTTGTCTCGTCTGAATCAGGAGAGAATTGTGCACAGGTCAAACACCATTTACAAGCAAAAACAGTTGTGATGTTCTTACCAGCTGTTTGAGCTCTGACGGCACCTATTCACTGTAAGAGGATCCATTGGGGAGCATGTGATGCTAAATTTCTCCAACTTTATTCTGGTAAAGAAAAAAACTCATCTAGAGCTTAGATGGCCTGAAGTTGAATAAATTTTCAGCAAATTTTTATTTTTGGGTGAACTATTTCTTTAAGTAAGCCACTCAGAGACAACAGGAGGGTGCCTGGGACAAGGAAAAAGAAAGTTAGAAAGTCTACTCTAAACCTTTGAAGCAAGTTTTAAATCATTTATTGAGAAAACAAGTTGTACCGTTGAATAAGTGAATAAATCTGCTGCCTTCTCTAGGGAGCGTCCTACATGCTTTACGTGCAACAGCGCCCCCCTATTTACCTGGATCTTCTAGTTTACAGATTGATTTGACTAAAAATAAGAGAGTAAAGTTGTTACATGTGAGTTGGTCATTTGTATTATGTTTTTGACGTTGGATATTTTTGTTTACACTGTATTACTATTTTTAAATATAGCTATATATTATATTTTTATTTGTAAATATACTATGTGCGGGTTTGTGTATTTGAAGGGAGGCATTATGGGGCAGTCAGCTGTGAAGGGTGTAAGGGGTTCTTCAAGCGAAGTGTGCGCAAGAGTCTGACATACAGCTGCCGCAGTAACCAGGACTGTGTGGTCAACAAACACCATCGCAACCGCTGCCAGTTCTGTCGTCTCAGGAAGTGCTTGGAGATGGGCATGAAGATGGAGTGTGAGTGAAAAAAAAAATAAAAAAAATAAAAAATACAATTCTGACCACATGGTCATAACATGAAAAAAGGTACAAAACTGTCACTGGGGGAGTACTTTTTTAACTAATATGTACACTTCAGGTACTAATACTAATACAAAGATGTACCCTTTTAGCTTTTGTACCTTAGGGTACTGCCCAAGTGACAGCTTTGTACCTTTTCTTTCTGAGAGTATACACCTGTGTCTGATCTTCTGAGAGCACATAACCTCATCTGAACTTATTAACACTCCGTAGCCATTGAAACGGTGCTGGTGCTTGGCTGGAGCTCATCTGGAGGATCTGTAAACCGCTGTATTAGAACTGGCCCATGTTTCCAGTGACATGAGAGCCCAATAATGTCGTAACTGACTATGATACTATACAACCTTGCCACAAAAACAGTCTTGAAGGATTTGTGAGCATAGTATTATTATGAAGACATTTTATGTGGACTTCTGGGCAAAAATAAAAATGCCACAAATATCTAGATTATAGTCTCTTTAAATGTTTCCTAATTGCACATTGAAAATTTGGAAGGCTGAAGCTTCTCACAGCATTTATGCATTTTGTATTACTCACATAGCTGTACAGAGTGAGAGGAAACCCATTGATCTTCCTAGAGAAAAACCTGCCAACTGTGCAGCATCCACAGAGAAAATCTACATCAGGAAAGACTTGCGAAGTCCACTCATCGCAACACCGACCTTCATCTCTGAGAGAGATGCCTCACGGTGAGACTCACATTCACAAACCATCTGCATGCTATACATCAGGGTTCCTCAAATCTTGCCCTGGAGGGCCAATTCGCTGCAGAGTTTAGCTCCAACCCTGATAAAACTCACCTACCTGTGATTTTCTAATGATTTTGAAGACAATGATTAGCATGCTCAGGTATGTTTGATTAGGGTTAGAGCTAAACTCTGCAGGAAAGTGGATCTCGTTGGCCAGATTTGAGGATCCCTGCTATACATGATGCATACACCTAGCTTAAACCTGAGGCTTAGTTTCAAAACAAAGTTCACATTAATATGATTCAAATTAGAACAAAGAATTTAGCGTTGTATATTTCAGTACGGGGTAATCATTTACAGTAGCTTTACTTTATTTGACTTATTTCTTAAAAATCAGTATATCAGATTCTGGTTGATTTTAGTTGCTTTGCATAAAAGCATCTGCTAAATGAATTAATTTAAATGTTTTTATCATGATTTAATCTTCTGTGCAGGTCCAGGCTGTTGGACTCTGGGATGCTTGTCAATATCCAACAACCTTTAATACAAGCTGATGGCACATTACTATTAGCAACAGACAAAGTAAAAACATCTACATAACTCTTCTGTGCTTGTCAATTTTTTTCTTTTGTGTTTTGTGCAGTCAAGGGTTTCCCAAGCTGAAGTTTGTAATGACCTTGGGTGTCTTTAGACTGTGATTGCCAAAATGCCAAATTATAATAAGTAAAACTTTTTACTCTGATCTCATATACAAAAAGTTACCATTTAAAGGGGTCATGAACTGAGAAACCAAAATTCCCTTGATCTTTTGGTCATTGTACTATTAAAAACATCTTGTAAGTTTCAGAACTCAAAACTTTGTCTTTAGTCTAAAAACAGCTTATAATGAAGCTGTCTGCCAAAACGACAGCTTGTGGAATGTTCTACTCTATGATGTAATAGTGTGGATAATCACTGTCTCTGCAGAAGAAGATCAACGCCTGCTTCTACATCACTGCCTGTTTAGCCTCGTCCTCCGATTCATGCGTGTAGTGTTTACGAGAGGCGAACGCAGGTCTACACAGAAATCAAACGATAAAGATGGATGCAAAGACAACAAGACGCTGTGCAGTGCCAAGCTGTGGAAAAAAGAGTCTTTGCATTGCCTTCCTTCTGATCCGAACATTAGGAAAAAGTTGATGAACTTTATTTTTAATTAAGTTACAGACCACGTCAGTAAGAACTTGCTCCTTTGTTCATTTCATTTTTACCACGGATTCGTTTACAAACAGTGCACAATTCGATGCAGGATTTTCAGAAAGATTGAAACTAAAAGACGATGCTGTGCCGACTATATTGGATCCAACAGTAATGTCGCAACACAGAAGTGTGAGTAACTGTTTTCATTATGTGGTCACTATTGCTTTGTCTGTTAAACATCGTAAACATATGTATGGAGTTATTTATGCGTTTTTAACCTAAATCACAGCAGCATCCATCTGTGAAGGACGTAGACTGCCAAACATACACAAGCTTTAGCCAGTCATAGCAGTGGGCGTTTACTTCCGAGTTTACAATCCGCCACTGCCAGTTCATGACCCCTTTAATTTATTTATTTGTCATATTTATTGAAAGATTAAACATTAAATGAAATCTCAGGGAGTTATTCAAGAATAATAATTTAGATCAAAGAGGTTGAACTGACAGTTAAAAGGTTGGGATTCCCTGATCTAAAATGTTTTGGTATTTGTTGCTGTTAAATTGAATATATTTTTTAATCAAAATGATACATCTTATAAACATTCAAAAAAGCTGTAGCCGTTTCATGTTTTTTTTTTTCTTTTTTTTTCCGCCCTAAAATATAAATAAAGATGTTATTTATTTATCAGGCGGAATCAGGACAAGGTGATCTGGGGACGCTGGCTAATGTGGTTACATCATTAGCCAACCTGAACAATCCAGTTAGTAACGGAGAAATGACAGACAGTCAGCTGGAGGAATCACCCAGTGAAATCACACGGTGTGTTATTAATGCAGACAATATACAGTCAGGTCCATAAATATTGGGACATTGACACAATTCTAACATTTTTGGCTCTATACACCACCACAATGGGTTTCAAATGAAACGAAACGAACAAGATGTGCTTTAACTGCAGACTGTCAGCTTTAATTTGAGGGTATTTACATCCAAATCAGGTGAACGGTGTAGGAATTACAACAGTTTGCATATGTGCCTCCCACTTGTTAAGGGACCAAAAGTAATGGGACAGAATATAATAATCATAAATCAAACTTTCACTTTTTAATACTTGGTTGCAAATCCTTTGCAGTCAATTACAGCCTGAAGTCTGGAATGCATAGACATCACCAGACGCTGGGTTTCATCCCTGGTGATGCTCTGCCAGGCCTCTACTGCAACCGTCTTCAGTTCCTGCTTGTTCTTGGGGTATTTTCCCTTCAGTTTTGTCTTCAGCAAGTGAAATGCATGCTCAATCGGATTCAGGTCAGGTGATTGACTTGGCCATTGCATAACAATCCACTTCTTTCCCTTCAAAAACTCTTTGGTTGCTTTTGCAGTATGCTTTGGGTCATTGTCCATCTGCACTGTGAAGCGCCGTCCAATGAGTTCTGAAGCATTTGGCTGAATATGAGCAGATAATATTGCCCGAAACACTTCAGAATTCATACTGCTGCTTTTGTCAGCAGTCACATCATCAATAAATACAAGAGAACCAGTTCCACTGGTAGCCATACATGCCCACCACCACCATGCTTCACTGATGAGGTGGTATGCTTAGGATCATGAGCAGTTCCTTTCCTTCTCCATACTCTTCTCTTCCCATCACTCTGGTACAAGTTGATCTTGGTCTCATCTGTCCATAGGATGTTGTTCCAGAACTGTGAAGTCGTTTGGCAAATTCTAATCTGGCCTTCCTGTTTTTGAGGCTCACCAATGGTTTACATCTTGTGGTGAACCCTCTGTATTCACTCTGGTGAAGTCTTCTCTTGATTGTTGACTTTGACACACATACACCTGCCTCCTGGAGAGTGTTCTTGATCTGGCCAACTGTTGTGAAGGGTGTTTTTTTCACCAGGGAAAGAATTCTTCGGTCATCCACCACAGTTGTTTTCCGTGGTCTTCCGGGTCTTTTGGTGTTGCTGAGCTCACCGGTGCGTTCCTTCTTTTTAAGAATGTTCCAAACAGTTGTTTTAGCCACGCCTAATGTTTTTGCTATCTCTCTGATGGGTTTGTTTTGTTTTTTCAGCCTAATGATGGCTTGCTTCACTGATAGTGACAGCTCTTGGATCTCATCTTGACAGTTGACAGCAACAGATTCCAAATGCAAATAGCACATTTGAAATGAACTCTGGACCTTTTATCTGCTCATTGTAATTGGGATAATGAGGGAATAACACACACCTGGCCATGGAACAGCTGAGAAGCCAATTGTCCCATTACTTTTGGTCCCTTAACAAGTGGGAGGCACATATGCAAACTGTTGTAATTCCTACACCGTTCACCTGATTTGGATGTAAATACCCTCAAATTAAAGCTGACAGTCTGCAGTTAAAGCACATCTTGTTCATTTCATTTGAAATCCATTGTGGTGATGTATAGAGCCAAAAATGTTAGAATTGTGTCGATGTCCCAATATTTATGGACCTGACTGTTTGTGTGTGTTTTTCAAAATGTAAAGAGATACAAAATTGTGGTATTTGTTATAGGAATAAGTAATCTTAAAAAGAAAATTACTCCATTCCAAAGACGCATGACTTCTTTCTTCTGTGGAAGGGTTTGTTTTCACCATTAAACAAAAGAAGACGGCAACATCTTAGTTTGAATATATTCCTCAAACAAACCTGATGTATGGCTCCTAAAGTCATTTATGATACTTGTTTGGTGTTGTTGCTGCTGTTATCTATTTTTGAAGTCAGGGTTGCCATCTTCTTAAACAAGAGAAGTCTGAACATTGTACAGATTTCTTCTTTTGTCTTCCTGCAGAAGAGAGAAGGTTGTACAGTTTTGGAATGACATAAGGTTAAGTAAATTTCAAAGAGCTGGTTTTGAACTGTACCATCAAAACAAGATTAAAAAAAAAAAAAAGAATTTTTCATAATTGTTTCTAAGTGTGATGTCTTTGGTGTTGCAGTGCCTTTGACACGCTAGCTAAAGCTCTGAACCCCAGTGAGGTGGCGGAGGGCCAGAGCTTGTCAGAGGTGGATGGGGTGGGTGGAGCCACAATACAGGTGATCAGCAGGGATCAAATCACACCACTCATAGAAGTTGAGGGACCTCTGCTTACAGACACACACATCAGCTTTAAGGTGTGTACATGACATTCTCACTCTCTTGCAAAAGCCTTGAAGTCAACATGAAAAAAAAGCTTTATGTTTTATGTTTTAGGCTACTGTTGTAGACTGTACATCTGTTTGCTGTTATTTATCATCGATTAGTATTAATGTAATGAAGTTACAGCAGTAAAAACATAACAAAATTTGGATAAAGATGTGTTACATTGGACCGTGTGGTGTTGCTCTATAGGGTGAATCCACATTCTTGTCTAAATGTCTCCTCAAAAGTGAGTGACAGTAGTGTTCAGATCTGACTCATTTCCCAGGTTGACCTGCTTTTCACTATCCAATAAATTCCTTATAGATCATATCAAGTATTGCCCTACATTATTTTACTACATTAAATAACAGTTAAATCTAAAATGTCACCAAATTGGTTGTGAAAGCCATTTGAGTTTAATAATGTACAGTGGGGGTCAAAAATCTGGAATGATTAAGATTTTTAATGTTGTTCAAAGAAGACTCTTCTGCTTACAAAGGCTGCATTTATTTGATAACAAATATAGTAAAAACAGTAATATTGTGAAATATTATAACAATTTAAAATAACTGTTTTCTATTTGAATATATTTAAAAAATGTAATTTATTCCTGTGATGCAAAGCTGAAGTTTTAAGCACCAATACTACAGTCTTCAGTATCACACGATCCTTCAGAAATCACTCTAATATGCTGATTTGCTGCTCAAGTAACATTTCTTTTTGTAAACAATGTTGAAGACATTGTGCTGCTTCACATTTTTGTGGCAAAATACGTACTACTGTGTGGTGAGCACGAGACTTTTAAAAACATTATAAATTATTCCAAATAACATTACAAATTATTATTAATTATTCCAAACTTATGACACCCAGTGAATGTATGTTACAGTATAATTAGGCATAAAGTGGGGTGTTATTCTTTTTTAGTATTCCTTATATATTTCACATTAATATATAGTAGACAACATTTGATGTGGACAAGAACAGGTATTGTTTTTGTTTTAGGACAACTTTGTTGAGAGTTTGGTTTTGATCCACTTCAAATGTTAACTACTATAGTTGGTACTGGTTAATATAATAACAATTATAATATTGGAACAGTTTGTATTCAGTAAATCATTGATTTAACTGTATTTCACATTGTTGAATGAGAATACAGAAAAAGTGAATTGAGAGGATTAATTACAATGTTGATTTATATTTGTAATTATAACTGAAAGTATTGTTTCCTAATTGAAGAATAGCACACACTTTTTATTACTGTAAAGGTGCTTCAAAATAATTTGTATTGTATAAATAAACATGATTTTATATAGCATGTGAGAAAACATAATAAATTAATTGTTGATAGTAATTAGACAAAATTTAAGACTTTTTTGTGTGTGTTTACTACTCTAAATAATAAAAGAAAATATTTGATTATTTTCTCTCTCTAGTTGACAATGCCAAGCCCAATGCCCGAGTATCTGAATGTGCATTATATCTGTGAGTCTGCATCACGCCTGCTCTTCCTCTCCATGCACTGGGCGCGCTCTATTCCAGCATTCCTTGCTCTTGGGTGAGATTTCTATTGTGGGGTTTCTCTCTGTACTTATGCATGTTATCTACTCTAGAATTTGTCAGTTTCTCTCTCTGTATGTGTAGGCAGGAATGTAACACAGCTCTGGTGCGAGCATGCTGGAATGAGTTGTTTATTCTGGGGCTGGCACAGTGTACTCAGATCATGAGTCTGTCCACCATCCTCGCTGCCATCGTCAATCATCTGCAGTCCAGTATCCAGGACGGTACAGTACAGTTAAACATCAAGTCTGACATCCAAAATGTTTACAGAGTGTACTTTGTGCTGGAGACATTATATTATACAACAAATCAGTTAGCGACCATACACAAGGTCTGCTTCCAAAAAGAAAAAATGACAAAGCCTGTGCCAAAGCAAGATCTGAAAAACAGTGGCAGATATAAACCTTACTCATATGGCTTTTTTTCTTCTTCCTCTATATGTTTTGTTGGAAGTGTTTCATGCTTTCAGTGGGTTTTGGTGCAGCTTGACAGATCCACCAATAACCATGATAATTCCTCAAACCATTAAAACCATCCTTGCTGAAAGAAGAGCAGTACTGAAACATACCTGATGTAAAAGCTCAGCTCTGCGAGTCGCATGCAGTTCTGTGTTTTAACCACAGATGGTGGTAAAAAGGCAAAAGTAGAGGTCTAAACATGATGGATTTTTCAGTCCTCTTCCCACCAAAATGTTATATTTAGTTTTTTGTTTCAGTAATGCCAACAGCAGAAATCATTTTCAAGTGCTGTTTAACATACACATTTGCCTTACATAATTTAATCTAGTAGTTTGCACATTTTAGAATTACATTAATCAAAAAGCAAAGAAATCAAGTTTAGAAGACCAGTTTTGTAATGTTTAAGTTAATTTGACTGTCTGTGCTTTCCCATTTTTTTTTTTCAGTGCAGTTAGAATAAAGTGGAATCATGCATCACGCATCTACTGTAATAATGCCCCATAAAACTTTCAAGAAATAAAAAAGTACTGCGCCTGTTGTGGTTGAAATGGTAAATGTTGCCATGCAGTTTCAATCATGACATAAAGGCATTGTCATAAAGCCTGAATTTCAATCTCTAGTTCCAGTTTCACAGTGTTTTCAAATGTACACAAATATGGCACAGTGTCGTCATAATAAATAATTGCTCTAAATGGATAGTTTACTGGTAAGAAACATATGCCAAAGTAGGAACCAAAAGAAGACGGCAAACCTTCAAACTGCTTAATTTAAGGATTTCTTTATAAAGATGATTTTAATTTAATTAAAAAAATTTTAATGGTGAAAACATCTTCAATATCAAAAATTGTTGATGTTGGAAGCATTGCTAAAACAAGTTACCTCTGTTAATATGTTGATGTAACTGAAGTGTTGTCATAAGTCTTTAACTAATAACTGATCTTCTCTCAGTAGATAAGCTATCCAGTGAACGCATTAAACTAGTCATGGAGCACATATGGAGGCTGCAGGAGTTCTGCAACAGCATGGCAAAGCTGCAGACAGACGGATATGAATATGCCTACTTAAAAGCCATTGTCTTGTTCAGTCCAGGTACACAACCATTCAGTTCCTCAAAGAAGGTCCAGAATGTTGCATTTGAGCGACCGAAAAACTTGTAGTATAACAAATGTAAACTCACAGCTGATTCATTAATTCGCCAGATCATCCAGGTTTGAGCAGCTGTAGCCAAATTGAAAAATTCCAGGAAAAAGCGCAGATGGAACTCCAGGACTATGTGCAAAAGACCTATCCCGATGATACCTACAGGTCTGTTCCATATTAAAGTAATACTCTGGGTGAAATGTATCATAATATTGAGCAACAGCATTTGTGGCATGCTGTCAGTTAATACAATTTTGTACACAACAGTTTTAAGGAAAAAACATGTTTGCAGTGTCCTTCTAGTGGGAATTTAGAATGCAAACAGCAAGCAACAAAGCATCTATAGCCATAATAATTTTAAGGTCCTGTGCCATCCAAGAAAGCGCTGTTGAGATGAATGGGAATGTTAAAGAATTGCTTGCTGCAGGTATTCTTGACCTCCTTGGACAAGTGTTTGTAAAGTATTGTTTCCATAAAGCAAAACTCACCCACAAGAATGACACTTGTAACGCACAACCAGAAGTTGGATAGGTAAGGAATAATTGACTGTGGGCCGTCGAATTATTAGAAAAATAATGCACACACGGGGTGGTGATGGTTACACCTCGGGTGTGCATTATTTTTCTAATAATTCAACGGCCCAGAGTCAATTATTCCGCTTATACTACGGTTACCACACCTCAAGACATCGACCAGATGATATATTTCAAGGGATTCATCCGGTTTTTTTACTTAAATCGCTAGTGTGAGTAGTATTATTTCTTCCGCATCTCATCCAGTGCCTCCGTTGCTAATTCCAAAACGTCATTTTAGTCAGCTGAGGCTTGATAGCAGACAAATGCAGCTAATAACTAAGTTATGAGAGAGAGAGAGATTGAGCGTGTGTGAATTAGCCTATCTCTCTGAGTCTGTCTCTCATAAGTGTTCGCCAGTAAGTTCATTTTCTTCACATACAGCGCCGTTGTTACCTTGCTTCGCTTGTGAGAAATGTCATGTACTTTTAAGTTGCTAAACTATTTACTGACAAAGTCATCAGAGTAGCGCTAACAACATTAGCGCGTATGTTTCCATCTGTGTAAACTGTGTCTGTAAGGGACAGAGCGGGACAAATAGCCCAGCAGGCACAAAACAGGCACACAACGTCATAAGACGTTGATATTTGGTTAAATTTCGGTTGCGACGTCGGGTGACCAAAATTCAATGTAAATTCAACGTCAATGTCAATGTTAAATTGATGTCCAATACCGACGTCAGCTGACGTTGAGATTTAGTTGTTTTTAGGTTGTGCAACCAAAATCCAACGTTAAGTCAACGTTAAATTGACGTCAAATATTGTTCTTGTTCTTGTGGGTTTTGGTTATTTTGCTGTTGTTATACGTTTTGAAATAACTGAAATCATTTGGCGAACTGATACGGGACTGTAACGCGGTCAAGAGCTGCCTGGAACTACGTTCGCCGTGCGTTTCCCTGAAAATAATTGCACACCTTAGAACGTTCGTCAGCCAATCAGATTCAAGCATTCAACAGCCCCGTAGTATAATCTCATAAAGTATAACAAAACTATAAACTGCTTTTAAATTCTCTGGCCCCAAGTATATTTATGTATCTGTGGTTACTGGAAACATGCCTTATTTGCTGTTCACAGAACTTGGGTTATATTTCATTTAGGTGTTTTATTAATTGGCTGATTTGCTAATGTCCTTTCATTAATTGCTTATTGATGTTGCAGGTTGGCCCGAATCCTGTTGCGTTTACCAGCTTTGCGGTTGATGAGTTCCAATATAACCGAGGAGCTGTTTTTTACCGGCCTTATTGGAAATGTACCGATCGACAGTATCATCCCATATATCCTTAAAATGGAGACTGCAGACTACAACAGCCAAATCACAAGCCCCTCTGTTTGATCATACTCTGACTGTCATTTAATTTTGACCTTGAGACTGAAGTCATGCAAGTCCCATCATCCTTCGCCCTCACGGTGACTCAAATATATCACATTATATTGAACCAACCAACAAGCTCTACCTCAAGAGGAGCTGCAACAGTGAAAGCCTTTCAGTATGTGACCGTTACCCTAGAAATATTGTGTTGTAGTTTACAGAGAGATGCATTATGAGACTCATTCCAATGACAGGACATTTGCCTCGAAAATTAAACAAAGGCCTTTCTTTTTTAAACCTTAATTTAAAAACACTTGAGCACTTCATGATGATTCCAATGGATCATTCCAAGACTAAATTTTTAAACCCCCAAATTCTCCCAATACAGTTTTTATTATTATTATTATTATTACTTATGAGGACAAGATCTACAATGGTCTTTTCCAATGGAATATGTGATTCTTGGTTGAATGTAACAGTTAACATCAAGACAGTTTGCTTTTGAATCTCTTGATCCCTGAATCTCTACTCATTATTTTTTCTCATTGATAAAGCAGTTATTGAGTAGAATGCAAATTTTCTGTGTCCCACAGATCATGTACATTGTACTGACACTTCTGCCGTCATGACAATCTGCCTCCTTCTCAATATCATGTTTTACCTTCAAACTCACGTATTTATTTCATTGAGTCTAACTCTATAGTTCATACAAATGTAGTTAATTTGATTTGCTTGGTTTAAAAAATCATCTGTTATTAAATGATATATAGGAATATATATGATTTGTATCTTTATAGCATTTGACTGCTGTAGCAATGTACAAAAGATGTAATTTTCAGATGTAGTATATCCACAATCATGATGGTTTAATGCACTTGGATTACTAATTTGCTTTTTATTTGCAGAAATGTGCACAGATCATCCTGGTTTGTTTCTAATTTTGTTGTCATTTCAAAAACTACAAAATGTCTCATTTTGTCCTAACTGTAAGAAAAGTATTGACATGCACTTATTTATATGACCCCCCAAACAAATATTCACCTATACTGTATTTATTTGGGTTTAAAATTAGTAGTTCAGAAAGAAAAAAAAAAGTAAATGTACTTGAATGTCCAGACTATGGTATTTGTTAGCCACATTGCTTTTTATGTCCCAGCGAACTATAATATGATAAACCACAAACACCAGAAGCATTTGCATGCTCTCTAATTAAATTTCAATAGGATTTTTGTTTGGAATCACCACCAACTGTGCAACTGTGCAGTCTGCCTATGATCTGTCCAGAATGTGCCTCATTTATTTGAAAACCTGCAAACGAATGCATCATTTATGCAGCAAGAGCATCTCTAAACATGTTTGAGTATAAGTGAATTTCACCAATTTCTTGTGAATCAAGTAAAAAAAAAAAAAAAAAAAAAAGTTTCACTGACTTTTACCATTGTTACACACTTTACTGTAAAGTGATGGCTGTTGAATAGATGTCCGTTGGCAAATATGTAGATTATATTCGAGAGAATATTCACTTCTCCATGCAAATGAACATGCAAACATGGACATCAACCTTAATCATCAGCAATGTCAAAATTTTTCTTTATAGAAACTGATTATACCCTGCTTTACAGTTCGAACCTGTCACAAATGAGGTTTCTGTTTCCCATAAATGTTTTCTTGTATAAAGTTTGTTGTTGTTTTAGAATTGGTTCAGAAGTCATCTCTACTTAATCTCCAAAATTCCTAGTTGTAGTTTCAAAAATACGCCCCCCACAAACAGTTTTATATGGTTTTAACACAGCAGTTATTTTAAACAAAATTTTGTACGTATTTTAAAATGCCTAATGTTTTTGATTTCAGTCTGTCAGTGACTGGTTTATAGATGTTGTAATGCCATGTTGTAATTCTAGTCATCTCTGTTTTCATCTGTCTGTGAGACAATAAGAAAGCTGTGCATGAACTAGCTTATAAATTTTATTAAATTCTATACTGATGTGGAGTTTCTATATTGTGGCGTGGAAAAAAAAAAAAAAATATATATATATATATATATATAATTATAAATTTCAAGACCCCTGTTGAAAACCATTTGGACATTGCATTGTCATGAAAATGGTACTCTAAAAGGGGGTTTCTCCCTTTCAAGTGTCATATTACAAAATTTGGTGGTTCTTATGTGATAGAAGTAACATATATATATATAAAAAAAAAAAAAAACATTAAAAAAAATGAATTTGGGTGTCACCCGGTGGCTATTTTTGGTACAGCGCCTACACAAAATCTCACAAGAACCTCAACTGATTTGACATCAACTTTAAATTTGGAACATAACTTATTTAGACATATGGCTTTAATTTTATTGCAGATTTTATTTTAGATTCCAATATATTTTTAAAATAGTTATTTTATATAAAATAAAAAAGTACAGTACATTTTCTTACAAACAACTTTTTTCACATTTTCATTTTTTAAAATGCTTGCGCTTCACTTCTGCTGATTGTCTTTTTTTAAAAAGAGACCAACCTGAGGTCTGTATTCCAAAGTGTTCTTGAGAAACACAAACAAATAAAGGTTGCTAAAGCTAACCCTATAGGCCCTATTAAATTGGCAAAAGCGCAATTAGATAACTGGACAAAACTTATGTAAAAAAAAAAAAAAAAAAAAAAGGTGCAACAATGCTTCATAAAAGCAATCTACAGCTTAGGATAGTTGTCCCAAAAATAAATACTTGGGATAGTTCACCCAAAAATGAAAATTCTGTCATTAATTACTCACCCTCATGTTGTTCCAAACCCGTAAGACCTTCGTTCATCTTCGGAACACAAATTAAGATATTTTTAATGAAATTCGAGAGCTTTCTGACCCTCCATAGACAGCAGCACAACTGAAATGTTCAAGGCCCAGAAAGGTAGTAAGGACATCGTTAAAATAGTCCATGTGACATCAGTTGTTCAAACGTCATTTTATGAAACTATGAGAATACTTTTTATGTGCAAAGAAAACAATTTCTTCTCTTGCGCGTCAGTCTTCGACACACGTTCATGAGAGTACCACAACGCATGCATGTGGTACTGCTGACGCTGAAAAAGACAAAAGAAATGACAAAAGAAGTATGTCCGAATTTACAGTACTCATAAAAGTACCCGGATGACCTGGCGAGATTCTGAAGTGTGCATATGATGAACACTTTATCTCTATCTCTTATTAAATGTCTGTACCTGACAACTTCTTTTAGACCTAGCCCACCTGAAAACCTGAAAAGCACTGTTTATTTGTGTCTTTGTTCTAATGTATATATTTTCAGCTATTGCTTGAAATTTGGTCATCTGTAGAAAAGATTCTTAGCACTGTGCCCTGTCTGTACCCCAGACTGCAATGTATATAGTATTTATTTTTCTACATTAACATATTTTTTTCTACAAATGGAGTACTTCAATTCTGTTGTTTCCTAATGAGCATTTATACTATATTTTACACATTGCACATTTTAGCACTTTCTTGTCATGTCATAAGCTATCATCAGATTACTGATCTCATGTGTGACAATTTTTTCTCAATGAATTATTTTTCTTTATGATTAAATAAATGAATACATACATACATACATAAAGGGTATTTTTTTGTTTGTGAATGTCCCAGTTGGGGTACAGGATGTGCAATTTCAAATAAATGTTCATATATTTTGGTTGCATCTGTGAGTTAATAAAAATGTAACTGGTTGTGTAAAATAGGTACATAATATCATAATATCAATACATCGATCAATACCCCTGAATCGAATCGTATCATAATCGTACTGTAGAATTTTTTGAGGTATCGGCAAATAGTGTATAGCTGTGATGAACCGTCTGATTTACACACCCAGTCAAACATCTTTGGAGAAACCTGAAAATGGCTCTCAATGGCCCTCAGTGTCAATGTGGAGTTTCACTTTTTTTGTCCTTACATTTTAATTAAAAATGAGGGGTTTTATTTTAAGGCGTTTTATGGGTTTTCATGAAGAAATGAAGTATTTTACGTCTTATTTGTGCTTACATTTTAATTGCACTTTAAATCTTTACGTATTTAATAACTGAATTAGATATATATTAATTTGATTTAGTCTATTAAAGGGGTCCTCTTTTACAAAGTCTTGATTTTGTTTTGTGGGTGTACTAGAACATGCTCTCATGCTTGGTGGTTCGAAAATCGCTTTATTTTTCACATAATTTACATTATTACTATACCTTCCTCCCCAGCCTTGCACAAACGGCTCGATTAGTTCCGGGTTTGTTGAAGGCCCGCCTTCCGAAAAACGTCTCCGGTTACTATCGTAACCTCGGTTCCCTGAGAGCGGGAACGAGACATCACGGAGAAATTCTCCGTTATGGGAACTCCTTCCCTTCAACCTTTCCTGAAGTCCTATTGGCTCACGCCAGTCCAAATGACTGGCCAATTGTCGCAAAGTATGCAAATCGCATGCAAATACTGACGAGCTCGAGAGGCAGTATAAAATGCGGTGCCCGCGACAATTACATCAGAATCGGATACTGAACGCCGCTTAGCTGGTCGAGCAGCGAGCACGGCGACCTCCGTGATGTCTCGTTCCCGCTCTCAGGGAACCGAGGTTACGATAGTAACCGGAGACGTTCCCTCTCGAGCTTTCACGAGACATCACGGAGAAATTCTCCGCTATGGGAACGATATTCAATCCCGCCGTGAGAGAGGCTATGAGCAGCCTGTACAAGTTACACACTCAGCGAAGATAGAATACACACATACAATTCCCACTAATAGCGACGCTTGAAGGCGGGCTCGCAGCTGATAGGTGGAGGTAAGCCAATGAGCGTCTAAACCCCAGGTATACGAAATTTGCATATCTGGTCAGTAATAACGTAGGCTGCGCTGAGAAAAGGGCAAAACAGACGCAATAACTGTACTGTAAGGGGCTGCACAGAGATAACTGTGTTTAAGCAGCATAAGCATAACATGATAATGGTAGCACTTAGTGAATCACACAGGAATAACAGGAA
Source organism: Spinibarbus caldwelli (assembly GCA_039654775.1). Taxonomy (NCBI): domain Eukaryota; kingdom Metazoa; phylum Chordata; class Actinopteri; order Cypriniformes; family Cyprinidae; genus Spinibarbus; species Spinibarbus caldwelli. The sequence goes on along the minus strand of CM077249.1, from coordinate 2,424,935 downwards.
GCTGCACTGTTACAGGGCAGACAACAACAACAATCGCATAGAGGGCTGCGCAGAGTAATTACTGTGCGAGGCAGCAACATACATGAATAGAGGTAGCAAAACATGAATCAGTCACTCACCGACAGCACTTGGGAGGCTAAGGACTGAACATCCAGCTTGTAAAACCTGGCAAAGGTATTCTGAGAAGACCAGCCGGCTGCAAAGCATATATCCCGAATAGACATACCTCTCGACCAAGCCCAGGAGGAGGCAATAGCCCTTGTTGAGTGGGCCCTAATGTGCAAAGGGCATTCCAAACCTCGGCTCGTATAAGCCGACGTGATAGCGTCCACAATCCAGTGGGAAAGCCTCTGTTTTGACACGGCCCGGTCCTTCGCACAACCACCGTAGCACACGAAAAGCTGGTCAGATTGCCGAAAGCTAGCCGAACGGTCAATGTAAATCCTCAAAGCCCTGACGGGGCACACCAAAGTCTGAGCATCCGCATCACGCGAGGTCGATGACTCAGAAGACAGGGCAGACAACGACACAGTCTGCGTTCTGAAGGGAGTAGATAGCGATTTAGGCACGTAGCCCGGTCTCGGCCGGAGAGTGACGCTGCAGTCACCGGGTCCGAAGCGAATACAGTCGCTGTCCACAGAAAACGCATGTAAATCCCCTATGCGCTTAGCCGAAGCGAGGGCAAGAAGAAGTGCAGTTTTGAGGGATAGCTCCTTCAAATCAACGGATGTTAAAGGCTCGAAAGGTGGCTGTGAAAGAGCTCTTAACACCACCTCTAGGTCCCAGGGCGGGACTGAAGGCGGACGCGGGGGATGCAATCTCCTCGCTCCCTTGAGAAAACTCACCACCAGCGCGTGCCTGCTGATCGATTGCCCGCCCAGCGGGGAACGAAACGAGGCAATAGCTGCCACATAGACTTTCAGTGTTGATGGTAGAGAACCACTATCCAGTCTGTACTGTAGAAAACGCAGAACATCCGACACAGAGCAAGTAGCCGGGTCGATATGAACATCACTGCACCATTTCACAAACACTCCCCATTTCAGAGCATACAAACGCCTCGTAGAGGGTGCCCGCACCTCCAAGAGCGTCTCGAGCACTCGAGAATGCAGGGTGCTCAGCTCCTCTGATATCCCCGAAGCAGCCACACATGAAGGCTCCACAACTGCGGGTTCGGGTGCCACACCGAGCCGCTCACCTGAGATAGCAGGTCCTTCCTTATGGGGATCGGCCAGGGCGGTGCCACCAGCAGCTCTGTCAGGTCCGGGAACCAAGGCTGGTTCGGCCAGTTCGGCCAGTTCGGCCAGTTCGCGATGAGTATCACCGAAGCCCCCTCCTCCCTGATCTTGCATAACACCAGTGGCAATATCTTGATCGGAGGAAACGCATACAGCCTGGCTGCTGGCCAGTGCGATGTCAGAGCGTCCCCCTTCAGCGGGGAGTGAGACAGGGAGAAGAACAGCGGGCAGTGCGCATTCTCGCTCGTGGCGAACAAATCCACCTCCGCTCTCCCATAGCGAGTCCAAATCATATGAACCGACTCGGGGTGCAACCTCCACTCTCCTTGGGGAATCCCCTTCCTCAAAAGCATGTCCGCCCCGCTGTTCAGGAGACCGGGGATGTGCGCTGCTCTGATGGAGAGAAAGTGGCGGTCCGCCCATAGCAGGAGATTCGCTGCCTGCTTGTACAGAGTCCTGGAGCGTACGCCTCCTTGGTGATTTATGTACGAGACCACGGACATGTTGTCGGTGCGAATCAGTACATGTCGCTGTTCCAGCTGCGTACGAAAATCCGTTAGAGCTAAGAACACCGCTTCCAGCTCCAAGCGGTTTATGTGCCACCGGCTCTGAGGTTCTGACCACAGCCCCGAAGCCGGCCTGCCTTCGCACACTGCTCCCCAGCCGCGAGTCGATGCGTCCGTCGTGACCACGACACGCGACGTCACCAAACCCAGAGGAACCCCCCGGCTGAAGAGCTCCGGGTTGCGCCACGGCCTCATAGCTTCGATGCAGCCACGGGAGATCGCGATGCGCAAACGGCCCGAAGTCCACGCCGTCCATGGGACTCGAGATTTCAGCCATAACTGCAACGGGCGCATGTGTAGTAAGCCCAGATGACATACCGCTGAAGCAGACACCATGAGTCCCAGCAGCCTCTGAAATTCCTTCAAGTGAACCGAGCTGCCCAGTCTGAAATGGCGCAGGGAAGACAAAATGGCCGCCGAGCGCTCCTGAGAGAGGCGGGCTCGCATCTCCACCGAGTCGAAGCACACCCCCAGATATGTTATAGACTGACTCGGGGCGAGAATGCTCTTCTGCATGTTGACACATAGCCCTAGGGACTCTAAGTGACGAAGCAGCATGTCTATATGGCTGAGTAGCGTGTCCCGGGACTGAGCTAGAATCAGCCAATCGTCCAGATAGTTGAGAACGCGCATCCCGCTCGCTCTGAGGGGGGAAAGTGCCGCATCCATGCACTTCGAAAAAGTGCGTGGGGCCAAAGCCAGCCCGAAGGGGAGAACAGAGTATTGGTACGCTGTGCCCTCGAAAGCAAACCTCAGAAAGCGTCTGTGATGCGGTGCTATCTGAATGTGAAAGTACGCGTCCTTTAAGTCCACGGACGCAAACCAGTCCCCGAGGCGAATTTGCGCCAGGATCTGTTTCAGCGTTATCATCCTGAACGGACGCTTGCATAGTGCTCTGTTGATGGGCCTGAGATCTAGAATCGGGCGGAGTCCCCCGTCTCTTTTGGGTACCACGAAATAGCGGCTGTAGAAACCGCTCTCCAGCTCGCTCGGCGGGACTCGCTCTACCGCTCCTTTCTCGAGCAGACCGCATACCTCTCGTCTCAGAACCAGGGCATTTCGAGGCAATGTTAGCGACTGCACCACGCCGTTGAAACGGGGCGGTCTGCGTCTGAATTGAAGAGTATATCCGTGCTCTATCACACCGAGTAGCCAACGCGAGATTCCCGGAATAACTTCCCACGTGCTCAGGAACTGACATAGCGGCTTTAGCGGCTTGGTCGTTGGATGCGCCGGCGAGTGATGCGCGGCTATAACCTGTGTGGGCGGCAGCTCTGCACCGCTCTGAGGCGGGGCAAGCGGCACCGCATTGACTGAGTGAGGAGGAAAGAGCTCTTTTTGTGAGAATGTATGCATTTTTATTGAATGAACATCCAACACACAAACATTTGAACACTTGAACTTTTGGCGCTTTGGAGCCGGGCCGCTCGCGCACTCTCCTCCTCTCTTCAGGCCGTCAGGACGACGGCTTAGCAGCCGGCGGCGGCGGGCGAGAGTCACGTCGCGGGCTTCTCCGCTGGCCATGGCGCTTCCTCCCGAGACCCCACGCCTTCCTCCGGACATCCGGCTCCTGGCGAGGAGCAGCAGCAGTCACCACCGCGGTCGCTGGCCTGGGGTTATCCCTCCGTTGTGAAGAGCCAGGTGCCGACGAGGACCTGGATCTCGCCGTCTGCTGCTGGAAAGCGCGCCTCGGCATGACGTGACTCATGGCTTTGGCGCGCTTTTGAGCCTCCGCAAAGCGCTCAATAATGGACTCCACGGCGTCACCAAAGAGGCCGGAGGGAGTCACAGGAGCGTTCAGCAGCACCTTACGGTCAGCATCCTTGAGATCAGCTAGGTTTAGCCATAGGTGCCTCTGAAGGACGACCATAAAACCCATGGCCTTACCCACGGCCTGGGCTGCTCGCTTTGTCGCCATCAGCGCGAAGTCTGTCGCCGCACGCAGATCCTTAATAGCCTCCGAAGTGAGAGCTCCACCCTCCGCCGCCTGCAGGAGCTTCGCCTGAAAAACCTGCAGCACCGCCATGGCGTGCAGCACGGAAGCCGCCTCGCCATCAGAGGCATATGCTTTATTAGCGAGGTGGGCGGTGGTCCTGCATGGCTTCGAGGGAAGGCTGATGTCCGAGCCTAGGGTCTTGGCTGCTGCAGGACACAGGTGTGCAGCGACGGTCTCCTCGACAGGGGGAGAGCGCACGTAACCGTGGGCCTCCGCCCCATCCACGTGGGAAAAGATGGCCTGCGTGGCAGAGTGGACGCGTGCCGATTGGGGCGCAGACCACGTTTTCACCAGCTGCTCGTGTACGTCGGGGAAGAAGGGGACCGACGCCCTTGAGTCAGCTTTCCGGGTGGACCTGAAATACCAGGAGTCGAGCTTACTCTTGGCAGGCTCTTCTGGAGGACTCCAGGTAAGCTCCAACTCCTGGACAGCCTTTGACAGAACCCTCATGAGCTCCTCTTGGAGGTCTGGGGGCCCTGTGCTGTCCGTTTGATCGGGCTCCGACCCCGCCCAATCCTCCCTCTCCGAGGCCGAAATGGACATCGAGTCATGCCCCTCCTCTTGGCCAAAGGACACAAACTCCTCGATGTTGGAAGGAGGGCGGAAGCAGTCCTCAGGGAAGGAAACCGGGGAACGGGGTGACCCTTGGGTTTGGCGGAGCGGCAAGACGACGCTCCCGCCACCGGTAGAGGGGGGGCCCACCAGCAGCACGCTGGCGGCAGTGGGCCTCATCCCAAATAGGCCGCGAGCCATATCGCGGCGGGTCCGGAGAACGCGGGCCGGTAGGTCCGCGCAAAGTCTGCAGTCAGACTCGTCCAGCGCCGCCTCGGCGTGGGCCAGGCCCAGGCAGGCAACGCAGTGATCGTGTTGATCCGGCGGCTCTATTGGTCCCGCACAAATCTTGCAAACTGTTGCCATAATGAATTCAGCAGGTGAAGTAGAAGATTCTGATGTAATTGTCGCGGGCACCGCATTTTATACTGCCTCTCGAGCTCGTCAGTATTTGCATGAGATTTGCATACTTTGCGACAATTGGCCAGTCATTTGGACTGGCGTGAGCCAATAGGACTTCAGGAAAGGTTGAAGGGAAGGAGTTCCCATAACGGAGAATTTCTCCGTGATGTCTCGTGAAAGCTCGAGAGGGAACTAAATGTGTTGTCATTGGTTAACTGTCCCAGTGCGTTGTGATTGGCGAACAGCTTAGACGGTGTTTCAGTACTGCCCCGCCCCTTACTAAAACAGCAAGTTCGTCATTATTGCCAAATCAATTCAGACCCCGAGAATATTGAACAAGAGGATCGCGCAGAACCTGTGCACACACGGATATTGCAAGATATATTAAAGTGGTAACTATATATATATATATATATATATATATATATATATATTTTTTTTTTTTTTTTTTTTTTTTGATAAATCACGTTTTAGATAGGATGTCAACAACAGTTTAAAAATAACTGCATTTATTATGTACAGATAAGTGCAACGGTAATATGTATTATGTTTGTTGTTCTTTAATTCTAACATTATAACAGTAATTGCAGTGAAACTTATACAGTTGAATTTATTTATACCATAGTCCCACAGATTTGCACTATTTGTGGCGGCATATATATGCAAATTCGGGAGAGAGCGAGGTTTCCCCGGTAAGGGGGGAAGGGAGGGAAGGGAAGTGGTGTGTGGCCAAGTATGGTGACCCATACTTGGAATTTGTGCTCTGCATTTAACCCATCCAAGTGCATACACACAGTAGTGAACATACACCTGGAGCAGTGGGCAGCCAATGCTGCGGCGCCCGGGGAGCAGTTGGGGGTTTGGTGCCTTGCTCAAGGGTCTCACCTCAGTTGTGGTATTCCCTGCCGGACCCGAGACTCGAACCCACGACCTTCGGGTTACAAGCCCAACTCTCTATCCATTAGGCCACGACTGCCCCACTTTTTATTATTTTTTTTTATTTTTTTTTTTATTTTTTTTGTTAGGGGAAACGCTGTACACAAAGCAGAGCTCAGCTCACAAACGCTGCTTTATCAGACATTACATGTAAGATGAAATGAAAATGACATCCAAAATTTTCTGAAGACAGTCGGTTTCCATCAGAAATACAGTGATATAAAAACACCCGCACCGGGTTTCGATTTTGAAACTGCATTCGAATTTCTGGAGGCGGGATTTATTTTAATGATATTCTAATGGGCCAATTTGTGATGTCCCAAATACAGGAAAACAACTTTGTAGTCCAAACGAACCGTTCGTTGTAGTTCTTGAAAAGGGATTTTTTAAAAACGAAATATCTCCCTTTGGAGTTGACTTTGAGATTTGTAACTTTGTAGATCTTTTTATGCCCAAACATACACACTACACACTAACTAAAATTCAAAAAGTGAAAAAGCATAATAGGACCCTTTAAACCCTCCATATCCGCTTCTACTATGCTAAAGTGTTCTTCTCCAGTCCTCTAGTTGACGCTAGATGGTGTGTTTGGGTTGAGCAGACGCTGTCAATAAACGCGAAGCAGGAGCATCATGAGCTGATGTGTTGTGATCACGTCTGTGGATAATGTAGTGACATAATTTGCACAAATTTATAGTTTAATCATGCCGATGAAGGGAAGATTCCCCATACGGAGGACACTGGAGTATCTGCAGAAAGGAGAAATCGTGTTTAAAAAATCTGTGACGATTATGACTGTCAATTATAACACACATGGAGATCTGAGTGAAGGAGCAAGGTCAGGAAAACACGACCATCAAGAGCTGACTTTATTTGCCATGCCTGCAAACCGATTTTTATCTTTTCAGAAATGTTTTATTGAAAGAGTGTTAAGTATTTTCACTGTCAACGTGTCACGCCACCACAGACAAAAATACTGTTTGTGTTTTAAATAACCTGAAAGTATTTTAATATCTGCAATAAATTTAAAATAGTTAGAATCAGATGAAATGTGAATAGAAAAACATTAACTACATGTTATCAAGAAGTTTGTAGGAGAAAAAAGGGACAAGAATTGTCTATAATTACAAAGTCAGTCGTGTTTGAGAAGCATGATGTTAATGTTAATTATTGTTTGACAGGACGTTTGTGTTCTTCAATATCCCTCAAATCCAGTACAAAAATCCCTGGGTTCAAATAATGATGTTCAAAAACATGACACCCTCACCCTTTCTCCGATTTTACCTCGGTAAGTCGTTTGTTTCTTATTTATTTTCAATATTGTTTCCCTCGCTGTGGTAGGCTATATCTTCTCATTTTAATGCTGTGTTTAGGTGATGGAGAGCAAGTGTTGGTGGACGTAGAAGGAAAAGACCATAAAGAAATTACGAACCATGTGAAGATGATCCTTAGCAAGTCAGAGTAAGTACATTTAAATTTATGCATTTTATCCAAAGCAACTTATTGCGTTCAAGCTATAGATTTAATCAGCTCATGCATTCCCAGGAATCGAACCTTGGTATCGCTAGTGCAGTCTCTAAGGCTACTACATTAAGTAGTGTTTTATGTGATTTAAAGTTAAAAATAAATCAAAATTAACCCCATTTTGTTAATTAAATACACCCCTTCTGAAACTTACAAATTTAGCAATTATTCGTTACTTATTAGGGTTAGATATAATGTTCCAGCAAGTCTGCTTGGTCAGTTACCAAAGAAGCATGTCAAAATTATAATACTTTTTCAGTTTTATTTAAATGTTTTTAATTCAAAAATACAATTCAAAGTTAACAATCAATTTGCCTTAAAGGGATAGTTCACCCAAAAATGAAAATTGTCATCATTTACTCACCCTCAAGTAGTTCCAAACCTGTATGAATTTCTTTGTTCTGCCAAACACAAAGGAAGATATTTTGAAGAAAGTTTGTAACCAGGTTGTTTTGGTGCACCATTGATTTCCATAGTAGGAAAAAAAAATACTATGGAAGTCAATGGTGCCCCAGAACTGCTCTGTTTCCCACATTCTTCAGAATATCTTCCTTTGTGTTCAGCAGAACAAAGACATTCATACAGGTTTGGAACTATTTGAGGGTGAGTAAATGATGACAGAATTTTCATTTTTGGGTGAACTATCCCTTTAAGTTAAACCTAGTGGATATCCAGGGCTTATCCTTATATAGGTAGGTTTCTTGAAGCATCTTGGAGACGTTGTTCTCCACAGTTTTTCTGGATTTAGTCTGTCTCAGTTTGTTCTGTTTCTTCATGTCATTCCAGACAGACTGGATGATGATCAGATCAGATCTCTGTGTGGAGCAAACTAAAATCTCACTGGATTATTACAATTAATGGCAAAATAAAAATGTAAACTGATATTTCCTACTTATACCCTACAGCAAAAGATAGAAATATCTTTTGAAACTTAAAACCATTTTTTAGCTGGTGAAATACAAGCGGTCTAATAATTTTGGCCACCACTGTATGTCTCAAGATCATTTCACTATCAGATGTGCTCTCTTCTCGGCTCACTCAGGGTATACGACCTGCAGTCGTGAATGCAGTGATGGACAGCTGTCTTTCCTCAGTCGACTGGTGTTTGGATTTCATGTGATTTCTCATTGTGTTGGTGATATTACAATAACTCAGTTTCACTGATTCATTTGATTAAAAGTAATTCCATTTTGTAAGATAAATTTGATCAAAGTAATTCCAAACTTCGCGAGGCAGACGATGACATTGTGTGGTCAAATACAATCAACTTGTTAACACACTCCACAGCGCCACCCAGTGCATTTAGTTATAACAGCCATAAAACCATTTATAGCAATAAAATTCGAATAGTGTTTTTATTTTACAAATAATAATTACAGAGCGAATATTCAACTATTTGTGCACACCCCTACTTTGTAGCCTGCACTCACTGTTGGAAAGCCGCTTGTCCAGTCAGATTCGAGAATCAAAGCTTACTATTATATTAATATACCAATAAGCCTAATTAATTAGATAGATAGATGGCGATAATATCACATATTGCGGCGCTCAAAATCGTAAGGGAAATTTCTTCACAGCGACAGCCCTACTGCATACAACCAATTTCAGTGTGGGATCAACTTCCTATATGCTATATCAGTTTGATGTCAAATATTAGTCAAGACTTCATCAAGATGCTGTAACATCATTTTAAATTCAGTTTGGACAGCAATTTCTTCCAGTGGTAATTGGGTGAAAATAGGAAGTTAATCCCACACTGAAATTGGTTTAATGTATATGTAGGTCAATATGTTTGACATTTGTTTGTCACTTAATATTAACTTCTTGTTTATTATATTGTTGTTGCCCTGACACGAAGAAAAGTCTGCCACAGACCATGCTAACCAATCAGTTTATATAATTGCTCAAATTGTGTGTTTGTGTTTATCCTACTGTGCTGCACAACCATTAGATGCTCAAAAATGCAAATCGGACACATAATTTAAAAAAAAATAAATATATTACTTTGATTAAAAATCTATATTTGTTGCTTCACAGACAGTGACGGAGCTCAGTAAAAATAATTAACCTAATTTAAGTATTGTAGTGATAAGTTAAACAGTAAATTACATGAAACAGCTGCATTTTGCCATTTAAGTGCTGGCTAGGTGTTTAACTTTTTTCTTTCTTTCTTTTTTTTTGAAATATCCATTTGAATTTTCAAATAAATTGACCTAGTAAAGTACACATCAGCGCTTGGCTAATCTCTTTGGCTGGATAGTATAGACCCTACAAATTCTTATCAATGGTTGGCCAGTGTACATGTCGATCAGAGGTACTAGCCTATGAGCGTTTACACTGTAAGATGTGTAGAAAGCAAATTTGCAGTTCTAACAGAAATCATTTTAATGTGCATGAATGCACTGTTGATGATGCGTTACATTCAGGGCTTCAGCCCCCTTAGCCCACCCCTGGCACCACCTAGTGTCCAACCAGTGCCAATACCAGTATTACTATTTAAACGTGTGTCCCTAATCAAGACATGTCTGTTTACCCTCTTATGTCTCTTTCTGCCCACAGTAAAGTTCTTGAAGCCGAAGCTCTGGCAAAAATGGAGTTGTCTAACCCTGCCAACTTTGGGCCCAAGAAATATTTCCTGCGGGAATGTATCAGTGAAGTGGAGGGTCAAGTTCCTCATCCTGGTTTTGTCCCGCTTCCCAAAGAGATGACTGGCAAATACAGGGCTAAACTGGCTGCAGCCTCTGATGAGTAGAGACTGTTTGGGATGAATGTGAAAATGCATTGGACGCTTATTAAAACAAAAAAAACAAACAAACAAAAAAAAAACCTTAATGGTCCTTAAACTTTTTTTGGTAGGTTTGATGAACATGATTTGATGTTTGTGATGTTCACTTAGACTGTTGACTATGGAAAGCAGACTAGTTTTATAAACTTGCAAAAAAAAAAAAATTAATAAAAATAAAAAATAATAAATTTGGTGATTTACTCAAAACGAATACCTAAAGAAAATTTTCACCACATTTTCATTGTGAATGAAACAGAATCACAGAATTTTCACAGAAGTTTATTAATTAGTGTTACATTTGATACCTGATATTGCTCAGTGTAAACGCGCAACATTATCCAAAAGTTAATGGATAGGTTGTTAGTCACAATATGTTGCTCTGATGTCAAAAACATAAATACAATTACAAAAAGCATTACATTCAGCCAGAGTGTTGCTGTCTGTTCTCAATGTGTACAGGAAAGCCTTGAGTTAATTCAAGACTGAACTCATCAGTTGTGTTTGATGTTTTTTTTGAGGTGGGCGCACACAAATGAAGCGTTAATGAAACATGCAAGCAAAATTGAGGAGATTTAACATACAAATGATAGTTTTTGCACAGCTATTAGAGGAGCAGCAGGCAATTATGATGACCATATGCATAAGTTTGTTACTTCCAACACTGGTTTCCATAGCATTGGATGTATTTGTATAATTGCTAAATCATTGCAACAGAAATCAGTACTACTAATGGTATAAAACAATGTAAATATATACAGACTAAATTACAGACATTTGACATTGATTAGGCAAAGCTGTAATAGTAAACGGATAGTTCACCCAAAAATTAATAATTGTGAGAGATTTGTTTTTTCAGGTTCAAATATTGATTTTGACAGCATCAACTTCAATAGTTGAAACCTTCTTTAAAATATATTTAGTGTTCCAAAGAGAAAAAAAAATGTGAAACGATTTTCATGTTTGAGTGAACTATCCCTTTGATGTTTCAAGGAAGTGCTGGTTATCCATTAGATCAATATAAAAACAAAAAAAAAAGTTCAAAGCTGCAGGTGTGCGTTCATGCTAGACTTCGATACAAACTTAGATTTTCTTAAAATTCTAAAGCAAAATGTATTCTGAATCAAATTAGCAATGTGCATGAAATACTGACTTTGTTGAACAGAATATCTTTACTTCAGATATTTCAACCACTTTCATAAAACCTACCCATTTATATGACTCGAAACTACATATTAATGAAAGATTAAGATTTTGTTCACATAAAATACTTGAATATTTAGCAATGCTAAGACTTGCTGTTTTTTTAATTTTATTAAATTACAAATTTAAATCAATGCAACTGAAATTAAATTGTTCTGATCATGAATTGTCTGTTCCTACTACTATCCATTCTTGCACAGAAACTTCAAATTTGTTTTATATTTTTGTCTAGTGCATCAGTAGCTTACACTGTTATTTGTAACTGAAAACAAGCCTCATCAATTACAAAACCAAAAGTTTGTGATGGCCTCTATTTTTTTCTTTTCTGCTCTTGTAGTGTTTGTTGCAGCTCCTTTAGGTTCTCTGACAAAAGCTCCACTTCATCAGAACGTCCGCTTAGCTTGGCGTCAAAGATATATGCCCGGATGTTATCGATCTGTTGTAGAAGTAGCTCTTCCTCAATCATGTCATCGACTGCTGTGCCATCCTCATCCTCCTCTTCGTCAAACGGATTGGTTGAGGCAGCTGGAATCTCATCGGAAACCTCTTTAAAAGGGTTATGTCTATCTTCATAATCGTCATCTTCAAAAGGATTTCTAGGCGACTCCGCTTTACCTGTATCTGGATCTTCCATTTCATCCTTTTCTTCCTCAAATGGGTTGTACTCTTTCTTTCCATTGGCTGTCTGAGGATTGGTCGGTTCTTCCTCAACAGGAGAGAAATGCTCTTCATCAAAGGGGTTTCTGGTGGGTGGAGTTGGTGTATGTTTATCTCTTTGCCTGTCTAAGGGAGGAGAGTTTCCTAACAGACGTGACAAAGACTTAGGAGAGCATTTGATTGGAAGCCTTGGGTCTTCAAAGTCACCTTCCTCTTCTCTTTTCAAAACATTTTCTCGGTCTCTGAAATCCAAGCAGGAGTTTTCTGATTGGGTTCTGTGCTCGAGCTCTCTTTGCTGTAGATGTTCGATTTGTCTCTGCTGCAGGTCTGTCTCCTCAGCCAACCTCTGTGAAAGCTGGATGGCTCGACTGGTCTGCTGAGCGTCAAATTCATCCTGCAGCTGGCGCAGGTTCTCCTCCAGCAGGGCCACTTCATCGGTGCGGTTTGCAGAGCGTGCCTGGCGTAAGAAAGACTCTATGTTTTTGATCTGTTGCAGGAGAGGGTCATCCAGCTCAGAGCGAGTATGCAGAGTGTCCGACTGTGGCAGCCAGCCACCAGCTTTAGTCATGCGTGGACCTGGAACAGCCTTGTTTGCGCTGAGAGTATTTTCATTTTCCAATCGGCGTTTTTGTGACTCCAGGCCTGCCTAAGTTACGTAAGACAAGTAAAAAGTTACAATATGACCTGCAAAATAATTGCATCAGACAAACTTTCTATCCAGCTATTTCACCATCTTTCTTTTTTTATAAGTGTTATTGTGCAAGAATGAAAACGATTTATTTATTAGAAATCATATCTAGACTACAGATGAATCAGTCAGATTCACTGATCGGATTCTTAAAATAAATGCACTGATTTGGTTAATCAAATTCATCGACAGGTTTGTTTAAACTCAGCAAGTTCTGCTCATCAGGTGCGATTAATTAAATATGTTCATTGGATCATTCATCTCACAGGAACCTAAAACTGATCAAAACTGAGAAATTACGTGGACATTTGTGTGCATTAAGGTCATTTCCTCCTGATTATTTTCATTTTCCTTGAAAAAAAAAAGACAACATATACTGTGCATTTGTGGTCTGCTCTCCCGATTTATTCTATGATATATTCAATGATTAATTAATTGAAATGCATGCAAGAATCTCTCGTTACTCCCATAATTTGCATGAAGCATCATATATATGGCTGGACATCATGCAGTCTATAAGCTTCCACTGGTTCAGAATTCTACAGCCTTATAGGTCTTTCCTGATTATTATATTTTACGATATAAACCAACCCCCCCATTGCTACATCATTGATACATTGGTTAAACAGTCAGATAATGTTCTCTCAGATTTTAAAAGATTTAGATCAAACAGGTGTAGGATCAGAATGAGTCAGACAAAGTTAAGATTCGAGTCGAACATTGAAACATGAGGAGCCGAAATTCCAGAGAGGATCCCAAGGCTGCAACAGGATGTTCGTCATAAATCAGATTCCTAGCTCCAGCCCTCTGAAGAAAGCAAACCAACAAACCTCTTTCACAGAACAGCTTGCAACATTCAAACAAAAGAACATTTATTGATAATTCCAATTCAGGAAGGAGACGGTCAAATTTGGGGCAAGTAATCAGAACTGATGATCAAAGAGATGGCCGTTACTTGTAAATCTGTGATCGAAATCACGAGCTAGAGAGGTCAACCCAGCTCTCCACATAGAAGACAAAGATGGAGACCGAAATTCCTTAAGAGACCTTTTAACCTCTCTAGTCTTCACAGAGAACATGTCCTTATGTTCACAGAACGGTACAGAAACTGCCTTTTCACATATAGATGCACCAAAATCATCTTAAAAGGACTTATCATGTTTATGCATAACCCCATATCATGTATGTAACCCACACGATTAACCATCACGTTTTAATCACATATTATGTATGTATTTTAATAACTAGGGAATAGTTTAAGAGTTCATATCCTTGTGTGGTATGTATGAGTTTGAAAAATCATGCTTTAAATGTTTCTTCCAATCAATTCTTTGTCAAATGTACCATAGTCTTGTTAGAGAAATCATGTCCAAAATTGTACTCTGTAAGAGCGGGAAAATTTGGACCATATGACTGATAAGATAACATGTTAGATTTATGAATGGGGAGGAGAAACATACAACACTACGAGCCAAGATCATTTCTAATTGGTCAAGACGTCCAGATAGGACGGTCTAGAAACCGAGTTTAAATACTCAGGACAGCTCTTCTCTTCGCTCTTCCTCTGCTTCTCTTCTTCTCTTTTGCCACCGCGTTTCGACGCTGCTCTTTGAGCGTGCTCTGGCCTACGTGCCAGCTGCCAACACAATGAGAAGAAAAACCACCTAGTCTCGTTACATTCTTTTATTCTTTTACTTTAATTTCTTGTCTTTCCGTGAGAGTTTTGTTAAGTTAAGTTTGCCGCAAAGTCCAGCTTCGACTGCACCCGCCCAAACTTCAACCAGACCAACTCCGCATCAAGAGCCAACGCCCAAGACGTTACTACGAAAGACCACTGAACTCAGCCAATCAGCAACCTCGGGAAACCCCTTTCTCCAAAGACGACAAGGACACAAGGGAATTCCTTAAGGCAACACAAGCAAGTACAACCTCCAGACTTTTGCTGAGTCGGTGCAGTTTAATATAAATTTTAGCCTCATTGAGAAACTCAATGCGAGGGTCAAATGATTGATGGTTCAGGTCTATAGGCAATTGCACATATTGCTGTAAACTTGGGATTTCACATTTTCATTCTGTAAACTCATCCTTTCCTCTCTTTCTGCAACGTGTGAATGCGTGTGTTCATGTGTTAGATTAGATTAGTTTACATGTCTTAGGTTTATATAAATAAAGTCTTATTTATATTGAAAAGAGAAGTATCTTGTGTTTTGTGCTTACAAGTTAATGTCTTAATCTGCCGATCTTGTTACTGTGCTTATTAATAGTGTTTTCACTATATTTTGGATCGTAATATCCAGCGCAGAGTTGATGTTATACGGCTCGTTCAGTGACTCGCTGCCGATTCAGTGATCAGCCGTGAAACACTGATTCTGTTCAAATTCCCTATAAAATCATAAATGATTTCCTTTGAGCTAAATTGACTTGTTTCCCTTATATATATTACTTATATATATTTACAATTTCTACATATTATTGGTGGAGAATGCAGGCAGATTAATCTAAATTGTGAGCATAAACCAAGTTATTTAATCTTTTCTATTGCTCCGGTATGAAAGATGAGACGCTTCTGAGACTAGTGTGTGTGTGTGAGCGCGCGTGTGACGTCAGCTGCGCGCGCCCTGTTTGAATGAAAGCAGAGAAGCCTGTAACTCGAGTCCAACTCTTTGTTCAACTGCAGTAAGTGAACTTAAAGTTATCTGAGATCGTACGATAAGGTTGAAATTGAGCGTGTTCCTCTTTTCTGTAATGCCTTGTTTTATAGTTGAATTGATGTTCTGCGTGTTCCAGATCATTAAATAGCTATACTCCCGAATCTCAGTTACTGTTAGCCGAAAGGAGCTAAACTGCAAGAGTTAAAAGGGAAATAAATCGGTGGATAAAGAATAGTCTTGAGCGTGTTCCTCAATCTATTCATCAAAGCCTTATTACTGATAGTCTGATTGCCAGTGCGTGTTCCACTGCCAAATCAAAGGCTATTCGACTCCCCTGGGTTAAACGTTATAGAATAATGCTTGCCTGTTTGTGTACACTGTTCACAAAGTGAATTAAATCTCCGAGAGGGATTTGAATGGGAGTTTTTAAAAGCTCGATCAAGTAAAGTGAACCAACAGCGAAGAAAACCTGTTGTGTTTGTGTCCAGAGAAATTGGCACACTTTTATGATCCGATCACTTTTTTCCTTAGCTGCAGCACGAAACTGCTATTTGAATAAAGTTTAATCAAACTCGGAACGAACTGAGAGTTTAAGCGCCACATCGCAGAACCAACTAAAAGCGGTGTTGTTATTTGTAGTGTTGAAATGCGCCGACATTTCATGTAACATGCTTAACTGTACTTGCAATGCATATGCTAGTCCACTAGAGTTTGTTTTGGTTGCCACAGGTACGATCGTGACACGGAAGTCTTAACCTACTTCCGGAGCAACTCTGAACTGCGCACGCGCAGCACATCGATGGTATTGAAAACAAACTCCATGCTAAGCTAACGAAACGGTTGTGTTTACATTGAAGTCTATGCTAAAGCCATTAGCTTCAAAGTTAGCATTTAACATCCAGTGGTTGAATAGTGTGTGTATGAATAGCTAAAGTGGTTTAACCTTTTTAAACAATCTCAACTAATACACTTGTTGGTCGTTCTCTTTCTTATTTCTCTAATTTCTCACTTCTTACCACTTATTTGCATTTTGCTAGAAAGGGAAATACGAGTTCACAATTATTAATTGTGCCAAATTCAAAATTTAATTAAAACATTAAATTTATTTGGAATCATTCAAATTTCCCCTCAGATCATTTCATATGATCATTACTTCTAGTATTCTCTTATGAGTCTAATTATTTTAGGTACGAATAAGCCTTGAACTTGGAAAGTTTAAGTAAACTTATTCTATCTAATTTATTTATTACTCATATCAATAGATTCTATTCAAACTTATACTCACTCATTATTTTATTGCGTTTTACCCCTCTTTCTTCCTGTTTTGGTTATGCACTTAGCCACTACTATTTTTATATGCTGATTTCCTCCTTCATTTAATTTAATTTTGCTTATTTAGCCCATTTATTACTTTTCAATTTTACCTTGTCCTACCATTTTCTTTACTCTGTGTATCCTAGCTCGGGAACACACACCCAAGGCTCATAGGAAACATTGTTATCCCTCACTACGAGTTCAAATAAATTAGAGAGACAAATCTCTTTCACCCAAAATTTATTTTTGTTGATAGTTGTGTAGCAACTGAAAACAACACTCTACTTGTAGTCGGGCATAACCGCATGCTAGTGGACCCGATCCACTCAACTTACTGTCTCTTTCCTTCCTCTCCTGTTCTCTCCATTTTCTTTCCTCTACACTTTTCACATTTGTAGGGACCTGGCTCTAAGAACCATCAATCAATTCTAAGTGAATGAGATACACAATCTTGTAAGAAAAAAAAAAAAAGATTACTCATCTTTATGAAGTTGATTGTAATCAAACCCTCTCTCGTTCTTCCTAGCCTCCCCACATTTGAAAACGCAATCCAAATTTTAACATCTCATCCAACGCTGAGATCAATTTTAATAGAGATAAGTTTTGATCAATAGTTGCCTTCGCAACCTCCCTGGTGAGCGGTCCAACTGTAAGGTGTATGATGTCAATCTTGTCAGACTAAGAAAAGAGATATCAGAATTATTATTATTATTCCTTTGTCTACGACAGAGACTTAATATTGTTTGCCTTGATAACTACATTTAGTTGAAAAAAAAAAAAAAAACAATTTTCCTCATTTGAAAAAAAGAGAATTGTTTCTTTTAATTGAATTTGTTTTTCACCTGTTTCTCTCTTTTCCCTCTTCCTCATTAGAGTGACGAAGTCTTCACATCTCTAGTATACCTAGATACCCTGAGACCAACACAGTCATCACCACATTACACTAAGTGGTTCAAAATCACTGACACAACACTTAGTTGTCGCACCACACATAGGCTTCTACTCCACACAGATCTGTGTCAGTCTCTCTTCTCCCTAGCGTGCCAACATGCCGCAGACTGCAGACCCCTTTGCACAAGGGGAAGATGTGAACACTTGGCTGAGAGGTACGACAGACAGCCTCACCCCCAAGATGTTTGAACTGTTATTATTTATAATAATAATCCTAATCCTGAGAAGATTTCTGACACAACATTCAAGCCAAAACAACAACCACGAGGAGCTAGTCAAAATCACCAGCTCCCTAAGCTATGCCTTCACGACCCAGCTGAAACTGAGCGATAAGCACATCACCCACCTTCAAGAGGAACTGACATGTGCTCAACGCCGCATAGACAAGCTGGAAGTGAAAGTTCAAGATCAACTCAAAGCACCCAACGAGAGGGAGCGGGAAACAACGGAACAAGTTAAGAAGCTCCAAGCAGCCCTGACAGCAGCTCAGCTCGACCAACAACATGCAAAGGCTGCCCAGAAAGACCTGGTAAACAGACTCCAGTATGCCGAACAGCTTCTAGAGAAAGCCAAGAATGACATCAGCGACAAGAATGCTGAAATCAGTGCCTTAAAAGACCACCTTGAAAGGTATGGAACTGAAATGGACGATCTGATCCAACAACTAGACACCAACGATGAGCTCTACATGGTCAGAAAAGAACTTAAACATGCTTTGAGCAAAAACTAGAGCCAAGGCGAGAGAAACACCTCTCAGCCTCACCTCTGCTGAGCAGAGCAGAGTCCTGCGTCCAAGAACTGGTACGCAACGAAAGAAGCGAAGGGCCACCACCCAAAACCTCACCTGCCCTCGCCACAGAACTCTTTCCTGTCAACGAAAGAAAACAGCCCATCCAAGCAGACCTTGGAGCTGCACATGGGATGACCATCACAGACCTCGACAAGCTGTCTAGAAACATCAGCAAGTTCAACCCGAACTCCACGGAGGGCCACACCATCCAGGCCCATCTGCAAGATATCGACTTTTATCTAGAAATGAGACCTCATGTGACTGACAGAGACAGGTTTTACCTCCTTAGAGCCACGTCCAGTTCCGAGGTACGAAACTTCCTAGATCGACAGCCCAGTCAAACGAAGTCAGACTACCAGCTACTTCGTGAGGTCCTGATTAAAGAGTTTAAAGACCCTGAGTCTGAACATGGACTGTTAACTGCCTTAGAAACCAAACAAGGTCGACAAGAGACTCCACAAGGTTACTACAACTGACTCCGACAAGCCTACTTTGGTGCACACAACGAACCTGACCTTGAAGAGGATGCGAACTTCAAAAGCCTCTTCCTAAGAAATCTGCACCCTGGAGTCAGTCACCATCTAGGCATCATGGCCTGTCCACGCTCCATGACCATACAACAGTTGCGTGACCTAACACAGAAGGCCTACAACAAGCAGAAGATGGCCTCAAAGAAAGGTAACAAAACCTCCACACTCTTGAACTCTGTCACCAAAGACTCAAACCTTGCACTGGACGACACCCAGTTGCATCACAACGCCAGAGTCCTCCATCAAGAGCACAGAGAACGTGACCCCCATGTCCACGACAGCTATCAGCCATGGAAAAATCCTTGGGACCAGCCACGCTTCTCAAGAAACCTAAAAGATGAGAACAACTGGAAACCTAACCAGACATCCAAAGGTAATCGCCTGACTCATCCAAGAGCAACTCGTGTGGGTAAGCGACAACGAAACCCACCTCAGCATCACTCAGACATGCACAGTGCTGAGTATGCACAAGAGCAATACAGCTTACCATCAGAAGACATGGAACAAGTCATGAGACAACCTTCAAGATAAGCTGAACACGGATGACCACGAAATTGAGTCATGCTCACTGTGACCAGCGACAGAACGGAAGGCCGGTGATCACATGGTACACCACCATGTCAGAGATGACAAGCACCTGTTCAACAACCACCCAGAACGAGCAAGTCTCACCGCCAGCCGTTGATGAAAACTGAGGTACCAGAGAACATCACCTCAGTCATCCATCACTCACTAGCAAACTGCTAAATTAACTCCAACTCCAAGAACCACATTCCTGTCTGTGCAACAGCCACCACCAAAGCACAGAAGGTCAGAAAGTCTGCCACATCCAGAAGGCAGCACAAGAGGAATGCAACATAGGAGACGAGGTTTGCATCCCAGCTTCACACAGCCATGCCAAACTACCTCCGACTGTCTGCTAAAAAAAACTTCCTGCCTTTCTGGACTGACCCCCATTAGATCATGGACATGCCCTCATCCAAGCCAAGGATGCAGAGAGCTAGTCTTCACTGATATACCTGAAAAGGGGGGAGACAACACAGACTGAAACAGATCTGACCACACTTACACTACACCACTAACACACACAACATTACCTACAACCAGAGGTAACCACATCTACTGATAACACATTCAACCAACATATTCTTCCCACAAGTAGAATATCCAAATTTTAGCATAAAGTTACATACACCACCATGAAGGAACATGCAGCTATCCTCACAATAGTTAGAACACCTGACACTAAGTTAAGGTACATGACTCCCTAGCTGCACATGACATCCTAGCTCAACAGTAGTTGCAAGTCATGCTAGGAAAACCCACAGCAGCTTTGTTTTTGTTTTGTTCTTCTTTTACCTATCCTTTTCCTTCTCTTCTTTCTTTAGTAGGTGAAACACCTAGACACCCTGCAAGGGTCAAAGGTCTAATATTAGGATTGACTCACCACACCTAATATCCGCGAGCCACTCTAAACTGAATGGAAGCCAGAGAGCTCCATGCACGATAGGTTAATTCATTTTACCACAAATGATGTCACCAGAAACTTAAAGGTGAACATTCTTAAGTTGACAATTTAGAAGAAACAAACAAATTTTATCACAAAATTTGATCGAAGAGTCAACGTACTAAACTAAATTAGAACAACAATTTCCAAAATTGAACTAAAACTATTCAGTTTACCAAACTATATTGACTAATTGAATATAACCGCCTGTATCCGAATAACCTGATGCCCTGCACCAGTACAGTAACTGTCATGGAGATGTTGTCTTGTTGTTTGCTGTGTTTGTGTCTGCTTCTTCTGCCTCTGTTTTTCCAGCGCTCGACGATGTCTTCAGCCAAACACCTCGCCGATCGAAGGGGGGTATGTAGGATCAGAATGAGTCAGACAAAGTTAAGATTCGATCCGAACATTGAAACATGAGGAGCCGAAATTCCAGAGAGGATCCCAAGGCTGCAACAGGATGTTCGTCATAAATCAGATTCCTAGCTCCAGCCCTCTGAAGAAAGCAAACCAACAAACCTCTTTCACAGAACAGCTTGCAACATTCAAACAAAAGAACATTTATTGATAATTCCAATTCAGGAAGGAGACGGTCAAATTTGGGGCAAGTAATCAGAACTGATGATCAAAGAGATGGCCGTTACTTGTAAATCTGTGATCGAAATCACGAGCTAGAGAGGTCAACCCAGCTCTCCACATAGAAGACAAAGATGGAGACCGAAATTCCTTAAGAGACCTTTTAACCTCTCTAGTCTTCACAGAGAACATGTCCTTATGTTCACAGAACGGTACAGAAACTGCCTTTTCACATATAGATGCACCAAAATCATCTTAAAAGGACTTATCATGTTTATGCATAACCCCATATCATGTATGTAACCCACACGATTAACCATCACGTTTTAATCACATATTATGTATGTATTTTAATAACTAGGGAATAGTTTGAGTTCATATCCTTGTGTGGTATGTATGAGTTTGAAAAATCATGCTTTAAATGTTTCTTCCAATCAATTCTTTGTCAAATGTACCATAGTCTTGTTAGAGAAATCATGTCCAAAATTGTACTCTGTAAGAGTGGGAAAATTTGGACCATATGACTGATAAGATAACATTTTAGATTTATGAATGGGGAGGAGAAACATACAACACTACGAGCCAAGATCATTTCTAATTGGTCAAGACGTCCAGATAGGACGGTCTAGAAACCGAGTTTAAATACTCAGGACAGCTCTTCTCTTCGCTCTTCCTCTGCTTCTCTTCTTCTCTTTTGCCACCGCGTTTCGACGCTGCTCTTTGAGCGTGCTCTGGCCTACGTGCCAGCTGCCAACACAATGAGAAGAAAAACCACCTAGTCTCGTTACATTCTTTTATTCTTTTACTTTAATTTCTTGTCTTTCCGTGAGAGTTTTGTTAAGTTAAGTTTGCCGCAAAGTCCAGCTTCGACTGCACCCGCCCAAACTTCAACCAGACCAACTCCGCATCAAGAGCCAACGCCCAAGACGTTACTACGAAAGACCACTGAACTCAGCCAATCAGCAACCTCGGGAAACCCCTTTCTCCAAAGACGACAAGGACACAAGGGAATCCCTTAAGGCAACACAAGCAAGTACAACCTCCAGACTTTTGCTGAGTCGGTGCAGTTTAATATAAATTTTAGCCTCATTGAGAAACTCAATGCGAGGGTCAAATGATTGATGGTTCAGGTCTATAGGCAATTGCACATATTGCTGTAAACTTGGGATTTCACATTTTCATTCTGTAAACTCATCCTTTCCTCTCTTTCTGCAACGTGTGAATGCGTGTGTTCATGTGTTAGATTAGATTAGTTTACCTGTCTTAGGTTTATATAAATAAAGTCTTATTTATATTGAAAAGAGAAGTATCTTGTGTTTTGTGCTTACAAGTTAATGTATGAAATCTGCCGATCTTGTTACTGTGCTTATTAATAATGTTTTCACTATATTTTGGATTGTAATATCCAGTGCAGAGTTGATGTTATACGGCTCGTTCAGTGACTCGCTGCTGATTCAGTGATCAGCCGTGAAACAGTGATTCTGTTCAAATTCCCTATAAAATCATAAATGATTTCCTTTGAGCTAAATTGACTTGTTTCCCTTATATATATTACTTATATATATTTACAATTTCTACACAGGATATATGATAATGTATAGCAAACCCCTCACATAATTGATAGTACAACCCACAATAAAAACAGTGCTGTCAGAAGACAACTTTTTAGCAGACACACTCAGAGATATTAAACTGTTGTAGAAAAGTTTCCTAGGAAATTTGGTTTAAGGAACTTAAAGCCCTAAAACTGAGAAACAAGGAAGAATACTCATATGGATAAGGTGTGGCATACAATTTAAGCTCAAAAGATTTTGGAATTGAGTCATTAGAATCACCATTGATTCGCTTTTATCAAGGTTTTATCAAATAAAGAAAAACTGATTAACAGAAAAAAAAGGATTGACATGAGAAACGGAATATGATCAAGTTGCCATTTAGTCACCTGTCTCTCCTGCTGCACCCTTTTCTCCTGCTCCTCTCTTCTCTTCTCTTTAAGCTCCTCATATTTCTCCTTGGTGGGGAGCGACGTCAGACCCAACAGTTTCTCCTATGGGTTTAAGAAAGTAAGTGTTGAATTGAGAATTTGAGTGGTTTACAAACATGTGGGTAGTTTTACCCACATGTTTGTAAACCACTTACAGATGTTTAAGATTTTAAAAATATATAAATAAACATTTCACCTGTATAAAAAGTGTAGCTGTGTAGCGGACCATCCTTTGCAGCTGCAGGGCTTTCGGGTGAGGCTGGACCTCATCTTTTAGTCCGAGTGTGAGTATCTTCTTACTAGTGCCAAAACCCCCCACAGAAATGCATTCTGTGAATCCTGATTTGGATATGTCCATCACATCACAGTATGTCTTTAGTCTGTTGCCTACCTCAGAACATCAATGAGCTCATAGTATTTCTGTATTTCCATCCTTAGTGCAGCAGCATTCTCTAGATTACAGGTCGTCTCCCCAGCACTACACAATACAGAGAAAACTTTGGAGTCTGGCAATGTTTGGGATGTGGCATTAGGCATTAGACTATCATTACAGAAGTGAAGAAATGTGTATTTGCAGTGCTTTTCTCATAGCTTGAGGGCTTACTTGAGAGACTCCGCCATGCGTGTGTACTCTGGAGCCTTAGCTTCAACTTTCTCCATACATGTCCTTAACCTCTGCACAGCAAAAACAAACAATACTATGACTAAAGATTATGCTGTATATTAAGAATTACCATAACAAAAATACAATCATCAAGCACCAATTGCCCATGTGGAGGTGATACAATTGCCATGCATCTCTTCGAATATAATGTGTCTTTACTGCAAAGTCAACAAGCTTGGAATCTCCACTGGTATAGAAGGGTTTAATGAAACAAACTCATCTTGACAAGAAAAAAAGAAAGAAAGAATACCATTTAGCACATATAGCATGTCAGTTATAACTGGTAAGACTCTTTCGCTTTCTCTCTTTGAGTGCGTGAGAGAAAAAAATGTACAAATACAATTGAATTACATTAAACAAGATGTTTAACAAAAAAATGCTTGACTAAAGTTTGTACCTCATAGAGTTTGACGATATCAGGCATGTGGTCTTTTTCCTCCAGTTTGTGCTGATGCCGGAGTAGTACGTCCATGCAGTGATGGCAACAACGTACACGGTCTTCATCTTTCTCCTCCAACACAGAGGTGACAGATGAGATGCTGTTAATGGAGCCGCGGCGAGCAGTCTGCTGCGTCACTGGGCCTGCAGTTCCAGGAGACCCACTCTGGCCAGGAGCCCACAGGGCCTCCCTTGTTCCACTGGTTAATTTATCTGAAAGCACATTATAGTACATTCTGAAAATCTGACCTACCAGCTCAAGATGACCAACAAGTAGTTAAATCTACATCATTCAATGCCAAAAACAAATAAAAATACTACCTTGACGTGAGGAACACCATTTGTATAACTCAGAGTTTCTGCCTATATAGTAGTGAGGTCAGGTTCATGAACAAACAGGTTAATCCAGTACACCAAATCTAACTGAATCGTGTCTAATACTTCTCGTCCTGTGTCAGCAATCAATCAATTAACCGGTCTCTCAAGTGTTTCTGACATTTTGACTCTAAAGATTAAAGAGTAATTTATTCAAAAGACCAGTGATATCTGCTTTTGCTGACTCTTCTGCTCCAACCAGTTTGCAATTTGCATTGAAGCAGTTCTCAAAGCAACAGTACACTGAACTAAGAACAGTCTCTTTTGGTAATGTTCAAAATACTGAGAACCCATCCCCTCCAACTCCTTGCAAATACCAGAGTTACTGCATCAGATATGTCTCTTTACTTGCATGTGAAATGAACTGCTTCACAGAAATAAATTGGACCTCTCATCACTACTGTATAAACTCTCCCAAATCAGTAACATATCAGATTGCATTTCAGATAGAATGTTGTTTTGCATCTGACAATGCAGGCAGTAGAAAGACAACTCACTATTTTCTAGGAAAAAAAAAAAGCATATGAAATCCATTCTGTGCAAGTCAAAAAAAAGGCAAATTTACAAGATTCACAGGATTTACTGAAGAAAGTCTAAAATGTATAGTACTTTTCATTTAATCTAACATATTTATACATGTGTAACTCACATGCCAGTGGCAGAGGAATAAACTCTGTGCACTTTCTGCACATAATGGACCCACAGAGTCTGCAATGGTGGCGGCGGTTGCGGATGTTGAATTTGCCCCCACAATCAGGGCAAAATGGCACATCCTGGTCATTCACCCACGACACCACTGACTTCTCAAGTGCTGAGAAAACAAAGTAGCATAGTAGTCACATTTTAAGTCATTCTTTAAATGGTACAAAGCACGTGTTATTCAAGTTCACATACATCTTATTTGCGCTGCATCCATGTTGGTTCTGTCAAAGGATGTTAGCTGGCAATGAAAAGCAAAGTAGTAATGTGAAACAATTTAATCAAATGGAAAGTTCTATTTAAAATTTAATCCATTATCTAAATTGATCAGATTGTTAAACCTTTAGAAAAAAAAAAATCTACTTATGTATGTGAATCCAGACATTTCTAGCTATGCAAGTTCCAAAATGTGTTAGAACACATTTCAAGTATTTGTTGCATTTCAAGCTTTGGCACAAGGGGTGCTACTGCATAAGTGTAAACTGAAAAGTCAGTTTTGTCTTTCAGGTCAACTACTGACATAGCAAGTTTGCTAGCTTCCTGAATAATGACATGATGCTTTTAAATAATAACTTCATGTTCCTTTGAGTACTGAGATTTGTTACAGCCACAGTAACACAAGAACAGACATTAAGCATATACTGTACAACAAAGTCATGCACTTGCAGTGTGCATGGCAAAGCATTCATGTCTGTTTTCACATACTTGCTTAAAGTGTATCAGCATAAGATCTGACTGAAATTACTAGGAGTGCAATAGACAAATAATCACCTTTTCCAGTCGTATAATGCATTTGTTGACTTCAATAACATAATGGTCAATTCTTGCAGCTCTTTGCTTCTTGAAAAAATCCAAGTGACTGCGGGTGGCTCCTATTTTAACAGAAGACTTATTACAGTCTGACAATGACAACTGTAGTTAACACCCAATGATACGGGACCAGCTTGTCTTGCTTATACAGGTGCATCTCAATAAATTAGAATGTCGTGGAAAAGTTCATTTATTTCAGTAATTCAGCTCAAATTGTGAAACTCGTGTAGTAAATAAATTCAGTGCACACAGACTGAAGTAGTTTAAGTCTTTGGTTCTTTTAATTGTGATGATTTTGGCTCACATTTAACAAAAACCCACCAATTCACAATCTCAGCAAATTTTAGTGAATTGTTGGTCTTCTGGAAAGTATGTTCATTTATGTATATGTACTCAATACTTGGTAGGGGCTCCTTTTGCTTTAATTACTGCCTCAATTCGGCGTGGCATGGAGGTGATCAGTTTGTGGCACTGCTGAGGTGGTATGGAAGCCCAGGTTTCTTTGACAGTGGCCTTCAGCTCATCTGGATTTTTTGGTCTCTTGTTTCTCATTTTCCTCTTGACAATACCCCATAGATTCTCTATGGGGTTCAGGTCTGGTGAGTTTGCTGGCCAGTCAAGCACACCAACACCATGGTCATTTAACCAACTTTTGGTGCTTTTGGCAGTGTGGGCAGGTGCCAAATCCTGCTGGAAAATGAAATCAGCATCTTTAAAAAGCTGGTCAGCAGAAGGAAGCATGAAGTGCTCCAAAATTTCTTGGTAAACGGGTGCAGTGACTTTGGTTTTCAAAAAACACAATGGACCATCACCAGCAGATGACATCGCACCCCAAATCATCACAGACTGTGGAAACTTAACACTGGACTTCAAGCAACTTGGGCTATGAGCTTCTCCACCCTTCCTCCAGACTCTAGGACCTTGGTTTCCAAATGAAATACAAAACTTGCTCTCATCTGAAAAGAGGACTTTGGACCACTGGGCAACAGTCCAATTCTTCTTCTCCTTAGCCCAGGTAAGACGCCTCTGACGTTGTCTGTGGTTCAGGCGTGGCTTAACAAATTCCTTGACATGTCTGTGTGTGGTGGCTCTTGATGTCTTGACCTCAGCCTCAGTCCATTCCTTGTGAAGTTCACCCAAATTCTTGAATCGATTTTGCTTGGCAATCCTAATAAGGCTGCGGTTCTCTCGGTTGGTTGTGCAACTTTTTCTTGCACACTTTGTCCTTCCACTCAACTTTCTGTTAACATGCTTGGATACAGCACTCTGTGAACAGCCAGCTTCTTTGGCAATTAATGTTTGTGGCTTACCCTCCTTGTGAAGGGTGTCAATGATTGTCTTCTGGACAACTGTCAGATCAGCAGTCTTCCCCATGATTGTGTAGCCTAGTGAACCAAACTGAGAGACTATTTTGAAGGCTCAGGAAACCTTTGCAGGTGTTTTGAGTTGATTAGCTAATTGGCATGTCACCATATTCTAATTTGTTGAGATAGTGAATTGGTGGGTTTTTGTTAAATGTGAGCCAAAATCATCACAATTAAAAGAACCAAAGACTTAAACTACTTCAGTCTGTGTGCACTGAATTTATTTAATACACGAGTTTCACAATTTGAGTTGAGTTACTGAAATAAATGAACTTTTCCACGACATTCTAATTTATTGAGATGCATCTGTACATTTAAAAATCTTACAAATTTTTATAAAAAATCTTGCTTGTCTTAATTCTTTTTTGTCTTTGGTAGTAGAAATCTTACCGAGCTCCTGTGGCTCCCACATGTAGGGGTCCACTCCACCATAATAAAATGATTCATAGCTGCTGTCTGTCCGGTCATCTCCATCCCTCTTTAACAGCTTGTCTTTGGCTTTCTTTGCCTTTTGCACCAGGCCTGAGAAAACAATGTGAAAAATGCTTAACAATTGAACATGTCAGTTCCTCCACTTACTAAAAAACTAGAGTGCAAACTGACATAGTGTTCTAGAAGAAACAGTGTAAGCTATATTCTATATAAAGCCAACTCCTTGTTACAAATATGGTAGAACCATCACTTCTACCACAAAAGAATGCTTTATAAATAATCTTCCTGACTTATCTCAGTTCCTCAGCATATCCAATAGCTCAGAACAACTTGATGATGTAACAGAAACTATGGACTCTCTCTTCTCTAGCACTTTAGATACGGTTGCTCCTTTACGCTTAAGGAAGTTTAAGGATAAGAGTCCAACACCATGGTATAATGAGCACACTTGCGCCCTAAAGAGAGCAGCCCGGAAAATGGAGCGGAGCTGGAGGAAAACAAAATAATGCATCAACAGGTGTTGGCATTTCCCAAGAGCACAGCAGTAATGACTTTATGAACTACTTTACTTCCAAGATCGATACTATTAGAGATAAAATTGTAACCATGCAGCCGTCAGCTACAGTATCGCATCAGATAGTGCACTATAGATCCCCTGAAGGACAATTCCACTCATTCTCTACTATAGGAGAGGAAGAATTGTATAAATTGTTAAATCATCTAAACCAACAACATGTATGTTAGACCCTATTCCATCTAAACTACTAAAATAGCTGCTTCCAGAAGTCATAGATCCTCTTTTGGCTATTATTAATTCATCATTGTCATTAGGATATGTCCCCAAAACCTTCAAATTGGCTGTTATTAAGCCTCTCATTAAAAAACACAACTTGACACCAAAGCTCTAGTTAATTACAGACCGATCTCAAATCTCCCTTTTCTGTCAAATATACTAGAAAAGGTAGTATCCTCACAATTATATTCCTTCTTAGAGAAAAATGGTATCTGTGAGGAATTCCAGTCAGGATTTAGACCGTATCGTAGTACTGAGAATGCTCTCATTAGAGTTACAAATGACTTGATTCTATCATCTGATCATGGTTGTATCTCTTTATTAGTTCTACTGGATCTTAGCGCTGCATTCGACACTATCGACCACAACATTCTTTTGAATAGACTAGAAAACTTTGTTGGCATTAGTGGAAGTGCCTTAGCATGGTTCAAATCGTACTTATCTGATAGCCATCAGTTTGTAGCAGTGAATGAAGAGGTATCATATCGATCACAAGTGCAGTATGGAGTACCTCAAGGCTCAGTACTAGGGCCGTTACTTTTCACGCTTTACATGTTACCTTTGGGAGATATTATCAGGAGACATGGTGTTAGCTTTCACTGTTCTGCTGATGATACTCAGCTCTATATTTCTTCGTGGCCTGGTGAAACAACAAATTGAGAAACTAACGGAATGCATAGTCGATATAAAAAACTGGATGACGAGTAATTTCTTACTGCTAAATTCTGAAAAAACAGAGGTGTTAATTATCGGACCTAAAAACCCCACATGTACCTAGAACACTATCTAACACTTGACGGCTGCTCTGTCAGTTCTTCTTCATCAGTTAGGAACCTAGGTGTGCTGTTTGATAGCAATCTTTCATTTGAAAGCCATGTTTCTAGCATCTGTAAAACTGCATTTTTCCATCTCAAAAACATATTTAAATTCCGACCTATGCTCTCAACGTCAAATGCAGAAAAGCTAATTCATGCGTTTATGACCTCAAGGTTAGACTATTGTAATGCTTTATTGGGTGGTTGTTCTGCACGCTTGATCAACAAACTAGTCCTTAGTAGAACCAGGAAGTATGACCATATTAGCCCGGTTCTGTCAACACTGCACTGGCTCCCTATCAAACATCGGATACATTTTAAAATCTTGTTAATTACTTATAAAGCCCTGAATGGCTTAGCTCCTCAGTACGTGAGCGAGTTCTTATCGCATTATAGTCCTCCACGTCCGCTGCGTTCTCAAAACTCTGGCCGTTTGATAATACCTAGAATATCAATATCGACTGCGGGCGGCAGATCCTTTTCCTATTTAGCACCCAAACTCTGGAACAATCTACCTAACACTGTTCGGGAGGCAGACACACTCTGTCAGTTTAAATTTAGATTAAAGACACATCTCTTTAACCTGGCTTACACATATCACACTAATACACTTCTATTATTCAAATCCATGAAAGGATTGTTAGGCTGCATTAATTAGATCAACCGGAACCGGGAACACTCCCCATAACACACGATGTACTCGTTACATCATAAGAAGAATGACATCTACGCTAATATTTGTCTTTTTCTTTCTTATTCTGTTTCTCAGTCCGTATCCGATCAGATGGTGGATCAGTACCAAGAGATGATGTCTACAGCACTGATCGTCAGCGGAGGCCGGACACCTAGATGAGCCCCAGAGACATATCCCAGTGAGGACCTCGACTAAAATTAAAAAAAAAAAAAAACTAAAAATATAACAAAATAACTAAAAATATAATAAAATACCTAACTACATAATACTATTATTGTTAGAAATTGCAACAATATAAAAATAGAAATATAATACATTTATACATTTAAAATTTTAATTAAAACATAATAATATACAAATATGAAAAATTAATAAATACATTCTAAAAAATAAACAGTATAATATAATAATAAAAAATATATATATATAACAGAAATATATTAAATGAATTAAACTATAAATTTAAATTATAATAAAAACAATAAACGCATTAAACTATACATTACAATTATAGCAAATGAATAAATCATATAAATGAAAAACTTCAAATAATGAATAAAACACAAATATAACAAATACATTAAATTATAAATTAAAATGCCCCATCGGGACAAGACCACAGGAATCAGATAAGCCCTTTACACAATCTGACATGGCTGCGGTTGGAATTGAACTGCGGGTTTCGTCTGGCCAGAGGAGAACTGGCCCCCCGACTGAGCCTGGTTTCTCCCAAGGTTTTTTTTTTTTTCTCCATTCTGTCACAGATGGAGTTTTGTTTCCTTGCCGCTGTCGCCTCTGGCTTGCTCAGTTGGGGACACTTAATTTCTAGCGATTATCGTCGATTTGATTGCACAGATATTATTTAAACTAAACTGAGCTAGACAATGACATCTCTGAATTCAATAATGAAATGCCTTTAACTGAAAATTGAGTGTTTAATCTTATTATACATTACGGACACTCTGTCCTCCAATTTGATACTGTTAAGTGCTTTGACACAATCTGTATTGTTAAAAGCGCTATATAAATAAAGGTGACTTGACTACGCTGCCTAAATACATACTTTTGCGTTGGTGTTTTCTTGCCAACTGGCAACTCGGGCTACGTATTGATGAATTTGGCCCTTGTTGAAAAATAACTAGGGAACTCTACTATTCACCTTATTTTGCTACACGGAAGTAAACTATTTTCTTTAAATATGCAAGGCTTCTGCTTCGTTAGCCACTATAGGTAAGTAACTAGAAGAATAACAAAGTGCATTAAACTGTAAAACTATTTGTGCTACAAACCAGTGTGTTTAAGTTTATGATAATAATTTCAAATTATATGGTAACAAATACCAGTTTGCAAAACCACACAGCATAACACTGTTTTTGTACAGCTAAAATAGCTGGAAGAGAATGGCACCAGAAGTCTTGCACATTCACGTTACAAATTGCAGTGCTCACACTTACATTAAAATTAAGGTGGATAGACTTTCTTTCAAATAAGCTCGACTTAACTACCAAGGAAATCCTTAGAAAGGATAACAATATGAAATTATTTGTTCTGTGTTTTAATAAACCAACCTGCATCTAGGGCTGCGCGATAATATCGCGATAAAATTTATGTTGATAAGCTCTGGAAAGTTTTAGTCAATATGGATTGATCTAACAGTCTATCACACAGCAGAAATAAAACAGCCAGTCAGTCACTATTAAGCCTGTATACTGTGTGTCCTTGTGTGAACGAGCAAAACAGTTTCATCTACTACACAAACACATTTGACACTTGTGGTCAAAAATCTTCACGACAAATCGCCAAAAGTAATGTTAGGTTTAACTTTTTTGAAATGATGAAAGAAATATATTACAATTGTATACTAAAATAAATGCTGTTCTTTTGAACTTTCTATTCATCAAAAAATCCTGAAAAATTGTACACAATTATTTGCAACAATGATAATAATAATAAATGTTTCATGAGCAGCAAGTCAGCATACTAGAATGATTTCTGAAGGAGCATGTGATACTGAAGAGTGGAGCAATGATGCTGAAAATTTTGTGGTTGTGGCTAGTAGGGATACAGCTAAAACCAGAAGCTAACAATAAAATAAGTTTTCTACCTATTAGATTGTGTTTTATTAACGTCTACACCTACCCCAGCCCTAAATCTACCCCTTACAAAAATTATGGTATATTCATGTGCGCATGCCCAGTAGACGACCCTGTATACCATGTAGCCTTAACCGAAAATTCAGCTTTACCAACAAAGAAATAAATTACATTTTAAAAATATATTCAAACAGAAAACAGTTATTTTGAATTGTAAAAATATTTCACAATATTATTGTTCTTGCTGTATTTTGGATCAAATAAAGGCAGCCTCGGTGAGCAGAAGAGACTTCTTTTCCTCTTAAAAATCTTACTGATCTAAAACTCGGAAGGGTAGCGTATAATACATCCATGTGCATTTTATAGTTATTATTATCATTATTATTATATTCAGTTAAATCTAATTTAACCATAATCACGATATTTGCTTTATAACAGTCACGTCTCGTGCACTTTATACCCGTGAACAACTGCATACAAATCACACCTGGGACTAAGCATACTCAATAAAAGAAGTCTCAAATCATTTTCACTGCCTTTATTTCTTGCAGTATTGTGGTAGTGCAAAATGACTGGCGAGTAAACTGAACATGTACACTCCCTTCGGACTGGAATCTCACTTAAGATGGTGGAATAAACTGTGAAGTCCACTTTGTATGGCACTTATGATCGAATGGAACACTGCTTGTAATATGTTTAGCACTGTGACACAGGAGACACTCTATTCTTGTTTATTCCCCTAAGTAATGGAACGTGAGAAGGGTTAGGTTATCAATAAATCTTAAGACTATTTCAGCTTACTTTTCAGCTGACCACCAACGTGCCGGTTGTCACCGGAGTGCTCCTCTTCATAGTGGCCTTGTAGTTGATAGAATGACTGGAGGTCCTTCAAACAGAGTGGACACAGGAAGCCCTCCTTCACCTCCGCTGAGTCCTCTAATGAGGGCAGGTAGATGGAGGCCATAAGGTGGGTTTGGATGTGAGAGGCTGGATCAAATGCTTCTCAGTTTATGAGGCACCTGTGTGACAGTACCGGCCACGCCAGACTCTCTCCATCACTCAAACAACCATACATGCAAAAATATGTTAATATTACATAACTAATCACATGACTTCTTAAAATAAAATACACTTCTATCATGTTAAACATTCATGTTAAAAGATTACCCATGGTATTTCCGTAAAAAGGGTCACTTTTATAAAAACAGACACTATTAAATGCTTTTGTTTCAATGTCTAGATCTTAATAAAGGCACTTCCCCTTAGATAAGGCTTGATTACAGCACAATTATTTTATGGACTTGCACAGTTCAGTTGAATGATAAAGTTTACCCTCTTTAACTTGATGCTGTTAAACTGAATGTACGAAGCAAACTGTTTGCTGAAATAACCACAACATTACCAACAACCCTGTAATAAGAATGCATGGTCTATCTGTAAGACAGATGCCCATTCATTAATATGGCAATCATCATTGGCCCAATTCATTTTTAATAATACAATAAAGTAGCATAAGCTCTAACCTTACATTATCTAACAATGTACAAGAGTATGAAGCATTTATAATTTAACATTAACCAAGATGGACAAACGTGTAAAAAAAGACATTCGTCAATTCATGGTGCTTAATCAAATGGTTATGTACCTATACAACTTGGTTGTAAAGCGTTACTAATAACAAAAATCACTGCATAATTCGTACCCTGCTTAAATCTAGAAATACGTTCTACTACTAACACCTTTGTTTAAGATTACAAATATTGTTTTTGTGCTTGGATCATCAGTTTGTTTGTTTATATATTTATTTACCGTCTTTTGGCGATAAAAGAAATATATAAAAACATTATGTATTTATTTATGTATGTATTTTTATACAAACTGAACATTTTAAATTCGAGTTCTAGGCACCTGTGAACACCATATGTGAGTGATGCTATCCAAAAGCACTAGATTTTATAGAGGTTTGAACAATGTTAGTGCTGAAATATATATATATATATATATATATATATATATATATATATATATATATATATTATATATTGTGCGTTAACCTAAAAGAATTAACAAAATAAACAATGTGCAACCTATCATCTATTGTAAACATGCTTGCCTGTCTGTTAGTTTGTCAGCAGGCCTAACCTCACTGAAATGAGAAAGGAATACGTTTATCTACCTTTTTCCTAAGCGACAAGCTTTCACCTTCTTAACAGCCTCTTAAAAGTGAATGCTTAGAGATATCCAGAATAAACGCGCTTTAAATGAACAGTAAAGCGCTGATCACACAGACGACCGTGTGACTCGGTTTACTAGGCGTGACCACAGGAACACTGAGCTAACAAACACATCACATTATCGTGTCAAACTAAAAGTCCCGTCTTAACGTATGAGCTTCTTGTTGAATTAATTTTCTTCTTTTTCTTCTTCTCTCTCTCTGAAAATTTTCATTAATAAAATGTTATAAATAATCAAAAGCGTATTTGTCAAAAACTAATGAAAGAAAACTTTTTTTTTTTAACTTTCAGCATTTTAAACCAGTTCAAAATGTATTTTATTTTCAAGTGAGTACCTGCTGAAAAAAAAAAAAAATAATAATAATAATAATAAATACCCAGCTAAAACCAGCTTAAGCTGGCCTAAACTGGTCTTCCAGGCTGGTCATTGTTATTTCGTAGGCTGGTTTTAGAGGAGTTTTGACCACTTCTTTCGCTGGTCAGGCTGGGAGACTAGCTGACCAACCAGCTAAAACCAGCTTGGCCAGGCTGGGAGACCAGCTAAAAAAAAAAAAAAAAAAAAGCTGCTAAAGCTAAAAAGTGCTTGCTCACTTTTAGCTGCTAACCAGCTAAAAATGAAAAAAAAAAAAAAAAAACAGAGATTGGTAAGCTTAGCTATCAGTTTTTTTCACTGTAAGTCATGAAGTCAATCAACAATTAACATTGTTGCAAAGTGATTAACCATAATATCAGTTCATTTCTGATTGTCACTAAAAAAAAAACAATTTGCATTATGTTTGTGAGCAGGCGTTCGGTTGCAAGCAGGATGCAAACTATTGCCGAAAATCGCCGTTTTGAATTAAAAATAGGTCATTTTTGTGTGATTCATGTAGATCTAATTCACACATCAGTACAAAAAAAGTGCTGAGGTTTTTTTTTATTTTGTTTTTAGTGCTTTTTTTTTAATGTTATAATAGTGATTTTATAATGTCTAAATATAAATACAAAAGCAAAACATGTGACAGGCCTATATTAGGGAGTGTAAATGGCAAATGAGCCAAAAAGAATTACAAATACAGCCACGGGGGTACATTGGGACAAACAAACAAACAAACAATAAATAAATCAAATCAAACGATAGATATAAACTTTATATTATTTTTATTATTAACACAAACAGGCACGTGCTCACATAGACATAAAAGGGGGCTTGAGCACCTGCCCTTTTTCTTCCTCGAGAGAAAATGCCCTTTTTTTCTGGGGAGTTTTTTATTTATTTATTTATTTATTAAAAAAATAATAATAATAATAATATAAGTAGGCCTATGTATATATGTGTGCGTGTGTGTTTCTTTTTGCATACCAGCATTCCCTGTTAAACAAATAAAAAATCAAAATATCAGGTCGGGTCGGGTCGGGAAATGTTGAGACTCTGTCAAGTTCTGATGCCTTTCTCCCTACGCGTCTCCGCGCAGCACAGCAGTGTAGCACACATTGATCGGCACATGCGCATCACAGACAGGCAGAGAGCCACAGAAGTGAAGCCCTCCCTTCCTTTCCAGTTGTGTTTGTGTTGGTGTGGAGGTGAGAGGTGATGAACAAAACACCTGTGCTTCGAATTTATAGCTAATTATCCAAAAGGCAAATATAGTTAATTTGTCTTGCTAACATCCATGACTCATGAGAGCTACCAAGTAAGTTAGCTAAAGTTTAGTTTAGGCAATAGGAAGTCTAGTAGGTTAGACCAGTGCGCGTTCTTTCACTGCATGATTCGGTTTATTATAATGCGTTTAGAATGAGCACAAAATTCAAGATATAGAGGCAGAAATGTATATATTTATATAATTTCATATAGTTAATCAGTATCATGCGAAGACTGACGTTTTTTTCCAGAAAAAGCAGCATGATTACAGCATGATGCTGTATTTATTTTATACAGCAGTTCAATAAACAAGAATTTAATATTAAGACACTTACATTTTAGACACAATATTGACTGTTTTTGATCTATTTTGCCAACAAATATAATTCCAATTTGAGTCTCTGAGCAACATAACCCTGTTTTGTTCCTGAATGAATCAACCGTTTAAATGATTCGGTTCAGTCGCAATTACTCACTCGCTTATTAACAGTGACTTGCTGCCACCAACTGTCAGTTTTAATTTAACATTTAAAGTATCTTTTCATTTTTTTTTTTTTTTAATAATTTCAAATATCAGTATTCAACGTTTAATGTTTAAAATTTCAAAACAGTATTAATTCATTTGTAACTGCAGGTTAAATGCATTCATGTCCTGCAGTAAACAGTCTGTAAATACATCTAAATGCCACTTCTAATGCACCTTCTGTGTTTTCACTGCATTGCAAAGATTAATTTTGTCAATACTGATTTCATTTGCTTGGTAACAGCCCAAATGACTTCTTATTCTAATTGACTGATTCACTGAAAAGATGATGCACACTTTAAAAAAAAGGGCTTTATAAAGGTAAAAATGTCCACAGAAGGTAAAAAAAAAAAAAAAAAAAAAAAAAAAAATCAATTTAAACTTATAGGAAAAGATTCATTTCTATCACTGCTGTGAACTGATCACCACACAGAATATGCAGAATATCAAAAACTTTAGGAGTCAGCTGTCCATGGTAGTCCTTAAGATACCAGCACAATAACACACTCAGCAAAATATTGTCTAATTATCATTATCGATAAAATCCCAGAAAATATTGAGATATATTTTGTGTCAATATCACACACCCCTAATATATTTAACGTTTTGTTTAGAAAAAAAATAAATATGAGAAGTGCCCTTTTTTTTCCACTTGAGCCACTGCCCCTCAAAATGTCTGTGCACGTCCCTGAACACAAATAACACATAATTGTTTTTAGATATTGTTAAACTTCAATGCAATGTTATACTGCTGATTTGATACTAGACATTCATTTAACATTCATAAAAGTGCATGACAATGACAAACAAAAAATCATTCAAGGATTCTGACATGCAGTTGCAAGAAAAGAAAGTTAACTATTTTCAATTTCCTGGTTTTCTGCTTAAATTGGTCATGAAATGTGATCTGATCTTCACCAAAGTGACAAATATCAACAAACACAATATTTCTAAGCTGATAAAACACAAACAGTCATGATCTTTCATGTCTTTATTGAACACACCCATCAAACATACAAAGTGATGGTGGAAAAAGTAAGTGAAACAGTGCTTTAATAACTGGTTGAACCACCTTTGGTAGCAATAACCTCAAGCAAGCGCTTCCTGTAGCTGTATTTTAGACCTGCACAATGTCCAGGAGTAATTTTGGACCATTTTTCCTTACAGAACTGCTTCAGCTCACCCATATTCTTAGGACGTCTGGTGTTAATGGCTCTCAAGGTCTGTTAGCTAACTATTGTCGTTAGTTGCATTGAACTCTATTGGTAACAATGGACCTTGCGACCATAGTTGTTTTTGGGAAACGCACACCTAGTCATTAGATATTGTAACCCTATTTTTCTGATGTCATAACAGAGAATTTTCTGTTTGTCTTGTGACAAATAAACTTTTAATGGATAAGACCAAATACTTCCCATGAGACAAATAAAAATATCTAAATAATTTGCAAAAAGATGACAAGCATTTCAAAACCAATTTTCTTCCTAAAAAAAAAAAAAACTAATGAAATGCAAAATAATAAAGAATTGATAACATGTTTGTTTGAAACTAACATGTTTGTTGATATTATTACATCCTGTTACTGCTTTTTTACCATGGTTTTCTTTTTCTGTTTTACTTCTCTGCCCTCTGCTTTCTTCTTTGTCCATTACTGACTTTTCCCTTTGCTCCTGTTGGAGTGATTTCTCTTTCTTTTCTGCCTTTATTTTCACCACTACTACAGTTGTTTTTTCTCCTTTCGCACCCAAAGGATTGCTATTTTTCATTTTTCTCTTGTGTCTTTAATTTCATCACCGCAGCAGTGATTTCTTCCTTTGCTTTGACAAAAACACTCTTTTTTTCGCAGGCTGGTCCCCTCAATGTCAAAATTTTAAGGTTTTACTATCCTTGTGGGGACATTTGGTCCACACACACACACACACACACACATACTTGAATTTGTGGTTTACGGGGACTCTCCATAGGCATAATGGTTTTTATACTGTACAAACTGTATTTTCTATTGCCCTACACCAACCCTACACCTAAACTTACCCCTTACAAGAAACTACTGGCAATTTTTGAATTTCATAAAAAACCGTTTTGTGTGTTTTTTTAAGCCTTTTGTTTTACGGGGACACAGAAAGTGTCCTCATAAACCATGTTTACGTTGTAGTACCCATGTCATTATACACATTTGTGTCCTCATAAACCATATATACCAGTACACACACACACACACACACACACACACTCTCTCTCTCTCTCTCTCTCTCTCTCTCATTCTGCTGATTATTGTTAGCCTGTAACATCTTCGTGTTTTTTTTTTTACCTTGCCTTTATGTGTTTGATCTTGGACTGTTTATCTGTTCTATGGTCATTTGCTGCCTGCCCTGACCTTCACCTGTTTTTGGATTACCCTTTTGGATTACCTTGTTTGCTACTGTTTGCTGGTACTGAACCCTGCCTGTCTGACTATGTTTATCATTAAAGCCTGCATTTGGATCCACACCTCCATTGTCATGACTCCCTCACGTTACAATGACCTTTTGAGTCAACCACCTATGGCCAAGCATTTGGTGACACGGTTTGTTTTGCATTGTCTTCAGATCATCTTAAAGTAGCATGACATCGGAAAATGACATCAGAGTCAGTGTCTCGAAGGAGATTTGGAAAGAAGAACTGAAGAGAATTCATATTTGTTCTATTAATGCGAGATTACAACTTATACAGTTTAAAGTGTTACTTAGGTTACATTATATGCAAGCTAAACTCAACAGAATTTACCTTTCAGTTTCCCCTTTATGTGACAGATGTAAGAGTTCAGAAGAGACTTATGCTGACACTTTTTGGTTTTACACTAATGTATCTGGATTTTGGATGAACATATTTCAGTGAATAATAATAAAACAGGCTTTTGTGTCTTATCGTCACAACACTGAAGGAGACAACAGGAATCAAGCAGGTAGTTAGAAGATCTTTTATTAACCACAAGCAGAGGGTTGATAGCTTGGAAAAGACTTAGCTGAGTCTGATATGGTTCTTTGTAGGTTTCGATGGGTAAATAGTAAATAATAATCAAAAAATATTGAGTCTAAGTGCAAAGGAGGAGCAGAGAGGGAGTGGATAAAAAGAGAAAAGCCCTGGCCACAGATGCTATAAGGTGCTGCAAAATCGCAGCCATGTTCGCCAGTAAGGGAGCAGGTTGGTCAGAATTACCTACACATACACATCTACAAGCATTAGCTTTCACCTAATAAGTCCACTTTGTGCAAGCTAATGTGCAAGCCAAAATATTTTTAAAAAAATTGATAGAAGTTTTAAAAGAGCATGTTGCAACATCTTAGAAAATTACAAACTAGCACACTATTTTAGAGATGGGGATACAGTATTTTCTAGTGACAAATTTGACCAGAAATTTAGATTTTTTCTTTTTTAAGAACTCTCTGTAATGTTGGGTGTTATGTTGGCAGGGACGGCAGCAGCGGAGGTGGCCTGGGATGGAGTCAAATTCCCGGCCTGAATTATTGTCTTAATCTGCCACTGATTAAAGCTGAGACGGAGTAAAAAATAAAAACTTCTGAGGTAATTGTATTTCTGTCCTGAAAGTTGTACACAATATCACTAACAATCAATTTATAATAATATAACCAACAATCAAAAAGATCTAGAACTCAAATATTAAATCTCAGTGCGAAACTTAAGAGTGGTGTTCTTGATCTTCTGTTTGTAGACCTCATCAAACTGTTCATTTTGTGCCACAGTGAAGTGACCTTTCCAGTCTCCAACTTTACCTTTTAGAACACAAAACAAAAAGAAGATTAAAATCATGTGAATGGACAGAACTAGAAGGATTAAATTAGATAATTCAGTGGTTTATTAACCTTTTCGCATGAAGGGTGAGACCTTGAAGTCCATGAAAGGGACTGTGACATGGTTGATCATCTTGTTGTGTTTCATGGCGTCAAACTGAACCCCTTTTGTTATTTTTTCCCTCTCTTCAGCTGAAGTGGACAAACCCAAGAAGGAACACAAACGTTCCACTTCATGACTAGTGTCCTGGAAAAGACAAGGAAAAATACACACTTTAGACACATTTAACATTGATTTTATATTTTATAAGATTGTCACTTCTTGAATTTAAACTTACTTCAACCAAATCCCCATAGAACAAGTACAGTAGGTTAGAATATGTCTGTTTTTTTCTCCCACCATCCACTGACATGGTCGTACCAAGGACCAAACACATCTGATGAGAAATTCCTAATGTTAAAACAATGCCTCCATGACAGAGTACTTCATTGATAATGTTGGGGTTGTAAGTGAGAAATAATATATATATCGCCCAAGTTATGATTGATCAATAAGGTTTACTTATGCTATTTAACTTACTTTTTCCTTTCATAAATTTCTCTATGAAGTGGTTCCAGTCCCCTGGTTCAGGCTGTACCATGTTCATTCGATCAAAATGAAAATAGGAAACGGCATTGTCTTTTGCATTACATGCTACATACACAATCTGGAATGAGTGAAGGAAAAAAATATTATGACATAATACAGGACTTGCTATTGTCAGCAATCACATGGAAATCATGCACTGTACGTTGGAGGCAGCACAATCCTAATAATCTGCGTACTGTCCCTACGTCCTCTACTACGTTACTCTCTATTCCAACTGGTCTCTGGAACTGCCAGTCTGCTGTAAACAAAGCAGACTTTCTTTCATCTATTGCTATTCATTCAAGTCTCAGCCTCATGGCCCTAACTGAGACTTGGATCAAACCTGAGGACAATGCCACTCCTGCAGCCCTCTCCACAAATTTCATTTTTTTCCACACCCCACGCCCAGTTGGGAGGGGTGGAGGGACAGGTCTGCTTATTTCAAAAGAATGGAAATTTCATACTCTACCATTTCTTACTGGCAACAGTTCATTTGAATCACATGCAATTACTATTACTCACCCTGTTACAATCCATTTTGTAGTGATTATCATCCCCCAGGTCAAGTGGGTAACTTCTTAGATGAGTTGGATGTGTTACTCTCAAACTTCCCTGAGGACGGTACTCCTTTGGTACTATTTGGTGACTTCAACATCCACCTAGATAAACCACAGGCTGCTTACTTCAACACTCTGCTTGCCTCATTTGACCTCAAGCACGTGTCTACTACAGCTACTCACAAATCATGTAACCAGTTGGACCTTATCTACACACGCTAGTGCTCAACTGACAACAATCTAGTTACACAGTTGCACACCTCAGACCACTTCCTCATCACTTCTAAACTCACACTGACTCCGGACACAACACACACTCCTCCGCATGTCACCTTTCGGCGTAACCTACGCTCGCTCTCTCTCCCACTCGCCTATCCTCTATGGTTTCATCCTCACTTCCTCCACCCTCTCAGTTTTCAGCACTGGACACAAACATTGCTACTGACACTCTTTGCTCCACTCTAATGTCTTGCTTAGACAACTTTTGCCCCCTTTCATACAGACCAGCACGCGCCACCTCCTCTGCCCCCTGGCTGTCTGATGTTCTCCGGGAACATCGCTCTAGACTCAGGGCTGCAGAGAGGAAGTAGCGCAAATCAAAAAAACTCTACTGACCTTAATGTATATCAGTCACTCCTCTCCTCCTTCTCTGC
The DNA here is from genome assembly GCA_039654775.1 of Spinibarbus caldwelli. NCBI lineage: Eukaryota > Metazoa > Chordata > Actinopteri > Cypriniformes > Cyprinidae > Spinibarbus > Spinibarbus caldwelli. The sequence continues at coordinate 2,382,904 of CM077249.1, read as the reverse complement.
AAGTGTCTCCACTGCTAAAACAACATACTACCACAACAAAATTAACAGCTGTTCTGACTCTCGCATGCTTTTCAAAACCTTTTCTTCTCTTCTTTGTCCTCCTCCACCCCCTCCTTCATCAGCTCATATGGCTGATGACTTTGCAATATTCTTCATAGATAAAACAAGAACCATCAGCAACCAATTCTCTACACCACAAACTGACAAAAACTTCATAACCACAAATACTCATTCTCTCTCCTTCTCTCCACTCTCGGAGGTAGACGTTTCTAAACTTATCCTTTCCAATCATCCTACTACCTGCCCGCTTGATCCTATCCCCACTCACCTCCTTCAGGCCATTTCTTCTTCAGTTATACCCACGCTCACTCACATTATCAACACCTCTCTTCACTCTGGTACATTTCCCACAGCATTCAAGCAGGATCGGGTAACCCCACTGCTTAAGAAACCCTCTCTAAATCCAGCACTTCTAGAAAACTACAGACCGGTATTATCCCTTCTTCCGTTCATGGCAAAGACACTTGAGCGAGTTGTGTTCAACCAACTCTCTATGTTTCTTGCACAGAACAACCTCCTGGACAGCAACCAATCTGGCTTCAAAAGCGGCCACTCAACTGAGACTGCACTGCTCTCGGTTACTAAAGCCCTGAGACTGGCAAGAGCAGCTTCCAAATCCTCAGTACTCATCTTGCTGGATCTGTCTGCTGCTTTTGACACTGTTAACCACCAGATCCTCCTGTCCACCCTTATGAAGATGGGCGTCTCAGGAACCGCACTCCAGTGGTTCAAGTCTTACCTCTTCGGTAGGTCCTTCAGGGTGTCTTGGAGGGGTGAGGTTTCTAAGTCACAACTTCTTGCTACTGGGCTTCCTCAAGGTGCAGTCCCTGGACCACTTCTCTTCTCCATTTACATGTCATCTTTAGGATCTGTCATTCAGAAGCATGGCTTTTCCTATCATTGCTATGCTGATGACACTCAGCTGTACTTCTCATTCCAACCTGATGATCTGACGGTAGCTGCTCGCATTGCAGCCTGTCTGACAGACATTTCTGGCTGGATGAAGGTTCATCACCTTCAACTCAACCTTGCTAAGACAGAACTGCTCGTGGTCTCAGCCAACCCAGCACTTCATCACAACCTCTCTATTCAAACAGGTTCTTCAACCATAACTCCTTCCAGGATGGCCAGGAACCTTGGAGTTGTGATGGATGATCAGTTAAGCTTTACAGACCATATTGCTACAACGGCCCGGTCCTGCAGGTTTGCCTTATACAACATTAGGAAGATTAGACCCTTCCTAACAGAGCAGTCATCACAGCTCCTTGTCCAAGCTCTTGTTCTCTCCAGATTGGACTATTGTGATGCTCTCTTGGCGGGCCTTCCTGCATGTACTATCAAACCTCTGCAACTGATCCAGAATGCAGCAGTCAGAGTGATCTTCAACGAGCCGAAGAAAGCCCATGTCACACCTCTCTTCTTCAGCTTGCACTGGCTGCCAATAGCTGCTCGCATCAAATTCAAGGTACTGATGCTTGCCTACAAGACAACCACAGGGGCTGCACCAATTTACCTAAACTCGCTAGTTCAGACCTACGTGCCCTCCAGAAGCTTGCGTTCTGCAAATGAACGATGCCTCGTAGTACCATCCCAAAGAGGCACAAAATCACTCTCACGGACCTTTTTCTGGACGGTCCCCAGCTGGTGGAACGACCTGCCTATCTCAGTCTTTAGCCATTTTCAAAAAACATCTGAAGACACATATTTTTTGCCATCACCTGACCAATTAATACTAGCACTTACCTATTCTATTCGTTTTGGTCAAATTTATTTAAAGGGGTGGTCTAATGGATTATTTCGAAGGCTTGATTGTGTTTATGGGGTGCACAGCAACATGTGTTCATGCTTCGTTTTTAAAAAAAAAATCGCATTATTTTTCACATATTTTACCTGTATTGTACACTGCTATTAAGCTAGCATCAAAACAGCCGGTTTGATTTCCGGGTTCTGTGAAGGCTCTCCCTCAGAAATTCGCAATGGGCTCTGATTGGTTAGCTGGCCCAGTGTGTTGTGATTGGCTAAACCGCCTCTACTGCGTGTCTGAACATCCCGCCCCTCAGTTCAGCGGCATGTGCTCCGGTTGTATTGTAAACAATGACTGTCGTCTATATTGCTTCTCAGTTTGAGCCCGATTGAGACGCAGAGGATATTAGTGAAGAGGATCGCGCAGAACCTGTGCAGGCACGGCTTTTAATGGTAGGCCAATGGTTTTTGTTTGTTGTTGTCTCCTACTTTTAGATACGCTGTTATTATGCTACTGCTTATGTTAGCTTTTAATATACGGTTTTATCATGATTAAAGCTTTAATACAGTACGGCAACCACATGCGCGTCCATGTTTAACGCTTGTCATTGCTATGTGAAAATAAGTGTATAAATGGAACAGTTTATTGTTGGTGTTGAGCTGATGTGAATGACAGAGAGAGAGAGAGAGAGAGAGAAAGAGAGAGAGAGAGAGAGAGAGAGAGAGAGAGATGCAGAGCAGGGCGACACGAGGAACAGGATGAGAACCGCTGCTTTAGAACATTGATTTTGAATCTTGTGAATCCATTAGAATTGTTAGAAGACAGAATCGCGATTCATACAGTTTATGAATATATTTTTACGTGCACGTGTTTCCTCTTCTCTAAAGCAGCCCAGCATGGCCCCGCCCCCTTCATTGCATGTTCCCGGGGGCAGGGTTTATCTGGGTTTATGATGTCATTAACCCGGAACTATTTTGTTGTAGTCCCTTACCAGCCGTTCGCTGTAGGCGATGCTATGCTAATTCTGTAAAAGACCATTTCTCCCTTTGCATTGAACTTTGAGCTGTGTAACTTTGCAGATGTTGTTTATGCTCCCACAGCTACATTACACACTAACAAAAGTTAAAAAGGTGAAATCATACTAGATTACCCCTTTAATAAAATAAAAAATAAAAAAAATAAAACATTCCTTGCTATGTGCTCTGTGCTAGACTAACTGAGACTTGTCACAGCACAGTAAAACTGCATTTTTCCATCTTAAAAATACATCTAAATTACGACCTATGCTCTCAATGTCAAATGCAGAAACATTAATTCATGCGTTCATGACCTCGAGGCTTGATTATTGTAATGCTTTATTGGGTAGTTGCTCTGCACATTTAATAAACAAACTCCAGCTGGTTCAAAATGCAGCAGCTAGAGTTCTTACTAGAACCAGGAAGCATGATCATATTAGCCCGGTTCTGTCAACACTGCACTGGCTCCCTATTAAACATTGTATACATTTTAAGATCTTGCTAATTACCTATAAGGCCCTGAATGGTTTGGCACTTCAGTATTTGAACTCTGGCCAAAACTCTGGCCATTTGATAATACCTAGAATATCAAAATCAACTGCGGGCGGCAGATCCTTTTCCTATTTAGTGCCCAAACTCTGGAACAATCTACCTAACACTGTTCGGGCAGCAGACACACTCTGTCAGTTTAAATCTAGATTAAATACCTAGCTCTTTAACCTGGCTTACACATAATACACTAATACGCTTCTAATATTCAAATCCGTTAAAGGATTGTTAGGCAGCATTAATTAGGTCAACCGGAACCAGGAACACTTCCCAAAACACCTGATGTACTTGTTACATCGTTAGAAGAATGGCATCTACGCTAGTTTCTTTCTTATTCCGAGGTCAGCGTAGCCACCCAGATCCAGACTGTATCCAGATCAGATGGTCACTGCAGTCACCAGATCCAGTCCGTATCCAGATCAGATGGTGGATCAGCACCTAGAGATGACCTCTACAGCCCTGAACGTCAGCGGAGACCAGGACAACTAGAGTGAAGACCCTGTCTCCTAGACGGCCATCGGGACAAGCTGTCAGTGAAAAAGTGAGTCATAGAAATACCCTCAAAATTAAACATCTCTGGCCGACAAGGCAGTTTCTTCTGCAGTATAGAAAAGTTTCCATTTAATGCACTGAATAATCATTAGAGAATCATCATGTTCAACTTGTTCAAAACAAGTTTTAACTTTATTTTGTTTTGATTTTCCCTTCTGGGATTTGATCTGGATTTCCCCCTTGAGGTTAAAGTGCAATCAGAAACAACAAGCCAAAGAGACAAGATGGCAGGACCTGCCATTGTGAACAGTGAAAATGTAACATAACATAACATATAACATAAAATGTAACATAAAACATAAAATTATGTGACCCTTTTTGATAAGTTTTCTTTAAACACAAGTTTAACATCTTGCTATTCAGTAGATAGGAGGTAGTTCTGATAAACTATGCGTCCATGACATCGTGAGGGTTAGGGGGTGTGCCCGAAGTGTGAATCCCTATTCAGAAAGGCACGGAAAACAACCATTGCTAACGGTTGCCTAGCTGTTACAGTTACTTTACAGTACATAAAATTTCACTTACCACATAAACAGAGTAAGGAGAGATGACTCAGAACGATGACAAATGATTTGCAGATCATGAGGAAAACTGACAAACATCTAATCTTGTAAAATGTGTGGTAAATACTGCCGCTCCATAGTATAAACACGGACCTGCGATCGCCAATCTCAAAAGTGGAAATGAAACTAAAAAGCGATCGTGCATTCAAAAGCAGTTGCAATGCATAATAGCGGCTCCCTGATTCCCGTAATTTTATATACAGTATGATGATCACCCAATGGTAAAACTGAGAGGGAAAGAAATATACATTTTCCTCCCATCTCATATTTATTCTCCGCAGTGAGTCAATGTCATGGACTTAAAGGCATAGCAAGTTTAAATATCTTTCTAGTCTATATTCCCATCTTGTAATCCCGCTGTTTTGGTTATTTAAAAAAAAAAAAAAAAAAATAAATAAATAAATAAATAAATAATATATATATATATATATATATATATATATATATATATATATATATATATATATATATATATATATATATATTTGTAATAGAGCAGACACTGACTGTTCATGTATTTATGGCCTCATTTGGCGAGACGGCAGACGCTGAAAACACCGCCCGCTTCAGTGTGTGTAGTAAACGAAACTGCGAGTCTGTGCATTCATTCATAAGGAGACACGCAGGATTCATATTTAAATGGTATTTTTGCAGCTTAATATTTACAGATCCTAGTTCATATCGCGATTTAAGTGTAATGACCTACTTTTGATTTATTCATCCAAACTTTGACAAATTCAATGACATTCCGCGTTATACAGTGAATTCTGTTTTTATAACTAGATTCCGCGATTCCGTCCACGTTTTCCGCATCGCAGAAATCATAAAGCCCTGATCGCACCGCGACGCTCGCGTCAGGTGTAGACACGGTGTGAGTTTTTTTAATGGGTTATGTTATAGCCCCGCTTGTTTTTTTTAATGTTTTTATGAAATCTCTGTATTGCTCATATCATCGTATTATTTACTGCCATGCGAGCCGCGCAATGAGTAACTGCTTTAAGGGATCCGCAGTACACGTCATTTTCTTTCCGAACACCTTGGGATGCGGCGGATTGCGGGGGGATCACGAAACCCTACCTTAACTGTTTTGCTTGTACACCAGTATAAAGAACTAAAACATATAATTCACAATCCTAATATCCATAAACAGTTCTATGGAGTCAATATAATGCCGCTGTATAGTTACCTCGTGTCTGGATGGATATGTTTGGAAGTTTCAAGTCCTTTTCCCCAGTGTCCGTCCTAGCTCAGTCAAGTTCAAACCACTTGAAGCTCGACAGGGTAGAATTCAGATTCAGATGACTGGTTATTATTAATGAAGCACTCAGAGCCTTGTATTAAAAGTTTAACCAATCACCAATACAATGGTTTCGTTTTATTAAAAAAAACAATAACTCATAAGTACATAACACAAAATAACAGCGAGTAAAGTCTTCACCACGAATTGTCGGCCCTGGACAAAGGTTTCCCAGGCATTTTATAACCTTGCATAATAAAACCCTCCTTCTGTTAATGCCTGAGACTGCCTCCTCCTCGAAAACAGGAAGCATGACCTTTGTCACAGAGTCTGAATTAAACAAGTATCAAAAGTCCAAACAGAGAGAAACCACAAATTAAAAAACATCACTTCTAAATAGCAAGCATGTCTAGTTCTATTTTCAGATATAGGGAAAATAGTGACACCTTCTATGAGCCCTGCTTAAGCACCTATACCTTAAACCGCAATGTAACACCTCTAGCAGGTGTTATCTGATTCTAAGTAACGGTTCAGCTAGAAGTTCCATCTCGCACCCACGTTGCGAGATGCATCCCCTCGCTCTTAACTGCTCTTTTACAAAATAAGCAAAGCAACTACATAGCAGATATAAACCACAGAGCACTCAGCATCTGTGCCCCTAAAATAAGATATACCCTCAAACACTTTTTTGACATTTACCTTTTTAACACAGGAGACTGAAAATCCATTTTCTCTAAATCATTCATTAACATTTGTAATTCCTTTGAAAAACCCTGTAATTCCATCACTTCTTTTATTAAATTTGCAACCCTTTTATTCATCGTTTCTTGTTTCCATATCAGCTTCAGAATTGCTTTCATCTCGAAGATGATCTTTGGATCCCCCAGCTCTCTCCTGGGCACACCTGCGACTTTCCTTCTTCTTCTGTTTCTTGATCTCTTTACTCCAGTCTCGTTGCACTCCTTGAACTAAAAAAAAAACAATCGCTCAAATCAATTTCTATGTTATCTGACTGATTCGTATAGTTTCTGTTAGAGGATCGATTAGGGATTAGCATATTAGGCAGGTAGGGATCTGATTCGACAAAACTCTAATATGGCAAACGCGCGGGGGGAGGGCTGAGCCCATTTGGGTCTACGGGAGCCCAGAGGGGAGCTTCGGCGGATGTTAAAGAGAAAACCGATTTTCATTCAAACAAATCGACGTAAACTATACATTCGAGTTAATCGATAAAATCGATTTATCGTCCAGCCCTAGTTGAAAACTAGTCTTTCTTCTTCCTTTGCTGTCAAAGATTCTTGAAATAGCTGTGTTCAATCAGTTTTGCATTTCTCACACAGAATGGTTCACTTGAGAGCAACCAGTTTCAAAAGTGGACACTCCACAGAGACCACCCAGTTGCCCATTGCTGAAACTCTTTTGCTGGCAAGAACAAACTGCAAATAACCTGTCATTATTCTGTTGAACCTAGCTCCCTCATTTGACACTGTAAACCACCTCTTTCATGAACTTGGGTTGTCTGAGTCACATCAGCTAAACACTGGCATGCCTCAAGGTTCTGACGACTTTGAAAATCATGGAGTGTGAACCCAGCTTAAGCCTCTAGTCAACTCAAGTCACCTTTATTTCTATAGTGCTTTATACAATACAAGCTGTGTCAAAGCAGCTCTACAGTGTCGAACAGGAAGAATGTGTGCTGATAATGCAGAGGACAATAGAAAACAATTATTCAGTTAAAGTCAGTTCATTGTTAAAGTCAGTGATGTCATCGTCCTGCTCAGTTCAGTTCTCTTCCAATAGTGTCAACAATATTGCCAGAAATTTTGTCCCCAAGCCAAAGGTGACAAAACCAGCATGGTCCAGATGATCCAGAACACAGCAGCATGTCTGGTTGTCAATCAGCAAAATAGGATGGTCCAGATGATCCAGAAAACAGCAGCATGTCTTGTTGTCAATCAGCAAAATAAGATCCACGTCATACCCCTTCTGATCTGACTCCAGAGGCTCCCAATTGCAGCCAGAATCAAATTTAAGATTTTGGTGCTGGCTTTCAGGACTGCCATGGAAATGTACCTACCTACCTCAATTAACTCCTACAAGTATATGCTCCCTCCTACCAGCTACAGTCACAGAATGAGTGGTGCCTCGTTGTTCCTTCACAAGAAGTTACTGTCCAAAACCTTCACCCTCTTTGCTCCTCTCTGGTGGTCTAGCCAACCTCGACCTGAATTGCTGAGACCATCACAACCTGAACAAGAAGCAGCTAAAGACACACCTCTTCCATAAGCACAACTTTATACTAATGCTCTTACACACAAAATAAATACTCTTCTTTTCTCTGCATTTCTCCTATGCTCTTGCGTGTTTCCTAATCTATCTTTCTAATAAATATGACATTGTATACTAGAAATAATGTTGGCTCTATGATGAATTGTCTATGTTCCTCTTTTATATGTTGCTTTGGATAAAAACATCTGCTAAATGCATAAATGCAAATGCAAACTGGGATCAAAATCCACATAAGATAAGCTCATCAATAAAGCCTACAAATCACATCTGCTTGAGTGATAAATTTTCTCAGAAGATGACTTCACATTTTTTCATAATTCGAGGCGCAAATTGATGTAAACAAAAGCTTCATACAATATCATTCATGTCGCATTTTATTGTTATGTCAGACCATTCAGACATATTTGCATTACATTGACTGATTCACCAGTTGTATGTATCACATTTTATGTTCACCTGCAAATACAATTAGCTTTCCTGCTGTTAACAGGACAGTAGTGTTTAATCACCTATCTGAACGATCGGGACAGTGCTGCTTCCTTCCTCAATAAAGTTTATCATTCTAACGTGTTTTAAGCCTTGTCAGTTTAAATATTTAAAGTGTTTTAAGCAATTCAAGCATGAGACAGCACGAAATAGATTTCAATGCAGTACTTACATGCTGTGATAGATCTTTTGTGAAAGAGATACGCGTTGTGATAGATCATTTCTGTTCGCGCCAGCGGTGCCGCACACACACACACACACACAAAAAGCCACAGCTCGGTTCGGACAGCGCGTGAGTACCAAACTGAGCTTTTTTTCGCGCCTTCATCAGCAAATGCACACAAAAAGTACGTCGGAATGACAGTCTTGAGGAGTATCCACGTAAACTAGGTATTGTTTCGGATCCGCACTTTACCCCAAACCAGCAGGTTCACGACTTCTTCAGCCCTTAATGGTATTACTGCCGTTTCGGCTCAAATGCATAGGCAATTGCACTTATTATGGACTCAACAGTGCTTTCAAGTTCATCTTCCTCCATTTCAAAACATGCGTGCATTCCAAATTTTAAGAAATGCTTATATTGCTTTACTGGCCATTGGAACGAACCAACCCCGTGACGTGACACGCCGAGGTACTGCAAGTACTGAGGTACTGCAAGATGGCGGCGCCCTTGCTCCAAAAGCTACAACAAAACAACCTTTTTTCTTTAAAATGGTTACATTAATCATGTTTGTTATATATATTTTTTATTAAAGTGGAAGTTATTTTCCTAAATAATATAAACTTGACAGACTGCTTCATTTCCACTTCATTTCCATTTCCTGAATCCCAACATGGCCCAGCTCCTTTGAGACGAGAAGCCCAAAAGAGAGTGTGCGAGCCATGCGTCCCCTCATAAAGACTGGGGAACAACTTGTAGCACTCAACAGCCAAAGAGGGAGCCAGACCTAAAGACAGTCTTTAATACCAGGCTGGGCCCAGGACAATGGGTGTGTCCCCTCAGGGAGGGCCACAGAAAACTCCAACGGAGAGTAAGGGCTCCTTCCCGGCACCCTTAGGGGATCGCTGTACAACTTCTGCCGCCACTGGTGTTTCGGGGGTCAGCGATCTCCAGTGAGATGTTACATGTTCGGTTGTTTCCTTCCGTGTTTCAGGACACCAAATATTTAATATTCCCCCCAGCAAAACAAGGTGTCACAGACAGTCTCCCTTTCAGAGAATTTGGCAGCATGGAAGCTACTGCCAAATAATGTCTCCTTGGGTCGTAAGGACTCCACAAGAGGGCTATAGGATACGGTTTGCATATCATCCTTTGCGTTTCAACGGTGTGGTCTCCACTACCGTGAAACTAGAACAAGAGTATTTGTTGACACAGGAAATGCAAGCTCTGTTGGACAAGGAGGTCGTAGAACATCTCCCCTCCTCGACAGAGAGTCGAGCTGCTATAGCCAATATTTTCTGGTTCCCAGAAATGACGGGAGTTTGCGTCCAGTCTAGATCTTTGCGTGCTGAACCACTTTCTAAGAACGTACTAGCTGGTCCTCTAAGAACGAAGAAGTTCAAAATGCTGACAATCAATGATTGTTTTCTCAGATGCAATCAGGGTATTGGTTATGGATAAATGATCTCTAGGACGCATACTTTCATTTAGACATTTTGCCACAATGCAGGGTGTTCCTGAGGTTTGCTTTTGGGGGTAAAGCTTACCAGTATCGGGTTCTTCCATTCGGCCTAGGCTTATCACCCCGCACATATGCAAAATGCATGGATGCAGCTTTAGCATCGGCGACTGGCTGATTTGGCCCAATCGTAAGAGCATAAGCTTCGACATCAGATGTCGTCCTCACTCATTTTAACTATCTGGGATTGAGACTCAATGCCAAGGAAAGCGTTTTCTCTCTTGCCCAGGGGAAAAGATATTTAGGGGTTAACAGGATTCGATCGTAATGTGGGCACAGCTGTCTCCTACACGTGTCGAATCCATTCTGAACACCCTGAAGGATTTCAGGCTAGGCCAGAAAGTTACTGTACATTACTTTCAGAAAGTTCTAGGTCTCATGGCGACTGTGTCCATGTGAAACCTTTGGACGTCTTGCTCATGAGACCGTTACAGTTGTGGCTCAGAGCCAGGGGATTTAATCTAAAGAGCCAATCCCCAGAGGCATATAAGGGTTATGCGCTAAGGGCTTCGTACCCTTTCTATGTGGTTCAGAACCCGGTTTTTAACTTTGGGTCCCACTCTAGGCATGTGTTGTCATCGCAAGATGCTAACGACAGACACTTCCCTCACGGGCTGGGGTGTGGTCTTGGATGACCGTCCAACCCAAGGGATCTGGAGAGTTCATCTTCTCGATTGGCACATCAGTTGCCTCGGAATGATGGCTGTATTTCGGGCCCTGAAATACATCCTCCAGCAGGGGCTACCGTGTCCTAGTGCGGGGGGACAAGACTGTGGTAGTCACTTACATAAGTCGCCAGGGCAGACTGCATCCGTGCCGCCAGAACAGGCTAGCACAGCAGGTTCTGCTTTGGACACAGGAAAAGTTCCTGTCCATCAAGGCGATATACATTCTGGGCCTGTAGTATTCAGACGAATTTGGGGAGCACGCTGTTGCTGCTCTCGAGGATGCTGAGTGCAAGCACTGTAATCACTTTGATCGGAGTGCTCTGCTCGAGGCTCGCTTTCTTTCAGGAAGGAGGCAAGCCTCTGCATCCTCGTTGCGATCGTGGCTGAGAGACGAGGGGCACGCGAGGCACCCCTCTCTCTCGCGTTCTCCCGAGATCGCGATGTCCCCGCCCTCGCTGCTGAAGCATGCACCGGCGCTTCTTCAGACAGAGCCGAGAACACGGGTTCTCTTGCCTCCAGCTTCCTTAGATCTGGACGAAAAGGCCCATACGTGGCCCAGGCTGCGTCTTTACGCATTTCTTCCGATCGCTCTGCTCCCAGGAGTCCTGGCCAAGGTACGTCAACAAGGGTCTCACCTCTTACAGATAGCGTCCCGTTGACCGACCAGAGTGTGGCTCTCAGATCTAATATCGCTCCTTGACAGCTCGCTGTGGGCGTTTGTGGTCAGGAGAGTTCTCCTATCTCAGGCGCAGGGGAGAGTATTTCATCCCCGGCCTGAGTTCTGGAACCTTCATCTCTGGCTCCTGAGGGGGACCACAAGAGATGCTGGGTTTTCCAGCAGATGTTCTACAGACTATTCTGATTGCTAGGACTCCTTCCACTTGAAGAAGTTATGCCCTCAGATGGTGCTTTTTCGAAAGTTGGGCATTTGCAGGCTCTGTCAGTCTCATCATCCTTCTTAGACATTGCCCCTGGGCTAGTCAAAGCTATTTTGCATCCTCACCCTATTATCTTCCAAAGTTCAATTCTCGACTGTATATCCGGTCGTTCTTGAAGCCTTCTGACCTCCGCCGTTCACAACACCGGAGCAAGAAGGACTTCACTTACTGTGTCCAGTACATGCTCTTCAGATTTACGTCCACCGCACTAGCCAGTGGCATAAGTCAGAGCAGCTTTTCATATGCTATTGCTGCCACTAGACAAACGATGTCACTTTGGATGAGGGATGCTATTGCCCTAGCCTACGAGGCGCACGGTCAAGCTTCACCTCTAGGAGTTAGGGCCCATTCAACCAGGTGGATTGCATCCTATGCTAAGCCTCTCGCAAGAGGTGTCCCCTTGCATCAAGTGTGTGCTGCGGTAGGCTACTCCGGGCTCGCATGTCCTTGAGTCAACATCCCAGAGTCATGTCTGAGACCTCTTCAATGTTTGTGCACACACACTACACTCAAAAACAAACAAACAAACAAACAAACAAAAAACGCTTGGTTAAAACAACCTAATTTGGGTTATTTTGGTAACCCAACGCTGGGTCAAATATGGATAAACCCAGCGTTGGGTTATTTTAACCCAGCCAGTTGGGTTAAATCTTTGACCCAACATGCTGGGTTATTTTAATTAACTCAAATATTGATTGAAAATTAGTATTGCTGGCTTAAAATGAACCAAATATATGTTGCAAATTAAAAAGCAGACATAGGCAACAGCAAAAATAAAAAATAAAAGACAAATTGAATTATGCAGCATTGTTTTCAACTTTGCATACATTTAAACTCGTTTAACAAGCATTTTAGAAATAAAAATATAACATTTAAAAGCAAACTTCAGACCGCCGCCTCGCATTTCACTCGTAGCTGAAAGATGCAGTGACTGACTTCATAACCTGTCAATAAACAAACAGTACAGAGTTTTGAGAACATATTTTAACACCCGAATTAATTAGAGGCAATATTATAACGAATAAAATCAGTTTATGTTATGCAAGGCAAGGTGTTTCCATCATGCAAAATGACCGTTGCTGACGCATTTAGCTGGCTGAAATCTCGTCTGTATGTTGTGTTGCATAAAATAAAATCTTTTACAGCACAATAAAGACTTCATAGATGGTATAAAACGTATACAAACCTTAATTTCCCTTAAGAAGTCCAGTAAATCGGCGGCGCTGAGGACTCGCTCTCTCCTGAGGAGAATGAAAAGCCCGCACTCTGACTGTAACCCAACAGCTGGGATAAAGTGCCAGCGCTGGGTTATTTCGTCGGAAGGAGGGGGAGAGGTGTATAGTTTCAGCGGTCAGTGAAATTGACCCAAGCCACTAACCCAACAGCTGGGTTACACAAAAACTACCCAATACTAGAAAAATAACCCCACATAATGACCCAACAGGCATAACCCAGCAATTGGGTTAAAAAAATAACCCAGCGTTTTTTTAGAGTGTACACAACCTTGGGGGGTCCAGACACTTCCAGTGCGGCGGCGTTGGTATTCTCGTTCCCATAAGCATTATTGAAATGCAGCATCGAGAGCGTCTCGGGTTACTTGACTGTAAAAGCGGGAACGAGATGCTGCGCCTCAATGCCGCACTGTAGGTGTGCCTGGATGTCTCTTCAGATAAAGGTTTTACCTGAAGATGTGTACGTCTCACGTCTATTTATAACCCTCAGGTGCACATAATCAAATGACGTCACCTGCCGAGGTTATTTAAGCCAATTCTTGGCGTGTTTGACACACATGCTTCATAACAAAGAATGTTCTCATAAGCGTTGTTGAAATGCAGCATCTCGTTCTCGCTTTTTCAGGGAACGGGGTTACAGTCAAGAAACCCGAGACGAACTGGTTCATATGGGAGTGCAGCCTAGAAAAAAAAAGTTGTTTTGCTTATATTATCGGACTACATGTCACCCGAAGTCCCACTTGTTGTCCTTGATAAATATTTTTTTTCCCTGTCAGTCATGATTATGAGCATATATAAGCATTTAGTCATGGTGTTGGGAAGGTTACTTTGGAAATGTAATAGGTTACAGATTACAAGTTACACTCTAAAAAATGCTGGGTTATTTTTTTTTAACTCAAAAGCTGGGTTCAGCCCGTTGGGTTATTTTATTGGGCTGTTTTTAATATTTTTACCAAGGTGCTGGGTTATTTTTTAAACCCAAATGCTGAGTTCAACTTGTTGGGTCATTTTATTGGGTTTTTAATATTTTTAATATTTTTTACCCAGGTGCTGGGTAATTTTTCTGTAACTTAGTTGATGGGTCATTTTTAACGCGGGGTTATTATTATTTTTTTCTACCCAACCGCTGAGTTGAGCCTGTCTCTGATGAAACAACCCAGCTGCTTACTTTGAGTTACTTTGAGTTACTTTGGTTACAGTCAGAGCGTGGGCTTTTTGAGTCCTCTACAGGAGAGAGAGGTTCACAGCGCCACCGATTTGGTGCACTTCTTCAGCGAAATAAAGGTTTGTATACATTTTATTTAATTTATAAAGTTTTTACTGTGCTGTAAATTTTACGCAACGCACATAAGGAAGAGATGTTTGTCAGCTGTGTTAGCAGTGGTTACTTTGCATGATGGAAATGCTTTTTGCCTTGCATAAAATAAATGAATTTTATTCGTTATAGTATTGAGTTTAATTTAATTTAATGTTAAAATATGTTCTCTAATGTCAGTACTGTTTGTTTATGGGCAGGTTTTGGAGTCAGTAATGGCATCTTTCAGTTACGAATGAAATGCGAGGCCGCGGTCTGAAGATTGCAGCTCCCCCCACGAACAGCAGCCCTTCACCGGCTCAGATTTCAGCGACACGCCACAACGAGAATTAGCACTATTTCGGTAAAAAGCGATTACAGAGAACGGTTGAATACACTAAAATTTAAATTCTACTTTTAAATGTTTAATTTTTTTATGTCTAAAATGTTTGTTAAACGAGTTTAAATGAATTTAATATTGTAAACTATGCTGTATTCACCCAAATAAATTCAATTTGTCCTGTATTTTGTTCATGTGTTCTTGCTTAATAATAAATGTTCATCTTTTGATTATTGCTGTTGCCTCTAGTAATTCTGTGTGTGCACAGCTGCACAGTCGGAGTACGAGGCAGAGTTGACAGCCATGCTCCTCCGGGCGGCCAAAAGCATCGGGTTGGAGGTGAATTCCCCACCTTCTCTCAAGCACTCGAGGCTCAATGATTGGTATCTGGGCTCCGGACGTAACTCTCAGCCACGTTCCGCACCAGTGCCTTTCTTCCCGGAGGTTCATGAAGAGCTCACTAACATGTGGAAAGCTCCGTACACTGCCCAATTACATTTGAGCTCTTCCTTCCTCTCTACCCTCGACGGTGGGGCAGTCAGGGAGGTACGTTGACGTTCCCCAGGTGGAGCGTGCGGTTGCAGTGCATTTGTGCCGGCAAAATACTGCCACTTGGAGGAACCATCCGCACCTTCCATCCAAGGCCTGTAAGCTGTCGTCAGCTCTGGCTGCCAAGGCTTACAGCGCTGTGGGCCAGGCTGTCTCCACCCTGCATGCCATGGCCATCCTGCAGGTCTGCAGGCCAAGGCGTTAAAAATGCTGCACAATACTGGGTAATTCTGACCCAGAGTTGATGCAGGAACTGTGCACGGCGACAGATTTTGCTCTCTGAGCGACGAAGGTCACGGTGCGGTCCCTCGGGCAAGTGATGTCCACCATGGTGGTCCAGGAGCACCATCTCTGGCTGAACCTGTCTGAGATGCGCGACGCCAACAAAGTTCGCTTTCTCGACGCCCCCATCTCCCAGGCCGGCCTCTTCGGCGACACTGTCGAGGACTTTGCCCAGCAGTTCTCGGCAGTCCAGAAGCAGACGGAGGACATAAAGCACATCTTGCCCTGCCAGAACATTCCAGTCACCAAGCCACCTGGGGCCCGGTCTTCATCTGCCCAATGCTGCGAGTGCCCCTCTGCAGCTTCCCCTCCAGAAACCAAGGGGGAAACTCCTCAACAGGGGCGTCCAGCCTCCTGCAGGAAGGGTGCGCAGTCAAGTCTTCTCGGAAGACCGCAAAGCATCCCTGAGACGGGCTACCCGGAGATGGTAGGGTTAGGGACCATCGACATCTGTGCCCCCACCCCCAGGGGAGGGCCGGGGCTTTCTCCACCGCTGATGCCACTTCCACCCACATTCTCAGTAAGAGCAAATTCCTTCATCTCTGGGTCTGTCATGCCGAGTTCCATCTGTGAACGACGCACTGCTTCCTCACAGTCAGTCTCAGCACAGGATATCGCCATGCAGGAAGGTGCGGCTGAAGGACGCCTCGCTTCCACACGCTCCTCTTGCCATTTCTGCGCGGGATCGGGAGGATCAGGTAAGAGCTGTTCCAAGCCCACTTCCTCCCTCAGCTGCCCCTCCGTGGGTAGGTCAGCAATCGTTCTGTTGATACCGCTTGTTCAGAGGTTGTGAGTTTAGTTAGCTGGCTTATCATGATTATCCGACTCGGCTATGCGATTCAATTCGCCAAGCCTTGGCCAAGTTCAGGGGTGTCCTTTTTACATCTATTCCAGACAAGGATGCTTCTGTCTTGCATGTGGAGGCTGTGATCCTCCTAGCGAAGAATGCAATAGAGCCTGTCCCTCCGGCCGAGATGAATTCGGGTTTCTACAGCCTCTATTTCATCGTACCCAAGAAGAGCGGTGGGTTACAGCCTATGCTGGACCTGCGAGTCTTGAACCAGTCCCTCCACAGGTTTCCGTTCAAGATGTTGATGCAGAAACGCGTTCTCTCATGTGTTCGTCACCAGGATTGGTGGCGAGATCTGTTGTGCAAGCACAGGGATCTGATGCTTCAGGACCTCAGTCATCTGGGGCTTCGGGTCAACTGGCAAAAGAGCAAACTCTTCCCTGTGCAGAGCATCTCTTTTCGCAGTATGGAGCTGGATTCGGTTAACATGACAGCGTGTCTCACAGACGAGCATGCTCAGTCAGTGCTAAACTGCCTGAATTCCTTCAGGGGCAGAACAGCGGCCCCTCTAAAACAATTTCAGAGGCTGCTGGGGCATATGGCAACCGCAGCCGCAGTGACGCCGCTGGGGCTGCTACATATGTGACAGCTTCAGCACTGGCTGCACGGCCGGATCCCGAGATGGCCATGGCACCGTGGCACTCTCCTGGTCGACGTTACCCCGGTGTGTCACCGCCTCTTCAGTCCTTGGTCAGACCCTGCATTTCTACAGGCAGGAGTGCCCTTAGAACAGGTGTCGAGACATGTTGTTGTCACCACAGATGCCTCCAGAACGGGCTGGGACACTGTATGCAAAGAGTACACAGCATCGAGCTCCTGGACGGGACCTTGACTGCAGTGGCATATCAATTGCCTTGAGTTGCTGGCAGTACTGCTTGTTCTTCGCCGGTTTCATCTGCTGCTACAGGGCAAGCATGTACTCATCCATACGGACAACACAGCAATGGTAGCGTACATCAACCATCAAGGGGGAGTTCGCTTTCGTCGCATGTCGCAACTCGCCCGCCATCTCCTTCTCTGGAGTGACACGC
This sequence comes from Spinibarbus caldwelli, assembly GCA_039654775.1. Classification (NCBI taxonomy): domain Eukaryota; kingdom Metazoa; phylum Chordata; class Actinopteri; order Cypriniformes; family Cyprinidae; genus Spinibarbus; species Spinibarbus caldwelli. Next base: position 2,365,545 of record CM077249.1, on the reverse strand, counting down.
GGCCCAAATCACTGCGTGCCATTCACGTTCTGGGAGAGCTCAATCGTGCAGTCGATGTGCTCTCACGACAGCTTACCAAAGTTGTGTCCAAAGTTGCATCCGAATGTGCCAACTTGCCTACTATATAGAAGAAAAGAGTACATGAAGAGAATACAATGTCCGAAACCTCAGTATTCATAAAAGAGTAGACAAGAAATCCCTGGATGGCCTACTGCTTCTGCACAGATTTTGTAGTGTGCATCTGATGGACACTTTTCTATCCCAGGAGGCCATGGGAGAGGATACATCATAATCGAACAGGAGAACTGCTGGTTTCTGTTCATACAATTGAGCCCGCCATTCAGAAGCTTCAAAAGCATCGAGTAATGTCATAAAGCTTTTGAAAGTAAGGCTTCATTGACGGGATATTGTATGAACAAAAACCAGCATTACAAACTTAACCACCACTAAATCACCTTAATCACCTTTTGTGTTAAGAAAAAACAAACTAACAAAGGGATTGAACAGCATGAAGGCCAGTAAATAATGACTTAATTGATATGTTTGGGGAGCTAACCCTTTAAGACCCTCAAATAGAAATTGTATTAAATGTATGTATGCAGTTATATTATAGTTGTACCTTGAAGAAATAAACTTTAAGAAATAAGCAGCTTTATTGAGCGTTTGTGCCCAAGACACTTACAATTTTTTTTTTTTTTTTTTTACAAAAATCACATTTACATTTTTGCATTTGGCAGATGCTTTTATCCAAAGTGACTTGCAGTGCTCTTATTACAGGGACCCCCAACCCTTTGGAGCAACCTGGAGAAAAGTGACTTGCTCAAGAACAAACTGGTGGTGACGGCTGCGGATATCACACCAGCTAGCTTCTGCTTACCAGGTCAGTGGTTTAGCCCACTACACCACAAAAGTAATGAACCTTTAACAAAAATTAGCATGTAAATGTAAACATATGAAATGAAATTTGGAAAGAAATTTGGAATGCTGACAACATGAATTGTAAAATGTTTTACTCTGTTCAAATGTTTTACAGGTGGTTGTGCTCATGGAGAGCAGGCACACAAATGTTTGGAGCAGAGACAGTGGCAGCCAGATTGTCCCGCACATGTTCTCCTACTCTTGCTTCAAGGTTGTGGGGTTCAGGGGGCCGTCGTAATGGCCTTCCTCATCCTCTGGCTCTACGATGTCCCCGTTGAGAAGAGCGAGATTGTGAAGTACAGCATAGCACGCAACAACCGCAGTCACAAAGGCAGGGCTCAGCTCTAAGGCCTTGAAGAAAATAGAGCATCAGCGTGTTTTCAGCATGCCAAAGGCTTGGTCTACTATGTGTTGTGCACAGGAGTGCTTGCTGTTAACAAACAAGCCTGCACAGGGTTCTATACAGGCTCTCTTTATGGGACAATGAGGCAGATGGGTGCACTCAGGCAAGGAGAGACTCAATGTCCCTTTTCCATCCATGATCAGATTCCAGTCTGACTTCAGCAAAGAGGAACATGTTGGACAGCAAAGACAGGCGAAGGTGGGCACAGTGGTCAGCTGCTTCTTCAAAATAAAGCTACAGAATTGGCATAGTTGTGTTGAGATGGTAGTAGCATGTGGGGTCCATCGCCTCTAAATATGTGATTCTTAGAACAATAAGTTTGAATAAAGATTTGTTTCATGTGTTGTTCTCTTGTACATGTATTTATTTTTATATTTATTATTATATTGTCATGTTTACTTTTATTCATTCCTTTTACTCATTTATTCATGTTTTGTTCCTGATTAACATCCCATGGTAACTAGGAATTACACAAGCTTCAGTCTGGATCCAACCCTTAAATGATCTGAGATGACCAAACACCTCAGAAGAGATGATGCCAAACCCTCAGAGGACCTCAGATGATGCCAACCCTCAGACAACATACAGAACTACCAAATTTTGCCATATGTTAAATATATTATATTTCTACAATATATAAATATTGTAGAAACTTAATTTCCTGTAAAGCTGCTTTGCAACAATTTGTATTGTGAAAAGCTCTATACAAATAAACTTGAATTGAATTGAATTTTCAATTGATGTCAGTGAATAAAATATAGCTATTTCATTAATTCATACATTAATTCATTGCTTGATTGAAAATTGAGATGTATTCCCCTTGGCTGCCTTTGTCACGGTATATTCATACATAGCTATATCATATTATGAAACAAATTACATTTAGCTTGTTTTGCTAAAACATCATTTTCAGTAAAAAAAAAAAGAAAGAAAAAAAAAAGTAATATAATTAGGCATTGGTCAGCATTTATCATTATTATTGTGCGTAAGTGTTGGGGTGGGCTAGCAAAGCACAATAACAAGGTTAAATAATTTTGAATAATTCATCATCATTCATAAAAAAATTGCATTTCTTTCTTTTTTGTGTTATTTATAAGCCTGAGGGATGTAACAAGACAGTTTAATTCAACATGAAGAAGAAGAAAACAATAAAGGAGATTTAAGTTACTTTTGCTTGTGGATGAAAAATTTGCACATAAAATAAAGAAATTAACAAGATATTCAAAAGATAATGATTTGGGGTTTTCATGATAAAAATAATTCTAATTCACAGAATTTTTTAAAAATGGTTTCTTTTAACTTTGTCCATTGTTTGGTTGGATGATTTACTTAAGTTTCACACAATGCTACTGTTTGTTAGGGGTCCATTTTCAAGTGTCCTCAGCTCTATGCACACATCATTAAATAAGGCTTCACAAAAAGTAGTGATTAGTCCTTACTTACCTTAGTCTGTGACTCCCTAGTCTAGAACTAATTAATCTAAAGTTAAGAAATGTTTCAAAAAGCCATTTTTAAGTCTGGATTAATTTAAGTAGAATTAGCCCAGTTTGACAATTTAATCCTTGTCTGGCAGACAGTCCACGTGTTTGTTGCCTGATGTTGTCCTTATTGCATGTTTCACATGTGGTGTTGTCAGTTCTGGTTTTTTTTTTGCCTTGATTAACTCTATTTTTACCTAAGTTTCCCCGTGTCTGGATTTACTTTTGTTATTTTTATTAAATGATTTGCACTTAAATCATACCCACTCTCTCTGAGTCAACCAGCGTTAAAGTAAATGTATGCAATGCACATGTGTGCAAGGTACTTTTGAGCATTTACATGCGTAGTTTTCTTGTTGATCAGATTATTACTGAAATTTAATTCGGATTGAGCTCAACTGGATGACTGAGGTGTTTACATGGAAAAGTGGGAATACGTGTTATATTTAACTTTTGTTAAATATTGGTTTACATACTTTAGTGCAGGGCTATCCAATTCTGTTCCTGGAGGAACACGACGTGCAAAGTTTAGTTAACCATATTTAAACGCACATGCCTGTAATAATCAAGTAATGATGACCTTGATTAACTGGTTCTAGGCTGCATTTCCCAAAAGCATTGCAAACCTAAGTTGATCATGGCTTCATTTGTGGCAATGCTTCTACAATCAATTTAGGCTTACGATGCTTTTGGGAAATGCAGCCCTGATGTGTTTAATTAAACAGGGTCAGAGCGAAACTGAATTGCCCTGCATTAGTGCATCACCACCACTAACAGTGCTGTAATGTGGACCAGAGACACCACACTATACTACACTCTACCATGAGTTCTAATCAGGATATCTGTTAGAGTAATCATTAATATTAGTTCATAGGTATTTCCCAATCCAATCTTAAAATACTCCAATCTTGGGTGACAAGAACAGTTTTATTTATTAACTTTGTCACTTTGTCATGTCATTACCCTGGTGCCAAGGGCCCCTCACAGACTTACCACACAGTGGTGGCATTAATATATTTCCAAAAAAAAAGAAAGGAAAAAAAAGAAAGAAAGAAAAGCAGGAAATAATAAATAACATGTTCATTTTCATTTACAAAAACAATGCGTGCTGATTGTCATGACAATTTTGTTGTGGCACAAATGTGGCACTTCAAAATAAAAGCAGAATTAGAGCTGCCTCTGACAAATGAAAAGGCAAAATAAAAGATATCGAAAGAGCCACTACATATCTCCACTACATATCTCCGACCATTTCTTCATTACATTTAAACTACATTTTGCTACCTGTGTGCCACCAACCCCTATACCAGTTACTTTTAGACAAAACCTACGCTCCCTTTCACCCTCCCATCTTTCCTCTGTAGTATCCTCCTCTCTTCCCTCACCTACCCATTTCTCATCTCTGAATGTGAATGCAGCTACTGACACTTTATGCTCTACTTTAAACTCTTATCTAGACGGCATTTGTCCTCTCTCCTCCAGGCCAGCACGGGCTGCCTCTTCTAACCCCTGGTTATCTGTTTTTCTTCGTGAGCATCGGGCTAAACTCAGGGCAGCAGAGAGAAAATGGCGCAAATAAAAAGTTCCGTCAGACCTGATTAGGTATCAGTCTTTGCTTTCATCTTTCTCTGCTGAAGTCCACACTGCCAAATCCTCATATTTCCACAACAAGATTAACAGTGCTCCAGACACGCGTAATCTCTTCAGAACATTTAATTCTCTCCTCTGTCCCCCACCTCCCACCTTTTCTATAACAGCTGATGATTTCGCCACATTCTTCAAAGACAAAACTAGAACAATCAGTAGTCAGTTCTCACCTCCACACACACAGGACCTCCAACCAACCACATCCACTGCTAAAACTCCCATCTTCTCCTTCTGTCCCCTCACTGAGGCAGAGGTATCCAAACTTCTCCTCTCCAGCCATCCTACAACATGTCCTCTATACCCAATCCCCTCACACCTTCTCCAAGCAATCTCTCCCACACTCTTACCAGCACTCACACACATCATCAACACATCCCTCCTCACAGACACTTTCCCCACTGCATTTAAGCAGGCTCGGGTAAACCCACTGCTCAAAAAAACCTACATTAAACACTTCTCTTATAGAAAACTACAGACCTGTCTCTCTCCTTCCATTCATAGTGAAAACACTCGAACGAGTTGTTTTCAACCAGGTATCACTGTTTCTTTCACAGAAAAACAAACTGGATGCAAACCAGTCAGGTTTCAGGTGTGGCCATTCAAGTGAAACTGCGCTACTCTCAGTCACTGAAGCCTTGCAGATTGCAAAAGCTGATTCCAAATCATCAGTCCTTATTCTGCTGGATCTATCTGCTGCTTTTGACACTGTAAATCACCAGATCCTGCTGTCTACCCTTTCATCACTGGGCATCACAGGGATTCCACTTCGCTGGTTTGAATCCTATCTCACTGGTAGGTCATTTAGGGTGGCCTGGGGAGGGGAGGTATCCACAGCACATCAACTAGTCACTGGGGTTCCTCAGGGATCAGTTCTTGGACCCCTCCTCTTCTCCACATACACTACATCACTGGGTTCCATCACACAGGCACATGGCTTCTCCTTCCATTGCTACGCTCATGACACACAGCTCTATCTCATTTTTCAACCAGATGATCCAACGGTAGCTGCACGGATCTTAGGCTACCTGACGGACATCTCCGCATGGATGAAAGAACATCACCTCCAGCTCAACCTGGCAAAGACTGAGCTTCTTGTCTTCCCTGCCACTCCAGCTCTACAGCATGATTTCATAATCCAGCTAGGTTCTTCTACAATTACCCCATCAACTTCGGTCAGAAATCTTGGTGTAATCTTTGATGACCAGCTGACCTTCAAAGACCATATTGCAAAGACTGCTCGATCTTGCAGGTTTGCATTACACAACGTCAGAAAGATCAGGCCCTTTCTAACAGAGCACGCTGCACAACTTCTTGTCCAGGCCCTTGTCATTTCTAGGCTGGACTACTGCAATGCTCTTCTGGCTGGACTTCCATCAAGCACAATCAAACCTCTACAAATGTTTCAGAAGGCAGCGGCACGACTGGTCTTCAACGAGCCCAAAAGAGCCCATGTTACACCTCTCTTTATTTCCTTGCACTGGCTACCGGTTGCAGCTTGCGTCAAGTTCAAGACATTGATGCTTGCATATAGAACAGCCACAGGCTCAGCATCCGCCTACTTCCACTCACTATTACAAATCTACATCCCCTCCAGAAGTCTGAGATGCTAGTGAGCGACGCCTCGTGGTACCATCACAGAGAGGCTCAAAATCACTCTCCAGAATGTTCTCGTTCACCATTCCTGGCTGGTGGAATGATCTTCCCACCCTATCCGGAATCTGGATCCCTGACTATTTTCAAGCGACAGCTGAAAACTCACCTCTTTCGACACTACCTGACGTCATCCTAAAATAAAAAAAAAAAATAAAAAATTAAAAAAAAAACTTTATCTTTCACTTTATTTATTCTTTCCCTTTCTAGCTTGTACTTATTTGAACAATGCCTGAGACTTGGTATTACGAGCACTTCCTCGGTCTGTTTGTCTCTTTAAGACGAATCGCTTTATGTATTCCCCAATTGTAAGTCGCTTTGGATAAAAGCGTCTGCAAAATGACTAAATGTAAATGTAACTGAAAGAGGGGTAATTTGCTATGCTATATCACTACCTTCATCAGCAAAACATACAAATTCTCATGCATAACATTATTAATTGTGGAGAAGGTTCCCATTACTCATATGTAACATTTTTCCACAACACAAAGTGGTATTTGATCATATTTAATTTTAAACCCCATTGCTGGGAGAATAATAACTTTATGATAAACACTATGTAAGAGAATGCATACAGAAAAATATCTCATTTATATGTTAATAATTCAGACGGCTTTTAATTTTATTTGAGAACAACATTAAGTTGCAAAAAACACAGATATTGCCACATTTCCCATTTTTTAAAAAAAAGTCAAAGTCAGAGTCCATTTTAACAGTAATGTCTGCCAATGCAACAAAAATGCTGAACTTTTCTGCGAGGAAAGATTTAAAGATGGAGAAGGTATAAATGAAAAATCTAGCGTCAGCGTTAGTTCTGGCAGGTCACATGAGTCAAGCTTGCATCAGCTGACTCTCAGCTGATCACATCTACCAATAGGAATACGACACCTATCACAGCATCCCTACATATGCGCTATTCAGTATTATTCAGCAGCTTGCTTGCTTGCTCAGAAGCAAAATACCCTTCTCCATCCCCAACTCCTCCTTTCGCCACAGTCAGGACTTGGCTTCTGAAATTCCTGTTGAATCAGACTCCCTAATCTTGAGTAATGTGCTACACTAAATGTAATTAAGTACATTAATGATATTTGCTTGGTTCTGTTCTGTTAACCCTTGTGGGGTTATTATTGCTGCTCTCCCTACTCATTCATGACAGGCTGCATGGAAGGGCAGGGAGTTTTTGCCCAGAACAGAACCATACCACCAAACCAAACTGTATGCTGAGTGTCTATCATTTAACCATAGTGGTCCTGACAGAACAAAAGATTCATTCATAAAGCAGTATAAATTTCTGCTTTAGTTCATTCATACCAGTACTTAGAAGGCTATTCTGGTGCAAATATTATGAAAGAGCAAAAAAGCAACAAGGGAATGTCAATGTAAAGCATCAAAGACTATTTGTAAAGATGCAGATGTATGTATCAGTCTTCTAAAATGCAACAGACCCCTCTTCTTCCAAAAAACCAAATTCAATATAACACATTTAACATATTCTAAAAGACTACCCTACATCATTATATTTATAAGCCTTAATAATCCAGACATTCTCATATTCTAATAATTGTATAGTTTGTATAGCTGTACAGTCACATTGTTTATTGATTTATATACATGCAGAATTTTATAAATCGTTTACATTGTGTATGCCACCCAGTAGATGACATTTACCACAGCAAACGTGAAAGGGAAGACAGCACGAGCGTAGATATCAATGGTGTCGGCATCAATAGGTTTACACTTGCAGCATTTCTTCTCTTCACTGCTTTCCTTCTGTGCCCGACGGGACTGAGTGCCACGAACCTCTGTCTCTTCATGCAGATCTCCAGGAGGGTCAGTGGTCCGCTGGGCCCTGTTTTGCCTGTTTGAGATGAGGAGGCCCTGGTTCATGCCAGCCACAGAGAGCGAAAACAGAACCATGGCCTGCTTTCCATTCTTTACCATGGACTGCATGAGAGGAAAAAGGTGAAAAGAACAGAGAGGAAAAAAGGGTTGTTCATTAAAAGTCACAGGTGGGAATTATTTTTCTGCTCTAAACTGAATAAGGAATAAGGATTTAATTAATATTGTGCCATTCTATCTTGATGTAAATTATTAAAAAAAGGTAAATTCAGGTAAAATGGGACACTTTTTGTTAAATTTGTAATTTAGAGACCCAGATGCTTTTTTCATTTATGTATTACCTTTGTTAACTTTAAGATGCAGCTGTAATATTTTCATTTGAATTCAATTTTATTTGGAAGGTACATAACAATAAACATTTTGAGATCATGCACTCTGGACAAATGTCTTTTCAGGTAGAGTGGGCCATCTCTGATTTATCAAAAATTATCCCATATCCTAATTAGAAATTAAACACATTTATTTATTAATTTAGGTAGCACTTTATTTTAAGAGGCAATTCTCGCTATTAACTCTTAGTTAATAGTGAATATGTGTTTCCTATTCTAAAGCATTACCGTGTTGACATTCAATTTGAAGAAATCTAACAGAATATTGATGAAAATTTACTCTGCAACATATTGAAAATATGACTATAGTACAGTTCTAAAGTATTCTTTGAATTTAATTCATGTTAACTGCAGTGGCAAATAATACAAGTACTGTGACAATAATATTTCTTTACATTTACTGAGCAACCTTATAAGTTCTGAATGTCAAAGGGCTTATGCCTTTCATGATGAGGGAGTCCTTCTTTGAGGTGTAGCCAAAATCGCCAGGGTCACTGAGCATCAGCCAAAACTAGTTTATCTTAAAGGGATACTCAACCCCAAAATGAAAATTTTGTCATTAATCACTTACCCCCATGTCGTTCCAAACCCGTAAAAGCTTCGTTCGTCTTCAGAACACAATTTAAGATATTTTGGATGAAAACCGGGAGGCATGTGACTGTCCCATTGACTGCCAAGTAATTATCACTGTCAAGGTCCAGAAAAGTATGCAAAACATCGTCAGAATAGTCCATCTGCCATCAGTGGTTCAACCATAACGTTATGAAGTGACGAGAATACTTTTTGTATGGAAATAAAACAAAAATAACTACTTTATTCAACAATTCGGCACCGTAACGTCACCGTAGTGCCATTTTGGAGAGTATCGCTGCACGCAAAATGCGTACGCTCTTCCGTGTCAGCCGCGACATAGGGATACGCTGTTTGCGTTCAAATCAAAGCGTAAATCCACGTAGAAAACTAATCCTCGTGTCGCGGCTGACACAGAAGAGTGTACACATTTTGCGTGCAGCGAAAATGCATTTTGAAATGAAATTTCATTTTGGGGTGGAGTATCCCTTTAATAGTGTCTCTTTAATTAGAGACTATTGTTATGCTCTTGAAGTGTAAACCCAGTGAGCACAGTACAATCTTCAACGACCCACTTTACCTGAATTCACCCTACTTGAGGTTTGAGAATATATGAAATGCTCGAGACTTGGTCAGTTTCACCCTTCTATGAAAAATTAAGCTTCTGATAGTACCTCTGCACTCTTATTCGTCTTGACTTTGGCTTTCTCCTTCTTGCTGTAGTCAGCATTATAGTGAGCAAAAGCATATTCGATCAAGGCAGCGAACACAAAGACGTAGCAGATCCAGAAATACACGTCCAGAGCTTTGATGGCTGAAGCACGGGGCAATGATGAACGAGCACTGACCATCAGTGTTGTCATGGTGAGCACCGTTGTGATTCCTAAAGGTTTAAGGACACATGGACATATTCCTTTTACTTGTCAGGTTAATCTGTGTGTGTGATTTGTTTTAAATGTTCTAATTTTACTGATACTGATTTCACTAGACATTCTACTAATTCTAAGTAACTTTGCAACTACATGTCAACAAATTCTCAGTGATTTGCAACTACGTCAACTAACTCATTAGAGTATTAGGTAACACTTTATTTTAAGGTGTCCTTATTACAGTGTAATTATACATTTAAGTACTGAGTAATATTTAACTACGTGTACTTACTATATGGTTAGGGTTAGGATTAGGGTTTGGCTTAGGGTTACTTGCATGTAATTATTCATAATTTATTATTATAATAGTAAGTATATGTAACGTGTAACAAGGACACCTTAAAATAAAGTGTTACCAAATATAATGTAACCAAGTATTAGTATACTGTTAAGTTAGGGTTATTAGAATAAGTTGACATGTACTTACAAAGTTACTTCTAGTCAGTAGAATGTCTGTTGGGGAACCAATAAAATAAAGTGTTTAAAGATATTAATCAGACAGTCTACTAATACTCTAATGACTGGTAGATGTAAAGTTACTTAAAGTAAAAACTTGGAATATCAAAATAAAGTGTTTACCTGTTGATTTTTTTTAAATATACAAATTTGATTTTTAAACATACTAGATATGGAGAATATCTAGTATATTTTAAAATAAACTATATATAGACACACACACACACACACACACACACACATATATATATAGTGAAGTGTACATTTTAGAAACGATAAATTTGATAAAATTAGCACTATTAACACTGAAATACGGACCTAAAGTCACTCTTGCTGGCACAGCTGATTGGCTAATCCAGAATGAAACCCATGACATGGCAACCAGTAAGATAGAGGGCATGTAGGACTGGATGATGTAAACTCCTCGGTTACGCCTCAGTTGAAACCGTAAACTGAGACGTGGAAATCTCCCTGCTGTTTCAAGAATGACAGTATAGTTTTTGAGTTAACAAAACTGATTCAAATAATTCAAAATGAAAACAACAGTTGCAGCAGCATTAGCAATGAAGGTTTGGGGAAAGTTTAGTTATATCAGATGTATCAGACAGTGTGGATGAAAAGCCTCACCAGATTTAAAGTTCATCATCTCTGTGACAAAGCGATAATCTGTGATGGTGAACTGGGACAGCTCCAATTTGTCCAGTCCATGGATGTGTTTCTGACTCTCTGACCAGTGATACACAATGTCTTCTGAAGAGTAGCCATCTGCAAAACCACCAACAGGAAAAAGAAAATATACCATTTTTGTGATATATAAATTTACAGGCATCGTTATCATGGTTTGTTTTTTGTGCAGGAATCATTTTCATGCTCATGAAGTTGAAACACTGTAAATGTAAAAGAGAGATGCCAGAGATAGGTTTTCCCTTTACTCACAGCTTTCCAAATCTAGCATGCATTCCTGTTCATCCATGGGGTATTTTGTGAGGTCCATATCGCATGCAGCTGTAGATGTAATTCTGAAAGGGAAACCATCATGGTTAAACATTTTGAACATGGAGCAGGTCACAGAGAAGAGATAAACCCCCTGTGATCATGTGGAAAGTAAATTATAAGATCCTTTTTAAAAAAATGATGCTGCTGGGATTTTTTTATCTCTCTTTTATTTTTGTATGTATTTATTTATTTATTTTTTTTACATATTTTTCCATACTGTTTGCTCTATTAGTTTGCTTTACACAGCTCTCAGTGGTGGCCTTTATTTATTTATTAGGTAAATAGGTGGATAGGCAGATTTATCTGTAATAACATAAAAACAGACCACTTTATATTTATTTTGTTAATGACTGTCTGTATTTATAAACATAGTATTATATTTATAAATAGAGTATTAGATTTATTTACTATAAAACAGAGTATTAGATTTTTTTAAACTTAAATTTTCTTCTTTAACTTAAATCTGTAATCATTCCAGCTTTACTGTGCTGCCCAAAGTCCTTTTACATTATTGCCAATGCAAAATCACAAACTAGTTTAAAATGCACTTAAAACATACTCACGTACCGACTACTGTAGAGAATGACTCCATCAGGCTGCAGGCGTATGAGTTTGTTCTCCACAGTGACATCATGAAACCAGGCTGATTTGGCATTAACTATGAATGTGTCTGGCAACCAGAGTTTATCCACAAAGCGGCTGTCCAGGCCAAGAGTTTTGTTCGTGTGGTTGTACGACAGACGGTCATCTCTCCAACTCTGCCGCAGAAATACTGTCATGGTGTATTCCTTTCAAAACAAATGCACACAAACAAAACATTTACAGTTGTTTAGTCACATTTCTGAGATGTACTGTTGTACATATTTACATATAAGTTTACTTTAAAGCACTGAGTTAAATCAAGCCATTAGAGGCTATGCATTACAATGGTTTGACCATCGATATGGGGTGCTCTTGTTCTTCCTAAAACCCCTTAAGGGTGTTAAAATGGTCAATAATTAAAATAGATAATAATAATACTTATTGCTTTTGACCAATAGGTGGTGCTGTGACAAAATGTATGTGCTGTGGTCTGTGTGGTGTGACAAGGGCATACACAAATTTTGGGGGCAGCTTCAGATCAATCAAAATTGGTCAATGCATCAAATTGGTCAATGCATCAAATAATAAAGGTTTGGTCTAGCAACACAGAATCCACAACATTTGCTGGTGTGGTCTGAAAATAGATTGACTAATCAACCTGAATTCCATATCATTTTAAATGGCATGATTTTAAGTTGATCTGATTTGATTTTCATGCAAATCTGAAGGGGAAAAAGCTTGACTCACCTCAGCATAAGGTAAGTTAAGGCATAAACATGAGTGCAAATTTGGTAGTGCTAAAAGATTCGAGCTAGAGACTTCAATTTTGCTATGGTTAATATTCAGTTTATCCGTGTACCAAGTTTCATAACCTTCCTGCAAGCAGTTCTTTGGAATACCATAGACTTAACAACAGCAGCTTGTGAACCATCTGTGCTTGTTTCCTAATAATACTATAAACACATTAATATCGAATGAGTGCATTTATACAGACTGTTACAATGGTTTTGAACACAACTCAACCAATCAGAATTAAGATAATTAAACTGTTTAAGACTTTGACAGCAAAGCCCTGTGTTCATTAAATCATTATAACACACTCAATAAAAATAAGTACCAGGGTTGCCAATGTGTTAACATTTGAGATTAAGGATTAGATTTATATGTTTAAAATTCTTTAGATTAGGGAACACTATTCACTATTAACTAGTTCCTTATTATTAGCATGGATATTACTAGCATACTGGCTGTTTATTGGTACATATAATGTACTTACTATCAAAAAGCTGCAAATTAGGAGTGTATTGAGGGAAAACTCTCAGTTAATAGCAAATACATGTTCCCTAATCTAAAGTGTGGCCAAATTCTTTAACGCGTATAACAATTTGACATTAATTCCGTTTCATTCTGAGATTTTAAAAGACTGGGATAAATACTCCAGCACATACAGTAAACACACATATGTCATTTATTAATAAATGATGGAGCAAAGCCTACTGAAAAGCATTGGAATATATAGTAGCTAATATTTATCTTTACAGTTAGGCTAAGCTTTACCCAAATTCTGCAACTTGCACATAACTATGAGGGTGACTTTCTCACTCACACCCTCATATCAAGATCACATAGGAAAGTTATTTATTGGATGTGTTGTGTTGCTCTGCCTTTCTCTTTAAAGGGGTCATGACATAAGAAATCAGTTTTCTTTGAACTTTTGACAAATAAGTCACTGAACCATTACAACATCCTGGGAGCTTACAACAATGTCCTTAGTACAAAAATGTATTTAAGCTCCACAAAGCTCCACTGTGGCCTTTTGGCTTGCTTAGTTGAGGTGAAAAAACACTTAAATTTTCAGTAATATATTGATGTAACTGCACTGACACAGAGTAAAACTCAAGTTTTCTCAAGTTCAACTCAACTGAATTAAGATGGATGATGGCACTATTGTCTTCTGCAGACATGCTTTACAGCTGAATTGTATCTTGGAACATCAACAGTTGAACTGAACTGAATCAACACTGACATATCGACCTGAATAACGACTTTGCTGCCTTTATAGAACTGCACATAGCTGGATTGAACTTGTAAAATTTATGAACTTCACACGGTAATTGATGCAAAATTGATGAACTTCACACCAGAATTGATCTGAACTGAACCAACACTGAACGGACTTGAGCTAAATAATGACATTATTGTTTTCTAGAGCTGCTTTGCAACAGCATCGGAAGTGTCTCCATGCCAAACTGATTCTGCTATTTTCCTGTTTATCACTGTGAAGCTGCTTTGACACAGTCTGTACTTTTTAGAGCGCTAAAGAAATAAAGGTGACTGGACTTGATATCTCATTTGGATGTTGTTGTATTTATGACATCATTTGCATATGACTGCCTATAGTGCTGTGCTTCTCAATTCTGGACATGGCCCCACCACTGAGCTGTATTCTGATTGACCAGGGTCTCTACCCCCTAGTCTCTGAGCACAAGATATTTGTTGAAGTTCAAAACACACAGGTGATTGTTATAAACAGTTGTATTCACTTTTGTTGGTTTGAGTTTCTACTTTAGGGTCTGTATTTTTAATATAGTCTTTGTAAACCACTGTACTGTACTACTGTACTAGTCTACTTAGAAATAACTGATAAGAGGTGATAAAATTCTGAATCATTTAACATTTCAATGATATTGCACAGGGGTATACTCACCCCTACTTGTTCAAACTAACAAATTAAAAGTCACTGGACTACATAAAAAGAAACGACAAGACTCACCACATACGGTGGAGTACCATCTGCTCTGGCAAGCATAATACTGTATGTTGACAACTTAGTAATCTTATGACTTCTACATATGTATTGTTGTGCTCTCGTCTGTAACGTTTGTTTACCAGTGTCCGTGGAGGCGTGAAGAGAAGCACACAACAAAGATAATCCGTTGCAGGAACTTTACTTAATAAAGCATAACTTTACAACAGCGGGGTTTATGCTCTTGCCCAGTGCTGATGGGTTTGACAACCATCCACACCGGAGCCTGCGAGCATACTGACGCTAAACATAAACAACCAGTCAACTAGTCCCCGTGTAATGACGTAACAGCATCTAATTGGACAATACAGAACTCATTATTAGTATATATGAAATAACTGTAACTCAACTTATATTTAATTAACTAACACTATAACCCCCCCCCCCCCCCTTTTTTTTAGCTTGGCAGAGTCCCTTCTGTACTACAGAGGGTGAGAAGTTAACTTTTCGCCCCCTTTTTGTCTTCGTCCCCTCTTTTCCACAGAGATCTGGATCATTGTTAAAATCCATTGTGAGAAGGGTCTGAGGCTCTTTTGACAAAGAGTTGTCGGAGGTTGAAGGATTTGGCGCTTCTGCCGCAGTGACTACAGGTTCCTGGGCAGTTATTGGAACCAACGAGCCTTCCTCAGTGCCGGTGTATTTCCGTTGCAGCCGCTGCATCCAAGTCAAGTCAAGTCAAGTCAAGTTGAGCTTTATTTTCATTCCGCTACATGTGGGGGCATACAGTGGAACGAAATGTCATGCCTCACAGGACCACGGTGCTACATAAATACAGGCATACAGCAATGAAGTAAAACAATATAAACCTATACACAAACTATCCTACTGATAGATTTTGACTATAAATATACTATCTATATAAAAAATTTACCTATACATAAACTAAAAAATACAAACTATACAAACTATACGAATGCTTCAGATAAATACTGTACATGTGCAAAGAGAGACAATGTGAGTTCAAGCAGCTGGCTGGGGAACAGTGCAGGATGATTTGTAGTGCATGAGCATGTAAACATATATTACTGATATTACTGAGTCTTTTTGTGGGATTTGTGTACACACAGCAGTGTGTGTGAAAAGTGACTAGTGCGCATAGAGGAAGAGAGTGTGCTACTATAGGTGGTTTGTACAGGCCCACTCACCTGTAGCACCCTTCGATTGCACAAACAAAGTTCCATAAGTTCCAGATGGTCCATGTTTCAGGAGGTAGGGGGTTTGTATGGGGTTTCAGAGAGGGGCGGGGGTGATTTGAGTTCAGGGCTCTCACAGCCTGGGGGAAAAAGCTGTTGAGCAGTCTGGCAGAGCGGGCTCTGATGCTCCGGTACCGTCTACCTGATGGTAGGAGCTGGAAGAGACTGTGGGAGGGGTGTGTGGAGTCCTTTACGATACTGTTGGCTTTGCTGGAGCATCGTGTGAGGAAAATGTCCAGGATGGAGGGGAGAGGGGCACCGATGATCCTTGCAGCTGTGTTCACTGTCTGATGGAGGGTCTTGCGGTCTGCTGCAGTACAGTTCCCGTACCAGACAGTGATGCAGCTGGTCAGCACACTCTCAATGGTGCCCCTGTAGAAAGTGGTGAGGATGGGTGGAGGGAGACTTGCTCTTTTCAGTCGGCGGAGAAAGTGTAGGCGCTGTTGTGCCTTCTTGGAGAGTGACATGGTGTTGGAGCTGAACTTGGCAGTGCAGTCGTGGGTCAGCAGCGTGAAGAGCAGCGGGCTGAGCACACAGCCTTGTGGGGCACCTGTGCTGAGTGTGGTAGTGCTCGAGGTGTTGTGGCCGACACGGACTGACTGAGGTCTTCTGGTTAGAAAGTCCAGAATCCAATTACAGAGGGAACTGTTAAGGCCAGTAGGTTTAGTTTATTTGTGAGCTGTTGTGGGATTATTGTGTTGAATGCTGAGCTGAAGTCAATGAACAGCATTCTAACATAAGAGTCTTTATTTTCTAGGTGGGTAAGAGCCAGGTGGAGGGTGGAGGAAATTGCATCGTCTGTGGAGCGGTTTGGACGGTATGCAAACTGGAGCGGATCGAGTGTGTTGGGGAGGCTGGTTTTGATGTTGTGCATGACTAACCTCTCAAAGCACTTCATTATGATTGGAGTCAGTGCTATGGGACGGTAGTCATTTAGACAGGACACAGGTGATTTCTTTGGTAGGGATGTGATCACTTAGATAGGGTTGTAACCGATCATGATGCAGTACTCTGTCACTTCGTCTGTCTTTGACTCGGTAGAGCACTGGTCCAAGGCATTCTGTGATGACGAATGGCCGCTGCCATTGAGCTTGAAGTTTGGACTGTACCCCTTTTTCCTGCTACTGACCCTCACTAAAACAAGATCACCCACATTGTAGGACTTCTCCCTGGCTCGTAAGTCATAGACCTTCTTCTGGCACATCTGAGCAGAGTGTAAGTTCTGGCGTGCCACTTGATGAGCATGCTGCAGATTAGCTTGCAGTTCATGAACAAACTCAGGTGTGTCTTTAGCTTCCCTGGTAACTTCAGCTGTCCTTAGCCAGATGCCATGTGGCTGGAAAACTTCTCGCAGCTGATTTGGTGTGAAACCTGTCGCCGAATGCACAGTGCTCCTGTATGCCGCAGTGAGTAGGGGAAGATGTTCATCCCAATTCCGTTGACTTTGATCCATATAACACCGTATCATCTGCAATAATGTTCTGTTGAATCTTTCCACTTGCCCGTTTGAAGCTGGATGGTATGGTGTGGTCCGGGTCTTGGTGACTTGAAGCAGGCGAGAAACTTCATTGAACAGTGAGCTCTCAAAATTCCGTCCTTGGTCAGTGTGAATTTCAAGGGGAACACCAAAGCGGGAAATAAAGTCAAACACCAACCTCTTTGCGTTTGTTTCACCTCCTTGGTTCGGGATAGGGAATGCCTCTACCCAGCGGGTAAACTGGTCGATTATAACGAGGATGTACCAGTTGCCTGACTTAGATTCTGGAAATGGTCCTAGGACATCAAGGTGGAGTCTGTCCATAGGCGCTCCGGCCTGGTAGTTCTGGAGCTTGGCCCTTCCCATTGGACTGGTGATCTTACAGGAACTACACTGTGGGCACTTCTTGACGAAAAGGCGCACATCACTTTCCATACTGTACCAGTGGTAACGACTGCGGAGGCGCATGAGTGTCTTTTCCTCCCCTGCATGACCTGCTTGTGCTGGAATATGACAGGCTTGGAGAACCTCATTCTTCAGGGAAGCAGGAACAAGTAAGCGCCGAGGTGACATACCTCCAGTGACATCATCCCAGCGGTAATAGAGGATCCCATCTCTCATCTCCACTTGAGACCAACACAGCCAGTACTTGCGAACTGCTGGGCTCAGCATCATAACTTCTTCCTTAGCAGGCAAAGAACCATCAGACATCCATTTATGGAGAACTGAAAGGTCTGGGTCAGCTAACTGTTCTTCTTTGAGACTTTTGAGGTCCAGTGGTTGCAACCAGTTTGTGGAAGGACCTGGGTTGTCAGCACCTACTGCATTAACATGACTGGATGTGTTAGTGCCACTGCTCTCATTCTGACAGTTAACGGAGTGTGTGCGTCTTACTGCTAAGGGGATAACATCATCGACATCTTCCTCGAATCTGGCCCATTGATGGTGCAGCTTTTGACAGGAGGGACAGCCCTTGCACGGCAAGCCATCCAGCTCTCTTCCTGCTTGATAACAGTCACAAGGTCCCTCATCCAGTGCCCTTCGGGACAGTGCGTCAGCGTTGGTGTGATGTGTGCCTGCCCTATGCTCGATGACAAAGTTGTACTGGCTGAGTTCTCCAAGCCACCTAGCAAGTTGGCCTTCTGGTCTCTTAAACCTGTATAGCCACGTCAGACTGCTGTGATCCGTCCTCAGTATGAAGTTAGACCCCAACAAATAGTGGCGGAACTGTCTGGTAAACCTGACAACAGCTAGGAGTTCTTTACGTGTGACACAGTACCTCTGGTGTGCTGGTGTGAGGAGACAGCTGGCGAATGAGATAACCTTCTCTTCTCCCCACTGTAACTGTGAGAGCATAGCTCCAATGCTCTGATTGGATGCATCAGTGTCCAGTACAATCTGTCCAGATGTAACTGGGAACACCAAGATGGGTGCAGTTGCGAGACTCCTTTTAAGATGTTGGAAAGCCTTTTGCTGCTCCTCTTCCCAGGGGAAGGGAGTCCTCTTTTTGAGTAGCATTGTCAAGGGTGCAGCTATTTCAGCAAACTTGGCAACAAACCTCCTGTAATAATTGCAAAGTCCCAGGAAAAACTGGAGTTCCTGGATGCTGTTTGGGGTCTTCCAGTCCCTTACATCGTTGATGAGGGCTGGATTGGTCTTAACTCCTTCACCGCTCACAATGTGACCCAGAAACAGAACTTCGCCCTTTAACAGCTGGCATTTTGAGGGCTTTAGTTTGAGTCCATAATCCTGCATCCTTAGAAAAACCTCTGCAAGGCGTTCAATACACTGTTCCATATCTTCACCAAAGATGATTATGTCATCGAGGTATATTAGCAAAGTGTCCCACTGCAACCCTCGTAGAACCAACTCCATGACCCTCTGGAATGTGCTGGGTGCGTTACACAACCCAAATGGCATTCTGGTGTACTCATATAATCCATACTTTGTAACAAAAGCAGTCTTGGATCTGTCTTTTTTATTCATTTCAATCTGCCAGTATCCTGACTGAAGGTCAAGTGTCGAGAATGTCTTTGCGCCACCCAGCACATCCAGGCATTCCTCTATTTTTGGTAGGGGATACGCGTCCTTAATGGTAAGATCATTAAGCTTGCGATAATCTACGCACCAGTGGACCCTGCCGTCTTTCTTCCTTACAAGGAAGATAGGGGATACCCATTCAGAGCTTGAGGGGATCACAATACCTGCTTCAAGCATTTTTTTTAGATGTGTTTCCTCCTCATTCCAGAACCCTAAAGGGGTACGTCGTACTGGCTGTCGAACAGGCTTAGCCATTCCTGTATCAATGCTGTGCTGCAGAGCACAGAACTTCCCCAGATCATCATCAGTTGCTGCAAAAACTTCTTGGTGTTCACTCAGTAGAGCTATTAACATCTCTTGCTGATGTTCCGTGAGCATTTCGCTTGCAGAAGTGAACAACTGCCTGAGGTGCTCTGGAAGGTCAAGGGCATTTGGTGACGACACCCTTCTTACATGGTGCTTATCCGGAGGCTCACTGTTAGGGTCTTGTATAACTGAGTCCCCACCTTTTGCATAAAACTGTGCCTTGAGTGGAACTGTATAGGCTCTCTCTCCTTCCTCTTGAGCATCAGGATATGCTTTGATGAGCACCCCCAAACAGACTCCCCTTGATAAGGGTCTACTGGAAGCTGTGATGTCGCATAGCCTGACCGGAATCCTCTGTTCCATGTTAATCATGATACTGCCTGAAGACACTCCATCAGCCAGGCTAACAGGCTCTAGAACAGCAGGGAGTTCTGGTTTTGGGTCGTCTACAACACACCCAAAACTAAACATTCACACTCTGGCGGCACAGTGAAATCAATCTCTAACATCCCCTTTGAAATGGCGTAGTCTGGCCCCTTGCCTTCAGATATATAGGCTGGGATGAGTTCTGAGCCCATGAAAACTTTGCCAGAGGCATGAATAGTGAAATCCGCAGCTTTTAAGAAATCTAAACCCAGGAGCAGGGCATCACGAATTGGTGCAATGCAAACTGTCCACTCCAACACTTTTGTGCCAATTCTGAATTCCACTTTCACTCCACCTGTTGCTGACATCTCCCTTCCAGTTTCTGCATTTCGGAGACACACCTTTTTCAGTCCTGCAGGTGATTTAACAGGTAATTTGCTGTATGTTTCTTCAGACATGATTGTGGCCTCAGCACCTGTGTCTATAACTGCATTAACAGGTATGCCATCAACAGTAAGCAAGATCATTAAACTGGGCCCTCGACTCTCAGCTCTGCTTACATGTACAATGGATAGACTTTGCTCTGCTTGCTCGGAGCGATTTTGACTTGGGGGCTCCATTCTGGTCACAGTATTTGCAGGGGGACTTGAAGATGGACTGGGGGACCGTGAGCAGTTTCTTTTGTAATGTCCCTCCTCCCCACACTGAAAAGATGGCCCACTAGCAGCTCTGGTGGGGCTGTTATTCTGCTGTCTATATCTGTTTGACTTGAAAGAAGTTTGAGCTGCGCGTCCCCTTTCTGACTGGACTGCCATACTGGAATTTGTCTGATGGGTGGGTCTTACCGTAGAAGGGAGAACAACAGAAGATGGACGAGGTAGACGGTCTATGGCTAGTTGGAGCTTATCAACTTTATCCATGAGTGCTTGCAACTGGTGCTGTGTAACATAGCCCTGTGACTGCACTCTACGTGACTGCAAGGCTTGTGACTCCTCATCAGAGTCCATGTCTAGATCAGCCCAGGATACTCGACGTGTCCTCCCCCTCTGATCGAAGTCTCGTCCGAGTGTTGCTTTGAAGTTGTGTTCGTATGATGAAACTAGCTGCTGTGCCTCGTCCAGTGATACAGGGTCACGGTTCATAACTTCGTATGCCACTTTCTGGTTGCGCAGCCCTTTGAGAAAAGCATCAGCAACAATTTGCTCCCTGAGCTCGATGTCAACTCCAGGATAAGCCAAAATGACTAGCCTGTGAACCTCCTCAGCGAACTCTGAAACAGTTTCTTTAGACTGGCGCAGTTCCCCAAGTCTTCTCCGTGCTGTGGTGGGAGGCTCTTTTTGGCCAAATCGGAACGCCAGCTGTTCTTTCAGCAGAAAGTAATCTTCACGTATGTGTTCAGGTAATGAGCACAAATATCTAACAGCAGCGCCCCTTAGACATTCATGCAGTTTATCCACTCTCTCTACTGCACTCCATCTGTAAATAACAGCTCTGCGCTCAAAAGGAATGATAAAAGAGTCCCAGTCATCCTTACCATCGTAAGTGTCAAGTTTAGCTTTAGGTCCATCTGGAGCTCTACCATAAGGGGCTGTGAGATGATGGGTGGGCGTTGAAAAAGTGGAAGGTGCACGCATGTGTGGGCCCAAGTTGAATGAGCCATTATAATGGCTGGGTCCCTGTGCACGACTTCTGGGTCTCACATCGGGGTCAGGTGTCGAGGAATTTTGTCTAGCTGGGGTCCGTACATGTCTATCAATGACAATGAGCTCAGCAGCAAAAAGTTGTTCAGCATCTGAAGGCCCTGTTGCATCTCTGTTTGTCACAATGGTTCTATCTGGGGCAGATGAAAGTGTGGTAGTGTTGTCACGTCGGTGTGGACCACGTGTCACCTTGTTAGCATGGGGCTGCTGCGTGAGAGTTAACAGACAAGTCTCTGTTGCTTCCAGTCTTTGGAGCAGAGGTGAAATTGCATTTTGGAGTTGTGTATTTTGCTGTGACAGCACAGCCTGTAGCCAGAGTGGGGGGTCTGGGGCTGCTGATGGTCCAAGTGAGACGTCCGGTTGAGTTGAATCCATCCTGTATAACAATCCAGCTCTTAATTTTCGTTGAGATAATGTTTTATTTATAATATTTATTTATTAATATGGAAGTTTATTCTGCTCTGTGAGTTGTCATGAAACTTTTCAAGGCTGTATCGTAGTGCCTGTGAAACTTTGCAGGTAGCCAAAAACAGTGCTCAATTAGGCAGACTTCCGGCGCCACGCCTCTCTGCTGGGGAGAGGGGAATTCCCTGCTGCTTTTATCTCCGTGAAAGAACGGTTAATGCGACGAAGAAACGTGTCAATCAGTCTTTAATACTACTTCACAAGGGCGTTTTGCAGCTTAAAATGTCCATAGAATCAACGGATGTCCCAGCAGTTATAACACTCACAATTCGTTGATGGTTTTCTATCGTGCTCAACTTCTGACACCACTTGTTGTGCTCTCGTCTGTAATGTTTGTTTATCAGTGTCCGTGGAGGCGTGAAGAGAAGCACACAACAAAGATAATCCGTTGCAGGAACTTTACTTAATAAAGCATAACTTTACAACAGCGGGGTTTATGCTCTTGCCCAGTGCTGATGGGTTTGACAACCATCCACACCGGAACCTGCGAGCATACTGACGCTAAACATAAACAACCAGTCAACTAGTCCCCGTGTAATGACGTAACAGCATCTAATTGGACAATACAGAACTCATTATTCGTATATATGAAATAACTGTAACTCAACTTATGTTTAATTAACTAACACTATAACAGCACATTTGCCAAAGTTACTTACTGTGTTTTTACAACTGAGGATGGTGTTTAGATGAATACTGAAGTGCCTTGTTGTTTCTTATGTGTCCAATGAATTTTAAATTTGTTTGCACATTTTATTACATAGATGTTTTAGCAAATCATGAATTTAGATAGATTTTCTTTTACTGTTTATTTTATTTATTATTCTGGAACTGAATCAACTCCATTTGGAAAGAAAAATATTCAAAAATATTAACAATCTACATTAATGATAAAAATATGATTGTTTTCCAGTACAACAACAAAATAAATCCAGTACATCAAACATAATAGGGTGATATCCAAAACATTACCATGTTGGCTTCTGAGATATGGTCAATACTGGCTACTTCAATGGCCATGGCAACATTCACAGGAGGTCCTGTGGAGACATGTGAGAAAATAAATGATCAGACTTCATATACTTCATAATCATCTATTGAAATAATTTGAAAAAAAAAAAAAAGAAAAAAAAAAAGATGTATTTGAGCCCTTTTACACCTGGTCATTTCATGCGTTTTCTCTGATCGGATATCTATCTGATTTGTTAAAACGTTTCCATTTACACTTAGCCACATAAATGTGTCTTCGCAAAACGGATATAAATCCGTTCTTCAATTCCCACGCTATATGCAAATTTCACGTCAATGAAAGCAATAGGTATGCGCTGCATTTTATTCAATATCAGCTAATTTCAAGATCAGAAATTAGGAGAGAACAGGACCGCAACAGGAGAGAGAGAGCTGCATCAGCACTGGAAAGATAGGTTAGTCTCACTACTTTTAATGAAGATGATTGTGTGTTAAGCATCTGTGTTGAGCATCTGTTGTGAGCATTTACAAAGGCGTGGTCAGGAAACAAGCAAGGATCAAACAATGGCAAACAGGTATATCACAGGCAAGACAAAGAGTAATCCTAGGGCAAGCGTAGGTCTGCGATCAGCGAACAATATCCAACAGGGCAAGGCAGAGAGATAATCCAGGTACACGAGCAATAATCCAAACGAGGTGCAAACAGAGTCCGAACAGACGGCCTCCTTAGCCATGACAGGACAGGGCGAAAGTTCACAGACGGCCTCCTTAGCTGTGACAGGACAGGCAAGGAGCTCACAGACGGCCTTCATGGCTGGGGCAGGACAGGGCGAGAGATCATATTTGAGTACCACTGACACCTCTGAAGGTTCTGCAGCAGATGCTGCCACCTTTGGAGGTTCTACAGTAGTACTGTCAGAATACAAGGATAGTTCAGCGACGGTTCCTTCAACTTTGACTTGAAAGGCTGAAGGTGCATTGCTGGGCGCCACCACCAAGCAAGGAGCTGAAGCGAGCACCGCCGCTTCAGGAGGTTCTGCAGCATTAGCTGCCACCTTTGGGGGAGCTGCAGCAGGTGCCATCGCCTCAGGGAATACGGCGAACGCCACTACTCCAGGAGGTTCTGCAGCGACAGCCGCTACCTCTGGAGACATCACAGTGGCCGCCGCCCTTTTGAGCAGTTCTGTGGTGGTGTACGCAGCCCAAACACAACATAAAGCGATCCCCATCATAGGAAGCGCTTCAGACAGGGGAATTAGTTCAGGAGCAAGAGGGTTAGAGTGAGTGGGTTTGGGGATACCAGCTGCGCATGCAGACACCAGCAGTGTATCCCTCACACTGGAAACCAGACTGGGAAATCGAGGCACTGACCTTGAATATCTGGATGTGACCGACAGGACGTCACAAGACTCTGTATGATCAGCTGTGATGTGACGTGGTTCTGGGTGGTCAACGGTGACGTGAAGAGACTCTGGGAGATCCGCTGAGAAGTGAAGAGACTCTGGAGGGTCAACGGAGACGTGAAGAGACTCTGGAGGGTCGGCGGAGACGTGAAGAGACTCTGGAGGGTCGGCGGGGACGTGAAGAGACTCTGGAGGGTCGGCGGAGACGTAAAGAGACTCTGGAAGGTCAGCGGAGACGTGACTTGCCTCGTGACGATCAGTTGAGACATAACTTGACTCGTGAAGATTAACCGTGACTGGGCTTGAGTCTGGATGATTAGTTGTGACGTGGTGTGATTCTGGATGACCAGCTGTGACGTGGTGTGACTCCGGTTGACCAGCTGTGACGTGGTGTGATTCTGGATGACCAGCTGAGACGAGAAGAGATTCTGGAAGATCAGCGGAGATGTGGCTTGACCCGTGAAGATCAGCTGAGACGTGGCTTGACTTGTGACGATCAACGGTGACTTGACTGGATTCACGATGATCAACGGTGACTTGTTTCATTAACATCAACTGTGACTTTACTTAGCTCTTTAAGATCAGCTGTGACTTGACTTGACTTTTTAACATCAACTGTGACTTGAATTGACTCATAACTGGCAGCAATGACATGACGGGGTGTTTTGTGGCCGCCATTTTGTGAACGGGCTCTGCTGTCACCGCCATTTTGTGAGTGTGCTCCAGCGCGGCTGCTATCATACTAGTGAGTGTGGTATCGCGTTCCTCCGCGACACCCACAGTGAATGCTGAACCAACAGTCAACAGAACATAATCCAGAAAATTACTCAGTGACGAACGAGGACCCTTATGAATCACTTTTGATTTTATAGGCTGGTTAAGGCCATCACAGAAAAAGTCTATTAACATACAGTCTGGTAATTCGGAGCCATTAGCCAGAGCCAAAAATTCCGCAATGTAACGCTCGAGTGATCATGTGCCCTGCTTGAAACCTAACAACAGTTTTGCTGTGTCCATACCTAGCCAGTGTCCATCTGAAAAGCTGCTGGATCCTTTAGTGGCCGAGTATTCTGTTACGAAGCCGACGAGACGAGAGACGTGCAGATCCATGTGCGAGCTTTTTATTTACAAAGGCGTGGTCAGGAAACAAGCAAGGGTCAAACAATGGCAAACAGGTATATCACAGGCAAGACAAAGAGTAATCCTAGGGCAAGCGTAGGTCTGCAATCAGCGAACAATATCCAACAGGGCAAGGCAGAGAGATAATCCAGGTACACAAGCAATAATCCAAACGAGGTGCAAACAGAGTCCAGGAAACACGGGCAGAATTCAAAACACGAGAAAACAGGCAAGGCAAGACTATGACAACTAAGTGGGCTCCGTAGAGTAGCTATTGCTAGGAGAGAGATATGTGCGTACAATTCTCGGCACTGACAGAGAGGAAGTCCAATGCCTATAAAGCCTGTCTGATGGGGATCAGCTGTGTAATCAGTGCAATGTGTGATTGGTGACAGCTGTGATCAGTGCAGTGGATGATGGGAAATGCAGTCCGGGGGTGACGTGCAACAGTTAATGTAGTGCAGGAGTCAATGTGGCGAACGAGTGACCTCTGGTGGTAAGTGAACGGAAGTGCATGGACCAGATTCGTGACAGATATGGCATGAATGTGTCATGTTTGAAGGGTACCACATTGTAAAAATTGTGAAGTAGTTCTCAAAGCAATTGAGAACCTTTAAAGCCTGGTTTATGCTTGATGAATGCACATGCACATGTGCAAGGGTCAAAGGACTAAAGACGTAAGATCCACCTATCTGCCTCATTCACTTTCTTTTTATCGCTATCATTATGATATAATATTCATATAAATTTTAATTATATAGTAATATTGTAATATTCTATCATTTATTATTCAGGTTTGACTCCTGTGAGTAATGAGTTAACATTCTGTCAGTTTGAATGATACTGCATAGGCAACATTAAGTGCACAGTTAGGTGTTGAGTCATTTTATATTTTAGGGTACATTTCACATCAGTAAAAAAAGTGTAAAAACAGAATGCTTTCTTAATAAAACAACTCTTGGTTTCAGATGACATATTTTATCAGTGTAACTAATCTGCTATTTTATTAGTGTAGTAAACAGGTGCCACATTTTGAGTGACTCAAATATTCATTGTCTATTCTGCCATATGAATAATTATTTTTAAAAGATGTAGCAGATTTTTATTTTTACTTATTATTTTTTTTATTTGTTTGTTTGTTTGCAGATATTTGTGTACACTCTTAAAAATAAAGGTGCTTAAAAGGTTCTTCACACTGATGCCATAGAAGAACCAAAGAACCATTCAGTCAAAGGTTCTTTAAAGAACCATCTCTTTCTTACCTTTTTATAATCTGAAGAACCTTCTTTCACCACAAAGAACCTTTTGTGAAACAGAAAGGTTCTTCAGATGTTAAAGGTTCTTTATGGAACCATTCAGACAAAAAAAGGTTCTTCTATGGCATCGTGAAGCACTTTATTTTTAAGAGTGTAAGATTGTCAGCACAGTCACTAAGGACAAAAACATTTTTAATATACTGTAGATCTACCTTAAAGATCATTTTTAGTTTCCTTGTTAAGCAAAACTCCAGTGCATGTGGATGGAAACTACACCCTGAAAGAACACTGAAGCAGCATTCTAGATATTTACAATGGGTTACACTTTATTTTGAGGTGTCCTTGTTACAGTGTAATTATACATTTAAGTACTGAGTAATATTAATTAACTACATGTACTGTACTTACTCTATGGTTAAGGTTAGGATTAGGGTTTGGCTTAGGGTTACTTGCATGTAATTATGCATAATTAAGTGTTATTATAATAGTAAAGACATATAACATGCAACAAGGACACCTTAAAATAAAGTGTTACATTAAAATTTAAAAATCAGAAAAACAGTTGACAATGAAAGTAACATAGTTGACTCAAGTAACAGTTAACTGCACACATTGTTAAATTTGAACATCTTTTAACTTAAACATGTTTATTTCAACTTGCAGATATAAAATATATAGCTAATTTTGTAAAATTAGTGAAATATCCCTTAACTTAGTTGACAGGTAACGTAGTTGACAATTTCACCATTTTGACTTAGAATTTCAATGTCAGGCCTTGTCTAGTCGGCCAAAAGTTATTTTCTTGGTCAGGTTCAATTTCAGTATTTATCTGAAGAGAAAACATTATATTGCAAACCACAACAATGTACCAAACATAGTTGACAGGCAATTAATATAATCTATGATAGGTCATTGGAGATAAAATATGGAAAAAAAAATTAAGAGGACATTTACCATAATGTGTTTAAAATGTCTGCCATATAAGAAAATGACATCACATAATACTGGTCACATGGCTTTGTGATAAATCTTTTTTTTTTTTAGTGTGCAGAGGGCAGTTTGGTTAGTAACATGAGTAAAATTAAACATTTTTTTATTTGAAAGAAATAAGACATTGACTTTTTTGAACTCAAGACTCAATTCAAAAAAGCAGACACTGCATGAAGACATACTGAAAAACCTGTAGTACAAAATATTTGTGTGAGATTATATTATTCTCTTAGAAAACTGTTGAAAAAATTATCCATCAGTGAACATGAAATGTAACCTAAATTATAGAATGACCCGCTTATTATAATCAATTATAACTACAGTTTCATAAAAGAAGAGCAGAGGGTCCACAGGTCCGCAGAGGAGAACCACTGACCTTTTGAATAAGATAGGTATGCTTTATTATTAGGTACTTATCAATACTGGTATGTAGTGTGCCTCTCACAAGCTTGTTTCTTAGGATATGATTCAAATATTTGTGGGCTAATTGCAATACTCTAAAAATAGACTGTAGAAACTGGAGCACTTGTCGTAGGAATGCTAAGTGTGAGGTTTGTTATGAAAAAAAAAAAAGAGGCTAAATATTGATGCTAAAAGTGACTGCACGTGATTGAGCAGTGTAGTGCAATCCAGTGTGATAAACTGCACATATAAAACTCACCTCCAATCCCTGGGCGAAAGTTTCGAGCATAACCTTTCATTAAATCATCCAGATTAGGCAACCAGGATATTTCAATGTCTGTACCAACATAGTCACCAATTTCACTCAACATGGCCCTATGGGGACAAAACAAACAAATGTTCTGCACTTTCTCTTTCACAAGTTTATCATAGATGCAGATGTGGATGTGTGGCATGTAATTGCAGTTTGATGACTACAACACTGAAATAAATTATGTGGACAAATTTGGTTGTAAGTGAACTTAAATACAGGACAGATGGATGGACAGAAAAAGGTTTTAATTACAGGTGTTAAGGAAAACAGGATAAAACAACAGATCATCAAAAAGCAAACCAAATGGATGCTGGTTACACAATAAGAAACAAAACAAGCCAAAAGCAATAGAAACAGAGCCCAAAATAGAACAAATACACATAGACTTAGAGCAAAATTCAAATAAGGGCACTAATCAGGAAGCTAAGAAGGTAATAGAACAAATCCAAGTAACAAAACTGACAATGGGAATATACACTTTTTTTTTTTTCCAACAGCGTTTTAAAATAGGGTTGAAACTTCTAGTTTGGATCTCAAAACTGAAACAAATAATTTCAAATAATAAGGTTACAAAATAATAATCCTCATCTGTCAATTTGACTGAATGAGCTGTAAATTTTTCTTCATGCCCTATTTTAGCATAACACTTGCTATTTTAATGAGACCTTGGTATCACAAGAATTTCTGTGGCAAGTGCTCTGTTTAGTCCAGTGTTCTCTGTTCCTCCTCATTTTCTTTTCTTTTCTTTTTTCTGCTCTAACTATGACTGACTAAAGACAGCAAGATACTGTGCAATTGTGGTCTGTTCTTTCGATTTAATAAACAATATATCCCATGATTAGTTCAGTGCACTAAGAATCCCTCCTTTTTCTTACCAAATTCCCACATCTCTCTCCCAGTTTATTAATCTCTATTAGTGGTGTTTACTGGAAGAAACAGGGTATATTTGTATCTGTGTATATTTGTATCTGTCAAAAAATGGAAAGCTCTTTGAAATATCCATCCAAGGGAGAAAACAAGGAAGACAGGTAAAACCAATTAATCAGCAACCGGCAAATAAGGAAAAGAGCTGAGAAACAATGGAACTGACAGGGAAACACATGGAAAAGATATATTCTTGGTTACTTGTGGCAATGAGTCACTGGGTTAGGGTTAACTTTTGTTTCCACTGTTATGCAACAAGCCCTGTTATTGACATAATCAATTAAATATTTAGAATTAGCAGTGGGGCAGCGTTTGCACTTGACTGGTTTGGGGATTCAGTGCTTGGATTCAACACTAATCAACAATAGTACAACACAGGTAATTATACCAAACTGCAGATGAAGATAGTCCACATTAGATAAGGAGAACACTATGCCATTGTATGCTATTATGAGTTTCCTGTTTGTGAGGTTAGACACTGAAATGTATTTGGGTGAGTCCTATAATGATTGTCAGGTCTGAGTGGTTAGTACTCCAAAGACATGGGTGAGACTGAGAGCTTGGTGGAGACGTGACAATTATATGTTTATCACAGAATTAGTGTAATGACCTGATAATGTCAGATAAGTATATAAGATGCATGTTAAATGTTGTGATGTTATAAAATATCTTTTACTGTAGATTAATCATTAGAGATGGGTCTTCACCCAGCTACATTTTACCAAGTGATTAATGGTTTTACTGCATTAAAAAAAGGAAACAGACAAAAGTAAAATAAGATGAGATTAGAAAACTTGCTCCCAACAATAATTCCTGAAGACCAGACGGGTTTCATTAAAAATAGACAAATGGTTGTCACAATGATTACAGATTAAATCTAGGTGCCCTATTTTAACGATCTAAGCACATGGTCTGAAGTGCATGGCGCAGGTGCACTTAGGGCGTCTGAATCCACTTTTGCTAGTTTAACAGCGGAAAAAAGGTCAGTGTGCCAGTGGTCCAAAAGGGTTTTACCTATTCTATAATGAGTCATGGGTGCGTTTTGGGCGTAACGTGAAATAAACCAATAAGTGTCTCATCTCCCATTCCCTTTAAAAGCCAGTTGCGCTTGCACCAAGGCGGATTCACTATTTACATGGTGGAATTTGCAAGAGCAAAGACTGAACGCTTCTCCAGAGAGGAAACGAATCTGCTCGTGCATGAGGTTAAAGTGTACACAATAATAATCTTTGTGCCCGCGTTGTGCATCCTCCTATATTACTAATGCGCCCTTTAAATAAAAAATAAAAAAATACTGTACCATTGACTTTAGACAAGGTTTTAGTTGGTCAGTGGCGCAACCGTTGTCAGTTGCCTCAAAATAGCAACGTGCCAACAATGCACCTGAACAAATCTCGTTTTCAGACCAGCACGCCCATGGGTGAACAGATGGGCACAAGTGCATTTGCTATTTAAACGTGGCGCTAGCCATGTCAGGCTGAAACTAGCAAAAAATACTTGCATTGCGCCTGGTGTTGCATTGCGCCAGGTGTATGATAGGGCCCAAGGTCTCAATCTAAAATACTGTCATTAGGTGCTGAAAAGGCCTTCAACAGGGTTAAGTGGGATTATCTCTTTTTCACATTTATTTAATAGATTAAGTTCCTTTATTCATCCCCAATGGCTTCAATACAGACAAATAAATGTAGGTCTGATCACTTTAGGTTAACAAGTAGTTAGGTCCGCCTGCTACTGTATCTCCGATGCGCTTTGCGTTAACAACTGAACCTCTGGCAATTGCTTTATAAACCTAGGCTTCCTACTGTGGGATTTTCTCAGCGTGATTTATTATTATACATTTCCAATCCATCTAAGACAGTTCCTCTGATAATCTCTGCTTTAAAATCATTTAGACAAATATCAGGCTATAAGCTCAATATAGGGAAAAGTATTCTGTCCAATTAATGACCTAGCTGAAAAGCAAATTATCTGAAACCTTATCTTTTAAATTTAAAATACTTCGGAAACAATGTCACTAAAATATTTGCAGATCTGTTTAAGGTGAACTTTTCAAAACTACTCTGTACAACTACTTGAATTGTTAATGAACTGTTGGTTGTTCTGCTCACAAATTATTGCAGTTGGACCTTATTTACACATGCCACTGCTTTACTGTTCATGTGCTGGTTACTTAACTGCACACCTCGGATCACTTCCTACTCACTCTTAACCTCAACATGGTTCCTGACACAACACATACCCCTCCATGTCGTCTTTCGACAAAACTTACGCTCACTCTCACCATCTCAACTATCTGCTATGGTTTCATCTTCGATTCCTCGCTCTAAACGGTTATCATCTATTGATGCTAACAGTGCTACTTTCTGCTCCACTCTTAATTCTTGTTTAGACACTATCTGCCCCTTATCTTCCAGGCCAGCCTGTATCACCCCTTCTGCCCCTTGGCTGTCTGATGTTCTCCGCGAACATCGTTCTAAGCTCAGGGCTGCAGAAAGGGTATGGCGCAAATCAAAAAATCCTACTGACCTTGATGTATATCGATTACAGTACTGAAACACCATCTAATCTGTTTGCCAATCACAACGCACTGGGACAGCTAACCAATCACAACACATTTTGTTTTTCGGAAGGCGGGCCTTCAACAAACCCGGAACTAATCGAGCCGTTTGTGCAAGGCTGGGGAGGAAGGTATAGTAATAATGTAAATTATGTGAAAAATAATGCGATTTTCGAACCACCAAGCATGAGAACATGTTCTAGTACACCCACAAAACAAAATCAAGACTTTGTAAAAGAGCATAATAGGACCCCTTTAACACTGCCAGTAGATGGCAGTAAGTCACTGTTAATAAGTGAGTCATTGCGACTGAACCGAATCATTTAAAGGTGCAGTATGTAAGATTAACAGCTAGCGGTTGAAATGGGTACAGCAAAAACAAAGGCGTTCCGCCCCGGAACGCACATTTCAGAGTAGAATTACTGACTATAGCATTATTTTTCAGAGAAACAGCTATGTAAACATAACATGATTCCTTGGCAGCAATATGCTGTGTTTTCTGACAACTGGATGTGGGCAGGATCATACAGATTAAAGGTGCAGTATGTAATATTGGCAGCTAGCGGTTGAAATGGGTACTGCAATTCCGGCCCGCACATTTCAGAGTAGAATTACTGGCTATGGTTTTATTTTTCAGAGAAACAGCTATGTAAACATAACATGTTTCCTAAATATCTACAAACGTATTATGTTATTTTTCAGCTTTAGAAAAATTTACATTAAGTGTAAATAGCATATTTTCTTAGCGATAGATGCTATTTACACTAAGTGCAAATAGCAATAGATGCTATTTACACTAAGTGCAAATAGCAATAGATGCTATTTACACTGTGTAAATAGCAAGTAGATGCTATTTACACTAAGTGAAATTAGCAGGATTTTCTGCTATTTATATTACTTATTTCAAATAGTGGCAATTATCTGCACCTCAGTATTGTAGTACATTATAAAACAGTATGCAATAATAACTTATTGAGTGTAAATTTTAATTTTAATTCAAATTATTAAATGGATGCCACCTTATTGGGACAATAAAGCCCTCCCTACACCTACCCGATACTTTATTTTCAACTTTTTGATTATTTCCCTTCATTTTTATTGCAAATAAATGCTTTTCTGATGTGATTTGAAATTTGAAAAAAGTTTGCCAAAAGGCGGATTTGAACCCTGGTCAATCGCGTCAATTTAAATACAACACACGATTTACCATCTGCGCCACTGGAACGAACAACATTTATCCTTATTTTTGTAATGTTGACTATCCCATTCACACGTTGGTGGGCGGAGTTAGTGTAAATAGCCTCTGCCAACAAGGCGAGCTATTTGCACTTTGTGTAAATAGACACTCTGATCATGGCAAATGGTTGATTCATTCAGGAACAAAATAGTGTCATGTTGCTCAGAGACGCAAATTGGAATTATATTTGTTGGCGAAATAGAGCAAAAACAGTCAATATTGTGTCTAAAATGTAAGTGTCTTAATATTAAATTCTTGTTTATTGAACTGTTTAATATCACATTTGTAATGATGCTGCTTTTTGGTGGAAAAAATGCTGCTTTTTTGGTAGGTTTGAGTCTTACCTCTCAGTCCTTCAAGGTATCTTGTAGGGGTAAAGTGTCCAAGTCACAACATCTAGCTACTGGGATGCCTCAGGGCTCAGTTCTTGGACCACTTCTCTTCTCTGTCTACATGGCATCACTAGGTTCTCTCATTCAGAAACATGGCTTTTCATATCATTGCTATGCTGATGACACTCAACTCTACCTCTCATTACATCCTGATGATCCGACGATAGCAGCTTGCATCTCAGCATGTCTAACAGACATTTCACAGACCACATTGTTATAACAGCCTGGTCCTGCAGATTTGCCTTATGCAACAGATCAGGCAGATCAGGCCCTTTCTATCAGAACATGCTACAAAACTCCTTGTTCAAGCTCTTGTCCTGACTAGGCTGGACTATTGCAACACTCTCTTGGCAGGTCTTCCAGCCAGTTCTATCAAGCCTCTGGAACTAATTCAGAATGCAGCAGCAAGATTAGTCTTTAACGAGCTGAAAAAAGTTCCTGTCACACCTCTGCTCATCAATTTGCACTGGCTACCAATAGCTCACATAAAATTCCCTTTGTTTAGTTTACCTCCCTCCGCAACTGTTCTGTGCTGAATGTTAGGAGCCATGTGCATGTGTGTGTGTGTGTGTGTGTGTGTGTGTGTGCTGCCTTCACTTCAATGAAGGCAGCACATTAATTTAGAGTAGCCATTAAACTGACTCTATGAATTGGGTGTGTCAGATAAGATAATGTAACAAAAATAAATATTAAAAGATGCTGTCTTAACCTGGGCTATGTTTTTATACCTTTGAGATGATATGATTATTAAATTATCATTATTAAATTATCTTGGAATGAGTTTGTGAGATTATGTTATTGTGCAAAACATTAAAAATAGAAAGTAATTTGTTCAAATATCTTTTTTTAGATATGTAATGTAAGATTACTACATTACATACTACACCCTTGATTAAATTCAACAAACATAATATTATTGTACTTCATTTGTCCCAAACTTTAAGTACACTACTCTGACCTTTCTTGCCAGTGAGTGTACAAGTTCATGACAAATTGTCACATCTGTCCTATTTAATTCCTGGAGGATGACCTCTTTAAATGCCCTGATCTTTAATGTGGAGTGTTTCTCATCTTGTTTCTACAAAGGCGCAATGAATTCATTGTGCGACTCCTAGTGGGATTTAATTTGCTCCGAAGTGGTATTCACAGGTAGCAAAGCCCCTTCATTCTTTCACTTTAGAAGAATGTACCACATGTGTGTCATGTCCAAGAGAAGCACCAAATAAAACCTTTCGAGATCCTTCAGTACAGCTAGCTTTTCCGGCTGTCTTTTCAAATCCCTTTCTTTCTGATGTTCCCATGTTGTTAATGTGCCTAATAGCCAGATAAATTAAGCTTATACATCAATTAAACTGATTATTTTCAAAAGCCAAACCCTTGTAGAAGGCAGAAGTCTGGTCCAGTACCACTTACAAACCTCTCTCTTCCTGTAGCCTATATGGATGGCTGTCATATTATGTTCTCCTCAGAATTAAGTGTATGCAAATATTCCTCAGGGAACACCTAAACACTACAATAATAGAGAATGTACCTTATGTAAAAAAAAAAAAATAATAAAAATAAATTAATTAATAAAAAAGCACAAAAAAGTTAATTGCACTTGAATTGAAAGGACATTATATATATATATATATATATATATATATATATATATATATCAAAAAAATATTCCTGTTTTCACATTTTAAAGGGATAGTTTACCCAAAAATTGAGGGTGAGTAAATAATGAAAAGTTTCATTTATGGGTGAACTCTCCCTTTAGGTGTGAAGTTCCTTTTAGGAGACAAATCACACAGGCAACAGGGTAAACTATTTTAAACGTTTTGATGACAGCATACAGCATGTAGTGCCAGCTTGGATGTAGGTTTCTGAAAAGTCCAAAGGAGACTACTGATGTAATGCATTCATCATAACACTGTTCCTGCAGTGTTGTGATTTTTTTTGTTTTTTTGTTGAATAAACAATCTTTTATGTTAAGTACATTGGACAAAAATGTTATCATAACCTTTCCCACAATGTGAAAAACAACAACAACAACAACATAGTTGTGTTTGTTGAGATGGTCCTAAAATAGGTGTTAATACATTACATAACATTTCGCATGTGTCTTATTTATTTATTTTTATTTTTTGATTTTGAGGTGAAATTTGACCTACAGTATTGAGATTCTGTGATTCTGCGAGATTCATCCCAAAAAAGAACAACATAAAAGCTCGTAAGTGTACTGTACACAGGGGGCAAAGACCCTAATGTGTTGGTGCACATTCACATGAGAAATGAACTGTGAACTGCACAACAAGCAAAGAGAGACGTGTGTGTATATGGGTCAAAGACGAGACATCCCATTTTATTGTCTGGATCAAAATTAATTTACAAAATTGATTTTATATACATACAAAGCATATTAAATCCAAGTAAAGTGTCTACTTCAATGTTTCCAATAACTTTTGTGAAATTAAAATATCACGTGGATGAAATTATGTTCCATATTCATTCAGCATAACAGATATTTATGTAAAAATGAAACATACATATTCTGACCTGTACTTATTGTAATATATAAAAGGAAAAGTAATCATACTAAATGTTTTTATATTTTAGATTACTGAAAATTTCTTGCTGGCAAATGAGTAGTGGTTTGAAGGATAGTTACAAAGATTGGTAAGGAGTGAAAATTTCAATTTGGGTGGAGGCTGCAGTGTTATTCTGAGTCTTTTAAAGTCATTTAATGATTCTTTTCTAAATATGCCTGAAAATTTTTGGTATATAAACTACTGTTACACTAAATTACATTTTAGTGGGTATCTTCTGTAAATCATGGTAAAAATGTAAACTATGATAGCCTTTTTAAAGAAATAAATAAACTAAATTAAACAGGACACACTCTAATGAATGGGGAAAAAATAAAGATGTATTTAACTTTTATTGTTTTGATGCATGAAAACCCCTTTTGACCCATATACAAATGAATATGCATATTTAAACTGTAAAGTATGAGCTCCATGGAAACGTAAAGAAATGTTTATGACAGCATATTATTGATATCTAACAACCTACCACTAACGATACATAACCACAACTATGTATCCTATTTACAAAGCAAAAGAGACGAACATGAAAGTCTGCCCCATTTCCAAGCAACAACGAGAATATGAGATACAAGCATACTGGGTATAGGTTACTGTATGTGAGTGTATGTGTATGACGGCACTCGCACTCTGACGGACAGGCACTCTACAGATCTTAATAACCTATCTACAGAATGACAGAATATTCATGATATCCATGAGCATGAACAGTTTTGGCTATAATTATCTTCTGAATGATCTACACATTTAGCATTATAATTGTCATATAACGTCGGGTATGCTCCTTTCTGTTCAGCGTTGGAGGCAGAAGCATAAAATGCATCAATTCTAAGCCTCACTGGAAATATCAGCTCAAACCATTACTGAAAAGAGAGGATGATGGATGTTCAGATCAGCTGAAATTCTCAAGTGCATTCATTCACTGCTTAAAGCCTCTTTGATAAAGATTCTACTAAAAGGGCAATATTTTCACAATCAATTAAACTGCTGTGTCCTATCTTTCTGCAGCAGTTTTCTCCTTATCCTTACTGTGGTGTGAAGGACACGCTCATTCTCACCTGCTCATTCTGTTCCCCCCGATGAGCACAAACCAGAAGATCCTCACGGCAAAACTCAACGCATCCATTTTGCGCAAAAACGGCAAAGTCGATTCGGACTGAAATGAGACTGACAAATTAAAATATCCTAATTTTCACAGCCTCTTAGGAGAATCACACGAAATATTATATAATGATCCATATTTTAGCCAGTGCCATATCCAGGTTGCAGAGAAAACGGCACACATATCTCGCTTCTCTCATAGATAGTTCTCCCTCTCTCTAAAACCTGAACAATCGCGAGGTCCGTTTCTCGAACGAATCGTTCTTCTGAGTCGGTTCTTTTTAATGACTCAGTCGAATCGACGGACGCGTTTTTGAATCACTTCACTAGAGCTACTTACTGAATGGTGTGCAGTACTGGCTAATAAATTTACTCCTTAAACGACTTGCTTTAGTTTTTGTCAAATGTAGTGGGCTTTTGCATATTATGCTAAGAATATTGTATTTTGCATAAATGAATAATAGTGCAATATTTCATTTGGACCATGGCATTAAACTGAAATATCTACATAGAAAAAAAAAACAAAAAAACAAAAAACAAAAACAAAACAAAAAAAAACAAAAAACAAAAAAAAACAAGACAATTTACCGTGAAATCAAAATTGACAAGTCTTGCATGTTCCCTTGCAAGGACATCTTTTACTGATGACATTTGCACCGGTCTGTATCCAAACAAAATTAAGACCATACCAAGTCCCGCGCTACATTTTTTTCTCGTTTTGATATGATCAAACTGGAACACAGACCTTTATTCCAAATACAACCAAGACAACACGTCACAGTGTAAGCTATTTAAAGTAATGAAAAACATACACGACAATATTTGTAAAGACAAATACCTGCAAAAGAATGGACATAAAATGCAACGCCAGTTCCCAAACTGGGAACAGTTTTGACCGTTGACTTGAAAGAACCGGTACAGCAAAACCAACCCGTTCGAACGCACCGATTCATTTGAATGAATCAGATTTTCCAACACTACAATATTAGCTGCAACTCCCTCCTCTCCTTTCACATCAGATTAAGTCCTCCGCTTGTGAGGGATGCAACCAAACTACGCACGATAAAAACGATGTTCTTATATAACATCAACCCTGCTTTACAGTCATCTTTAGCCCATGTCAATGAATACTTCAAAGCTAGTGTATTCATGTCTAATATAGCATTGCATAGTTTTAGGTAGGCTATATCTCTACAGCCACAGCGCATTTAATGCGTCCTGGTTCGCGTATGCATTTATTAATTACACTTTTTAAAATAGCATTCTGGCAATCAGAGAGCATATAAAGAACGTACAAAAATTATGGTAAGGAAATTACGTGTTTACGACGTTGCAGTTATGTTGCCAGTAAGTCATGAAGTTACCAATATATTACGATTAGAGTACCTATCTGGGACGTTCTTGGTTATCTTGTTACGTTAGGAGGACGTACTGAAAACGTTATGAGTTGGTAATGGGATGGTAATGAAATTACGTGCATATGACGTCGTGGTTACGTTGCCTGTTGGTAAGTCATGAAATTACCAAAAAGTACGAATAAATTACGTAACTGTTACGTCGTGTGTTAGCTGGACAATGATTTGAAGAAGGCATCAAACCCATATTCTACCCACGTTAATATATTGGTCATTGTTCAATAGTTTACCAGTGTACTACTCTTAGACTACTGTTTGATTTGTTTTTATCCTGTTTGATGCGTATTGCGTGCTGTATACTGTACAATTACATTGAACTTGCGGGGCTGAAAATGTGAAAATGTGATGTTGCATTCAGTGACAGTGATTGCATAAGCTCCTGTTCTAGTAAATGACTTTCATGACTGACCTAGCAGAATATGTCACTGCACAATAAGAAACCCTATATGCTATGATAAATATTGTTTGTGCTTCCCATCAGATCAGTAGCGGAGACAGAAGGTGGTTGGTGGGTGGGCCTCTAAAAGAGTGGGTGGGCCTGAATAATTCGCATCACCCTGCTCAATAATAATAATAATAATAATAATAATAATAGACCAATAATAAAAGAAAGAAAGAACGAAAGAAAGAAAGAAAGAAAGAAACAAACAAACAAACAAACAAACAAATAAACGATGGACTGGTCCGCATTCGAGACGAATTGCAATCCGATCTCGCAAAACACTTCAGAAGGTGGTCTGAGACACATTCCAGAACCAACCGGATAAGTGTAAATGGATCGTGTTGTTGAACAACATATTAATTTTATGCAACACGCATCTTCACAGATATGACCCACCGGAGATGAACGTCTCTCTACACGGCAAGCGGGCGCGCAAACTTCCGCAAATGAAACAAAGTTCGGCGTCGCATTCAGGGGCACATTCATCTTAATTAAAACTAGTGAGACTAAATTCTCTAACCATTGATGACATTGATGATAGCCAGCGCAGGAATTGAAGTTCATGACCGTCGCCAGGGTGAGCGAGGTCTGTGGGTTTAAGAATTGTGCACTAAACACTTTAATAGAGACAGACGTTTGTGAAAGATATTTTCTCTGTTTTGGAGGGATGAACACGGTTAAATTATACCATATTTATTGCATCAAAATTTGTTAATAGCCTACCTTGTTATAGGTTAGAAATAATTTTATCAGCTATTATTCATGCAACAATACATATTACTGTTATAATTTTCATTAATAACCACTGCTACGTAGATGATAACTTTGTCTAGTGCTCTTACGAATCTTTTTAGCTTTGCATTGTGAAAATTTAATTACTATAGGCTACTGAATGAAATAGCATAGACTTCTTCGCTATTTGCCTATTTCATTTCAATCCACCTACAGATCACTAAATGCTACTGTTTTTGATAACGTTGATAACGTTTCTGACAGATAATATCATGAGATTTTTGCGTTTGACTAGCGAATGTGGTGTCCTGTCAGCAATAACCTGTCCATGGGCTATTTTTTTATTACTGTCAGTTTAAGTACTGGTAATGCAGTGTTAAAAACAGGAAGAAGGTTTCATCAATTAAGAAATGTCAAAGATTTATTAAAAATAACTTTTGTTCTAATGTTAAAACATTACTTTGTTTAATTTTTCACAATACATTTAAACTATCTTTTCGTTAGCAACCTCGTCCTCCCCACCGGTGTTAGGGGCGGGTAGCGGGTGTGGTTTGACTGGGACCGGACGAAAGCTCATTCGAGTTTTGACAGCAGCGTGTGAGGATGTATCAGCGCGAGATGCTCGGTTCTTTTTCTTTTGTTTAACTTTCTGGCAGTAACAAGGTCTTGCTTTTTAAAATTGTAGCTAATGGTGCTGTACAACATGGATCTTGACAAGTATCTTATGCTGGTGTTTTAACGACCGCGTCTGATACATTTTCTTTTAGATCACGGCAAGATACGTGGTTCATTTTCTTTTGTTTAACTTTTCTACCGTTGTGACAAACTAGTTTTAAATTGTAGCTAATGGTAGAGTACAACGTAGATTTTGACAAGTATCTTATGCTGTTGGTTAACGGACTCATACTTTTTCTTTTACACCACGGTAAGTCGGTCAGTAGCTACTTTACTTAACTTATAACAAACTCTTAACTAGTTTTTAAATTGTTCAACAACACTAGCTCCTCTTGACTTGTTTTACTCTTTTCTGGGAAAAACAGTCATTGCTCGTTTTACGCGTATGTTTGATGTTTTTTCTTGATGTGTGTGTGTGAAAAACTTTAATAAAAACTTCCCTTTATCCCACTTAACGCTGTTTCACAATTTAAAGTTTAAAGCACATAGTTTTTAACAGTTTCAACGCCCCCACACACAAAAACACATTTACCAAAACAGTCATAAATTCCTTCGGATCACTGGACTGGATAAAAACAGATGGCCCCATTTAGATGGGTGGGGGTGTACAAACAGGTGTCCAAAATAGGTGTCCAGTAAAGGGGTGTGGAATTTTATGAGGGGCAATAAATCAAATTTTTGACA
The DNA here is from genome assembly GCA_039654775.1 of Spinibarbus caldwelli. Lineage (NCBI taxonomy): Eukaryota > Metazoa > Chordata > Actinopteri > Cypriniformes > Cyprinidae > Spinibarbus > Spinibarbus caldwelli. The sequence goes on along the minus strand of CM077249.1, from coordinate 2,324,136 downwards.
TATAGTATCCTATGGTCTCTGTAACACTCTCTAGTCACCCGCTACATTCATAAAGTTAAGCGGTTGAGGCCGCCCACCAGAGGAACAGTCCCTTTGTGGGACTTAGCTGTAGTGCATGAGGGTCTGGTTGGGACCCGTTTTGAACCACTAGTGTCAGCGCCTGTCAAGCTTCTGACTCTAAAGATGGTTTTTCTTGTGGCTGTTACTTCTCTAAAGAGAATTGGGGATTTGCAGGCTCTGTGAGTCTCGCCATCCTGCTTAGACTTTTCCCCTAATTTAACAGAAATTTCTACTGAACACGACAGCAGTAGCTTATCAAAAAATTGCGAAGAGCACCACAACCAGACATATACCCAGATAAGTGCTTTCAACATGGTAACACTTTACAATAAGGTCTCATTTGTTAACATTAGTTAATGGATTAACTAACATGAACTAACAATATATTTTTATAGTATTTATTAATCTTTGTTAATATTAGTTAATATTCTCATTAATGCTCTAATGCTCATGTTCATGTTAGTTCACAGTACATTAACTAATGTTAACATATTCAATTTTAAATTTGAATAATGTATTAGTAAGTTTTGAACTTAATATTAACTAAGATTAATAAATGCTATATAAAAAATTTTCATGTTAACTAATATAGTTAATTGATTTTAACAGATGAAACCTTAATGTAAAGTGCTACCAACACGATTCAGGGCTGCGATTCCCAAAAGCATCGTAAACCTGATCGTAAGTTGACTGTAGCTCCATTTATGGCAATGGGTCTACGATGTACTTAGTCTTACGATGCTTTTGGGAAACGCAGCCCAGGTCCCTGGATCACAGTGATGAAGCAATGTAGATAATGCTGCGCTCTAGGCCAAGTAGCAAAGACGTTGATAAATAAAGATATAAATTAAAGTGTATTTCACTGAAGAAAAAATTCTTGCTTTGTCAGTGGGCAAATGTTTGCCCCTGATGTGAGTAGCTCCATAGTAATCCATTGTTACAATTCTAAATCTCCTCTGGGGTGAACATTTGTGCTGAACATTAGTGTTTTGTGAAGGGGCCTTTCATACTCTGCAATGAAACACCACTATCAATAGCTGCAATTTATTTATAGTGAATCTCATGTTGGTGTGAGAGTTAAATGAAAATATGACATATAGGTTGTCTCTCTCCAGGCTTATGATGGTGATGTTGGCCCATTTATGAGTGTCAAACTACCCATCATCTTCACACCAACCATTCCAGGGGAGGCAAAACTGGATTTCCAAATCACGTTTTCTCAACCTAGTTGTGAACTGGTATAGTTTTCACATAATTCTAAACAATGTTTTATATTTGCTTTAACAGCTAAATAGATTAACTTGACTTTTCTCCTTGTTTTCTTGAATGCATAGATTGTGGTTGCAGTTTGTGGGGTGACAGAGAGCGCACCTGTATGGGTGACCAAGCCAAATATTGACCTAAAAATCTGCATGTATGATCGACTTTATCAGGACAGCATCGAAGTTCAAAGCAGGTGAATTGCACCATCTATATTTTTATCAAGAAAACAGCCACTGATCTCTATATATCACTGGATTGCTGATGGAATTTAAACTGCCAGAAGGAAGCCAGCGAGCAGCCATTTACTGTAGGTGCCCAAGTGCAGACTGACAGCTAAAACCATGACTTAAAAAGACCTGTTGTGCATCAGTCGGATGACATTCATTTTCAAGACATAATGTCTTTAAAGTAATTGTACCTGCAGAAGTCTGTAACATTTATTGTCAGTCCACACAGGATAAGCAATATGGAAATCACCCAGAGTTTGTGCGTACTCTGTTTACAAACTGCCGATACGATTGATTGAACTAACACAAAACATATTACTGTATGCATGTAGTAATGCAGGAACAAATTACGCATATGTCTGGCATTACCAGAAATTGATTTGAATGTAGTACAACAATATTTTGAAATTTACATTTGTTGAATTAATTTATCTCAAACAGTACAGCCTGGCACAAGTCAGGAAGTTGCTAGAAAATTGGTATGGTTCCCAGGGAATGCACTTTTTATTAAACCTGACACTTGTAATAATCAGGAAAATCCTGATTCTAAGTAAAGAATCAATTACATATGTAGGAAGTTTGTATTATTAGGCTGGAAAAAATATTGGAAATGCAACTTTGGCTTTTCATCCAGTCTTTCATATCAATAATAACCTGGAAATTGAAAACCAGGTCTTGAGGAAATACAAAAGATGAGTACCACTGGCATAGCAATGAATACCTCTTGTTACCTTCTGTAACTAAAGCTGTATTCACAGGTCATTGTCTAACCATGCATTGGAAGTCACAGGTGTATTTATTTTTGGTTTTGTAACTTGCATGTCAGTGTTAGCAGGTGTATTTCCTATTGTTGCACTCTATTTCTGACCTACAGTATGACACCATCGGTAAGAGAGTACTCTGTCAAGTTTTTAATAAGCACAATGGATTTGTGATAAATCCAGAATACGTATAACAGACCATTATTATAGAGCAACATCAGTATTTCTTTGATGGCTGATGGCTGATGGCTTGAGCATTTATTCAGTGATCGATTGCTCTAAAGCTGCTTCACTAAATGTGAGTAGAACCTCCTCAAACTTGCAAGCATGAGTTTCATTATCTGAAGCTCTCAGCGTAGTTGTGCATAGTTTGACTTATTTAAAGAATTCCCAGGATGAACATCCATTATATCTGCTGTTCTCAAAGCTTGTTGCTGCAGGCAGTGCCCAACATTGGGTAAAATGGGTCACCTATTCTAGATCCATACAGATAGTGGGGATCCTGCATGTTTAACAGCCCTACTGATGTGGATTTGAATGAGAGCTACACACAGATCTCAGCTGCTTCTCATACTTTATATGTTTATTTTTCATGCTTTGTGAAGCATATGCTCTCTGCTGCAAGAAGAAAATGTTTAGTAGAGATTACTAAAACTAAAATCTTATCTAAAACACTATGGATATCACATTTATACAATCTAGTGTAATTGTGTTTGACTTTAAATTGATAATGAGCCATCTTTCAAATATGAATATAATGGTTCTCTCTGTTTATGCCTCCACTTTCTGTCTGTTTTTTTTGACTGATCGAGAATGTGAATATTGGATATTTTTTCTTCTTCTTTCTTTCTTTTAAGGGCCAGCACAGCTCTCAGACTGACCTTCAAGGTGTGTAAAGAGATGAGGATCCACATGTCCATCTTATCTAAAACAGGATTTATCCAGGCCAAATCCAGGTTCAACGCTCAGCTGAAATTTCTGCCCAGGTAGTCCTCAATAATTTAATAATAACCACTGTGTTGCTCCGCAACAATTCTGCTGTGGCTTTGTTTGGAACTATTTTCATTGGCGAAATTGAGCAAAAACAGACAATACTGACAATACTGTGTCTAAAACATAATATTAATTTATTGTTTTTTGAACTGTTATATACTTCTTGTTTATTGAACTGTTATATACAGCTGATATGCATTTGTGCAGTACTCTTGCTTGTGTGATATTGCTAGACTATATCATATGACATAAACATTAGACAAAATCCCATGCAGGTCCATTTTACTTTGAATTTGAAAACATAAAACTGCATTCTACATTCGGCTACATCATGTAGTCAGTCGTCATCCTGCATCATGTTCATCGCTATGCAATTCCATGCAATGTAAGATGATGTACAAGTCTGTGCTGGGGCAGAATGCATTGAATGCCTTAATCATTTTACCACTGAATTTTTTTTCCCATAATTAATTGCACCAAATTGATAGTAACGCCTGTTATTTGTAACATAATACCTCCAACACTGTTTCGTTTAAATTCTGCTGATTACCACTAATGCTTCATACATCATGAAATGATGTTTGTTACAAACACTGCTAGGATGGATTAAGGATTGATTTAGGGATTTACTCAGAGAAAGTTACAAAAACAAACAAACAAAAAATGACATTAAATATGATGGTTGTGAAAAATAAACTGTTCCCTTCCTTGAAAAATGTAAATTATATTATAGGAACATCTCACAACATAACCTTGAACCATCAATAAAAGCTCCTGAGAGAAGCATGTGGACATTTAGTTGGAGCTGAATTTGAATGAGGCTGCTGAGATATTTTTTAAACCTGAACTGTAACGTGGTGTGCTGCAGTGTTGTAGGCTCCTGAGAGCAAGGCTGAGAAGCGTGAGTGCTGCCCTTTTCCTCGCCCACATTTTTCATCTGACAGAACAGCATATTGATATCTAAGCTGATTTGAGGTCAGATGAAGCAGCATGACATGATAAAAGTTAATTGAACGTTTTGTGGGCCTGACGTGCTGCAGTGGAGGAAGTGAAATTGCATTAATCTGCTTTCGAAAGCTTTAAAATGCAGATTAGAACAGTATTAATATTATCCGCACTCTTTCACTCATCTCTCTCTCTCTCTCTCTCCTGTGATCCAAAAACCACAGATCTGTCTTGACTCCTTCTTATGTAATGCTGCTCACATGGCTCATTCTCACTGGAGCCTTTTGTGGGCCGTTATTATGGGATATTGTTACACAGCTCTCTGTAATACTTGATTGTGATTGATTGACAGCATCCTGTGGTCAAATAAATAAGGGATAACGTGCAGTCAGCCTGTCCTTTTTGCCAATTAAAAACGATGACAGGGTGACTGGGATCCTGTATCTCGCTGATGAGGTTTATTAAAGCAATAAGCCTCAAAAAGCAGCAGGGGTGTGTCCACAAGGGTGGCACGGGGTGGCAACTGCCTCCCTAAAAATGAGCTTTGCCACCCCAGTTGCCACCCCAAAGCAGAGTAATAGGATCGAGTGCAGTGAGAGCGGAGCGAAAATCATGGAGCTGTGTAATTTTGACTGACGCGACGAGGATTTTTTTTTTTTAAGTCGGGAGTTGTGGTTTTCATTCGCTCCAAGAGTGCTTTGCTACCACTCCATCACGAGCACAATTAATGCCAACAGCTCATAATATAACTGCATTTTATGAAGAATTGACGCGATTATCTAACTTGACACTGATGTAGGCTATCACTCAAATCAGACAGAAGGTGAAGGTTATGAAGACAGCGATGGACAATTAATGGACAAATAATTAAAACACAGCTTCACTAGTAGAGAGATGTTGCACAGACGTGCGGGACTAATTCACATCGCGCTCTCACAAATGCATTCAAATAAATGTAATCTTATTGTGCTTCTCTATCTGTATCTGACTAAATAACTGATAAAATAACTGATTAAAATGTAGTTATTTTCAGCCTTCCAAACAAAATTTGAGCTTCAAAAAGCTACAAAGACAGATTTAACTTCTTAATGCTGATAACAGCTTGGTAAATCGTTTAATGCACACTTAGCCTAGCCTACTAAAAGAAAAGAAACATCCTAAAACAAATAGCTCTTTTTGTTTTATCCAGGGCCGGATTATCCATAGACGGGATTGGGCGAGTGCCCTGGGGCACCAGCCAATGATTAAGATAATGACTAGACCTTTAAAATATTTTTCATGTTTTGTATATATATTATTTTGCTGGAAGAGATGCAGATGCATAAAAAATGAACAGTTAATGATACAATATAGAGAGAATATAAAATACATGCAAAGTGTAGACAGGGTGTAAATAAGAGATTCGTTGTGTAGTGTAGAGAGCTTTATTGATTATAACGGAGCTTTGTGAGATCACGATGAACTGAAGTGAGTGACAGCTTTTAAATATTATTAAGGGAGTTTGCAAATGTGATATTAAATTAATACAAAAGATCAATAAACAATAAGTTAATATTAAGTGATGTACATTATATGACTTTAACAATATTGGCCGATTTTGATTCGTTGATTTGAACAGTCACAGCTGAGCCGTTGCGCATCTCCATTCAAACACAGCCGTGTTTCGTTTATGAATGAACCTGTATTTTTAAATTAATCTAGTGAGTCAATGATTCAATTACCCATTCATTAATTCATTGTTCCTGAATGAATCAGCCGTTCAAACGAATCAATTGAATGAGTGATTTAGTGATAAAATCAGCGACTCATTTCAATCAAACAATAATTCTATATTCAAAATGTTATATTTAAAACATTAATCTCACAACATTGTTATGAATTTAAAACATCCATGCCAGCTCTGAGCCTCTGTAAATGTCTGTAAATTTACCTACATGCCACTTTTGTGTTCTTCTGTGCCACCTTTGTAGTGGAAACAAACTTTGTTAATATTGATTTCTTTTGATTGGTAACTTATTATTCTTATTCCACCTGTTCTTATTTATTTGTTTAATTTTTTTAATTAGAAATGTTGGAAAAGCTTATAAATATAGATTTTTGAAGCAGAATTGATTTTGGGGCACTTCAAATGTGGTCACACTACACTGTGTTAATCCGGGCCTGGTCTTATCAGATCTGCTCAAGGGTTTTTACAAACTGCAATGCATTTAACATAGAGACCTACATTTTTTATCGTGTTCATGGGCTAATTGATCGATTCAATCCCATGATTCTGATGAGCTACATTTTTGCCAAAATCATGCTGTGAAAATCTTCTCTAATAAAACGTTATAAATAACCAAAAGATTACTTGTTACAAATAAACAAAGATTATATATATATATATATATATATATATATATATATATATTTTAAATGAGTTAAACATTTTATTATCAAGTGAACATCAATCACTCACCCTTTGACATTACAGACACTGTCTTATCCTAAATAAAATGAATAGAGGAGGGAAATGTTCTGGGGTGCAGTACAAATGGGGAAAACAGAAAAAACAGAAAAAGACAAATGGGGAAAAAACATTAAAATGAGTACAGCTCAACTAGTCCCATTTCGTAGAAAATTTTGAATTCAAAATAAGTCATTTGTGTGGATCACGAGTTTTTGAAAACTCTTCATACTCTTTACACTTTAGTACAAAAAAACTTTGACAAAAAGTGTTTTTTTTTTTAAATTTTTTTATTTAAATGTTATAATTGTGATTTTCTAATGTCTAAATATAAATCCTAAAGCAAACCGAGAAAATAACTGTATTGGAAATGGCAAATGTACCAATGAGTGATTCTCTGCAGCCATCTACTGGTCATTGTAGTATTTCCTTTTTGAGTAAATATATACAAAAATAGGCATAATTTGAAGACAAATAAAAAAACTGCTTAAAATGGGAGCGATATGTCCATGTTTTTTGTGGTCGCAGCTTTGTCACTTTTTTCACCCCTGATTGACTTGCATAAAGTTTTCTGTAAGGGGTTAGTGCTAGGGAATAAATTGCATGAGGGGGGTGACAACACTGATTTTGCATACCCCTCAGCAAATGTACAATTGCACCCCTGGTGACAAGTCTAGTTGCCACCCCAAGTATAAAATCCTGGACACACCCCTGAGAAGCAGAAAGCCCCAGTGCTTTTATAAAATGGGGCTTATTGCTTTTATAAAACGATTAGTATGTGCTCAGCCCACCCTTTAAATCATAATTAACAGCAAAATATGACATTTTAAAACAATTTCTTCAACGTAGTAAAACTGATAGCAGCAACGCACAGACGGAGTATCGCAGTAATACTGATGTAATTAGGTCACAGGTGTTTCTAGAGTCATTTACAACGGCTTTGAACGGGGCTCAGTCAGTCATAATCAAGGACCGGAACTATCTTTTTAAAAATTTGTGATAATGTCTGGATGACTTTACATTATAGCTATTATTCTATATTATTTCATGAGACTGATTTAAGTTTGGCATTTGTCTAGCATCAGCCTAGTAAAAAGACAAACACTGCAATTTATTCTATCCATCTATCCATGTAAGATTTTACATTCAATATATAATAAAATTAATACTGTCTTCTGAGGCCATTTTTATTAGTCATTTGCAATTGTACACTCACATAACCAAAAATGGTGCAAGTGATACAAGGGATATGAAAATAGTATTGGTATGTTGCCATGGGCAACATTTATTTATTTATGTTTTGACAGCTCAATACCACGACTAACCAATCAGAATCAAGTACTGCAGAGACATGTACAATAATAACGTATAATCACTCTAAACTGTATTTCAATACTTTATAATTTGTATATAGCTGTGCTAGTTTCATTTCTCTCTAGTCACTCCGATTCTGTTTGTTAACACTAGTTAATACATTAGCTTACATAAACTAAAAATAAGCAATATTTTTTCATGATTTTAAAAGTATTATATATAAATGTTGAAATGAACCAAAATTAATAAATGCTGTGGAAGTATTTTTCATTGTTAGTGTGTGTTACATTAAGTCGCTGCAGCTGTAAACACTTCCCTGCTGAGAGACGCACACACCGGCTCATACTGTTTCCCAAGCGTCTATGCAAATGAGGTTTAGGATTGAAAATTCAGCTTGTGAGACAGTGAAACAGTGAAACACTGTATGTAAAATTATAGAAGCACTTTATGTTCCTTGTTCTCTTAATGTGGATATTTGTGTGATAGCGCTTCTTTTTGAAAGCTCACTTTGATTTCTGCTTTTAGAAAGCATATGCTTTTTGTCTTTCTTCTGTCCATGTGTACTGTGACAGAGCTTGTTTGAATCAGACACACTGACAGCTGTTTCCCCAGTTCTATTAAAACACTTAAAGATCACAACAAAGCTCGTGTTCATAAGTTAGCGTGTCTATAGAGACAAATGTGTGTGTGTGTGTGTGTGTGTGTGTGTTTGTGTGTGTGTGTGTGTGTGTGTGTGTGTGCAGCAGCAGCTAATAAAGAATGAAGGTGGTTCTTAAAACCAGTGATGCATTTTTATGACAGCTATTCACTTTTTCTCTCATACTCTCTGTTCTTTTTTTTTCTTTGGCATGGAGTTTAGAAAAAAAAATTGTACTTTATTTGTACTCTATTTGTACTTTATTACCATTAAAATGAATTAGTGAAGGCAAACATTCATACAATCCCTTATACATTCAAATAAACAAAATCTTGTTTTTAAAAAGGCACATTATGTAACTGTTTGAATTATGTTCAAAACAAAATCATTGCATAGAGTTTTGTAGTGTAGGTCACGTCACTTAAGGTGAGTGTGAGAATGTCAGATGACTCTATTCTCCTTTTACCTCGGGCCACCAGCTCAGGACCCCTTAACAGTAAGAATCATAGAGGATTGTTAAGTAATAATAAAATAAAAATTATGTAAATTTTATTAACACGACAAAAACTACTAAAAGAATACGATGAATAGAAAAGGCAATATAGATGAAAAGATAAACTGTTTCTCTGAAACTATTAAGTTGAAGAACTTTAATACATATATATAAAAAAAATAAAAATAAAATAAAATTAAGATTATTTGTTATTAACTAACTTCATCTTTACAACATATAATGCAAATTAAATAATCTCCTACTAACAATATAGAATGCCAAGGTTTCTGGAAAGTATTTTTCCACATGGTCCACATGGTTAACCTTGTTGCAGATGCATCTGTATTGTCTTCTGCCTCTCTGGGCCAGAGAGTCAGAAATTGGTCACTCTGCTTTTGCCTCTCTGGCATTGAGACTCGGGACATGCAACATTTGTTGTTGCCTCGCCAGATGAAGACTCAAAATGTTTGTTAATGTTTCTTTCCTCACAGGCTAGAGACTCAGAACGAGGAATGGCTATTGAATGGGTACTTTTATCCTGTTCCAATAATGAAGAGATTGCACTTTGGCATTTTTCAATTCCACTGCTGTGATTGGCTGTTGACATCAGAGGTGGCACACACAGTGTGACCCACTACCAGAACAATTTTGACAAGATTCTAAATGCTTAGAGTCCAAACATGATGGAGTAAAAAAAAAAAAAAAAACTGGCCTAAACATTTAGAATGAGTTTGAAGATGGGTGAAGAGCAGTTAGTTTCTATGAAACAGCATTCGGACCAGTACAAAGTCCTCTCCTTTCCGGATCTGATACTGTTTTCTTACTTGTAGATCAATACATTAAATATCTGCTTCCACTAATCTTCCTTATTGATTAATGCTGGCTAATTGACAGTTAATAATAATCCAAAGTAATGTTAGATAGAGCACTAACCTATTTAAGTTTGACAGTTTCTGTATCTAATTCATTAGACCCCTCTCCCTCCCTAATATATTTCGAAACGTAAGGTTCAGAGGGGGACAGGGAAAATGGAGTTAAGAACTCACAGCCTGGGGAAAAAAGCTGTTGAGCAATCTGACAGAGCGAGCTTTGATACTCCGGTACCTTCTACCTGATGGCAGGAGCTGGAAGAGGTTGTGGGAGGGGTGGGTGGGGTCCTTCACGATTTAATATATAAAAGTACAAAAAAAAAAAAAAAATCAGTATTTTTTACTTTTAATATGTACATGCATTTAAAATCTAGTACTTTTGCATTTTAACTAAAGTAAAATTTGTAAAGCATTACTTACAGTTTTACTGGAGTTATATTAAGGTATGCATATTTTTACTCAAGTACTATACTTGATTTGTGTACTTTGTCCACCGCTGTGTATCAGTGTGTTTTAGCTCAGCTTAAGTCAGCTAAAAATAGCTTTTTAGAGCAGAGGACATGTCAGGATGTATTCACAAGCAAGATCCAATCAGATTCCTGTTAGCAATGTTTGTTCCATCGACAGATGGGCTGTGTGGCATCCCGCAAAGCTGTTCCACAATGCTGTGCCAAGCCAATTCAAGAGTGCCATTCCGACTGATTCCATTAACTCTAAAGAAGCAGTTCCTGAAAGTCTATGACTGAAGCGCTTAAAGGAACAGCTCAGCCAAAAATGAACATTGTTTGTTCACCGAAAAGCAACTCCAGAGATCATGCATTATTACTACTTTTGTTCTGCTTTGTTTTGATCTTGACTCGCTGAACACAAACCATTTAATCTGCTTAGAGTCACTGTAGTTACTCTGTAGAGCTTTCTCGAATGCTGCACACAGATGTGGAAGTGCTCTATCAGCTGTATCAGCTTGAGTGAGGCCCTGATAAAAGTAAAATGCTCAGTGAGCAAGATTGTCCACAGTAATGAAATGGACATGTTTATTGTTTAAAGTTTGAAATTAGTAACTATAAAAATGAAAGTGTTATGTGGTGTAACTATCAAGTAAAACATAAAAATTTCTATGAATGTGTGTGTGTGTGTGTGTGTGTGTGTGTGTGTGTGTACCTGGTACCCCTACATTATGAAGACACGTAGAGTAATACCAGTAAATTTTGTCCTTGTGTGGACATTCCATGAGGAAACAAGCTTATAAATCATATAGAATGAAGTATTTTAAAAATCTAAAATAGGAGAGTTTTGTGTCAGGGGTTTAGGGTAAGGGGATGGAAAATACAGTTTGTACAGTATAAAAGCCACTATGCCTATGGAATGTCCCCACAAAAATGAAAACCTGTGTGCGTGCGCGTGCATGTGCGTGTGCATGAATGTTTCTGAATGTTAGCAAGGACAACATTTTGTTGATCACACCACATTTGGTTGAACACAACTTCCATTTGGTGGCAAAAGGTTTTCTTATCAAAATGTTTATTCTTCTGATTGTTTTTTTTTTTTTTCTGTATTAGAACAGGGGTATCACTGAAACATCAAAACACATTTTTATTCAGAAATCAAAAATATGCTCATAAAAAGGTGTGTGTGTGAAATGCATTTTAATGTATTTAAAAAAATAGATAAGACAACATAATTTGCTCAACCATGATGCAGAAGTTTATGCACTTTTAATAAATACTGATACTGAGTTTAATAAATACTGAATATTTAAGATCTCGAGGAGATCATGACAAAAAATATTTTTAAAAACTTCTTCTCTTTATAGACAGAGCTTGTATGCAGATGCCAAAAGCTTCTTCAATAAGGACACAGCAGTTTTGGTGGTTCCCCTGACTGTACAAGTAGCTGATCAGGTAGAAAGTCTCATTCTCAAAGTAAGGATATCTTTCACATCTGCCCATTTTATCATCTAGTGGCTCATTGCCAACAGTGTTGGGTGTAATGCATTACTAAGTAACGCGTTACTGTAATTAAATTACTTATCCAGTGAAAAAGTAAAGTAAGGGATTAGTGCTCATTTTTAATTAATTTAATTACAGTTACTTATAAAGTACTTGCGTTACATACAGTAAATAATTTCAACAGTTCTAAAATCAATATTGAACTTGAAATATAAATTTACCATCTAAAGATAAAATTGAATGCCACGTCTTTCACCCTCTACGCCCCAGCGCGTTCACATTCAGATTTTCCTGATTCACAGAGAAACCTTAAATACTCAGATACAGAAAAGACTAAAATCAATCGAATCTAAAAGGGCCTACTTTTATTTGTGTACACTGACAATAACAACAAAACATTGTGCTTTTACAAAATAAACAAAACAAACAGGGTGCACTTTCTACCGTCTAGGTCTCCGTGAGCAACTTTCTACGCGTCACAAACTCAGCGAATATTTGACACAGAGACATGAGAAATATGTCTATAGAAAGCTTGTGTGTCTACTTTTAAATGAACGAATTAAAATTGAAAAGGAATATTCTCTGATTATGTAATCTGTATGAAACTAAAGCGAGGTACAGTCTTTCCCATATCTGAGTTTGAAGCGTCTAATTTTAAATGAACGAATTCAAATCGAAAAGGAATATTCTCTGATTATGTAATCCGTATGAACGTAAAGCGAGTTACAGTCTTTCCCGTGTATGAAAGCTTGAAGTGTCTACTTTTAAATGAACGAATTCAAATCGAAAACGAATATTCCTGATTATGTAATCCATATGAAAGCGAGGTACAGTCTTTCCCATATCTGAAAGCTTGAAGTGTCTACTTTTAAATTGAACAAATTCAAATCGAAAACGAATATTCTCTGATTATGTAATCCTTATGAAACTAAAGAGAGGTACAGTCTTTCCCGTATCTGAGCTCATTATATGCAGTCACCTGCGCGCAAACACCCTCATCTAGAAAAAAAAAAAATTGATTAAAAAAAAATCAAGATTCGTCTAATTTTCATCGTTTTTGAAAGAAGTTCTGCTATGAGGAATTTACCTCAGAAGAACAGCACGATCTGACATGGCTTTATTCAGCAGAGAAGATCATATATGTAATTTATTCTTACCTACATTAGTTAACGTGTTATTTTTACATAAACCTGTACAGATTTTACTAGTTGGGCTTTTTTCCTGAACATCTTGCCAAACTGAAATGTATTGTTTAACTTTTCTTAAGCTTTTTTGTTATTCAGATATTTTGTTATTCAGAGTATTTCTATTTGTTAACCAAAGAAGGTTACATTTTTTTAAATAAAAATGTTTAAGTATTATAGTTGTTTTAAAGCTAAAAGGCTAAAATATTCTATGTTTGACTCAAATTGAAAGAATAAAGAGTTTAATTTCTATTAAGGTTTATAGGGATTTTAAGATGTAGCCTAATTAACGATTTGAATAATTAAGTTACTTATTGAGTAACTAAGGTACTTTTCAGACAGAGTAATTAGTAAAGTAATTTAAATACAGTATCGATGATGTAATTAGTAATAGTAATGAATTACTTTTTGAAAGTAACTTACCCAACACTGATTGCAAATCATTATTTTTAATGCTTGTATTCTGATGAAGGCTGAATGCAAATGTAATAACTCTCACATTTTTGCTTTTAAAATGAAAAAAGTTGTCTTTGTCAATGCATAAATCGCTGCCATGATGCAAAGGTATTTTTGGTTTTTGCTAGGGCATTGGTATGCGGTTACTAGTGTAGATACATATTACATATCAGTCAATCAAATAATTCTGTAAATAATCAGATATTTATTGATTAAATTAGGTGACCATACTGCAAAACTCCAGTGTTTGCTGTCTTATTTATATTTATGTATATGATTATTTGCAGCACAATTCACAATATGTCACAATATGTGATCCCATTGCCAAAAACACATGCCAGATGTACATGGGGCCTGTGATATTCTGGTCTCTAGATATGTATTACAGAAACTTCCTATCTCAATTCTTGACTTAAGATTTGAAAAAGTTCAATTTCCTCAGTGAAATTACCATAGTTACTAAACATATGATAGAATTCTGAGTTGGGATAGTATTTCTGTAATACCCCCAGGTCCATCCTTCAATGCAAGTTTGTTGTATTTTTTTATTTTTTATTTTATTTCATTTTTCATTTGCTATGCATGCAAAGCAACATACTCAACTGAATGCATTACTTGTATTAGCTAACACCACTTTTGACCTTTGCTTTGTTTATACAAAACCCCATAATCTTCAGAACTGGACACTGGTTATCATCCCTCTATCTCAGCATGCTAAAGCAGAAAGCAGGATCTTATCTCGTCCTCTCATCCTCTTCCTCAGTCAGACTCTTCCTTCACTCCAGGACTCTTACTGATCCCAAACCTGTGCCCGGACCAGAGTGCTGGCACATAACCAGATTCTTCTTGCCTCCACAGCAGCCTCACCTCACTATCAAATGCTTCAAATATCATTAGTCATATCTTTAACTGACTATAATCCTGATGCATGCAAATCAAGATGCAGTTTTTTTGAGAAAATGAGCACAAATGTGGCAATCAATCAGCCCAATAACTTAAATCCAATAAGTCTAATAATGAGTACATAGTGCATACAAGTACAAGTACATAGCAGTTAAGGCCACCTAATTTAAAGTTAGACCTTATTTTTTATAGAATGCTGCAGTGTTTATAATAAATAATTTATCAGTAAACATTTTTTATTTAATGATTTATTGTTGTTTTATTATCTTTTTATTTATTTTATTTGTAATCTTTAATCAAAAACATGAAAATGCAAACTTCATAATTGTACAGGATTATTTAGAATGGAGACATGACTCCAGTGAATAACATTGTGCTTTAACTAGGTGAAGCCTGTCCTGTTTACGGTCCATGCAATCGTCGCCAGCTCTGACCTGCGGTTCGACCACACTGGGGTGGACTTTGGACACTGCTCCATTTATGAGTCTTAGCTTGCAGTGCTCAGATTTAGAGAAGATCTGAAGAAATGATGATCAAATTTCAGTCAAAAGAAAAAACTTGTGAAAATTAAAATTTGATTTTGTGTTTCAGAGGCCTTGAAGATATATAAATACATGTACAAATATGTATTTTTCTTCCTCTTCAGTTTATTGACATCCAGCCTAATGTTGGTTTTGGCACTTTGCTGCCTTCACAATGCATGGATATTTATTTGATCTTCAGTCCATCAAAGGCAGGGGAATACAATTTCACACTCACATGCAAAACAAGCATTAACAGGTAAGAAAATTAAGAATTTTTTAGTTATTAAACAATGCAAAATATCTCTAAAAAGCACAAAACTTTATATGCTATGATATATATTTCAGTGAAATGAGGGCATGGAGTATGTACAGAATGTCGAAAAAATAATGCAGAGCCGTTTACCATAAAAAGCTGTCTAGTTTTTTTATTTTTTATATTATTTTATTTATTTTTTAAGGAAGAAATCTATTATTAGACTCATTAGAGGTATAATGTGTTGTGTATCATACAGTGATCAGAAGCTGAAACTAACTTGAAAGATGAAACTAACTTGAGAAAGATGGGGGAAAGTGCATCATTGGTTTGTTGAAGAGGCTCTGCATAGGTTGAACAAACATCCCTGTTTTTGGTGACCTGTCTCTGGCTGACCCCAAAAATGTCCCTGTTTTTAATATATGTAACAGCCCCACAAATAATACATGTATATGGCAAGTGAGAGCCATATACATGTATTATCATGTATTATCATGTCACCAGACCCTTTTTACTGGGGTACAAGCCCCAGTGAATTACCGCTGTGCCCCTGTAAAATACTGTCTAGCAGTGAAGATTACCACATACCAAACCGAGAATCATTTTCCCTAATGTCTTTCAGCATCATACAGTATTATCAGTCTTCCTCCTTTAAATGAATAGTTTACCCACAAGAAGAAATTATTCACTATTTTATTTATTATTTACGCAGCCTGGTGTTGTTTTAATGCTATATGACCTTTTTCGGACAACAAAAGGAGAAATTAAATAAAAAAAATAAAATGTTCTGCTAGGTTTTTATTTATTTATTTATTTTATTTATTTATTTTTATTTTTTGTGATAGTGAATCAGCTTGGAACTTTAAAAAAAAAGGATACAAAATTATCACAGAATGATCCCATGTGACTTGTGCTGTGTATTCCAAATGTTCTGAAGGCATACGATAGGATTTGGCGACATTTGCTGTTGGTCTGCTGTGCATGACTGTGTCTTCAGTGAGACTGTATTAGAGCATTGTGACATTGGATTGTTGTGACATTGCTGCAGTCTGAAACTGCAGATGTAATTTAGATTAGCATTGTGGTATGACAGAGTATTATGTACTGTAGTTCACACATAAAACAAAAATTCTCTTCATTTTAGAAATCTGGTCTCCTTAATTGTCTGTGAGCAAGTCAACTGCCTCTCAACTGCTTGATTTTTTTTTTTTATTTTGTCACAAAATGTAGCTAACTATATTGCGTAAAACTATTTATATAAGTTGGATAAGATTACAAGAAATATACATTAATATGATTTTCAGTAAAGCTGCTTTGAAACAGTGTGTATTATGAAAAGGGCAAAAAATATATTTGATTGGAAAAGTCTCAAAAAAGGATATTCATGCATTTTTATAGCCAGACTGGAAATCATTTGTAGAAGTCAAAAATAGTTTCTCCCTGTTTCCTACATTTGAACAGGTTAATGTTTGAAAAAAAAAAAAACATGGCAAGTTGGTGTCCCCTAGTCACTAGAGCTAGATTTAAACATCATGGTACCTCCATGGAACGTGTGTGTGTGTGTGTATGTGTGTGTCAAGTCAAGTCACCTTTATTTATATAGCGCTTTTAACAATACAGATTGTGTCAAAGCACTTTACAGTATTAAATAGGAAAATAGTGTGTCAATAATGTAAAATGACAAGATTAAACACTTAATTTTCAGTTAAAGGCATTTCATTATTGAATTCAGTGATGTCATCGTCCAGCTCAGTACAGTTTAAATAGTAACAGTGCAATCAAGTCAACGATATCACTGGAAATTAAGTGTCCACAACTAAGCAAGCCAGAGGCGACAGCGGCAAGGAACCAAAACTCCATCGGTGACAGAATGGAGAAAAAAACCTTGGGAGAAACCAGGCTCAGTCGGGGGGCCAGTTCTCCTCTGGCCAGACGAAACCAGCAGTTCAATTCCAACTGCAGTAAAGTCAGATTGTGTAGAGGACTCATCTGGTTCCCGTGGTCTTGTCCCGATGGCCGTCTAGGTGACGAGGTCTTCACTGGGGATCTTTTTCTGGGGCTCATCTAGATGTCCTGGTCTCCGCTGACATTCAGGGCTGTAGAGGTCATCTCTAGGTGCTGATCCACCATCTGATCTGGATACGGACTGGATCTGGTGGCTACGGTGATCTCAAAATAAGAAAGAGACAGATTAATATTAGCGTAGATGCCATTCTTCTAACGATGTAACAAGTACATCGTGTGTTATGAGGAGTGTTCCCTGTTCCGGTTGACCTAATTAATGCAGCCTAACAATCCTTTAACGGATTTGAATATTAGAAGCGTATTAGTGTGTTATGTGTAAGCCAGGTTAAAGAGATGGGTCTTTAATCTAGATTTAAACTGACAGAGTGTGTCTGCTTCCCGAACAGTGTTAGGTAGATTGTTCCAGAGTTTGGGCGCTAAATAGGAAAAGGATCTGCCGCCTGCAGTTGATTTTGATATTCTAGGTATTATCAAATGGCAAGAGTTTTGAGAACGCAGCGGACGTGGAGGACTGTAATCTGATAAGAGCTCACTCAAGTACTGAGGAGCTAAACCATTCCGGGCTTTATAAGTAATCAAAAGGATTTTAAAATCTATCCGATGTTTGATAGGGAGCCAGTGCAGTGTTGACAGAACCGGGCTAATATGGTCATAATTCCTGGTTCTAGTAAGGACTCTAGCTGCTGCATTTTGGACCAACTGGAGTTTGTTTATCAAACGTGCAGAACAACCACCCAATAAAGCATTACAATAATCTAACCTTGAGGTCATAAATGCATGAATGAACATTTCTGCATATGACATTGAGAGCATTGGTCGCAATTTAGATATATTTTTGAGATGGAAAAATGCAGTTTTACAAATGCTAGAAACGTGGCTTTCAACGGAAAGATTGCTATCAAATAGCACACCTAGGTTCCTAACTGATGAAGAAGAATTGACAGAGCAGCCGTCAAGTGTTAGATAGTGTTCTAGGTTATTACATGTGGGGTTTTAGGTCCAATAATTAACACTGCTGTTTTTTCAGAATTTAGCAGTAAGAAATTACTTGTCATCCAGTTTTTCATATCGACTATACATTCTGTTAGTTTCTCAATTTGGTGTGTTTCACTAGGCCGTGAAGAAATGTACAGCTGAGTATCATCAGCAGAACAGTGAAAGCTAACACCATGTCTCCTGATAATATCTCCCAAGGGTAACATGTAAAGCGTGAAAAGTAACGGCCCTAGTACTGAGCCTTGAGGTACTCCATACTGCACTTGTGATCGATATGATACCTCTTCATTCACTGCTACGAATTGATGGCGGTCAGATAAGTACGATTTGAACAATGCTAAGGCACTTCCTCTAATGCCAACAAAGTTTTCTAGTCTATTCAAAAGAATGTTGTGGTCGATAGTGTTGA
This sequence comes from Spinibarbus caldwelli, assembly GCA_039654775.1. Classification (NCBI taxonomy): domain Eukaryota; kingdom Metazoa; phylum Chordata; class Actinopteri; order Cypriniformes; family Cyprinidae; genus Spinibarbus; species Spinibarbus caldwelli. The sequence continues at coordinate 2,305,429 of CM077249.1, read as the reverse complement.
ATGCAGCGCTAAGATCCAGTAGAACTAATAAAGAGATACAACCACGATCAGATGATAGAAGCAGGTCATTTGTAACTCTAATGAGAACAGTCTCAGTACTATGATACGGTCTAAATCCTGACTGGAAATCCTCACAGATACCATTTTTCTCTAAGAGGGAATATAATTGTGAGGATACTACCGTTTATAGTATTTTTGACAGAAAAGGGAGATTTGAGATCGGTCTGTAATTAACTAGATCTTTGGGGTCAAGTTGTGTTTTTTTTAATGAGAGGCTTAATAACAGCCAATTTGAAGGTTTTGGGGACATATCCTAATGACAATGATGAATTAATAATAGCCAAAAGAGCATCTATGACTTCTGGAAGCAGCTCTTTTAGTAGTTTAGATGGAATAGGGTCTTACATACATGTTGTTGGTTTAGATGATTTAACAAGTTTATACAATTCTTCCTCTCCTATAGTAGAGAATGAGTGGAATTGTTCCTCAGGGGATCTATAGTGCACTATCTGATGCGATACTGTAGCTGACGGCTGCATGGTTACAATTTTATCTCTAATAGTATCGATCTTGGAAGTAAAATAGTTCATAAAGTCGTTACTGCTGTGCTCTTGGGAAATTTCAAGACCCGTTGACGCTTTATTTTTCGTTAATTTAGCCACTGTATTGAATACCCGGGGTTATGATTGTTTTCTTCTAAAAGATACGAAAAGTAATCAGATCTAGCAGTTTTTAATGCTTTTCTGTAGGATAGGGTATTTTCCCGCCAAGCAGTAGTTAGTTTGGTTCTCTAGTTTGGTTTTCTTCCAGCTGCGCTCCATTTTCTTCTTTAGGGCGCTAGTGTGCTCATTATACAACGGTGTTGGACTCTTTTCCTTAATCTTCCTTAAGCGTAAAAGAGCAACTGTATCTAAAGTGCTAGAAAAGAGAGAGTCCATAGTTTCTGTTACATCATCAAGTTTTTCTGCGCTGTTGGATATGCTGAGGAATTGAGATACATCAGGAAGATTACTTACAAAGCAGTCTTTTGTGGTATTTGCGACCATTTTTTGATAATGTGCGAGTTAAAATTTGACGTGGTTGCATTTGTGCGAGTGCATGGTCTGCGCTGCTCCAAAGCGTCTGCTTCATACAGCGCGCGCTGCCGTGATTTTTGCTCCACACATGTGTATTAGTGTTCTCTTTGATCGTGGGAAATCTGAAATGTGTGCTCCGAAGATATCTGCAAAAGTTTTTTTTTTTTTTTTCCCAAGGTGAGATTTTCATGTCCCTTCCACGATGAATAGCTTATTATTCTTTTATTGTTATTTTTATTGTTAAACTTAACATATATCATTGCAAACGTTACTCTGTGCTCTAAAAATAGACATATTTTATGACATTGTGCCATGCAAGGTCTTTTCATGATCTAGAGAAACGTACGAGCATGTCAGTGGGGTACGGATGAGACGCAGTGTATCAATTGTACCCGGATTGGTGTCCTATTGCTTCACATGCTGTTTAGTTGTACAGTGTTATGTTAATAGGATAAAAGTCACATTTACACATATGCTACGCGAATTCTGTTCAAAAAATGATATTTGTGATATTTCAACTGTCTATTATTAATGGACTTATTTTCTAACATGAATGTTAAAAGGATTACATAGCATTTTAAGAAATATACAAGATGGTAAAGTGGGTACAGTTGAGACACCCTTTATAGGTTGCTATGTACTGTATACAGTAACAGTTCAATCATAGAAAATAAAATGCATACAGAGGCTGTGTATGTTTGTGTCCTGGTATTACCTACATAATGGGGACCAAATGTCCCCGCAAGTATAGTAATACCAGTAAATTCTAACCTTATGGGAATATTTGTTAGGTCCCCATGATGAAACAAGCTTATAAATCATACAGAATGATTGAAAATGTAAAAATGCAGAAAGATTTGAGTGATGTGTAGGTTTAGGGTATAGGGTTATAGAATATAAAGGTATGTATTTTGTTATTTTTACGGTTATGTTTACATTTGTACTATTTGCCATATATTTTGTAGTGTTAAATATTTGTTCCTATTTTGTTTAACTGAATATGAATTAAATAAAGCAAATAAATACATTTATTTTTTAAACTGTAATTATTTAAAACTGTAATTTTGTAATTTATTACATTTGCAATAAATGGTTAGCCAGCTTTACAGCATTAAGAATGGGTGTCTCAACTGTACCAAGGTACTGTTTCAACTGTACACCATATGGGTACAGTTGAGACAAAAATGCACCTCATGTTTAAGAGCTAATTGTGGAAAATATAAATTACTTATGGCTATTATCAATTTATGATATTTTAGTACACAAGCAAAAGAAATATCATGTGAAAAATCACTTCATTTAAGCATCTAGTTTCTGTGTAGTGATGAAAAAAGCAGAAAGTGTCTCTACTGTACTCAGTCTACCCTATATAATACAGCATGTGATGTGTCCTATGCCATGCCTCGTCTTATTCGTTTTTGTTAATAAAGGTTATGTAAGCTAGTTTGTCATTGTAGCCTACTGTTTTATTGTTGTTGTGCTTTTTAATTAAGAATAACAATGAATCCATCTTTTGTTTTAGTCTTAAAAAGTGAAATGTGTATAGATATAAGCAAAACAGACAATTATCTTTTCTTGTAAAACGTTACAAGATGGCAAATTTGAAAGTGAAAGTGAAAGTGAAAGCATACGAAAAAAGGAATTCCTGTTCACAAAATTTAAATCACAAATAATACTGATGAAAAAGAACGGGTTGAATGTTGAACACTTTCATTACCATATAACTATAAAGTGTGATAAATGTTCATCAGCATGCATTGATTAATCAAATGTTGTAGCAAAAAAATAAAAAAAAAAAATTGCACCAAATTATGTGCTCATGCGACCAACCGAGAAAGTCGCAAAAGAGCGACCAGTGGGAAGAATGAGTCTGGAGCCCTGAACAAGGAGTAGAATTTACAGTTTTAGCTATACGGAGTTTACACAAGACTAGATAATGATCTGAGATATCATCGCTTTGCTGCAGAATTTCAACACCATTAACATCAATTCCATTTGACAGTATTAAATCTACAGTCTGATTTTGACAATGAGTGGGTCCTGACATGTTGTCTAACCCCAATAGAGTTCAGAATGTCTATGAATGCTTATCCTAATGCATCTTTTTCATTATCTACATGGATATTAAAATCACTAACAATTAAGACTTTATCTGCAGCCAGCACTAACTCTGACAGAAAATTTGCAAATTCTTTAATAAAGTCTGTATAGTGCCCTGGTGGCCTGTATACAGTAGCCAGTACAAACATGACAGGAGATTTATCATTAACACTTGTTTCTCTAGATAATGTTATATGAAGCATCATTGCTTCAAACGATTTATACTTTAAGCCTGCCCTCTGAGAAATACTGAGAATATTGCTATAAATTGTAGCAACACCAAATTCATACTAACATAGTAACATAGATTCTATTTCTCAACGTGTTCAAGCACTGCTCTCACTGCACAATAAAGGAACAGGCAAAAGAGAGAGTGTCAGAGAGTGTCCTGATGTGATAAACCTGTTCTATCTCAGTACACAGACAGCTCAGCAATGGTTGCTATGGTTACCGTGAGTTTGCCAAGGAAGTGTGCCTAACTGCACGACTGGTATGACCGACATTAACAAGAGAGAAGAGAAGAGTGGGCATTACTGCCCCTCCAGTATGGGCCTGCAAGTAATAGTGTAGACGTAGGATGGAACCAGTCTGGAGTCAGAAATGAACTCTTCCACAAAGGGGCAATATTTGCCCCCTGGAATTGATTTCCAGGGGCTTTTTAATTTAATTTTATTTTTTTACATTCATAAGAACAATTTTTATAATTTCCTTATTAATTGTATCTGTGTTGTCCTTAATGTCAAATACTTGAAAAAGTTTAATTAATTTTAACCAGTTATTTCAATCAACCAGAAAACTAAACTGTTACCAGTAACAAACAACTATTTAAAATTGTACATAAATTATATATTTAAAAAACAGGAACTCATTACAGAGTAAGGCTGCAATATTAAGACATTCATGAAATCAACATGAAGACAACATGAAATCATTATTGTTGATTATTGCTTCTGATACTGTAATTAATAATGATTATAATTGTCAATTAATGGAAAACATATGTAGAAACGTTTTTGTGTTTGGTGAAATGTCTTGTCATATTTTGGGAACACATACAAACGTGATATTAGACTAGTCTAGTGCAATTTATGCAAAAACTCCCATTATAATAATCACTGATTATAACTCCTGTTATAATCATCACTTTTCTGAATTTCATTGTTTATGATGAGAGAATTTGCAAGCACGCTGAACGTGTGTTTGGTTATAAAAAACAATGTGTAAAAAGCAATCTGATGCAATTTACATAAATCTAAATGTAATTCCATGAATTGACACTTTTCTAGGGCTGCTCCCTTAATAGTCGACTAAACTTTAGTTAATAAGAAAAGGCTTAGTTGACCAAAATTGTATTAGTCGGTTAGTCACAGAAAAAAAGAAAGAGAAAAAAAAACTGTATTTGTCCCTGATGGACAGATGTTAACTGTTGGTCCTTGAGGTAATTACAGTATGTCAGGCAGAAAATCCAAATGTTCACCTATCATTCATCAACCTCAAATATGGGTTATTATTTGAAATTGAAACATGTAAGTAGAAGCAACTTTACAAGGCCGCTCGCTCTAACATTAACCTAGATAATTGTGAGCTATTAGGTGCATATCCAATTGTTTGTGCAGAGTGTGGAAGCTATTAGATTACCTACTGCATGACATGGAGGCATCAGCGTAATCACTTTTGCTCAGATAAGAGTAATACATCATTCAAAACTGTAAAGGGTCTACTTTTATTTGTGTACACTCACAGTAACAAAACGTTGTGCTTTTATATAATGAAAACGAACAGGCTGTGCTTTCTGCCATCTCAGAATTAGGCAGTCGTGACCTGATGGTTAGAAAGTCGGACTTGTTACCCAAAGGTCACGGGTTCGAGTCTTGGTACTCGAAACTTGGTGATCTCTTCCACTCTCAATACCACGACTGAGATGAAACCCTTGAGCAAGGCACCGAACCCCCAACTGCTCCCTGTGTGCTGCAGCAAAAATGGCTGCTCCGTGTGTGTGTAGATAACTATATAGCGAACGATATTAGCATCCACACCAGAGTACAATATTGTCTGTTTGTTCTAAGTGCATACTCATCTGCCGCTTTAAATTCTCGAGCTTGTGATAGCAGGATGGATTCTGACTGGGTGTCACTGTTTGTATCGTTCATCAGCTGGAAAAAAAAATTGTTCTGAAAGTGATTCCAATGATATCGTTTCTCTGTGCCTTTATCGTTATAGCTGTGGTGTGGACTCTGCTATTCTTTAATATAGAGAATGATTTTTAGAACTATATCTTTATCTTTATAGTTATCGTCCTTGGTGTGAACAGGCCTTTATGGTATACAGGTGCATCTCAAAAAAATTTGAATATCTTGAAAACGTTCATTTTTTTTTGTAACATTTCAAAAAGTGAAACTTTCATATATTCTAGGTTCATTAAATGTAAAGTAAAACGTTTCAAAAGTTTTTTTTTTATTTTAATTTTGATGATTATAGCTTACAGCTCATGAAATTCAAAAATCCAGTATCTCAAAATATTAGATTATTTCCTAAGAGCAATCAATAAAATGATTTGCAAAACAGAAAAGTTCAAGTTCTTTAAAGTATGCTCATTTATGCACTCGGTACCTGGTCGGGGCTCCTTTGACGTCGACTGGGACATGTTCCGGGTGAGTTCATCTGACGTCAGCGAGTTCACGGATGTAGCATTAAGCTTTGTAAACACGCTAACCGAGCAAGCAACTGAAACAATAACTACAAGGACCTTCTCAAATGAGAGACCGTGGGTAGACAGAACAATCAGTACTGCAGTAAACAAACGCACTGCCGCTTACAACGCCGGTCTTTTGTCGGGGAACATGAGCGAGTACAAAGCATCGTGCTATGCTCTCCGACACGCAGTAAGAGCCGACAAACTCCGATACAGGGAGAGAATAGAGTCTCACTTTCAGCTCAATGACTCCCGACTCATGTGGCAGGGACTGAGGACCATATGTACCTTCGGAAATAAATCCTCCGCTGAGGTGAGAGCAGACCCGTTGCTGGCTGACGAGTTAAACTCTTTCTATGGCCGCTTTGAAAGCAATCGTGGCTGCACGACTCTGCCGATCAAGCGGCAGTCAGAGCAGCGATAATCACCGTGTCGGAGGACGATGTTCGGAGGGCACTAAAGCGAGTGAACGTCAGGAAAGCAGCCGGACTTGATGGGATTACTGGCCGTGTTTTGAGGTCCTGTGCTGATCAGCTCGCTGGTTTGTTTACTTCCATTTTTAATGAGTCCCTTGCTACCTCTGTGGTCCCCACCTCCTTTAAAAAATCTGTCATCATCCCTGTGCCTAAGAACAATAAACCCTCTTGTCTGAATGACTATCGTCCAGTTGCCCTCACATCAATAGTCATGAAGATCTTTGAGAGACTGGTAAAGAACTACATTTGCTCATCCATCCCTGATACTTTGGACCCTCTTCAGTTTGCCTATCACCCCAATAGACCTACTGAAGATGCCATCTCTCACGTCCTGCACTCTTCTCTAATGCACATTGACAGCAACAACGGGAACTATGTAAGGCTGCTATGTATTGACTATAGCTCAGCTTTCAATACTATTGTCCCCAGCAAGCTAGCTTCTAAACTCGTTTACCTCGGCCTTAACTCTTCACTCTGTGACTGAATCCTGAACTTCCTCACCGGCAGATCTCAAGTGGTGAAAGTAGGCCAGTTCACCTCCCAACTCCATCACCCTGAACGTAGGAGCCCCACAGGGCTGTGTCTTGAGTCCCCTGCTCTACTCTCTCTACACACGACTGCGTGTCTTCCCACAGCTCCACATCTATCATCAAATTCGCTGATGATACTGTGGTTCTGGGCCTCATTTCCAATAATGATGAGTCCGCATACTTGGATGAGGTAGAGAAACTTACATCATGGTGCCAGGACAATTGTCTCTCTCTGAATGTGAGCAAAACTAAAGAGCTGATTGTTGATTTCAGGAAGAGACAGCAGCGGCCCTACACTCCTCTTATGATCAGAGGGACCCCTGTGGATAGGGTGAGCAGCTTCAAGTACCTCGGTGTTAACATCTCAGAGAACCTGACTTGGACTACACACATTCAAACACAGGTTAATAAAGCCAGGCAAAGACTGTACCATCTGCGACAGCTGAGGAAATTCAGGGTCTCACCAACAATCCTGAAAACTTTCTATTCAGGGACCATAGAAAGTGTATTAACTCAGTGTATTTCAGTGTGGTATGGGAACAGCTCCAGTCAAGACTGCAAAGCCCTGCAGAGAGTTGTGACTCAGGAGGAGTTTCTTCCCCCAGGCCATCAGGCTCCTAAACTCAAACTCAGCCTCTTAACATCAACATGACTCCACTTAATAATCACTTAACAATCAGTAAGATATTCATTATTCTCTTCCTCATACTGACAATGTCATTTGCACACAGCACTTTCTGTATTGCTGCTACATGACAACCATGTACAACCTGTTTGCAGATTCCTCTCTTGTACATTCCTGCTCATCTTAATATTTAAGTTTACAGTATACTGTCATGCACATTTTATTTTATATTTTATTCTTTATATTTTATTCTTTACTTTATTTCATTTTACCTATACCTATATTTATGTATATTTCCTCTGTGTTTCTACTGTATAATATTTGCACTGTCCATGGAGCGGACCTGACTCACATTTCACTGCTGGTTATATTTCTATATAATCGTGTATGTGACAAATAAAAAATCTTGAATCTTGAATCTTTAGCACAAAAATTCCAGCATCAGTGAGGTGTGGCATGGAAGCAATCAGCGTGTGGCACTGCTGAGGCACTATTGAGCCTTCAGCTCGTCTTTATTTTTGGATCGACTGTTTCTCATCTTTCTCTTGAAAATATCCCAAAGATTCCATATGGGGTTCAGGTCAGGCATGTTGGCTGGCCAATCAAGCACAGTAATATCATGGTCAGCAAACCACTTGGAAGTGGTTTTGGCACTGTGGGCAGGTGCTAAAGTCCTGCTGGAAAAGGAAATCAGCATCTCCATAAAGCTTGACACAAGATGGAAGCATAAAGTGCTCCAAAATCTCCTGGTAGATGGCTGCATTGACTTTGGACTTGATAAAACACAATGGACCAACACCAGCAGACGTTGTGGCACCCCAAATCATCACTGACTTCAGAAACTTCACACTGGACTTCAAGCAGTTTGGAATCTGTGACTCTCCAGTCTTCCTCCAGACTCCAGACCTTGATTTCCAAATGAAAAGCAAAATGTACTTTTATCTGAAAAGAGGACTTTGGACCACTGAGCAACAGTCCAGTTCTTTTCTCCTTAGCCCAGGTAAGATGCTTCTGACGTTGTTTCTGTTTCAGAAGTGGCTTGGTAGCCCTTTTCCTGAAGACGTCTGAGCTTGGTGACTCTTGATGCACTGACTCCAGCTTCAGTCCACTCCTTGTGAAGCTCTCTCAAGTGTTTTAATTGGCTTTGCTTGACAGTATTCTCAAGCTTGTGGTCATCCCTGTTGCTTGTGCACCTTTTCCTACCCAATTTCTTCCTTCCAGTCAACTTTGCATTTAATATGCTTTGATACAGCACTCTGTGAATAGCCACCCCTTTCAGTAATGACCTTCTGTGATTTACCCTCTTTGTGGAGGGTGTGAATGATTGTCTTTTGGACCATTGCCAAGTCAGCAGTCTTTCCCATTATTGTGGTTTCAAAGAACAAGGGATACCCGGAATTTATACTGTAGGGATGGTCATTTAATGAAACTCAAACATAAATATTCTAATATTTTGAGATATTGGATTTTTGACTTTCATGAGCTGTAAGCTCTAATCATCAAAATTAAAACAAAACATTTTTTTGAAATGTTTTACTTTACATGTAATGAATCTAGAATATATGAAAGTTTCACTTTTTGAAATGTTACAAAAAAAAAAAAAAAAAACTTTTCACGATATTCTAATTTTTGGAGATGCACCTGTATATTATAACTATAAACAAAATTGTCAAATTAACATGCTGATGTGCATTTTTACTAAATACTATGAAATTGTCTTTCATGTGCCAACGTGTATGTTTTACAAAATGCTACACTTAATTGAACTTTTTTTTGAACGTTTTAGTCTTGTTGTATGAACCTGAATTAATTGTGTGGAAAAGTGTTAGCTCGATCTCCGAAGAGACTTGACTATCAGGTAGAGCACTTCCCTAGTTGCTCAGGTCCTGGATATTGTGGGTCCAAATATTTTGTGAACAGCAGCTAAAAGATATAGTTTCTTCTCACTGTAAGCATGCCATGATACAACCCCTGCTCAAAAAACATAGACGTCATCCTTTGGTCTTTAACAATTATTGACCAATTTCTAAGTTACTTCTTAGTTGTAAAATTTTGGAGAAGGCTGTTTATAATCAGCTGCTCTCATTTTTTTAAATAAAAATTCCATCTTTGTTTCAATTGGGTTTTAGGTCAAAACATAGTACAGAGTCTTACTATCAGGGATGATTATTCTACTTAATAAAAAGGCTGCTTACATGCATGTGTGCTGTTTAAGGGATGCACATATGTAAGAGGCTGACAATTAGCTAAACATATAATTGTTAAATTAGTGACATCTTAATTTGAATATGGCAACATTTTTATTTTAAAATCTTTATTGAATATTGCAACGTTCTACAATATTTCTATGATTAAATCACTGACAAAGACTCATCCCCTATCAGACAATCACTGTGGGCATAGTTATCAAGTTTGTTGACATCATCCATTGCAACGAGGTCAGCCCTGGTCTTTCTCTTAGCTTAAGATTTCTCCCCGTTCCTTAGTAAATGTTGGTCTCAGCAGCTTTGTGAATAGGTTTGAAGAGGAATCTCTTGCCTTAGAATGTTTACTGCTATTTAGGATAACTCCTAGTGGTAAGAAAAAATGTTTTGTGAATACAACTCTAGTTTAGTTTTGGACTGCTGGCCACTAGATGAGGCCATCAGAGTAAAGACTTTTTTTCTTATCTTTAAGTATTCTTATCTATGTCACACACACACACACACACACACACACACACACACACAGACAATTGGACGAGTTTTTGGGGCAGACCTGACCTGTTGAAGAGAGATGGTCTTCATCCCTCCAGGGGTGGTGCCGCTCTTCTCTCTAGAAATATGGCACATATTCTTAGAGTTCATACTTGACTAACTGGGGCCCAGGTCAGGAAGCAGACAGACTGGCTAAACCGACCGTCTGCTAGCCGCCTCACGTCACAGAAGTCAGTTAATTCTCAGCACATAGAGACTCTTTCACCTAGATATCACACTATAGAGACTGTGTCTGTTCCCCGAACTAGAAAATACAAAAAACGTCCAAACCAATTTATGAGTAACAATTTAACTGATGTTCAACAAATGAAAAACAGACATAATACAGATAAACAAATGATAAAGCTTACTGAATATCAGGTCCCTTTCTACGAAAGTGCTTTTTGTAAATGATATGATCACTAGATGTGTTCTGTTTGACAGAAACCTGGCTAAAACCAGATGAATACATTGTTAAACGAGTCTACCCCCCAAGATTACTGTTATAAACATGAGCCGCGTCCAAAAGATAAAGGAGTGGTAAAACTTAGTTCTCCTTCAGTGTAAACTGGAGTATGATGCACACTTGCACGTTTCTATACTCAGTGGTAAAATACTTTCAGTTTTCTCATGCTGGCCAGATGTTGAAGTAAAAACTGGGGATAGGTAGTTAACAGTCCTGCTCCCTTCACCTGCCCCTCCAGCGCTGTGCTGCAGTGATACTATTGACATTTAGTCAGCCTTCCCTATTGGTCTGTGGAGTAGGATGGCTGACAGGGCAGAGGTAGATCACTATAGGGCATCCCTCTTGAGTAAGAGCTGTGATGGGCAGATAGCGAGAGCATCCTATTCTGTATTTTTTCATCACTCTCCCCTATTATTACTCTTTCCTAGGGTTTAAAGTAGGGTTATACCCATCTTCCCCTGTGGATGAGTTGCTTTCAGGGGCCTCCTTCTAAAGAGGGCACTACTCTCCCATGTCACACCTCTCTTTATCTCCCTGCACTGGTTTCCGGTTGCAGCTCGCATCAAGTTCAAGACATTGATGCTTGCATATAGAACAGCCACAGGCTCAACACCCTCCTACTTCCACTCACTTTTGAGAATCTACATCCCCTCCAGAAGTCTGAGATCAAGGAGTGAGCGACGCCTCATGGTACCATCACAGAGAGGCACAAAATCACATTCTAGAACATTTTCGTTCACAGTTCCTGGCTGGTGGAATGATCTTCCCATACCTATCAGGAATGCTGAATCCCTGACAATTTTCAAGCAACACCTGAAAACTCATCTCTTTCGTCACCATCTGACTTCATCTTAATAAAAAAAAAAAAAGGCTCTCTCTTTCCTTAATCTCTCCCTGTCTAGCTTGTACTAATCTGAATAACGCCTGAAACTTTGTATTGCAAGCACTTCCTGCGTTTATTTGCCTCTTTATGATGAATCGCTTATTGTATTCCTCAATTGTAAGTCGCTTCGGATAAAAGCATCTGCTAAATGAATAAATGTAAATGTACTCACATAGTTTCCACTCTTTCTGTTAGCTTCTTTTTTTTAATACCAATCTTCAAACTAATCAACACCACTTTTGTTTATTGTTGAAGTGAACTTTTGCACAGTTGGTGATTAGATTAACTGTTTTGGACTGCTGTCTTGATCTGAAAGTGACACATCCGGTGTCTGATACCTGTGAGTGGTCCTAGCTGTGATGTGACACAGCACTGAACTTCTCGTCCTGTGTGCAACCACCTTTAGGCACATCTCCTTCAGACAAAAAAAGTTTAATAAGTGTGATGTAAGACTCCCCTTTTTACGCACAGGCGCTCCATGTGATGTCATAGGACTACCGTCTGCCAATGATCATTTGCGTGTTTCTACATGTGCTTCGGATGATGGTCACAGCTGCATGCGTTATCGCAGTGTAAACACCATGACGCAGTGTCTTGTTCCCTACTCAAGGAACCGGGTTAAAATAGCCCTAAGATGTTTTTATTTATTTTGTCAGAAGGTGTTTGTTTTTTCTGTTTTTCTTGGCATTATCAGCTGTTTCTAGGCATGATTGTGTAGAGTTTGATTATACTCAGTAGAATGTGTCTTGTATTAATGAAAATGTAATATATTCTCAGTGGTTATGTTTATGACTATGTTCTGCATGATTATATCTGATTACTTGATTTTGCTTTAATTTATTGGTGATATTTTTCAGTCTTCTAACTTATGCTTTCTATTCTTGACTCAGAGACTTCCTGTTATCTTGTCATGCAACTGCCATTCAGCCTTCTTTGAAACTCTCTGATAGTTTGGTTGAGTTTGGAGGAACAGTGGTGGGAGACCAGACCACTGCAGTATTGTATGTGGAGAATATCAGCGCAGGGCCTGAGGCTGCAGCCCAGCTCTTCACCTTCTCTGTTCCGGAAAATATCTGACATCACCATCACACCTACTTCAGGAAGGGTACTACCTGGACAACTGCTGCAGTTTACAGTCCGCATTATTATCCCATTAGGCGAGATCGGAGCTAGTTATCACATTTTGCTACAATGAAAATTTTTCATAGAAGGTTTATTTTTGATAGTCAAATTACGTATTGACACATATCTGGACATATTTAATGTCTCTAATGTTAATGAAGAATGCGTGTATTTGACTAAAAATACAATTAACAATGATATTGTCACGCCCCTGGACTGTTTTGTTGTGGTTTTTGCTCCCCATGTGTTCCCTGTGACCCAGTTTCTCCCCAGTCTGATTGTGTTAATTTGCTCCAGGTGTGTCTCCTTAGTTCCTTGATTGTCCTGTCTTTAAAAGCCCCAGTCCTTTCAGTTAGTGTTGGTCGGTCTTTGAATGTCTTCTTGTGTTCTATGTTCCCTAGATGGATTATTAAAGACTCTCAGTTTGTTAATTTGCCGTGTCTCCTCGTTCCTGGCTCCAGCGTACGTGACAGAAAGACCGACCGAAACAGTTACCTCCGTGTCCACCCTCCGTTTTGTTTTCCGTTTTCTATCAGTGTTTTTGTTTCCGTTGTGTTGCCCCATGGATCCCTACGTCCGGCCCGAATTCCTCCTCCTCCTGCTGGAGCAAGAGGACCGATCTCTCGAGGACCATACACGACTGTTCCTGATGTTAGCTAACGCCACCAGCTACCCGGACGGCGCGCTCTGCACATTCTATAATGCAAGCTTAAACACCGCGTGCAGCGCTGTCGTCCGAGGATGGTCCTCGAGAGGATTTCGCCGCCTTCGTGGAGTGGACACTGGCGAGGCACGGATCCCCGTTCACCGTCTGTGCCGAGGGGGATCTCGCCAGTGCCACTCCTGACCCAGAGCCCAGCCCACCAACTCCCCGCGGTGCGGAGCACCAGCCCGAGCCCACCGATGACGGAGAGCCATTTCCCGCTACGATCCACGAGCCAGCGCCAAGCCGAGCGACTGAGCGGAAGATCGTCCTGGAAGTTGAGCCCAACACGTCAGATCAGGTGAGAGAGCTGATCACGTGGGACCCAGCCGTGGACGGTGTGAGCGCGGAGTGGAGCTCCGCCCCCTGCACCGCGGCTGAGGGTGAACTGATGATACATCTGGGGCTGCTAGACTTTGAAGGGGATCTGTTGGACTGGGAACATGATCTGGAGGTCGACGCTTCCCCTATCCTCTCTCCGTCTCAGCTGGTTCCAGCCAGCTCCGCTCCTCCCGAGCGCCCCCCTGTGCCCGCTTCCCGAAAGCGTCCTCCAGAACCCGCGCCTCCAGAGCGCCCCACAGTGTCGGCTCCCATTCCTGAGTTAACCCCTGGAAGCCCGGAGGATCTCAAATGCCCACCCTCCCACCCGCTCCTGCCTCCTCCACCGCTGTCGTCTGGCAGCCCCTCTGCTCGCCCTCAGTCCTCCATCAATGCGGTGCGAGCTCCGCGGGTCTGCCATCCTCCATCGCCGTGGCTGGAGAATCCCTTACCTCCACCTCCAGCCTCCGAGGCCCAGACTCCACCTCGGTCCGTAGACCCAGCTGCTCCACCTCGGCTCCTAGCTCCCTCGCCTCCACCGTCATCCATCGATCCACCAGCTCCACCAGGCTCCCTCGTCCCTCCGGCTCCGCCTTGGTCGGGCGTCGACCCGCCATCGCCTCGGGACTCCTCTCCTCTGGCTGCGCCTCGTCACTCCGTCCCACCGGCTCCGTTGGGCTCCTTCCTCCCTCCAGCTCCACCTTGGTCCTCAGTCGCTCTGGCTCCGCCGCGGATCTCCGGAGCTCCGCCTCTGCCTCGGTCGCCAGAGCTCTCGGCTCCACCCTGGCCCCCCGGATCCTCGGCATCACCCTGGCTCGTCGGCTCTCCGTCTCCACCTCGGGCTCCTCCTCCACCTGCTCCGCCTCCGTTGGTCGGCCCCCTGGAGTCGGCGGCCATTCCTCCTCCATGGCTCCTCCCTCCGTTGGCTCCACCGTGGGCCATCATCATGGCTGTGGCCTGGGTCCTGCCAGGCTCCTCCTGCTCCGAGTCCCTCCTGTCTCCTCTCTGGCTCCTCCCTCCTTCGTCGCCTCCCTGGTCTCTGTCTGCCGGCCCCCTCCCGGTTGTCCGTCCTCCTCCTGAGCCGCCGCCATTGTTCCCACCCGTTCCCCCCCCCCCCCCTCTGTTGTTCCACGGTGCGAGGACGCACCTTCCGGGAGGGGGGAGTAATGTCACGCCCCTGGACTGTTTTGTTGTGGTTTTTGCTCCCCATGTGTTCCCTGTGACCCAGTTTCTCCCCAGTCTGATTGTGTTAATTTGCTCCAGGTGTGTCTCCTTAGTTCCTTGATTGTCCTGTCTTTAAAAGCCCCAGTCCTTTCAGTTAGTGTTGGTCGGTCTTTGAATGTCTTCTTGTGTTCTATGTTCCCTAGATGGATTATTAAAGACTCTCAGTTTGTGTATTTGCCGTGTCTCCTCGTTCCTGGCTCCAGCGTCCGTGACAGATATTGTAACATATTATTACGATTTAAAATTTCAGCACTCCCGTAGCATCAACATCATAACATAATGTCATATTGAGATGATTTCTGAAGAATCATGAGTAATGGCTGTTGAAAATCCAACGTTGACATCACATAAATTACATTTTAAAATATATTCAAATAGAACAGTTCATTTACATTTTAAACAAAAAGTACTGTAATTAGTGAAGTATATAAAATTAAAAAATATGTCAGTTTTCTAAACACACACACACACACACACACACAGAAACCTTTCAAATCCTTCATTATATAGCAAACATAGTGTTTTTTCTTTTGTTAATTTATGTCAGCATAGTTTTTATTGTTCTATCTTATTTATTTATTTTAAAATAGACTCAGCTCTGTTTATTTCAGCATCCATTTGTGTGCCTTCACAGAAGTGTCTGGTCCAGGTTACATTCAGCCCAACACTGTCTGATGACATTATCAACGCAGAAATTCTTCGCTTGAGAGAGGAGTTTCATACTGACACTAGCAACTGCCAATATACAGAACCTGATACAAAAGTAAGGAACATCAGAATGTCCAGTAAAATCATGCCACTTCTTACACAACATACAGCATTAACAAGTGTTGCAACTTCCCTGCTATCTTTGTTCTTTTATAGAGCAAAATGGAGACCCCATTGCTTTTGGTAAAAGATCATGGCAGCAAAGTGAGCCCCTTCCATTCCCCAAGCCCAGCAGATATTCAGGCAGGGTACGCAGGTCAAACAATCTGTGTTTTATGACATTGCCATCATTTTCTGGGGACAGCTGAAAATATGATTTTATTTATATTGTTTCTTTACAGCTCTTTTGAATATTTGGCTGCAAAGGCTTCACTTTTGCGCTCTTTTACTGAGCGTCACGTTCGCTATGTCATATCCTGCTTCACCTCTTCATCAGACAGTGCTGGACACATCAGAGGAGCCCAGATACAGGTGACGTGAGAAGAGAGGGACTGATACATAAAACATGCATGGTTTTTCCTTCAAAACCTCCTCAAATGTTCAAAAAGATGTTCATTAAGTTATTCTTTATGCTGTAGTGCTGTAAAAAGTGTATCATCAGATTTCTAACCAAAACCTATGAATGCATAAAAGTGACCATTCATAAACAGAAAACTCAGTGAGATACATCTTCAGTGTATTAAAGAAGGTTATATAGCACCCATTGCCCCCATGTAAAGCTGCCCATGCACTCCACGACTCTCAAAGTCAATGGATTACATCTTTTGAGAATCAATTACATATTAATGCTTCTCTCAGATTACATATTTTACAATTCAGTGAACACACTGTAGTTTGACACTATGTCAGTAGCTGATGAGAGCGCATTCTACGGAATCCAGTGTCTGAGGCATGTGTAAAATCAAGCTAATCCTCTAATTGGCCGACAACAGTCGATGACATCACGTGGAGTGCCCTAGTATATAAAAGGATGCCTGCATTACGTCATCAACTTTTTTGTCTTCAGGAAGCTGCATGTGTGTGAGCTATGTAACACAAAGAAAAAAGCAGTAAGTATGTGAAAGAAAAGTAAAGCAAGGTGTTCCTGTGGCTCAGTGGTCGAGCATTGCGTTAGCAGCGCAAAAGGTTGTGGGTTCAATTCCCAGGGAACACACATACTGATAAAAAAAAAAAAATGTATAGCCTGAATGCACTGTAAGTCGCTTTGGATAAAAGTGTCTGCTAAAAATGCATAAAGGCAAGTCTATTTATATAGCATATTTCATACACAATGGTAATTAAAACTGCTTTACATAAAAGAAAGTAAAATAATCACAACTATAAAAACAGGGAATTTAAAAACTTTAATTCAAATTAAAACAGTTAAAAAAACAGAATAGAAAATGATTATGCATACAATACAGTGCAGTCAGTTTGGACGTAGCACAGTGCTCATTCAGTAAATGCACAGCTAAACAGATGAGTTTTGAGTCTAGATTTAAATGTGGCTAATGTTTTAGCACATCTGATCTCTTCTAGAAGCTAGCTCCAACTGCGGGCGGCATATTAGCTAACAGTAGACTCCCCTTGTTTTGTAAAAGAAAAAAGAGGGCAAACACAAACAATTCAGGAAGTGTGTTCCACCATGCCCAGATTATATAATGCCTGGTGATGAACACAACCTGTATGTTGTTTGTCTGGGAGTGGAGCATGTGCTTTCAGCACTCCAGGGTGCTGGATGTGCTTATAGTAAGTAAATCATTTGTGGTCATCGACATGAACGATTCCTGTTCATAAGTGGTCAAAAGTGCCCTACTCTGGTGAGCCTTCCTTTTCTCCTGTATATGCACACTGAGGTGTCAGATTCATAGAAGAATCCCTATTCAGCCCGCATAGCTTCCTCCAGTTCGAGTTATGCAAACGTGGAGGGGCTGAGTGAGCAGGGATATGGGAGGATGCTCTGGGCTGAAGAAAATTTAGCCAGCTATCTCTCCCGGGGGTCATCCATCTCATTGAAGGCTTCTGTTTTTCCCTCAAATCTTTGCCAGACAACATCAAGGCTAGTGGGCAAATCAGATGTGGAGGCAGATCTGGCTGGTGGAGCCTTGCACACCAAGCGGTGCAGCAGGCTTACCAAGCCGACCTTCTTAAAGGACCTGGACCAGGGTGAAGGATTGTCCCCTGAGGTGGTCACAGAGCTGCGCATGGCCCCAGATTTAGCCTTCTGGAACACAAAGCAGTTTTCACAGTTTAGCAACTGGGTATTGAAGCAGGGCTATGCTCTCTGAAAGGTATATCGTAAAAGTAGAGTTAGATAGGTGAGCTGTATATGACTACTCTACCCTCTTACTTGTCATCCTTCCCAAATTGTCATCTTGGGTATTAAGCAAGGACGCTGCTCCTCTGTGTTTATCTGTAAGGCTGAACCTTGACAGATGTAAGATGTCATCCTTCCTAGTTCTTTGAATGGGGTTTGAAACAGGGCTGTGCTCCCTGGAGCAGGACTATGCTCCTTTATGTTTGTCTGTAAGGTTGAGCCTTGACAGATGAATGCTGTCACCCTACCCAACTCTTTGACTGGGGTTTGAAGCAGGGCTGTGCTTTCTGGCAGGTATCATTTTTACAAGTAGAGCTGAACATCTATTAAATTAGGTATTAAAGCAGAAGTGATATTCCTTGTGTGAATTATAGATATTCCTTGTGTGAATATCTATAAGCTTGAACTTGACATATAGAGCGGTCACCATCCCCAATACATTGACTGGGTGTTGAAGTAGGGTTTGAGCTGGTCTAAACTGGTCCTTAGCTGGTGCTAAGCTGATTTAAGCTGGTCCTTTGCTGGTCATGTGCTGGTCCTAAGCTGGACCTAAGCAACTAGTTCCTGCTTAGGACCAGCACATGACCAACTTAAATCAGTTCATGACCAGAACATAACCAGCTTAAACCAGCTCATGACCAGCTTAAACCAGCTCAAACCAGCAGCCATGCTTCAAAACATACCTAACCATACCTTTTTTTTTTTCAACAGGGTAGTTAATAAAGTAGAACTATGCTCCACTGTGTATGTCTGTAAGGTTGAGCTTGACAGATATGACTGTAAGCCTCCCCAATTTATCGACTGAGTGTTAAAATAGGGTTATGCTCCCTGGTAGGGTCAAACAGGTGAGATTGTTTGTGGTTTATGTCCACTCTCTCTGTCCACAAAGGTGAGGGGCGTCAGGCTACAGATTTGTTTATTTGGGCCACCAAAGGGTTGGCCTGTGCCATTGGCTACTCCATGGCAGCATTGGTGGCCATGGAGAGGCATCTCCAGTTGATTCACTTGGGCATTAGGGAAAGGGACAAGTCATTCCTTATGGATGCCTAACTTTCACCTCCTGGCCTCTTTAGCAATGCAGTCAATTTTTTCACCGAGTGGTTTAGCAGACCAAAAAAGCAAGCAACTTTGTTTCAGAGGTTCATCCCTTGCCAAACCCAAGTCCTGGGGGCTGCTGCCAGGAAGCAGCCCAAGCCATCTAAAAGCTCCCTGCACCACAAACAGCAAAAGGAGGGTGTTGCATCTTGAGCCCCCCTCCGCGAGACTGGGGGTCATAGATTTGTCACCCCTGGCTGAAGATTTGGAGGCTGTGAGTTTGGCCCCTGAGCGAGACCAACTCCTGAACTCTGGTCCCTCAACCGAGCTCGTTGAGACCATGCTAAGCTCTAGAGATCCCTCCATGAGGAAACTGACATTCAGACACCAGTGGCATGAGCTGGAAATGATCGTTACTCATGGAAAAAACAGAGAGGGAGTAAAAATTTTTCCTTATATATGTCTGCCTGTTAATCCGTTGCTGTTATATGTACTAGCCTCGCGACCCGTCACCATTATATGCTTCTGTCACTCAGTTGGTTACCGTTATGTGCCTTCCACTCACATTCATGTTTATATTGCTCATAATTGTAAACTATCTGTATATTTTGTCATGTATTTTATTGTGAAAAGTTATTATTTGTAGTTTAAATAGCCTATATCATGGCAATATCAAATGAGCAAAAGAGTGCATTTTTCATGAATATCAGCATAATATTTGACCAAATCATTTGAGTGAATAATTCAATGATCCATTTTTTAAGACATTCACTTGCTTCATTCCTGAATGAATCAGTTGTTTAAATGAATTGTTTGAATGACTGATTCTATGATACGTGCTGCCACCTACTGGCCACTTTTATTTTTAGATTTAATGTATAATTTCATTGTTAAAAGATTTTATGTTGCTATATTCAAAATGTTATATTTGAAACCTTTATTTTATAGTTTTATGCAATTATAGTGATGTAAAGAAACAATAAGTACAAAGTACTTTAACCTTTATTGTCAAATCTAGCCTAGTCAATGCAAAAACAGTACATTGAGACTAATTTACCAGGTTATCTCTGGTTGTTTAACAACAACAGTCAAGAAAATATTATGTTGATGTGTCATCAAGCAGGCCTTTAACAGTGTTGTGAGACCGATGCATATAATGGTGACGGCTTGCAAAGCAGGTGTCTTTAACAGTAACAGATTTCGAGGCTGGTGCAGATGTCACTGGTGGTGCCAGGTTAAAGGTTTGAAACTGTTTGTGTTCATATGATTAGTGTAGTCAATCAGACAATTAGTTTTGTCATGATATAATGTTCTTGTGACTGTAGAGTGAGTCACATGGCACTTACGGCACTGGTGATTGGATTAAAAAAAATATTTCCCGAGACTAATGAGCAATCCTATGGAGCTACCGCCACTGAGATGAATGGGAAAAAGCAAACATTCTTATTGTAAAATGTTGCAGCAGTGTCACAGCCCAGAGCTCACTGAACCCAAACTTGCTGGGCAGCCCACATGAGACGCTCTATCTGGAGTTACACTCGTAAGGCTGTCAGACCAGCATTACTGCTCATCTCTGACAGTGGACACAACACCATCCACTTTAATCAGGTGGCAGTAGGTAATAAACATTTGACTGTCTACTCAAACTGTTGTTGCTGTTTCTGCTTTTATTGTTCCAGTTCACTTGCAATTGTTTTATCCTTGTAGGTCAGAAAGTGTTGAAAAAGTTGATAATCCAGAACATTTCTTCAGAGACTGTAAAGGTATCTTTCTCAATCCTTTTACCAAGTACAGTAACATTGTCCCATGGCAAAAAAAAAAAAAAAAAAATCCCATGGCACTCATCATAAAGAGTAGGGGTGTAACCCCGGTGTCCTGGCCAAATTCCCTCCACTGGCCCTTGTCAGTCATAGCCTCCTAATAATCCCTATCCACTGAATTGGCTCTATCTCTCTCTCTCCTCTCCACCTGTAGCTAGTGTGTGGTGAGCGCACTGGTGCCGTTGTGCTGTGGCTGCCATTGCATCATCCAGGTGGATGCTGCACACTGGTGGCGGTGGTTCAACACAACCAGGTCTCCTCTGTTCTCCCATGCTTCTCTGATCAGCTGAGTGATTACTCCAGTGTGCTCAAGACAGCCAGGAATCCCTTCTTTCTACACTGATGTATCAATGTAATCATTCTTAATCAGAAAGTCAGTCTGCGTTTCCCAAAAGCATCGTAAACCTAGGTTTATTGTAGCCCCGTTGGTTTCAATGGGTCTTTGATGTACTAACACTTACGACGCTTTTGGGAAATGCAGCTCTGGACAGAACACTGAAGAAGATTTTACCCTCAACACTGAGCAATGAGATAGACCTAAATTGCTCATTGTTTGTGGAATTCCTTTCCCTAGGTATCCACACACCATCATATAATGGGGAAAAAAAAAAAAAAAGACATTTTGGGCCAGATTTACTAACAGTCTGCGCCAAACCCTCTTTTTGCATTTTAAAAAAAAATATATATATATATATTATCAGAATTTACTAAAGACGTGCAGTAAAAAATAAGCGATAAGAAGGTGTGGACAAAGTCATTTTTGCAGCTGATGTTATTGCACATGCAATAGTAGGAGTGTCCCTTTCAGAAGCAAAATTTATATGAGGAGTATTTAAATAAATCATGCAGGATTTTTGAAAAGTTTCACGTATAGACAATGTTAAAACAAACCCCATTCACATGGATCCGTGAAAATGACTAAAAATGCTGTATTAGGCAAGTAGTTCGCAATGTCACTTTGTAAAGAAATGCTGCGCTTCTGTGCACATACCTATAGACTGAATATGCATGTTGTAACGGAGTGACAGAAGCGTGAGGCGTGCGGATCCATGTGCAAGTTTTTTTTTTTTATTTAAACAGACGTGGTCAAACACAGGCAGGGTCGAAAACTGGCAAACAGGTATATAGAAGGCAAGTCACAAAAGCAGTCCAGTAAACAGGCGTGGGTCCTTGATCAACGAGCAGTATCCAGAGAGCTTGACGAGAGGTGCGATCTGATAATGTGAGCAATAATCCAGGCAAGGCACGAACAGAGTCCGAAAGGGCAAGACAAGGGTTAATACAAACAGACGATAAATCCAGGGCAGGCTGCTGACAGACGAGACGAGATAAACCAGGCAAGGATCAGGAAACAGGAAAAATACAAGACAAGGCTAGACTAGACTAGACTAGAACAAGACTCTGTATCGCAGCTAACACTAGGAGAGTGCTAAACGCAGAACAATACAGGAGACTAAACACAAAACAAACGTGGAAAGGCTTTGTAAGTAGCTAACACTAGGAGAGTGCTAAATGCTAGACAATACTCAGCGATCTGAACAGGATCTGAGTATGTGTTAAATAGTGTGTGTAATAGCTCTTAAGTGAGCATGTGATTGGTGACAGCTGTGTGATCAGTGCATTCAGCTGTGTATGTGCAATCAGTGCAATGGGTGATGGGAACTGTAGTCTGGAGTCTCACCATTTCCACAAATTTGCATTTTTGTAGTTTACACACAATAATGGTATGGTTTTCAAAAACTTGCACTTTCAAACCTGTTTTATCAAAAGTTTGCATTTTCAGGCCCCCAAAACACTGTTGTTGTGTAAATTTAGTTGAAAACCATGTTGTGTAAATGCCCCCTAAATATCTTTTTTTCTCCCTCAAAATTCTTATCATCATCATGCAAAAACATCTCTCATTACCCATTATTCTCATTATTGTAATACAAACTGTCTTTATTTGGGTTGAAATATGACCCAGCCATTTTCTGAACAGGTTTCGTGAGTTTCAGTAGAACACTAAAAAAAAACACACCAAGATCTGTATTTCCCTTAAACTGTCATTGAGCTGATGCTAATATTCATATTATAAAATCATTTTTTGTTTTGTCAGTACTATGAAACACTGGAGGTGAGCTGCAGTCAGATGTCGCTGGAGCTCGCATTGTTGGTGAAGCTGTAAATTCCATCATCAGCTCCTCAAATGAAGAACACATTAACTTTGACTGTGTTCCTGTAAATGAGAGCGCCTCACAAGTGTTCAGGGTATTGACTCCACATTGCCATGTCTTTGTGCACTAATGTCACATTCAAAACACTGCCTGAGCAATTAACAGATGCCTTCAGTTTTGACAGACAATGCATTACATACAAAAACACAGTTATCAAATTATACATTCTCAGAAAATATTTGCAAAAATGGTACTTTTAAGGTTACAACAACTTGTCATTGTACTATCAAAAGGGCATCTTTGTGCCTTATTTAACCCTAAAAGGTTCATAGCAGTACCTTAAGGTACATATTACTACTCTAAGGTATAAATATGCAACTTTTAGGGGTAGATAAGGTACAAAGTTGTCCCTTTTAATGGAAACTGTCTGCTGTTGAACTGCTAAAGGTACAATTTTTCACATTTTTGTCCGACAATGTTAGGATAAATAGTGTCAAATTCATGCTGCAGTTCAACACTAGAGGTCACTGTCACCATAGTTTAATTCTGTTGACTGGGATTTTGTGCAGTTTTACATGTTATTTCTTGTTTATTGTAATGGGTTCCTTGTTTTATTCCTTCCTTAAGTAAATATTACTGGTTGAGTAGTGATTAAGGGATCAGGCCTGTAAAATATCCAGTCACTATTGTGGCCTTGACCAAACCTTAGGACTGTATGTACTGTAAGTCACTCTAAACACAAGCATCTGCTAAAGGAATGCATTAAAGTGATCAAAAATGACAGTGAAGACATATTTATAATGTTACAAATGGCTTCTATTTCAAATAAATGCTGTTCTTTAAACTTTATTCATCAAAGAATCCTGAATAAAGACATGCTTCTTAAAACAGCACCATTTTAGCTGTAATTATAACATGAACGATTACTGGAGCATCAAATGAGCATATTAGAATGTTTTCTGAAGGACCATGTGACACCTGAAGACTGGAATGATGGCCACTGCAGAAATAAATCCAGCCTTGGTGAACATAATGTTCTTTCAAAAACATTAAAAAATGTACCGAACTTCGGAGCAGTAGTGTATGCATTTGCAAGATATGGATTGTATATATGACTAATGAACTGATGGATTCTCTCCTGGGTGTATTAAGCTGCAGAACATGTCCTCATTGGATGTGCAGTTCAGTGTGCTGTTAGAAGGCCACTGTCTTACAGAACAGAATGACCGGATACTGGCTGTCATGGACTCCACAGTACATGTGGGTAAGTTACAGACAAACACACTGAGGTCTTCTCTGCTGTGGAATACAAGCATGTGACTGGGAGAAAGATTCTCCCAAAAATGTAAATTCTGTCATCTTTTAATCAGCCCATTTAAATTTTTTAGCAGAATATTGACACTGCTTTTCTTCATTTAATTAAAGCAAATTATTAGGGCTGTAAACCATTACAGAGATGTTCTCACTGTGCAACTCATGAACAAAGTTAGACACGTTCATCTACACATGAGTACAGCTTGCAGTCAGGATGGGAAATTCGCTTTTTTTTTTTGCCTGTGGCCTGTTTTATTCAGAATATATATATATATATATATGTGTGTGTGTGTGTGTATATATATATGTATATATATATATATATATATATATATATATATATATATAGATAGATAGATAGATAGATAGAGTAATAATATATACTATTTCTATTCTTTTTCGATACTTTTTTCTATCTACTTTTTATTCTATATATATATATATATATATATATATATATATATATATATATATATATATATATATATATATATATATATATAAACAACTTGCTACGTGTGCTGCATTAGACTACCCGCGACATGTCACAAAACTTACATATGTTTGCTGTTTTGATTGCTTCTATTACCCTCATTTTTTAAGTCGCTTTGGATAAAAGTGTGTGCTAAATGATTAAAAAATATGAAAAAATATGCACATTTGGCTAGTGGTGGGTATTCATTTCTCTACCTGTTAACAATGTAATTTTGCAATATGATTCTTAGGCTATGTCTACATTAATCTGGATACATTTGAAAACAGTGTTTTCATTTCAAAAAGCTCTCTCTTACTGCTCAAGTGTAAAACGTAAAAAAACTCACTGAAATAATACAGAGAGACCAGACGTAATAAATTTCTCAAGATATTCTTCTGTCACGATCATTTTATTAGCAAAATATCTTACTACTTACTGGTGCGTCCACTCAATCATCATTTCATGTGTAATCTAAAACGCTGTTTTGTCACAGCACAGCAATTCAGAGTAAAATTTCTGTCCACACTATAACGCAAAACCTGCATTTTCAAGACTATCCACTTCAAAAAGTTTTCACAAGACAAAACATTGCCTCCATGTGGACGAATGGCCAAAATGTGGAGAAAAATCTTTTTTCAAA
Source organism: Spinibarbus caldwelli (assembly GCA_039654775.1). NCBI lineage: Eukaryota > Metazoa > Chordata > Actinopteri > Cypriniformes > Cyprinidae > Spinibarbus > Spinibarbus caldwelli. The sequence continues at coordinate 2,280,038 of CM077249.1, read as the reverse complement.
TGTATCCAGATTAGTGTACACATAGCCTTAAAGTCTGTTCAGTTACAAAGTGTGCATCATACACAACAGTTCTCGTGTTTTGGCAATGTTTTCGGAGCATAAATTCGTTTTTTTGTTTGTGAATGTGCTGATAGCAAACGGTGTGTGTGCAGGAGCTCCGGGGTTCTTCATGTCGACACAATATGTTTGTCTGTGGTGGGGATCCAATAGACGTCAGTTCTGAATCACTCATCCCATCTTATATATACAGGTGCATCTCAATAAATTAGAATGTCATGGAAAAGTTCATTTATTTCAGTAATTCAACTCAAATTGTGAAACTTGTGTATTAAATAAATTCATTGCACACAGACTGAAGTAGTTTAAGTCTTTGGTTCTTTTAATTGTGATTATTCTGGCTCACATTTAACAAAAACCCACCAATTCACTATCTCAACAAATTAGAATACGTAATAAGACCAATAAAAACATTTTTTTAGTGAAATGTTGGCCTTCTGGAAAGTATGTTCATTTATGTATATGTACTCAATACTTGGTAGGGGCTCCTTTTGCTTTAATTACTGCCTCAATTCGGCGTGGCATGGAGGTGATCAGTTTGTGGCACTGCTGAGGTGGTATGGAAGCCCAGGTTTCTTTGACAGTGGCCTTCAGCTCATCTGCCGTTTTTGGTCTCTTGTTTCTCATTTTCCTCTTGACAATACCCCATAGATTCTCTATGGGATTCAGGTCTGGTGAGTTTGCTGACCAGTCAAGCACACCAACACCATGGTCATTTAACCAACTTATGGTGCTTTTGGCAGTGTGGGCAGGTGCCAAATCCTGCTGGAAAATGAAATCAGCATCTTTAAAAAGCTGGTCAGCAGAAGGAATCATGAAGTGCTCCAAAATTTCTTGGTAAACGGGTGCAGTGACTTTGGTTTTCAAAAAACACAATGGACCAACACCAGCAGATGACATTGCACCCCAAATCATCACAGACTGTGGAAACTTAACACTGGACTTCAAGCAACTTGGGCTATGAGCTTCTCTACCCTTCCTCCAGACTCTAGGACCTTGGTTTCCAAATGAAATACAAAACTTGCTCTCATCTGGAAAGAGGACTTTGGACCACTGGGCAACAGTCCAGTTCTTCTTCTCCTTAGCCCAGGTAAGACGCCTCTGACGTTGTCTGAGGTTCAAGAGTGTCTTAACAAGAGGAATACGACAACTGTAGCCAAATTCCTTGACACGTCTGTGTCTGGTGGGTCTTGCTGCCTTGACCCCAGCCTCAGTCCATTCCTTGTGAAGTTCACCCAAATTCTTGAATCGATTTTGCTTGCCAATTCTCATAAAGCTGCGGTTCTCTCGGTTGGTTGTGCATCTTTTTCTTCCACACTTTTTCCTTCCACTCAACTTTCTGTTAACATGCTTGGATACAGCACTCTGTGAACAGCCAGCTTCTTTGGCAATGAATGTTTGTGGCTTACCCTCCTTGTGAAGGGTGTCAATGATTGTCTTCTGGACAACTGTCAGATCAGCAGTCTTCCCCATGATTGTGTAGCCTAGTGAACCAAACTGAGAGACCATTTTGAAGGCTCAGGAAACCTTTGCAGGTGTTTTGAGTTGATTAGCTGATTAGCATGTCACCATATTCTAATTTGTTGAGATAGTGAATTGGTGGGTTTTTGTTAAATGTGAGCTAAAATCATCACAATTAAAAGAACCAAAGACTTAAACTACTTCAGTCTGTATGCACTGAATTTATTTAATACATGAGTTTCACAATTTGAGTTGAATTACTGAAATAAATGAACTTTTTCCTGACATTCTAATTTATTGAGATGCACCTGTACACATCAGGACTCATGAAACATCAAGGTACTCCTTTTTTTTTTTTTATTAGCGTAGTCATGCTAAGGTTCTATTTTCTTCTGCCGCCCATCAAACTACATTTAATCTATTTAACTTATAAAACCATAAGGTGATGTGTGTACTTCCAAGTGTTATGCTTGGTGTCATGTTGACAGACGTTTGAATAATGGCACAAAGTCTGGTTCACATTGCAGCTTATTTTAGCTTACTTAGGAAGAAATCTGACAGACATGTATAGCGACCAACCACAGTTTGTCTTTGTGTACTGTCTGGGTGAAGTTTATCTGAAATGCTTGATACCACAATAATAATGATTGCAAGAGTGATTAAAAACCTGTGCATGCTGTTCGTATGTCAGGCTGAGACTAATTTATGCACCACTATTTCACTAGTGAGCAGCATTCTTTTTAAAGAGATTTCTTAAACAATCCTGCCTTCTGCCATTGGTTAGACATTCAGGTAGACCTTCCCAAACTCACAGCATTGGTCGAATTAGAATTTGAAACAAAGCAATGTATTATTATTGTTTTATTTATTTATTTATTTATTTTTGTGCTGATTGTTATCCTTTATTTCTGTGTTTCTGTCACAAACTTGCACATATGTAGAGAGCAAGTGTTTGCTGCTGACACTCAGGAGTGAACATCAAGAAGGCAGAGCAATCGTAGCCACACGCCGACTTCACGTTGGATGTGTCTACAGCACAAAACCAGCCACAAAAAAAAAGTAAGTAAACAGTTCAGCACAGTATCATCTGAAGCCATGTTTCAGTTTAGTTTGAACTGGTTCATGCAGAGATGATTGAAAATAGATCAGGAGTTTGATGCTCTTTTCTACTCTCTGTTATCAGACGGTTGAGTTTATCTGGGAGAATATTTCACCTGTTGAGCGGCAGGGCTTCAAAGTCGCACCAATGCAAGGAAGTGTGGATGCAGGACACAGATGTCCCACCACCATCATTTGGATGCCACCTAGTGGTCTCGCTGTGAGTACTGAAATCTTGTGTGTGAGTGTAACTCAGTATTTAGGCCATGGAATGTCACAAAGCTTTCTTAAACAGGCCCACACAGAATCTGCAACCACAGAACTCTGCAGCAAGGAAATGCTTGGCTGTTTTTTTAACGTTTAAATTTATTCAGAAAAATTCACTCTCCTGATTCTCAGAAAAGTCTGCAGATTCTGTTGGGCCTATACAGTCAAAGAACACAGCAGTGTCTATCCCTTTTTATAGGTTCAGTCAATGCTGTGCCAGTAGTTGACACTATGGGGACACCCCCCAGGTGTGGCAATATTCTGAAGCCCACCACACGAGGTGGAGCCCTGGGGTTCCAATGAAAAGTTCAAAGCTATAGAGATTGAAGAGAAGGTATTTTCCCTCTCTGTCTCTCTATGTTAAAGGGTTCATGAACTGAGAAACCAAAATTCCCTTGCCAAAGGGAAATTACCAAACAATAAAAATGGCTCTAATGACAAGACACTGTGCAGTGCCAGTCTTTGCATTGCCTTCCTTCTGATCCCAACGTTAGGAAGATGAATGGAAACGTTAGAAAGATGGATGAACTTTGTTTTTAATGAAGATCCAGACCGCGCCAGTAAGAACTCAGTCCTTTGTTCATTTCATTTTACCAAGGATTCATTTACAAACAAGGCACAATTCGATGTAGGATTTTCAGAAAGATTGAAACTAAAAGACGATGCTGTGCCAACTATATTGGATCTAACAGTAATGTTGCAACACGAGTATGAGTAACTGTTTTTATTATGTGGTCAATATTGATTTGTCTCTTCTTAAAGATTGTTTGATATGTACTGAGTTATTTATGCATTTTTGACCTAAATCACAGCAGCATCCATCAGTGAGGAATGTATGCTGTCAAACATACTCAACTATTAGCCAATCATAGCAGTGGGCGTTTACTTTGAGTCTACAATCCTCCACATCTATTCAAACAGAGCGTTCTGATGAGGGGGTTAAAAACAGGACAGAAAATAGCTTATTACTTCTAAATTATGACACTTTTTGATGTAAAAATCTTGATAACATTGTAAGTGGACCTCAGAGAACAGTACAAAAACAATAAATAAATAAAGGCAGTTCGTGACCCCTTTAACTATAGTAGTCAACATTTGAAGTGGATCAAAAAAGTTCAAAGTTGTCCTAAGGCAAGAACGGGTATTGTTTTTGTTTTCGGACAACTTTGATGAAAGGTTTTGATCCACTTCAAATGTTGACTACTGTATGTTTTGCTGGTCAAATATGCTCATAATGAGCTATGTCAAGCCCAGTGTGGTTTCTTGCAATCTGAATGAGTTTGGTGGTAGATTATCTAATGCTCTCCCCCTCAGTTGGGAGGAGGTTATGCTTTATACTGAGCTACTTGATGTAGTCTTGCAAGTCTTAACTTGGACTGCCCTAATGTGGCCCAGCCAGAAACAGAGTCTAAGTTAAAAAAGCATTTCTTGACTGGTTGTAATACTTGCCCACGCAGGCCACTGCCTTTCTTCCAAGACCTAATAAGAATCCGGATTGGGATATTGGTTTCTCCATTGCAGGTATGGTTTTTGGGTGACTCAGTTAATGCTGTCGATGAGAAGATCTGCAGGTCAAACAGCAGTCTTGCATGTTGCATGCTGGGCCAGCATCCACGCAGGCGCATTGACCTGTAGTCGAAACCACTTAGCCTTTGGCTCAGGTTGCCTGTTTATGACCTGTTAGTCAGTAAAAGGAGCTCCCCCCCACCCCCACCCCCACCCCCACCCCACAGAGAGTCTCCCCTCAGGAGTCTGTCCTGTCATTTCTGACGACAAAAGACTGTTTGTTTGCCCCATACGACAGTACACTTCTGGTTGACTCCAAACAGCAAGGCCTTCGAACTGCAGAATGAAAACATGTTTCTTGCTGGGTCCCCTTCGCACGCAGAGGCAAGAAACAATTGTATACCTCTCATATCTCAAGTTGTGGTTGTGTATAGGCTCTTTCCCCACAACATCTTGTAGTGTCTGATTTGCCTTAGATAGGCCCAAACGGCCAACTGCTAGATCGGGGCTTTATTTTATGGGCGTCAGCCACAGCGTTGCCTTTTCATGCATCTTCTGTGTAATGGCGATTTGTATTTGCATATCACCACCTACTGGGCAGTTGTACAATCAGTTTTTAATCTTGTCCTATTTTTTCACTTTTCCTGTTGTTTGTGTCATACTTGAAGAACTTTCTGAAGAACTGTTCATTTTTTTATTACTATGAGCAAGACTGATATTGTTTCTCATGATTAATTAATCAAGAGGAACCTGGTAATAAAATAAGTCTTATTTACAGAACTGGAAATGCATTGTGGGTTACAATAATCCTGGTGTAGTTTGCAAGTTTGACCTCAATTTATCCACACTCAGTGTCAGTCAGAAATGTGTGTTTGTTTTGTCTTCCAGCCGAATGCAGTGATGCAAGCACGTGCTCTGCTGACCATCAAAGGAGACGAGACTGATGTTTACCATGTCACTCTAATGGTCCATACAGATAAGAATACAGCCACATAGAATTTCTTTAAAAAATGTCATGATTTATTATTATACAATTCACTGTTACTGAATCCTGATATTTGTTTAAATCTAGTTGTAGAAGACATGCTTTTGATCATTATTGATTTTGTATGTTTGTGGTCTTTTTATGCTCTGTTTAAGAGGTATACAGGTGCATCTCAATAAATTAGAATGTCGTGGAAAAGTTAATTTATTTCAGTAATTCAACTCAAATTGTGAAATCCGTGTATTAAATAAATTCAATGCACACAAACTGAAGTAGTTTAAGTCTTTGGTTCTTTTAATTGTGATGATTTAGGCTCACATTTAACAAAAACCCACTCAACAAATTAGAATACTTCATAAGACCAATAAAAAAAAAAAAATTAGTGAATTGTTGGCCTTCTGGAAAGTATGTGCATTTACTGTATATGTACTCAATACTTGGTAGGGGCTCCTTTTGCTTTAATTACTGCCTCAATTCGGCGTGGCATGGAGGTGATCAGTTTGTGGCACTTCTGAGGTGGTATGGAAGCCCCGGTTGCTTTGATAGCGGCCTTCAGGTCATCTGCATTGTTGGGTCTGATGTCTCTCATCTTCCTCTTGACAATACCCCATAGATTCTCTATGGGGTTCAGGTCAGGCGAGTTTGCTGGCCAATCAAGCACAGTAACACCATGGTCATTGAACCAGCTTTTGGTACCTTTGGCAGTGTGGGCAGGTGCCAAGTCCTGCTGGAAAATGAAATCAGCATCTCCATAAAGCTTGTCAGCAGAAGGAAGCATGAAGTACTCTAAAATTTCCTGGTAGATGGCTGCGTTGACTGTGGACTTCAGAAAACACAGTGGACCAACACCAGCAGATGACATGGCAGCCCAAATCATCACTGACTGTGGACTTCAAGCAACATGGATTCTGTGCCTCTCCACTCTTCCTCCAGACTCTGGGACCTTGATTTCCAAATGAAATGCAAAATTTACTTTCATCTGAAAAGAGGACTTTGGACCACTGAGCAACAGTCCAGTTCTTTTTCTCCACAGCCCAGGTAAGATGCTTCTGATGCTGTCTCTGGTTCAGAAGTGGCTTGGTAGCCCTTTTCCTGAAGACGTCTGAGCGTGGTGACTCTTGATGCACTGACTCCAGCTTCAGTTCACTCCTTGTGAAGCTCTCCCAAGTGTTTGAATCAGCTTTGCTTGACAGTATTCTCAAGCTTGCAGTCATCCCTGTTGCTTGTGCACCGTTTCTATCCAAATTCTTCCTTCCAGTCAACTTTGCATTTAATATGCTTTGATACAGCACTCTGTAAACAGCCACACCTTTCAGTAATGACCCTCTATGACTTACCCTCTTTGTGGAGGGCGTCAATATTCGTCTTCTGGATCATTGCCAAGTCAGCAGTCGTCTCCATTATTGTGGTTTCAAAGAACACGAGAGACCCGGAATTTATACTGCAGGGATGGTCATTAATTGAAACTCAAATGTAAATAATCTAATATTTTGAGATACCGATTTTTGACTTTCATGAGCTGTAAGCTCTAATCATCAAAATTAAAACAAAAAAAACTTTTGAAATGTTTTACTTTACATGCAATGAATCTAAAATATATAAAAGTTTCACTTTTTGAAATAACTTACAAGAAAAAATATGAACTTTTTCATGATATTCTAATTTATTGAGATGCACCTGTATGTAATTTCTGAATTTCTCTGTAATGTGCTGTCAATACACTGTGCAACAATAAATAATGAAGTACAAAACATTTACAAGGATGAACTTCTTTTTTGTAAAAGGAGAAAAGGAGACACTTTATAAATATCACACTCATAGACATGAGATATGGCTGTATATCGGCAGGTAATCACAGCTTGCTGATATACAGCTATATCTCACGTCTACGAGTGTGATATTGTGTTTATACAACAGTTCGATGGCACGAGTGTGTAAATAAATTAGAAACAACAGCAGAGTGTCTTTAAAAGCCCTCTTTTGTGCAGAACTGCTTCCTTCTGTCACTAATTCAAATCTAAAGTTGACAGTTTAACAGCTGAGCCCAAGCCTCCGTTACTAATTCCAAAACGTCACTTTAGAACTAGTAACAGGGGGGGAGTCACATGACGTGCTCATGAACCTAGTCACACTTGAGTAGAGCTCTGTACGTTTGGCCCCTTTTTGCTGATTTTTTCATTTTATTTTAAGTTTTATTCATTAATAATACTTTCCCTGATGGCATACAATCGGAAACAGCAGGAGTTGTCTCCGTCGACTTCTCCGATTAAGAAGAAATCCAAGCCACCGACCGCGAGCGATATGGTGGACAAGATGGCGAACACTGTTACACACTTTGAGGACATTCTAAGAACTGAGTTGACGGTGATGCGGAACGAGTTCGCTTCTCACATGTCAGTTGTTCAGTCGCTATGCTCTAAATTGGATCTTCTTACAGGGGAGATGAGAGAACAAAAGTAGCCGCGCTCGAGCAACAGGTTGTGAATTTACAGGATCGCAATAGGCGCAGCAATCTGTGTCTGGTCGGATTGCCTGAAGGTTCCGAAAAGGACGACCCTATGGGCTTTTTGAAAAGATCGCTACCAACGTGGCTCCCGTCTCTGGTGGGCAAAGAGATTGAAGTGGAGGGAGCACATCGCGTGTACACAAGGCTCTCCTCAGATTGTGCTAAACCACAGGTTTTCATCTTTAAACTGTTGCGGTACACGGACAGGGAGCTCATTTTGCGGGCCGCCAGACTTCACGCCCCAGTGAAAACACCCGACGCAGCAACGCTGTCTTTCTTTCCAGATTTTTCTCCGGTCACCAAAAAAGAAGTGCATTTTTGCGCCAATTAGGAAGGAAATGAGAGAAGCTGGCATCCAGAATTTTCTTCTTTATCCTGCAACGCTGAAGGTAATTTTCAATCAAGGTGAACCTAAAATGCTATACTCCCCAGAAGAAGCAAGAGTTTTTCTCAGATCCCATTCATCCACCAGCTCTCAGTGAACTTCAGCTGGACATTTGCTGTCTAATCGGTGAAGAGATGCTCTAAATGGTTAGGTGACTCTTTCAATGTGCACTTTGTTCACTTCTGAATTCATCGTTACTAGAAGCTTTCATTGTGCTGTTGTGTTCAGCATGTGACAAAGAGTTCTTTAACATGCGTGCGCGTGCATGTGTGCGTGTGGAAGACAGAAAGTGAATAAAGAAGCATCCGTTCAAGTTCCCGTGTAGAACTGAGTTCTTTTAGCATTCCGTCAGTTTAAATATAACATTGGCGACGAGGATAGCTGAGTTTAGTTTACCGCCTCCATCACCTTTTCTTCCCGTGCCTAGTGAACCGCCAATTCCGTGGGCAAGTTGGTTGGATGGTTTCACAGTATATCTCGACGCCATGGATTACACTGACATTTCCGACCGGAGAAAGATGGCCCTGCTTCGCCACTGTCTCGGGGCGGAGGGACAGAGAATATATCGTGCCCTCGAACTTGCAGAAACTTACGAGGAATCGGTCGCTCTCCACGCTAATCACTTCACAGGCCAACAACGAGTACTGCTCCGCCAATACAAGCTACGTAAACGGCTGCAGCGTCCGGGTGAGTCCGTGGAAAACTATGTAACTAATCTGCGAGACATGGCATGCTCATGCAATTATGGGACTCTTCAAGATCAGATCGTTCATGATCAGTTTATTGAAGGGATATTGTGTGACAAGACTCGGGAGAAACTGTTGCTGGAACCCGATGAATTAACACTAGATAAAGCTGTGGAAATTGCGCTGCAAGTGGAGGCAGCCACTGAATGCTCCACTCTACTCGCTGATGCTCGCCCCCTGGTGGATGCACGAACGCAGCAAATGCGATCCGTCTGTCTCACACACCACGGTCCATTTCCTTCAGATAAAATAGACACTGAAGCACCATGTTTTCCAGTGCAGCTTACACAGATGCAAGGAAGTCGTAGAAGTTTAGTTTTCTGCACCAACTGTGGCTCTAGCTCACACAACTCCAGGGCCCAAAATTGTCCTGCACGGGTACAGACATCCAGGAATTGCCTTAAAAAAAAAAAAATCACTGATACTGAGCAGGGTGCCAACCTCCTGGGACTGGATCTTTTCACACACTTAGGATTCACGCTGCGAGATGACAAGGGCTCAGACATCCACCACATCACCACTACCTAGCAACAGAGATGGCCGGCGCTGTTTGACGGGCTCGGCTGCCTCACAACTTTCACCCACAGGCCTCTGGTGGATCCAGGGGTGTCGCCAGTCATTCAGCCCCTGCGCAGGATTCCTCTCGCCTTGCGGGAAGAAGTGATAGCAGAGCTTCAAATGATGCTGGCTATGGGAGTGATCGAACCAGTCAATGCTGCCCCCTGGATCTCCAACCTGGTCATTGCTAGGAAAAAGTCTGGGGGAATACGAGTCTGTGTGGACTTGCGCTCTGTCAATAAGGCCGTTATTCCCGACAAGTACCCTTTACCCACGGCTGAGGAGCTGACCACTCACTTCTATGGGTCGACGGTCTTTACTAAGCTGGACCTGCGCCAAGGTTACTTGCAGGTGCCACTCCATCCTTCCAGCAGAAACCTCACAGCGTTTGTCACACACACTGGGGTATATCAGTACACACGCATGCCGTTTGGCTTGAGCTCCGGCCCCAGCTGCTTTCAGAAGGTGATGACCACCATCTTGGCTGGTATTCCTGGAGTTGCCATTTTCTTGGATGACATAGTAGTGCATGCAGCAGATATCCAGACACATAATGATCATCTCAATAGGGTGGCTAGTGCTCTCATGGAGCATAATCTTACACTGAATGCAGAGAAATGCACGTTCGCCACCTCAGCGATTGATTTTGTGGGGTTTCGTCTCATGCCCAGAGGCATCGCCCCTCTCCAGTCAAATATCGAGGCTATCCACCGAATCCCAGAACCCTTCTCCATTTCCCAGGTAGCCTCGTTTTTGGGCATGACAGCCTACTACCTCCGTTTTCTGCCTCAGTACTCCCAAACCACAGCACCCCTCCATCAGTTACTAAAGAAAGATGAGCCATGGAACTGGACTGCAGAATGCTCTGAGGCTGTCCAAATGCTAAAATCCCAGCTTACCCCACCACCCATTCTAGCTCACTTTGACCCGGACAGTCCGACAATCGTCACCTGTGATGCCTCCACACAAGCACTGGGTGCGGTTCTCTCACAGGAGCAGGACGGTGTTGAAAGGCCTGTAGCATTTGTTTCCAGGGCCCTGACCCCCACAGAACAGCGCTACTCTGTCGGTGAACGCGAAGCCCTTGTCTGTGTCTGGGCCACTGAGAGATGGCACCTCTATCTTTATGGGCGGCGTTTCATCCTCCACACAGACCATCAGGTGTTGACCACGCTTCTATCAGCTTCTGGCTCGGGTCATAAACCCCTGCGCCTACACAGATGGGGTGAGCGCCTGAAACAGTACGATTACCAGCTAAAATTCACGCCAGGAAGGGACAATGTGGTCGCTGATCTCTTATCTCGGTCCATTACCGCACCCGCAGCCTCACCAAGCAGCTATTACGTGGAGCCGGAGTTCATCCAGATGCTCCATGCACCTTTACAATCTGTAGTCTGCTTGGAAGAGCTACAGAAGGAATCTGAGCAGGACTCCATGTTAACAACACTCCGCACCTACATACGCTCAGGGTGGCCAGCGCAAGTGCCGGAGGAGCTAGTGCTGTTTGCGAGGGTGCGGAATGAACTATCATGTTGGGGTGACGTATGTGTTTCCAGGGGTCTCTGTACAGTAGTGCCAAGCAGCTTGCATGTACGTGTCCTATCAATGGCACATGAGGGTTATTTGGGCATTGTAAAATTTAAGCAAAGATGCTGGGACCTGGTCTGGTGGCCGGGCATAGACCGAGATATTGAGGGGCTGGTCAGGGACTGTGAACCGTGTCTCCTTAGCGGAAAGACTGGACAACCACCCCCAACCCCTTTGCAGCCAGTCCCGTGGCCTTCACATCCATGGGAGCACATACAGTTAGACATCTGTGGGGAAATTCATGGCCATGGAGTGCCTCCTCATCAGCGCTTTCTAGTTGTCATCTACGATCTTCATTCTAATTTCAGCATGAGGGTAATGTTGTGTTCAGCATGTGACAAAGAGTTCTTTAAAATGCGTACGCGTGCATGTGTGCGTGCGGAAGACAGAAAGTGAATAAAGAAGCATCCGTTCAAGCTCCCGTGTAGAACTGAGTTCTTTTAGCGTTCCGTCAGTTTAAATATAACATGTGCATACAGAATTGCTTACTGATTATGATGTTATTTTATTTATGTTTTAGTTGTATTCCGTCTCTCTCTTATTTTTATTTATTTTTTTAAAATAGAGATACTACCTAGTCAATATGTGATTATGGGGCCAATGTTGGTGCTTCAGTAATGTGCAGGCTTTTGTTGACGCTGCGGATCATATTAAGGGGTGCTGGCAGATCAAGGTTTGTTCTTGGTTTGATCTGCCATAGTTCATGGGAATGTGTTTATGTTTTTTTGAATAGTGACGGGAAGAGTGGGGGTGGGGTGTGGTTTAATGGTAGACTCAACTGGTTTTATTTTCAAACTTGTATTTTGTCTTATTATGCAGTAATTCTGTTCGATACCTGTGACTGACCTTAATATTGTAATATTATAATATTGTAATGTTGTAATATTAATGGCCTAAATGGCCCTCACAAACGTACAGGTTTTCTGGATTGGATTTTTTGCGAAGAAGAAAGATTGATATAGTGTTAGTTCAAGAATCCCATTTGAAAGAGGAGGATATACGCAGGTGCAATAAGTTTTATGAAGTGGTATCTCACTCATCTTCGGATACTAAAACCAAGGGTGTCCTAATATTGGTGCAGAGGACTTTAAATATCACTATTTTAGATAAAGGTTGTGATACAGATGGTAGAAAAACACATATAAAAACAATAGTGGAGAATAGGAATATTGTATTACTTTCAGTTTATGCTCCTTGTACTCCTGACCCTACTTTTTTCTCTGTTTTGAAATTCTCAGATTTTGAAATTGTATTGGGTGCAGATACGAATTCTGTAATGTCGCATATCCTAGATAGATCTGAACCAAAAGAATCACACTCTCAAGCTTTTTGTTCAGACAAACTTTGGCAATGTGTAACCTCATCCTCATTGGTGGATAGTTGGTGTTGATTAAATCCTTCTGCTAAGTCTTTCACTTTCTTTTCTGCTACTCATAAATCCTATTCGCGAATTGACTGTATTTTCATTTCTACTTCTTTATCTTCAGCTGTTTGTGATGCCGATATCTGATCCTTATCTCTGTCGGATCATAATGGTAATTTGTGCACATTATCTTTGATCCCTCGGCCATCTTGTGCCACTAGATTTAACCCCTACATTGTTACAGGACGAAAACTTTTGCAGTCAATTAAGAAATAAATTTATTGAGTTTATTGAAATTAACCAAGGTTCAGTGGATGATCCGCGAACACTTTGGAATGCAGTTAAAGGATTTATAAGGAATAACTCAATTTCACATGCCTCTTTCCTTCAGAAAAACCGACACAAAAAGATAGTTGAACTGGAATTACAACTCCAGAATCTGAGTAGAGATAATAAACGTTGTTTCTCAGACAATACACTCAGTAAAATCATGGCGGTTAGGTCCGAACTCAATTCATTACTGAGATCCAGGGCAGAATTCCTGATTCAAAGATCCAGACAGAATTACTATTTTCAAGAGAGTAGACCAAGCCACCTTTTAGCTCTAAGATTATGCAACAGTGAAAAGTTTGCTAATATTTCAGCAGTGAAATCCCAATCTGGGCTCATTATGACAGACCCAAAAGACATTAATATCACCTTCCACTCTCTTTACTCTAACCTCTATACTTCTTCTGTGGATGGTGAAGTGACTCTTTTGCATCTTTTCTGTCCATCCTTGATTTACCTAGGCTGTCAGATTCGAAATACCTGGCTGAACCGATCACTCTTCAGGAGCTGGAGTCAGCAATCCGATCTATGAACAAGGGGAAATCCTCAGGCATAGGTGGTATTCCAATCGAATTGTATACTACTTTTTGGTCAGATTTAGGCCCCTTCATGTTAGATACGATCAGTTTTTCAGTTACTCAAGGCTCATTTCACCCATCTATTAATAATAACTAATAATAATAATTCCTTACATTTATATTAGATCAGTGTCCGCGGGTTTCTCGTGCCAGTGTTGGTGTCGGTGGAGTGCCTTTTGTCCCCGGTGTCGGCGTGGGTGGAGTGTGGCGTGTCCTTGGGGATCACGGGGGGCGAGTCTGCGGAGCGATGGCTTCGCGGGGACGTCGGGTGGATCCTGTGTTTCGTCGGGGCCTGGGGTGCATGCTGGGCTGGCTAGACCCTGGGGTTCTACGACCACTTCAAAAGCGTGCGATTCACGCGTCCCCATAGTGATGCAGAATGTAAACAGGGAACAACTAAATCCAGGGATTGGAAAGAACAGGAAGTGGGAGGTGTTTCAGACTGTCAATCATTCGCAAACAGTGTGGGACCCTAAGGCTAAGCCAAAGGGCCTTTTAGGTGGTCATCTAAACATTAGAAGCATACTGTCTAAAAGTGAGCAAATACAGCATTTGTTACTGGATTCAAACCTGGACTTTTTATGCTTATCTGAAACCTGGCTTAATCAAAATGCTCCGTAAGCAGCTCTGAATATTCCTGGTTATAACATCTACAGGAAAGACAGGAAGGGATCAAAGAAGGGAGGAGGAGTGATGGTTTATATAAAAAGTACATTACAGTGTCTCAAAATCCAGTGCTCAAATTGTAATCTATTAGAATGTTTAGGTCTCATTGTCAGCTTTTCACCACAAATGTCCTTTGTCCTTGTTGTAATATATAGGCCTCCCTCTGCAGATAACAGTTTTTTTTTTTAAATTTTGAAAAGCTGTTAAAAGAAAACAATCTTGATAAAGAAATTATCATTATGGGGGATTTTAACATCAACTGGGAGGACAAACCCTTTAGAACAGTACTTCCCAAACCTGTCCTGGAGGACCCCCTGCTCTGCACATTTTGTATGTCTCCCTAAACACCAATTTAGTTCTTGCAGTCTCTCCTAACGAGTTGATGAGTGGAATCAGGTGTGTTAGATAAGGGAGACATACAAAATGTGCAGGGCAGGGGGTCCTCCAGGACAGGTTTGGGAAGCACTGCTCTAGAAAAAAGCTCAAACAAATCACAGACAGGTTTGATCTAACACAAGTTGTCCGTGGGCCAACAAGAATAACAAACTCTTCCAAGACACAAATTGATCTCAGATTTTCCAATAGGCCAGAAAGAATTGTAAAATCATTTAATATGTTAACAGGTTTATCGGACCACAGTCTAACTCTTATCACTAGAAACCTTACCAAAAATCGTTTCCATCCCTGTGCTAGAGAAAAAAAAAAAATTAAATAAATAAAATTACTACAATTCCTAAAAGTAAATATCAAAACTTTGTAGCTGCAGCTAACCAAATCCAGTGGGATGACATTTTACTTTTAGTTGATTATGAAAAAGACAGTCAAATATTTCTAAAAACACTTGAGAGAACTATTAAAGAATTCACAGAAAAAAATAAAGCACAAACAACACAAAAACACTGTACCCTGGATAAACCCCAGACATCATAAAACTCATGCAAGAACAAGACCATGCCTAGTGGCCTAATGGATAGAGAGTTGGGCTTGTAACCCGAAGGTTGTGGGTTTGAGTCTCGGGTCCGGCAGGGAATACCACGACTGAGGTGAGACCCTTGAGCAAGGCACCAAACCCCCAACTGCTCCCTGGGCGCCGCAGCATTGGTTGCCCACTGCTCCAGGTGTATGTTCACTACTGTGTGTATGCACTTGGATGGGTTAAATGCAGAGCACAAATTCCAAGTATGGGTCACCATACTTGGCCACACACCACTTCCCTTTCCCCCTTTTTTTTTTTTTAAAAAATAGCAAATAAAAATAAATCAACTCATAACAGAGGAAGTTTCACTATGTTGAGAAATAAAGTTGTAAGATCATTAAGATTTTTTTCTCACTATAATTGAAAAAAATCAAATGGAAATGCTACAATAATATGGAACCAGCTAAGAAAAATGACAGGTGATCGCCTCAAAGAACAAAACACTCTAGAAATTAAAATAAATGAACAACTAACAAACAATATTCCGGTTGTAGCAGAGGCATTCAATCACCATTTTATTGATTCTGTTGCTAACATAGCAAGTTGTTTTACACCTGAGAACACATACACTCCTTCAATAGACACAAGTCAATCAGTTTAATGAACATCACAGAATCAAAGGCATCACAGACCATTAAATCACTCAGACCATCTAGATGTAAAGATATTTTTGGTATGGATACAGTGATGCTCAAGGAGCTCAGTACAACAGTCACACGCCCCATTACCAAAATTATCAATCTGTCCATTTCACAAAATATGTTCCCAAGCATGTGGAAATCAGCTGTTATTGCTCCCATTTTTAAAAGTGGAGACCCTCATTCCATGTCAAACTACAGACCCATCAGTATATTGCCCACTGTGTCTAAGATTGCAGAGAAATTAAAACAAATTATTAACCATCTAAATACTACACCCTACGCTCTCCATCCTATGCAGTTTGGCTTTAGAGCCAATTATTCCACCGAAACTGCTACTTGCTTCTTTACTGAAAACATCAGTTTTGTTGGATCGAGGTGGTGTTGTTGGAGCTGTGTTCCTGGATCTCAACAAGGCTTTCGACACTGTCAATCATAAAATCTTGCTGACAAAATTATGCAGTTTTAATTTTTCCTCAGATGCACTTAAATGGATTGAGTCTTACCTCACTCACCGTTCCCAACATGTCAGAGTTCAGTCATTTAAATCAGCAGCTCTCAGTTTGTCCACTGGTCTTCCTCAAGGATCAAATTTAGGACCTTTGTTGTTCTCACTTTAAATCATTGGTCTCAAACTCAGTTCCTGGAGGGCCACAGCTCTGCAGAGTTTAGCTCCAACCAGCTCCAACTCACACCTGCTTGGAAGTTTCTAGTAATCCTGAAGACCTTGATTAGCTGGATCAGGTGTGTTTGATTACGGTTGGAGCTAAACTGTGCAGAGCTGTGGCCCTCCAGGAACTGAGTTTGAGACCAATGCTTTATATAAATGACCTTCCGTCTGTCTGTCCAGATGTTTCTGTGCAGATGTATGCGGATGACACCTTAGTCTATGTTCATTGTAGCAATATCTCTCAGGTAGCTGAGAAAATCACTAACTCCATGGTTAATATCACAGCTTGGCTGAAACATTCTTGCCTGCAGTTGAACACATCAAAAACAGTAGCTAAGTTTTTCACCAAGTGCAATAATAACTTCAGTGTTGAGCCAGATGTTTCTGTGTCAGGGGAAAGGCTGCAGATCGTGTCAGAATACAAATATTTGGGGGGGGGGTTTAATTGATTCAAAGTTGTCTTTTAAATCACACGTAAAAAGGGTCTGTAATCGAATCAAATTCAACCTCAGTAACTTTAGACACATTCGCCATCAAATGTCCACACAGGCAGCAAAAATGTACACGCACTCTATGATCTTTCCACATATCACTTACTGTTTACCTATTTGGTCACCAGCTAGTGTTACATCTTTGAAACCTCTGCAATCACTTTACAAACAAACTGTAAAAATTCTGGATAATAGAAACCTAGCATTTCTCATCATTGTCCAATATTACAAAAACACAGATTACTCAGCTGGGAAAACATGGTAAAATTTTCAAATCTATGTCTTGTTTATAAAATTATTCATGGTTTATCATCCCCTCCTCTCCATCAGTTTGTCAACATCCGAACAGCTGATCATAGCAGAACTAGAGGTGCAGCGAGGGGACATTGTATCATTCCCTTTAGGAAAAGTGTATTTGACCAAACCGCTTTTTCTGTTCGAGCTGCTACTGAGTGGAACCTCACCCCCATAAACATCAGGGCCCGTATTCTTAAAGATTCTAAGATTCCTCTCAGAGAGCTCCTAATTTAGTTTAAAAATTTCTAACTAGGAGTCTTAGCTTAAGAGTGATTCAGGAACAATCTAAGAGCAACTCTGAGCAAGGAAAAGACAAAAACTTTTATCTTAGTGAGGAGGCAGGGCTGACCCCGTTGCTAGCTATGACACAGTCTTTTGAAGACTGTGATTGGTTGGTTGTCCAAGAAGGAAATAAAAGAGCACTTTTAAGAGTAGGGTCTATTATAAGCCTTCACTTTGAAATTACAGGCGTAACTTTTCCTGTTTTACTATACTCTCTCACACACACACATTATATATGTATATATATATTCTTTATTTTTTATTTACCATGCTGTCATACTTAGCATATTTTATAGGAAATGAACAGCGACACAATAAGGTTCTGAAAGTGCTGTAATTGTTTGTGTGATCACTTTGCTTATAGAAGGTTGTGACAGACCCAAATCATCGCTGCTGCACAGTTGCATTTTTCCAGTTGCCAAATATGTTAATGTAGTGTTTTACTTCCATTTTTGGAGCTATGGCATTTCTGCGCGGTGTCAGAGATGTTAGCGTGTCTCTAATAAGATCGGTCACAAACATGATCCCTGCACGATCTAATGTGTAGCGTCTTATCAACTCACTGTCATGCATTGTGTGCAACACATTTCTTCTCCCTCTTCATGTTTCGTCCATTTTCTCCACTGCTAAAGAAACTCTTAAGGAAGTCCTCGTCCGTATTCCTAACAATTTTGGACCTTAAGACCTCTTTTAAGGGTTAAGATGCTTTCTGAATTACTTTTTTCTTTACTAGGATCTTTTCTTTAATTTTAAGTGGAAACACACACTTTTCTAAGAATTTTCTTAGAATGTTGTTACTAGGAGCAGTTCTTAGCACTAAGATTTTTCATGAATACGGGCCCAGAAATCTAAAGACACATAGTACATTTAAGATCCAGTTAAAGAAATGGCTCGTTGATAATCAGAGCTGTCAACATTAGTTTACCACTAGACCTGCTCTTGCTGCCCCCTGCTGGCTTCTTGCTTTTTTGTGTGTGTGTATGTGTTCATGTATTTGTCTGATGTTTGTCTGAATATTGGTCTGTTGTGTTTCTATTGTACAACTTAGCTTAATAGTACTGTTTTCTAAATGTATTGTAATTGTTTTTTTGTTATGTAAGTATGTAATTTTATTCTCTTTTAGGGTGACTTTTACCATCTGTCTAGGGACTGTAGGTGAAAAATAGCCTTCTGGCTAACTCTGGCATATTGACAGAAATGTTTATTAATATGCATTGTCCCTGTAATAAATAAATAAATAAATATAGCGCTTTTCTGGGCACTCGAAGAGCTTTACATAGAAGGGGGGGAATCTCCTCAACCACCACCAGTGTGCAGCATCCACCTGGTTGATGCGACGGCAGCCATATAAATCTCGCTCAGCTTCAGATAACTTACGCAGGTTATATCATATTATTAATTCAACGAATAGTTCGTCCTCCCCTTGCGCAGTATTATCTCTAGATGCGATGAACGCTTTCGACCAGTTAGAATGGAACTATTTATGGGTGGTTCTACAGCATCTGGGTCTAGGATCGAGTTTCATAAATATGATAAAAGTTCTGTACACCGATCCAGCAGTCACTGTTCTCACAGGTGCTGTTCACTCGAACCCATTCTTTATACATCGAGGTACTTGTCAGGATTGCCCTCTTTCTCCTCTGTTATTTGCCCTATCCTTGGAACCCTTAGCTCAAGCGGTCCGACAATCTGCAACAATTTCTCCCATAATTATACGTGTCACATGTCTGTTTTCTTCTTCCCTGTGACCTAAGCTGTGTCCGAAATCGCTCACTCGTTCACTGATCCCTATATAGTGTATGGCAGTTGAGTGCACTATATCAGAAGGAGTGAACGAAATGCAGTGAACGGATTCGGACGGTGACGTTTACACTGCGCGTGAGACTTGTTGCAAAAACATCTTCGTCATATATGTACTTTTATATTTTAGAAAATAATATTAATAGCAATAACACTTAAAATGACTTTATATTGTAATCAGCTTTGTGGTTTCATTGATGGTATATTATTAATTTGTTTTGTAATGCTTATATGTTCATAATCATTAAATACTATTAAAATACTGTCAACAACAATAAACTCACATTAACAGTTCATAATTTTATGTATTTATTGTTTGTAGTATCTTGAAACTCTCAAAAACTCTCCCGAGCAGCGTTTTTGCTCACAGATAAGATGACAATGGCCGTAGAGCGCCCTCAGGCGACCGTTAATTTGACATCAGAAAGAATGCGCCACCAACGAACATTTTTAAATATACACCAAATTATCATTATTTATGTAAATTAAACGGCATCTCTCATTCAAACTCGCTCGCTCCTTCTCTCTCTTCCAGCTCGTCGGTTCTTCGCATTGGATTGTGGGAAATAGTGCTTCAGCCATTGTACGGCTGCATCCGCAAACTTAGGCAGCTGCCTCGCTGCTTCATGAGGGAATGACTTTGCAGGCAGCGTTTTTGCACGAAGGCACCTAGTGAAACTGATTTCGAACAGGCTTCTGAGGCAGCGTAACAGTTTAATGATCTACAACAAAATAGAACGAGTTTTGGTGATAAGTAAAAGAATATTTAATTACTATAATACTTATTTCTCGCTAGAAGTGCACATCAAAAGTGCAAAAAGATAATCAGAAATATACATTTACACACAAACTAACCACCAAACGCAACTTCCAGCCGCCATCTTTATTTTTTTTAGCTCAACCGTCTCGGAATAGAACGCACAGGATACATCTATGCTGCCTTCAAAAATCGATCAGATGAAGGCATCTCAGGAGACAGGAAGTGAAGCTAACTCTGTATTGGGACGTGCCTTGATGCCTTCCTGCCTTGGAAGGCAGCATTTTTCAGTTTTCAGATGCAGCATACATCGGTTGCACACTCGAAATCAGAATGCATTGTGGGTAAAAAGTAGTGAACGAATGTAGGGAATGAAGTCGTTCACTCAGAATTCGGACAGCACTACAAAATAGCTGACCCCCGATATAGTGCACTATATAGTGGATAGGGAACAGCTCTAGCTTTTAGTTTTGCGTTCACTATTTAAAGCCCGTGTTCTCCCCTTTTCCTTTGTCTGCTATCGTTTTGGATTTGTGTTTGGTTGTGCCCTTTTTCTCCTGTGGACTATTAAAAGAACTTTTTGAAGTATACCCCTTCGTCGTGCGCTTTGTTTTGCACACCAGCACATGACAGAATAGCAGACCCTCAAAGTGAGTAAGATTAGTGGCTTTTTCTTTCTTTTTTTTGCACATTATTAGATCGGCCCTACGGGTGTATGGGGTGCCTTGGAACTCTCAACTGCCTGTTCACCCTTTACACAAACTAATCCTTCCTTCTGAGGAATCTCCCTCCTCTGCTTCAGTCATCTATCTCTTTCTTCTGGAGCATTCATACAAACCTTTATCTATTACAACTGTTTGGGCTAAGGATCTTAATGAGGATGTGCATGTTTTATTTTCGGATCAGGTATGGGGTATGTTTAAATTGTCTTCTAGAAACCCTAATCACCAAATGATTCATTGGAAATTGCTGCATAGGGTTTACTTGACTCCAATTAAACGTTTTTATATGAATCTGTTTTTTTTTTGGGAGTGCCCCTCTCTCTCACCTTTTTGGACTCCACTCTCACAGGACCTATCATATTTGTTTGGTACTGAGATATGTTTGACTCCGTGCCATTTTTTTCATGAATGACTTTTGGGACTTCACCTTGTACATCCAACAAAGATGTTTACTGTTAGCTGCTCTCACAGCAGCAAAAAAATTGCTAGTCAACCGTTGGAATCCTCCTCACACAATGGACAGATGAACCTGGACTGTGTATTTGTTGGACATTATCTCGATGGAACTCTCAACTTCTCGTATACATGGATCTAATGTGAAAACTGTCAATTTATGGCATTCAGCTTTTAATGTTGTCATCTTTTCTAAAATCTTTGTAAAAATTATTTTATTGTTATTTATTTATCTATTATTATTATTATTATTATTTATTTATTTATTTATTTTTTAAGTCTACCAGGGGGTGGGATGGGTTGGGATGGGTTCTAAATTTGCACAGCTGCTTTTTGTTTTATACTACTGTTCCCAGAAGAAAATGTAATAAACAGTTGTTAACAACAACAACAACAAAAAAACTAGTAACGAAGGAACACTGAGTTTCTTCATTAAAGCTTATTGTATTGCTGTAAAGCAGTGTACTGTACTGTGTGGAGTAGATTATTATGAGAGAGAGACTGACAGAGCGAGTCTGATTACCTGCATCTGATGTAGCATTCATTCTTCAGCTAAATCTTATATTCACAAATAAAACATTTGAATGTCCGATAGGCTCGTACTGTTCTTTCATCTGTTAAGCGTGATTTCAACACTGTTCAGTGCATTTGTTGGCTGCATACAAGCTGGTGTTGAAAGAAAAAATAACTTCCTTGTTCAAAACCGTGCTTTAGTGTTTTTCAATTTAAAAGTCTTTGCTGCTGACTTGTAAAAACAGTCTCGTCGACATCTAATGGCACCATCACGAACACACACACTGTTTCCTAATACTAAATACTACTATTATTTATATAAAATATTATTTATTGAATAATATTTAATAAACAACAACAACAACAGCCATCATAAAAGTTGCTAGGCAATTCAGTCAAAAGTACAAAGGCAGCGCTCTGATATACAGCATTGAAGTTACATAAACATGATGAGATTTTGCCAAAACTATTTGCTCTGGAACAAATAACAGATTAATGAGACCAAAGACTGCCCGTTAGATTTACCCAAAACGAAATATATCTCATGTTTAATCACTATAGAGACATCAGAGCCAGCAGTAAATTTCAGAAGATCTGGCTGAGGTGAGGCTCTTTTGGCTGAACGCGCTGGAGCTCACGTCTCCGAAAACGTTGAAGCAAATTTTCAAATAAACGTTATCTTTATTAACAACCCGCATATTTGAAGTCCAAACAAGTACATTCTTGCCTAAAAAACTCTTAAAACAAAAACAGTATTATTTTTTAATTATAGTGTATTTGGGCGTCTGCCATGACACTCGCTGTGAGAAATATGTCAACTTCAGCAAGCGGAGTGATACAAAACGGTAAAACGGTTGGAGGAGCTCTGTTATCGCTCTAATATCGCACTCTTATCAGCCAATCAGATTCGAGGCCCAGAAAGATTTGTATGTATGTATATATACATATATGCAGTCGGCGCAGATGGAGTAATTCTGAACACTTTGATTAGCTTTTTTGAGTGTTTGATTAGGGTTAGAGCAGGACAATGGCCCTCCACTGGACTGGAGTTGAAGAGCCCTTTAAGTTAGGTTTAAGGGTAGGTTAAGGTCTAAGGTTAAGTGTAGGTTGAGTGTAACTACAGGCAGATATGTTTAAAATATTAGTGCAATGTAAAAACGTGCATACACACTAAATACATTGTAACAATTAGTGTTCATGATAAGTCCCTTTTGACATTTGTACTGGCTAGTGTATAGAGGTCACCAGGGAACCATACAGAGTTTATCAAAGAATTTGCAGATTTTCTATCTGAGTTAGTGCTGGCTACAGATAAAGTTGACGATTTTAATATACATGAAGATAATGAAAAAGATGCATTTGGATTAGCATTTATAGACATTCTAAACTCTATTGGAGTTAGGCAACTTGTGACAGGACCCACTCATTGTTGTAATCATACTTTAGATCTAACATTATCACATGGAATTGATGTCAATGGCATTGAAATTCTTAGAGCGATGAGATCATTAGGTAATGTATAATTAAACATTTAGATAAAGCTGCAAATGTAACTCCTAGTGAGAACCATCACTTCTACCACAAAAGACTGCTTTGTAAATAATCTTCCTGACTTGTCTCAATTCCTGAGCATAACCAATAGCTCAGAAAAACTTGATGTAACAGAAACTATAGACTCTATATTTTCTAGCCCTTTAGACATAGTTGCTCCTTTATGCTTAAAGTGCCCCTATTATGGATTTTTGAAAATGACCTTTCATGCAGTGTGTAACACAACTCTAAATGAATGAAAACATCCTGCAAAGTTTTAAATCTGAAAGTGCACTGTGTATAAAGTTATTGTCTCTCAAAAGAAAGAGTCGACACAGAGTCATTAAAATGAGTCGTTTTTAAAACGAATCCCAAGCCGTTTCATGTTGATGTCAGCATGAATCATTAGCATATTGCCTGCCCACTACGTGCGCGCGCAGACCTGGGAAAACTTGAACCCCCCTCCCTCAAACACTGTAGCGGATTCCTGTGGATAGCATCATGTCGAGAAGACGCTGTGCTCTGCACTCTGAGGGTAAACCTGTCGTACTTCTTTGCAGCAACGATTTTCAGCCTCGCTTGGCATTTTGATACAGTTCCCACACGTGCACCTAAATAAATTTGTCAAGTAATTCAACTGTCACGCGTATTCGTCAAAGTGCCATAAACAATATTGACACATTGAGAAAAGTCCTGCTCCAGTCGTGTTTGTGATTGACTTTCTGGTTCATTAGCAACTCTGGACGCTTCCTCGTCGGACACCGGCTCGAACTGATAAGGTAAAATTGAAACCATGTTGTCTGTTCATAATCTGTATAAAATCTTCAACACTTGATAAGCCGTAATCCAGTAATGGTGATGGGTGTTCCGTTTCCAACATGCGCTGCACGCAGTAGAATCACAACAGACTGGATCATCGGACCAATCACCGCAGATTAGTGTCACGCAAAGAAGGGGTTTGAAAAAAGAATCGTTGAGCAAACCGTTTGGGAGCTGTTGAGCAAATAAGGTAAAAATAAATGCATAAGACAATGAAAGAGTTTTTTGACCTTGCATGCATGTCAGCCTGTTGTTGTGGACTCCCAAAAACCAAAATATGAACCTTTCATAATACATAATAGGGGCATTTTAAGAAAGGTTAAGGAAAACAGTCCAACACCGTGGTATAACGAGCACACTTGCGCCCTAAAGAGAGAAGCCTGGAAAATGGAGAACAGGTGGAAGAAAACAAAACTAGAGGTATTTCATATTGCATGGAGGGAAAGTACTTCTACCTACTAGTGTTGTCAAAAGACCCGTTACTTCAGTACCAAGTCGGTACTAAAACAATTAAAATGTCACGGCACCAGGTTTTTTTAAGTACCGCTGGTACCGAGTACCCGATCAACCCGGTTCTTGATGCGCTATCCAAAAGGTGCGCAGATGCACTCTCTTCATAAAAGCACCGAGATAGGGTGACATCAAAAGGAGGACACGCATCAAACTAACAAAACACTTTAAAGACAGACACCCGGATCAAATAAAAAAGTTCAAACAGGTAAGTTTCTATTTAATATTTACATCTTCTGTTATGAATATTATTCCATATTTTAATTTGAATGGCGGATTGAAATAAACATCGCCATTATTATCAGAGTTAATCGTTAGCTTAAGCGTGGCTAACAGTGATATAATGACCATTAGAATGAAGTTTCTTTTTTAACTATTTAATGCTCCTATAACTTTTATTAGGGTAGAAAAAACAGGAAGGCATGATGGTATTTATTATTTTTACACACCAGAGGCTTTTCAATGAATTGTGAATCTAAAATATGCGTGTTACAGAATGTACAAATGGTTAACAGTGTTTATGTCATATCAGTCCGTCAGAAAAAAAAAAAAAAAAAAAAAAAACGTTTTGGCCCTTTTTTTTTTTTTCTTTTTTTTTTAGCTAGTTAGTTATTTGTTATGCTTGGCTGGATAAATATCAGGTTTTAAAAGCCCTTTAAAATTAAATATGTACACAGTTTGGATTAAATGAAAGTACAGTCAAATTTTATCTCCTGTATAGACTTTACAATAAGATACAATTCATTAACATGACTTCATGTTATTATCTAACATCAACTTACAGTGAGTGAACAATATATTTTTACAACATTAATTAATGTTTGTGAATTTTATTTAATACAAACACTTGATCATTCATGTTTGTTCATTGTGCATTAAATAATTTTAACAGACTGAAATTAGATTTTATGTATTAGTAAATTTTGAAATTAACTCTAAGTGGAATAATTGCTATATAACTTTTTTTTTATTGATAGGTCATGTTATCTAACAAATGGAATCTTATTGTAAAGTGTTTTTAATACTACAGTTTCCATCTATTTGATATACACTTGTCTTCAAATATATGTAATCTTAAATTTATTATAAAAGCTGAGGTTTGTTATTTACTGAAATGTTATATTTTAGCTGCATGGAGTCAATGATCTAATGTTGCATTTGATCAGACTCAGCCCATTTCTTTACTTATATTATGTTTTCCTTTTACAGCTACAGGCTGAGGAAGATCATGAAGCACCAGCAAACCCTAAAACAGACAACAGTTTACAGTTGTTTTTCAGCGGCAGCAGAAATACAGTATGACAAAAACTTTTGGGTGAAACTTGTTTACTTTTTTCATACTTTTATTACTTGTGGAAAAAACTTGAAACAATTTTAAATAAGCATAAAGAATGGCATTGATTTTTGTAGTTTATTTTTGTTTAACTTTATTAATAAAAATCATGTGTTTTTTTAATTAGCATGTTTTTGTGTTTTGCTTTGCTACTGAAATTCGTACCGAGAACCGTGGATTTTCACTGGTATTGGTACTGAATACAGAAATTTTGGTACCGTGACAACACTAATACCTACAGAAAAGCCTTAAAAACTGCTAGATCTGCTTATTTTCATCACTTTTAGAAGAAAACACACAACCCCAGGTTTTTATTCAATACAGTAGCTAAATTAATGAAAAATAAAGCATCAACAGGTGCAGACATTTCACAGCAGCACAGCAGTAATGACAAAATTTCTTTACTTGATCGATACTATCAGAGAGAAAATCATAACCATGCAGCTGTCAGCTACAGTATCACATGAGATATAGATCATTATAGATCCACTGAGGAACAATTCCACTCATTCTCTGCTATAGGAGAGGACTAATTGTATAAACTTGTTAAATCAGCTAAACCAACAACATGTATGTTAGACCCTATTCCATCTAAGCCAGGGGTTTTCAATCTTTTTTGGACCCCCAAATATGATCATCATTGTGCGAGGGACCCCCATCCTTGTAAATGTAAAATACATTTATATAGTTTCTTGTATAAATATCCAATTTACACTGCGAAAATTTCATAATATAAGCAAGTCAAAAACATTAATTGGAAAATAATTAGTTTCTATTAAATTACATTTTTTTTCTAAAAGTATTATTTAAAATGTATTTAAAGAACTGTATTTATTTATGTATCTTTGTAATCTACATTTTAGAATTTATTTTAATATATTTTGTATTTATTTCTTTGTTTTCATTTTTACTCATTGATTTTAATACATTTATGGATAATTTATTTTTTAATTTTTATTCAATCATATTTTTGTGGTAATTCTTTTATAATTATTATAATTATATATAATATAATAATATATTAAAATGAATAATAATAATAATAATAATAATAATAATAATATCATTTTTACATTTATTTTTTTATATATATTTTTTATGATTTTTCTCCAAACATTTTCAAGGACCCCTTAGCACTTCCTTGGGGCCCCCTGGGGGTCCCCGGACCCCAGTTTGAAAACCCCTGATCTAAGCTACTAAAAGAGGTGTGTCCAGAAGTCATTGATCCTCTTCTTAATATTATTAATTTGTCATTGTCATTAGGATATGTCTCAAAAACCTTCAAGTTGGCCGTTATTAAGACTCTCATTAAGCCTTTTATGCCAAAAAATACTAGAAAAGGCAGTATCCTCATTATATTCCTTCTTAGAGAAAAACAGGATTTCATTCTATCGAGGATATCATCCTATCATGGCTGTATCTCTATATTAGTGCTACACAACATTGCTGCTAAATTTTTGGACCAAAAACCTCCTCATGTAATAACTTAGAATACTGTCTAACACTTGATGGCTGCTCTGTCAAGTCTTCAGTCATCAGTTAGGAACCTAGGTGTGCTATTTGACAGCAATCTTTCATTTGAAAGCCACATTTCTAATGCTCTCATTGTCAAATGCACAAATGTTAATTCATGCGTTCATGGCCTTAAGGCTAGATTATTGTAATGCTTTATTGGGTGGTTGCTCTGCGTACTTATTAAAGAAACTCCAAAATGCGACAGCCAGAGTTCTTACTAGAACCAGGATGTATGACCATATTAGCCCGGTTCGGTCAATACTGCATGACTCTCTATTAAACATTGTGTACATTGTAAAATCTTGCTGATTACTTATAAAGGTCTGAATGGTTTAGCTCCTCAGTACTTGAGCGAGCTCTTAACGCATTATAGTCCGACATGTCTGCTGCGATCTCAAAACTCTGGCCAGCTGATAATACCTAGAATACCTAGAATCAACGGCGGGCAGTAGATTTTCCTTTTTTTTTTCTAGCGCACAAACTCTGGAACAGTGCTGTCTGGGAGGCAAACATGCTCTGTCAGTTTAAATCAAGATTAAAGACCCATCTCTTTAACCTGGCATACACATAACACATTATCACATTTCTATAATTCCAGTCTGTTAAAGGATTGTTTGGCTGCGTTAAACTGAGGAGACACAGGAGAAAACTAAGGAGAAATACTGTGGAACTGAGAACACTTCCCATAACACCCGATGCACTTGTTAAATGGCATCTAATCTAATATTAGCCTGTTCCATTTTTATTCTGACGTCATCGTAGCCCCTCGGATCCAGTCCATGTCCAGATCAGATGGACACTGTGGTCAAGATACAGTCCGTATCCTGACCTGATGGTGGACCAGCACCTGGAGACGACCACAAAAGCCCTGAATGTCAGCGAAGACCACGACAACATGATCCCCAAAGACAGATCCCCTGCAAAGACCTCGTCTGCCATCGGCACAAATCCTCAGCAAATAATACAAGAATCAGATGAGTCAATCTCACAGCCTGGAATTAAACAACATCATGTTGTTTCATCTGGCCAGAGGAGAACTGGCGTTCTCGGATCCATTGAGACTCGGCTTCTCCACTCCAGCCCTCTCAGCATGCTCCTCGGTGGATTACAAGTTGACTTGTCAGTTGCGCCACTGGTGACTCACAGATTCCTCTTCTCAATTGGGTTATGTGACCCCTGATGGATGTTGATCTGGGTGCTCAGTAGTACAGTCTGGATCGGCCTGCCCGCGGCCTCCTGTTTGGACTCTCTCTCCCTGTTTTGTGTTCCTGCCATTTTTCTGTGCTCATTAAGAATAAAATAAACTTTTGCATTGTCCCTGCAACTAAATCCATGTCTCTTCCTGAAAGAACAGTCTGACCACAATGGATTCAGCAGGCACAGACCAAGTTCAGATTGTGGTGTCTCAGCTGCTGCATCATGGGAAGTCGAGCCCCTGACAGCCCAGGTAGACAAACTCAGTGCCCAGATACAAGAACTCCAGAAGGAAGCCATAGACAGAAGAGCAGCCACGACGTATGTCCATTCTCTGCCCCATGCCAAGCCTAAACCGTTGTCTCGACCCCTCGACCCCTGTCTCTATCCAGTATAAGGGCACTGTCCACTCCAGGGTCATCTTTAAGCCCTAACAGGTCCTAAGAGAGAGGCCATGGACAAGTATATTCAGGAATCCTTAAATGCCAGCCTTGCCTTCCCCTGCATCCTCTCTCTTCCTCACTCCCCACCAGACTTTATATCCTCTATTACCTGCCCTGGAGTTCGGACTCGGCTTCTACACTCAACGTGCTCCTTGGTGGATTACGGGTTGACTTACCAGTCGCACCACTGGTGACTCTTGGTCCAATTGATGCTGATCAGGGTGCTCAGTAGCACAGTCTGACTTGTCCTACCCGCAGGCTCCTATTTGGACTTTCTCTCCCTGTTTTGTGCTACTGACATTTTTCTATGCTCATTGAGGATAAAATGTGTTGTGTTGTCCCTGCATTTGAGTCTGTCTAATCCTTACAAGTTTATGATAGAAGGTGAACTTAAATTTACTAATATTTACTACATTTACTTAAATTTAAAGGGCTTGGAAACACTATTTTATATAGTTTAATAAACACCATTAATTACAGTGTAACATTGTGTAAAGTACACACACCTTAGCAGAGATTTTTTTTCTTGGATAAGTGAGTGTGAAATGTATCAGTGTCCATGACTAACCAGAGGTGGCTACACCTTTTACATCTCTCGTTTTAGATCTCTTACGAAGCCTCTGTCATTCTTTTCAGGACTGTGTTTGAAGTAGACAGTGTTTTGTAGTACGTGAGTATTTTCAGGTCACTCTTCTTGAAACAAGATAGGAACTTTGGCCATGACATTTTTTAGATTTTATATCCAGGAGCTAGTACAGTAGGTGGTTAGTTGACCTGGTTAATGGTTAACTTCCTGTTCATTGACCATCTTTCTTATTCATACCATGAGATCTTTTGCAGCTTCTTCTCAGTAATTTAATATGTTCAGTAATTTCCCTGGTATACTGTATGGCTTCTGCCACTTAGAAGCTTACTGGTCGATGTGAAAAGAAGCAGTAGAATATTTTGCCCTGACTGGTATTCTCATTCCCCAGTGTATTGATCATATAGTACCATCTTCTCTGAGCTCACTGTGCCTTAATGTTGTCTTTCCCTTCTTTCTGCTACTTCTCTTGTGGACATATTAAATAACCCCTCTCTCTTATGATTTAGTTCAGCTAAGATGCAGGTCAGGCCTGGTACTGTCCACCCTTGAAGTTCTAAACTAGCAACTACAAACTCTCAACCAGGACTTCTTAAATTAGGGATGGGCAACTCTGGTCCTGGAGGGCCATTGTTCTGCTGAGTTAGTTCCATCCCTAATCAAACACACCTGAAAATTTTAACCTTAATCTCCCTTAATGTAACCTAAGGATAGCTTGAGCTTGAGCACAGGACAACGTTCATCCAAGACTTGAACAACACCACATGGGACAACGATGACAACTCCAAAGTCCAGAAACAATGGAAAACAGTTGCTGCCCAGCATGCTGCCTAGAATGGAAGGTTCTATGCAACATAACATATAGGACATGTCATGATAATCCAAAGAGGATGGACGATGTCCATTAAACAACAAATTACAGGGCCATGGATATATTTTTAGAATGTTAACAGATAGAAGTACTGGTACTTTTTGACCCTGATGGAAGACAATGTCAGGATGTTAAGGGAAAAGCCAATGACTCATATAATATGACATATTAACCCCTTTCACACATGCAGTCATTACTGGTAAATTACTGGTAAATTACCGTGAAGAGAAAAAATACTGGTAAATCAATTCTGGCAATTTTCCGGTACTTGTAACATAACCAGTTAATTACCAGTCATGCTCTGGTCAATGCTATATGTGAACAAAAAACATGATTACCTGTATGGGCATGCAGAAGGATAGAACATGCTGTTGTAAGAAGTCTGCTTTGGGTTCTTTTGGAACTGTTTACAGTAAGCATCATTGCTTTTAATTTTTTCTCTATGTAAACATGAGCTAGACGAATGACTGACCATTGCGGCACGTCTCACGCTTGAGACCCTGCCTTCTTTTCCATTCATCAGCAGTGCGGCTCTGTGGTTACTGTTATACTGTTAGTCTCTATTACCGTGTCTTGTGTTTTTAAGCTCAAAAACACGTTCTGTGTGATCAAAATAGCACAGTTCTTAATTTGTTATTTGCTGCACTGAGTTTATATTTGTATTTTGTTTTGTCTCCTCTTTTCTTAAATCATTAAAAAGATTTGACATACTGTAAGTGCAGAGTAAAATGTTGCTATGCTCCAACAAATAGTTAAGCTGCTACCATCTCGGTCTTAAACCTGTACCACAGACATCTTAGACTTGGTCTCTGGAACATAGATGGAATATTGCTTTGAGACTGATCTAATACTGAATGTCAGTATGACATGTTCCAATTTCACAGCACATAAGAGTAATGATGTGGCTCAGCCAATGGGCGCAGTCCATTTGGATAGAGGCATACGGTCAGCATTTATGCCAGATTTGAGCAGATTACTCTAAATCAGATTACTGCATCCCCAACCCTGCTATAAAAAGCAAGGTTATTAAACGCTTAGCTGCATATAATGCCATTCCCTTTTATAAAACGCATCACATTATACAGTGTTTCATTTCATTTTAAAGTACTAATCCTGATCATTCTTAAATGCCAAATGATACTACTATTCAAAAATCATGTATTAGAAAATGTAAGTAACTTGCTGTGTTGGAATAGATTAAATAACTTTAAAAGAAAAGACAATATGTTATTCTAAATGTTCTGTGTGACATGGATTATTAAATGATGATATTCTGTATTTGAGTATTAATGAAAATAGTACTAAACATACAATTAATTGTCTTTATGAACCCACAATGTTGTATTAATGGACAAATACCATTGGAGATCCATCACTGGAATCCAGTTTCTAGAAATGAACACATTAAAGTGACCCTGCAATGCAATACTGGAATGATCTCAGGATCTGTAGCAGTAATTCTCCACTTTAAAGAAATACAGCTTCATCACCAAGTGCAACTTTACTGGTAAAAATGATTGTGTGTACTTTCATCAAAGAAAATGTCAAAATGAAGATAATGTATATCTTTGTCAGGGTGATCGTAATAACTGAACCGGCTGGTAAAAGTGAAGCACCTGTGTAATGCAAGTAATAGTGTGACAGCTTTGCCAACAGCTCTTATGGGATGTTTTATGTAGCTGCAAAACACATGCGGCAGAGAACGTATCCAGGACAACAAATTCTCAAAAGGACTGACATCCACCGTGGGCAATTTTGCACCTGCAGCACCTGATTCCAAGTCAGAACAGTTAGTTCATTTATCATGTAGTAGACATTAAGAAAGTTGCATGGCCCTCCATGAATAGGGTCAAATGCATTGTATTTTGCTTATCAGTCTTTTTCTTGTTACACTCTAGAACACATAAAGCATTGTGCTGGTACATCTTTAAAGCCTATGGACCGAACATGAATAGTTGGCTATTCTAATTTGATGCAGGTTATTAATTCAACAAAGATGATGAGCTGACTCCACATTCAGCTTGTCCTTGTAAAATCTTGATCCTCATTTCAGAACACCTTAGCCTCGTTGCACACAGAACCATGCAAAACAGTCTACAACATCTAGTATGTTGATGTATGATTTGACTTGCACTAACTTACATATCTCACTACCCTGTTGGCAATATAGGTTCTATCTGTCCTTGTCAAAAACAATATCTGTTGTTTTTTAATCAACTGAACTCCTAAAATATACATATATTGAGCATATGGCATTTTCCCATTTTCAATCTCTGTACCTCCTGGGTTAGTGACTTGTATGGGTCGGTAGTACTTGTGGGAGAGCTCCTAGAAAAGAGGGATCTGTTGAGGCCTCTGTCTCCTTGGTAAAGTCTGAGTTAGGGATGCGAGGGCCCAATAGACCCCATGGGTAATTGATCAGGGTATATTGTGTTCCTAGTCTCTAAGTAACAGCACTACCCAGTGTGCCTCTGAATCTCCATGGAGTAACATCTCAGTCAAGCTGCTGGTGATAATTAGCTGTGGGCTTGAGACTGCCTCCCTTAACCCCTCCCACAGATGTTTTGGTGGTCCCTTGTCTGCTTGCCTTTCATTTGTTCCCTTTATTTTTTTGTGACAGCTAGACTCAAGCCAGGGGGGATTTGGGCTCAGCGAGTGTTGTTGAGAGTACATGTAGTAAACGAAAACAAGTGTCGTGTTAGCTGCTTATGGGACAAAGTGTATGATGCAACTAACATGCTGAGAAATCTGTGTCATTCCCCTTGTCTTGCTGAGGCAGCAGAGGGTGATTTCAATGTAGTTTCTTTTAGCACACTTCTTTTAGCACAAATCATATGTAAATCTATACCCAAAGATTTCACTCTTGTACTAAACTTTCTGCCAAGAAATATTTGTTTGAAATATATTTTTACATTTTTAATAAAAAATTACAGCTGTCCCATGGAAATTGTCTACCACAATGCAACCTGCTATTAAAAACAACAGATATTTTGAAACGTGGTGATAGAGTTTTCATTACTTTCAGGAAAAAAGTGGTTAAATGTTTAATAAATAGGCAATAAATGGGAAATGTGTGATATTGCTTATGTACAACAGTTCAACAGCACAAATATGTAAATAAATAAGAAACAACTGTGGAGTATCTTTAAAAAAAAATTCTTGTTTCTGGAAATACTTTCTTTCACCGTGGATGCAAATCTACCATGCCACTTTAGAACTAGTAACAATGACTTGGGCTGCTTCAGGGAAGCTATTGGTATATTGGAGTATTATTCAGTAATGTATTATGAGAGAGAAAGAGAAATAAGAAATAGTACTGACTCCCCAGTCATTGCCTGGACCTCACAACTCTAAAAACACTAGAGCAAATTTTCAAATAGCCGTTATCTTTATAAACAGACCAAAGATTTGAGGTGTAAACAATTACATTCTCACCTGAGAAACTCTTAAAATGACTCTCTGTGACACAACAACAGTAGTATTTCACAAAGTATGCCTGTCTAGAATACACGAAGACAAGTTCAGTGATACAAACGATGAACAGTCCCAGTGCCAATACTGGTGAAATTGGCCTCTGAGCCAATCAGATTTGAAGACCTGAACTAACTATTATGGAACGATTTTCCGGACTATTTTCAAATAGAATTGCAAATTGTATTTTCAATTGCGTTTTCCATATGTGGACGCATAAATTGTGACATAATCCAAATGCAATTGCAAATCTTGCATTGCCGTTTGCATTTTCGCTTTCGCGAATGCACACTGACTGCCACATTTCAAATGAAAAAGCAAAGTCTATTTGCAACTGTATTTCCCATGTCTTACGAGTTATGCTGGGTCTTAACAAGTACAAGTGAGTGAGGTACGAAGACAGAAATTTGCCCTTCACATCCATGCATAATATGTGATTTTCTTTACCAACATTTAAGGCCATAAAAGATTTATTTCATTAAAAAACAGCTACTCGTTGTTATTTATGATTTCAATAATGCATGATAAACATTTAATTTAAACACGATTTACTGTAATCATTTGATTTCTCTTCAACAGGTTAAGTAGATAAAAAATGTTAATAAACCAAAATAACAAAAAAACAATTTGCCATGAATTGAAGTGAAATATGTTATAATCCAAAAATTACACTATAAAAATAATAAATACATATTAACCATTGCAAGTAGTTAATAGATCAAAGCAAACAAAATTATGACTTTACAAAACATGTTACCATACTTGGCTACACGTCACGTCACTCACTTTCAATTACTGTCTTAAAATGGCAGAATTTTCGTGAACGTTTAAGATTGTTTGCAAAACAATCCCATATGCTGTTCGGGCCCTGTTATATAGTACATACAACAGTACTGCTTTACATTCTTATGAATAGTTAGTATGTGACTACCTTGAAACTGATAATGTCTCATTTGATAATTGACGATAATAGTGTTCTGCTTTTGTCTGGTGTTACATTTCCTGAAAGCATGTGGCCGTAAGTTCCATCGTTATTAACATAGTGTAACAAATTGCTGTTTCCCGAAACTATTCTTCCCACAAACATTTGCAAACAGTGTTGCAAAGTTGTGTGGTTGAAACTACATCTCTCGACCTGTGGTTAGAAGCATAGTTTCTTCTTAGTATGATGTGGATTTAAATAAATCATGCTCTTGGACACAATAAGCAAGATAACATGCAGTACATTCTATATAGTCCATTCTATTTAAATATATATATACATTTCAACTGATATATTTCAGCATGTCAATCAGCACCATTCTTGAAGAGTGTGCATGTGCATAAATGCATAAGGGATCCAATAATAATGAACTGGAGAGCCGCAGGGGCATATGTCACAGCAGTTTCAGGACAGCAGCGCCAGGCCAGCAATCTCAGACTGGAAATTAGGGTGGAGATAAGAGGGAACCCACGATGAATCAAATACAGCAAAAATACAGTCATCAAAAATAGTGATATTTTCATCAGATGGCATGTTCATTACAGCAGCATCTTTGCAATATTACGTTGTGGAGAAAGCTGCTGACTGAGTGAACTGCATATATAGCCTACGCCGATTACATACTGTATGTTAACATGATTTAAAAAATGGGTATCTGTAGTTTTGTGTAAATTAACAATAATAATTAGACATTATTGTGATCTTGAAATGATTAAATACAAGAAATTATTACACCACCACTTGCGTGTGACGTCATTAACGACAGTCCTATATTGTTCAACCAGTGTGGTTCAAATGATGGATGTGCGGCCATGTTTGGCAAGCAGTCGTGACTAGTTAGTTTCTGCAATGCTAATCTGCAGAGTAGTAACGGAAGGACGCATCCTTGTAAGGCTGTAATTTTTGCCATGACCACAGGGACGGAAATATTTATGACATAGCCATGCACACTTACTAGACCATCTCATTCTAGCGTTTAATGTTGAGGACTACAGCCTTGAAGCCTCTGAAGAACAAAACCTACTACATTTATTTAGTAGCAAAAATTTAACAATTTTAACCAAAACATAATGATCTCTCAAATCCCTTATAGGTCTGTTAGGTTGGTTAGTACAGTTTACTGCAGAACAACTAATTTTGCTGGTGTGAAACAACACTGACAATTAAAGAGGCTGTCTCCGTATCTACGTCACTCAGAGAAACTGTCAATCACAGCTATCAATCATGACATTATAGCATCAAATATCTAAAACCAAACCTATTAGAAAAACAAACATACATTAGCATGATAAGAACTACCTAAAAAGACAGAAACCACTTTTTATTTTAAGTATAATTTGTTTGCAGTATAATAGAGTGCGAGATTGATGACCCTTATAGCAGCCAGCCACCAGGGGGCAATCAAAATATTTTGGCTTCACTTTTCAGGATGTGTTCGGCACACTTGGAATTTCTGCGTTGTGACAAAGGAAATTTTGTGAAGTATAGCTTGCAGCCCCCTCTGTTGGTGAAAATAATCACTACTAGTTATGCATCAGAGAAACAAGTTAGCAGCCATCTTTAGAATTTTGTCTTTGAACATCCATTTTTGCGGTAACTATATAGCATCGCTGTTGAAGAGTAATTAGCTGGCGAAGTGGATTTACATATAGTAGAGTTAACGAAAGTTACCATGTGCATTGTAATGTTCGGAGCACATGTCATAACAAATGTCAGACTGCCCTGATAGCACACGTACATCACGGAGACGCAGTGGCGGCTCCAGGATTTTTTTGTTGGGGATGCTAAGGGGGGGCTTAACAGTTCAGAGGGGTTGCTAAAAAACTAATTAAATTGAGAGAAAGTAATGAACGCCTAAACTTTAGCTATGAGATTTTTATATACAGCAGCTTTGAAAAAAGCATATTTAACTTTTTTCTGTGGTAGCCTATTAAACTTCTCATATGCCACTGTTATTAGTAATATAACTTCTGATGCCAACTGCCAAATATGACACTTACAAAGTAATACAATTTACGAACGCGTATAAAAAAGAGAGAAGGTAGCGATTTTGTTTTATTATTATTATTGTTTTATTTATTTATTTATTTATTTTATTTATTTATTTTTTTTTTTTTTTCACACACATATCTAGTAATTCTTTCTGACCATCAAGTGTCAGTAACTCTCAATGCCAACTGTTAGGAAAATATGGTCAATTCTAACCATTTACAATAGATAGTGCCTACAATTCATAAAACTATTTCCACACAGTGGCATACGGGCACACATTGAGGGCGGTAACCTCCCCGTGTTGAGTTGCATCGTATCATGTGTCAATGATAGCCAGAGATATTGTCAAAAGCATCAAAAATTGGCAATATTAAGAGGATTTAGCATTTCCATTTAATGCAAGTCTGTTACATTCTTCTTCTTATTAGGCCTATTATTATTATTATTATTAGATCACATTTATTATTAAATTACATTAAATTATTGTGGGGCAATAATTTCATGTACTTTAATAATAAATGTAATCTAATAATAATAAAAACTGCATGATGCGCTATGAGGATAATAAAAGATTAGGCTATTAGATTACTCCTCATTGAAAATGTTTTTAAATGTTTTTTTTTTTTAAACAGGTCTTATTAATTTATACAATGAATCAAAGGCCTATAATTAAAAAATGAACACTGCAGTCATCAATGAAAATTCAGAGCAGCTTTATTTCATGCACTGATTTTCAAAAACAACCTGTTTAACCCGAAATGTTTCTTCTCATGTTTTTCCGTTTTTCACTATACGAGCCACAAGAGAAATAGGACTATTTAGGGAATAATTTAAGACAGTTATATTCCGTTATCAGCATATGTTAAAGTAGATTCGTCTCTTGTTGTCTCAGAGAGAATATGCGCCGTTAATACAGTGTAAGCCATCAGTTTTTTTTTTTTTTTTACTTTCTCTATAGTGAATTGACTGACGTTCACCGGCATAACTCTTGCACAAAGTTTGCGCGTTGCTTGCTTGAGTTGCTTGACCCCTCCCCCATAATATCAGTTGTTTATAGGCCACATATTATGCACTTTTTTAGGTTTTTAATGTTTATTTTTCAATGTTAATGAAAGTGACACCAAGAGTTAAAAACAGGAAAATCATTTGGAAATCCTTGGGGGGCTGTGCCGGGGCTAAGCAAGTTTCTAATGGGGCTATAGCCCTGTCAAGCCCCGCCAAGCCCCGCCTAACTGCCACCACTGCGGAGACGTCTATTTGACGTCTTTGACTGCAAGACATAATTTTTAGAGTGTTTGCTCATCTGCAATACGTCTATAGAATGTTTCCTATATATCAGATGTCAAATAAACGTTTATTAGATGTCTTTAAGATGTTTATGATTTCGAATGTATGTAAAACTGACATCTTAAAGACATCTGTCAGATGTTTATGCACAGCAGATGCTAATTCCGTTCAAGCGATCTTTAACAGACATCTTGCAGATGGATGTGTTCTATTTGGGTGGGAAGATTTTAAAATGAGTGGTTCATTCATAAATTCGTACGACCTTAACTTTATGCTATGGAGATACAAACCGGAAGACAAAAGACAACCAGCGCAGTGCTGAAAAGGGGCGGGGCTATATATGGTCTGTAGCTGGTTTGAGATGAACCTCGCCTTACTTTGAAAGTAGATGAGAGTACTCGGCGAGACCAAAGATGGATATTGTGTCAGTCACACTTACATAATTTGTTCCTAATAAATTTAATGTCAACTCAGATTCTGTTGCTTTTATATAAAAATAAATATGATGTACATTGCACCCAGTTATTTAATTTTTATGACAACTATCGCATGTCCTACACAGAGATCTCATTGTTGTGGTGTTTGGGAAAATTCACGCATAATTTAAACACATAATCACATGATATCAGATATAAAAATGAACATTTTAGAAGAGAGTGCAACATCAAGGTTTTGAACCAATGAGCATTAAGCTGTGTCTTCAGCGAGTTGTTTCCCATCGCGCTTTTGGTCAGCGCAGTCTGGGAAGAGCAGCTGCACTCGACTGCATGGCCGACTCACTGTCGCGAAAGATTTTTGGCATATGTCAGCATGACATCAGAACAAGTCGGATGTCACTCGGACACATTTCTAACCGGCATGCATCTTGCGGGCATCTTGAGTGTCGTTGTGTATAAATCCAATTGGGGACAAGACACTAAAAATTGGGACTGTCCCCGGAAAACTAGGACATCTGGTAACCCTAAAGTAGCAGGCTGTTGGTTGGGCTTTTGTTTCACAGTTTGCAATGTATTTGCGGGCTGTAAAACGGGGACAGCTCTAGTCAGGGGTAGGACACCAAAAACTGGGACTGTCCCCAGAAAACGGTTAAAGGGATCGTTCACCCAGAAATGAAAATTATTTCATTAATTACTCACCCTCATGTCGTTCCAAACCCGTAAGACCTTCATTCATTTTCAGAACACAAATTAAGATTTTTTTTTATTAAATCTGAGAGCTGGTTGATCCTCCATAGACAGCAAGGGTCCTTCCACGATCAAGGCACAGAAACATAGTAAGGACATTGTTAAAATAGTCCGTGTGACATCAGTGGTTCAACCGTAATTTTAAGAAGCTACGAGAATACTTTTTGTGCACAAAGAAAACAAAAATAACGATTTTATTCAACAATTCGTCTCCTCCGCTTCTGGTTTTAGCTGTATCCTTTCTAGCCAGAACCCCAGAAAACACTAAAAGTGTCAAATAAAAATAAAGACTTATTCAACAATTTGTCTCCTCCTCGTCACTGTAGCGCCATTTTGGAGAGTAACGCAAACTGCGTACGCTGTTCTGTGTCAGCTGTGTGTCCACACAGATACGCTGTTTTCGTTGAAATCAAAGCATAAATAAGCGTAGAATACGTATCCGCATGGTGCGGCTGACACAGAACAGAATACGCAGTTTGCATTACTCTCCAAAATGGCACTACAGTGACCGGAGGAGACAAATTGTTGAATAAGTCATTATTTTTATTTTCTTTGTGTACAAAAAGTATTCTCGTGGCTTCATAAAATTCAGATTGAACTACTGATGGCAGATGGACTATTTTGATGATGTCTTTCATATTTTTCTGGGCCTTGACAGTGTTAATTACTTCGCAGTCAATGGGACAGTCACAAGCCTCCCGGTTTTCATCCAAAATATCTTAAATTGTATTCCGAAGACGAACGAAGCTTTTATGGGTTTGGAACGACATGGGGGTCAGTGATTAATGACAACATTTTCATTTTGGGGTGGAGTAACCCAGCAGGCACTGGACGTCTATATAACGTCAGGTTGACTTTGTACATGACGTCGGACAGACGTTGCATTTTGTTTGAAAATGAAAATCGGGTTGACGTCAGTATTTGACGTCAATCTGACATTGACTTAACGTTGGATTTTGGTTACACAACCTAAAAACAACAAAATATCAACGTCAGCTGACGTCGGTATTGGACATAATTTAACATTGACATTAGACGTTGAATTTACATTGAATTTTGGTCACCCGACGTCGCAACCGAGATTTAACCAAATATCAACGTCTTATGACGTTGTGTGCCTGCTGATTAGATCAGGTAGATGAGAACACTTCAGACTACAGCATAAGACGTCTGTAAATACGATGATTTATATCACAAATATACTTTCACGAATAAATCTATAAAAGCAATACAGTCTATTTTAACCGTAGCAAGATTTCGCGCCGAAACGGTCGAATCCGTTGCGTGGTGACGCAGGCGCAGCGCGGGGTTTCCCAGCCCTGAGAGCAGGGTCACCGCGCCCATCTCTGCTGTCTGATGGCCGCAGCGAGAGCCTGACACAGCGAGCGCAGAAGAGCCACTCCAGCAGCGGAGAAGCACGAGTGTGGGACGTACAAGAGAGGCCGAATTTGGACCGAGCGTTGTGTTGACCACATTTACTGCGAGGCACTTGCGTGAAGCTCGCGTTATTTGGGCCAGAATCGGCGCGGTTGCAGCTGTCGCGGCTGCGGGTTCGGGGAGTGCCGCTCTCCGCTGACGGACTGACTGACTGACTGTCTGCAGGTCGGGCAGCTGTGGATCTCTCCTCGCTGTTTACAGTAAATGATAGATACACAACGAACTGTCCCGACAGAACACAGGTCAGTGTTTATCAACCGCTTTCTCTTTAATGCTCGCCTGATTGGCTTCATTTGGCTGCTCTGGGGCCGCTGCTGGACTCCACACAAACACATATAATTGTGCCCTCGCGCCTGTCGTTAGGATTGTTTTTACAATATATACAGCAAATATCAACATTGAATCATTCCTAGGCCACATAAGTGGTTTAGTATGTGCTAACTTCCTCAAATCACGGTCATGTGGCAGAGCTGACTAGCAGCGCTCATAATCGCGCTCCTGTTTTAATATTCGCGATGATCGATGTTAGCTAAATGCTGTCAGGTGATTTCTGCTATAAGCGCAGCCATAGAAAACAGCGTTTTTGGCACGAAGCTGGACACTAAGTAACGTTTGGCTCTGTCGACGAATATAAATCCGTGTTTTTGAGCCTGCATTGGTGCATATCTGACTGCTCATGATGATGATGATGATGATGAAATGGACAGTGAAGATGGAGGATAAAGCCAAACTGCCTCCCGCATTTCACTTCATCATGGAGTCGCTCTGTTTGTGTATTTAACTATCATCTGTCTCTCCTGTGAAGCGTCGATGAAGCGCTCAAACACACCCGGACTCCGGCGTTATTTTCGGTTATGTATGTGTGATTGAAGTGTTTCAGTGTGCCTTTGATCGGTTTGAGCTGTGAGCCTGTGCTTTTAACGACCTTAAACGCCGGTTAATGGGATTTTCTCGATCTGTTTAACGTGTGTGTGTGTGTGTGTGTGTATGAGTGATTTACGGTTGCGTTCGTGGAGGAAATGTGAATGAGGAAGAGCAGCTCCAGTGTGTTTCATCACAGAATACACTCATATTGGTGTGATTGTATGTAACGCCGGTGTGTGTTTAAAGCGCATGATGTTGTGCTGAAACATGTACGCGGGAGCGCGCTTGTGTGTGTGAGCAGTGTGTTCATGTACTGAATGAATGAGTGTGTGTGTGTGTTCACGGCCTACAGCTGCTGCAGCCAACAAGATGGCGACTGACGAAGACACAGCCCTGCCTCACACACACTCTCATATACTGCTGAAAACATGACATATGCGCTCAAAAAGCATCTGTTATTATACAGCTGACGCTCTAAAATCACTTCTGAAACATTTATGCTCTCTCTGTCAAATATGGTTTATGTAAATCACAGACTCAGGTCCTGCAGAGCTAAGTTTTCCTCCAACCTGCCTGTAGTTTCAGCTATCTTGAAGACCTAATTAGCTCCTTCACATTATATTCGGTTTGCAGCTGAACTCTGCAATGAATCAGTCTTAATACTGAACACACACTATAGAAGTATTCCCACAGTCATGGAAATGAAGCTGTCATGGAAGTATTTCTTTAACTTAGTATATTAATCTGACATCAGTATCTTTCACTCCACTAAATCTGCCTGTATTATAAAGGCAATATATAGACAAAACGTTTCTGATGCCCTTTCTTTGCTGGTTTTGCACATCTTGGACAGCATAATCTGTTTCACAAACAAATGTTTCCTCCTATCAGCTGCTTCTTTTTAATGAGTTTGTCAAGAGACTTATGTGTTCTCTGATTGAATCATTTGAAAAATTAAGGCTTGTTCACACCGAAGTGAATATTCGGTATTTTAATTCTAATCAACAGCTGTTATTGTGTCTGTTCAGACGGAGACGAGCATTCACATGTAGTCCATGAGACTTGTTTTTATATTTTAAATATATATTTTTACTGTTTACTCTTTCTTCTGTGACAAGCGGGTGGAAACAGAAAGTTGGTAAGAAGGGAAATCTGCTGTATTTGTGCTTTTTTGTAAGTGCCACCTACTGTCAGAAAGTGAATGTGCTTGTTCATTTAGCATGTCTACTAATTTTTACACATTTTGCGCACAGAATTTTCATGCAAGTTTTTCACGGACAAAAGAGCTGATGATTGAATCTGGAAATAAAGCAGAATAACAGAAGAGGAAAAAAAGACTATTAGCCCTCAGATGCCATGTCTGTAATTTATAGCAAAAAATCTGGCATTAATTCAATCTTAAATGTGTAACTAAAAAGTTATTACTCTACCACCTGTGTGACATCATCAATCAATGTGGTTGAACGACCAACATGTGACAATATTGTTTCGTGAAACAGTCATGACTAGCTATTTGATTTCTTTAACAATGCTTTGTACTATGCTAGTTAAGCAGCGAGTTACGTCGTTGTGCGGGAAACACACCCCAGAATGTCATATGCTCTTGAATATCAGTTATATGTCTAAAATATCTTTTGTCTGTTTCATTTGCCCATCATTCACAAAATTTGACCCATGACTCTTACCAATAAGAGTTCAGGGCTCTCAGCTCTGTTTAACATATTTGACAGCTTGCATCAATTGTGCAAAAAAAAAAAAAAAAGTCAGACATCTGCGGATTTCATTTGAGCCTGCACATCCATCATATTTACAGGGATTTGAGCACATGAATCTGCTGTAAGGTGGGCTGCGCTTTGTTGCATGTAGCAGGGCTCTAGACTCATTCTTCCCACTGGTCACTCTTTTGCGACTTACTTTCTCAGTCGGTTGCATGAGCATATGATTTCGTCGCAATACATATATTTTTTTTCTTTTGCTACATCATGGGATTAATCAGTGCATGCTGATGAACTTTTATAATAGTTTATAGTTATATGGTAACAAAATGGTTAACATTCAACCCGTACTTTTTCATCAGTAGCCTATTATTATTTGTGATTTGAATTTTGTGAACGGGAGTTCCTCTTTTGCTATGATATAAGCTAGGCTTTGAATGCTTTCGAGTTCACCATCTTGTCACGTTTTACAAGAAAAGATAATTGTCTGTTTTACTTGCATCTATACACCTTTCACTTTTTAAGACTAAAACAAAGATGGATTTATTGTTATTCTTAATTAAAAAGCACAACAACAATAAAACAGTAAGCTACAATGACAAACTAGCTTGCATAAGGTTTATTAACAAAAACAAATAAGATGAGGCATGGCCTACACCACATGCTGTTTTATATACCGATTAATAAATTACAGAATGTTTAGCAAACACTGAGGAATCAGATACATAAATTAAAAAAACAAAAGAAAGCCTCCATAGCGTAACGTGAGGTAAACAGCAAAGATATCAAGCTTTTCAAAATGAAAACAAAAAGAAAAGTAAAACGAACTGGCTGTGGTGACAGTGCTTGCATGTTTGGTTTTTTTTTTCCACAAGAATATCAACATGTTTACCACCTCTGGTTTAAGAA
The DNA here is from genome assembly GCA_039654775.1 of Spinibarbus caldwelli. Taxonomy (NCBI): domain Eukaryota; kingdom Metazoa; phylum Chordata; class Actinopteri; order Cypriniformes; family Cyprinidae; genus Spinibarbus; species Spinibarbus caldwelli. Next base: position 2,235,707 of record CM077249.1, on the reverse strand, counting down.
GTGGTCTTTTACTTTACTTTAGCTTGAAAACCAAATCCTCCGTCCGCCATCGTTTCCTTAATATTCGCATCATTTTTTACCGTGCGCACCTTCGCACTAGTGCTAAACGCGGAGCGTATAAACCAGGCTCTACACCTGAAGCGCTCTCACTGACAGCGCCTCTCTTCACTTGATGAGTGAAATCTGACTCCTGCTACAATGTGCCGCGGCTCTGCAGCGCGTGCTGTATGGAGCAGACACTTTGGAGCAGCGCAGACCATGCACTCGCACAAATACGACCACGTCAAATTTGAACTCGCACATTCTCAAAAAATTGTCACAAATGCCACCATTTTGGTCGCAGTCTAGAGTAATGTGTAGTCTCTTATGTAACAAAGCGTCTGCATCAGAATGAAATAAAAGCCCTGCACACAGTCACAGGACACATTCACCTCATGAAAGACCGCAAACAAAACTCTCAGGAAACCTTTTTATTCATAATTCTCAAACCATCTAAAATTCTCCATGTGAGCTTGATTCATATCGCTGGTCCACAGGAAGTATGTCAAATATGGCGTGAAGTTCCTGCACTGTGACACTGTGCAGAAACTGCAGAGAAGAATGCTGCTTGTTCCCTTACGCCCATGTTTAGCAGAAACAAAGAAGAGAATATAAAGTGCATGAGCTGCTTAAAGGCTCAAAACATACTCTTGAACGCATGTGTAAGTGTGCAGCTCATAACCCAGTGTAATTACATGCTGCCTTCTCAGCACTGCTGCAAGGGGCTTCTAGAGGGGTTTGACTTAAATGTCTTTTTTTATGGTAATTTTCTCTTTCAGGTCAGCTACTGTCATGCTGAAACGGCAGTCTGAAGTGAATCTTGCTTAGGATCTTACCTGAATAAGAACACGTCGAGTTTAATGTCGGTGGCTATTGGCTTGTTATTGCAAGGCCGATGCGGTTCATTGGCAGTTCATTGGCCATGTGCTTGTTTCTGCACTCGAATACTTGCGCAAAGTATCTTTTCTGCCCTTAGAGTCAGAAGTATTCTGAATCTGCTCAAGTGAATGAAACATTGTGCTTTTCATACGACCTTTCGTTGACACTTCTGTGTTAGCTTTAAAATGTTCTAATTGGCATGATTACAAAGCAGAAAGTATGCAAAGCCTGTGAATATTTGTTGCTTTTGTTGTAATGCATTTTTTTTTTTCTTGATCTCTTTTTATCCCACTTCATGTTTTCAGCCGCAGCTCTGAATAGGATTAAATTGTTCCCATCTGTAGATAGAGGATTTTAGGATTATGGGTTTGGTCAGTGATAGTGCTGATTTGACTTGTGTCTGTTTTATCCAGCTGTCTCCACAGTTGACATGCCCTTTCAACATATTTGATCTTTCATAATGCTTAAACAAAGTTCATGCCACTGCATGCTGTCGTATACTGTAACTGTGGCTCTCATGGCATATTTTTGTTTGTGTCAGTATTTGTAGTTGCGTTATGTAATCTGTATAAATTACGAGGTCATAGCGCATCAGCTCATGTTTGCCTTCTGATGGGAGTAAATCAAAGCAGCCAGCTCACATTTATCTAAAGCAGGGTAACCAGCACTGCTCCTGCAGATTTGAGCTCCAAAACCAATCAAACACAACCTAAGCCACCTGATAAGGGTGTTGAGGATTTTGGGGCTTCTTAGTCTGTTGACTTCCTTTCGTACACATGCGAATACAGGAGACCAGAAACACAAGCTCATGTGAAGCTGTTTTTGGAGTAGATTGTATATAGTTTGTTATATTTAGAGTGGAAATGGTATGAAAATTTCATATCACGATTATAGTGATCAGAATGATCACGGTATTAAAATGTGCTGGAATTGTTCAGAAAGTTCTGATACACACACTGAAATCATTTCACCAAGTTTTATACCTGAAAAAAAAAAAGAATAAAAAATAAAATTAACAGCACTATGCACTTTCTGTTTGCATAAACATTGAAATAATAACATTTAAAAATGATGGCTGGGTTTTAAACCAACAATAAATATTGGTTGTGACTTACAACATGTGATCTATTAAAGGTGGGGTAAGCGATTTCTGGTAGCCAATATTGACATTTGAAATCACCAAAACAAACACGCCCCTACCCCAAAAAGGTCTCGCCCCTATTTTGATAGCTCTGCCCCACACATACGGCAACGATTTGTTCTGTGAAACAAAGCAAAACCAATGTTACTCACCTATCGAGAAGAAACAAAGCAACCTCGGCGTCCGATCGCAGGCCTTCCCGCTCCTTGAGTTCTCTCCAGCGCTGGAAAGCTGATCCGATATTTACACGGGTCCTACTTCTTGCCTTATCGTAACACCGTGTCTACACCGGACGCGAGCGGCACAGTGCGACAAAGTACTGTAGAGCTAATTATAATCAGTGATGCGGTCTACACTAGATGCCGCGACACGACAAATCCCCGACAGTAAACTGCTTACGCGTTCTATTTATGACATATTGACACAAATTTAAAATGATTTTCACTGGTCGCTTTGTCGTGTCCAGTGTAGACAGTTGTCGCGTCCGGTGTAGACACAGTGTAAGCCTTCTTTTGTTCCGCAGACGTTTTCCTCTTTTGTTTTTTTTTTTTTTTTATTCACCATCTCTATCTATCTGTCGTCATGTGCACTGATGAGCGCTCTCTCCTTGCATGAGTAGACACGTCCCTTACTGCTGATTGGCTACAAGTTTGTTTTGGTACTCGGCCCCAACTCATGTTCTAAAGCGTTTTTGAAAAAATGCATACGCCACCTTTAGCATGTACTACATGTGCAAATTAAGTTTTTGAAAAAAATAAAATAAAATGATAAACCTCACATTATAGGCATTTTATCTGCTCCATAAACAATTCTACCTGAGAATTCTTTATTTTAAGCTTTAAGCTAATGCTTTAGCATAATGGCTTGCCCCTGTCAGGCGCTTTGACAGATGCGTGTGCGTCGTCAGCGCAAAAACGTTCAGTTTATGGTCATATCCTTATCTGTAAATGTCACAAATTCACGCGAGCATTTCCATTTTCGCATAAAGTTCCGTCCTGACAGTCTGTGTTAAGTTTAAATCTTTACTGAATGAGTGCCAGCGCGGCGGGCACGTGAACGCGCATCAGAGAGGGATTAATATTCAGCGCAAAAACATTCATTGTGCTGAAATACCTGTTGTTGAACATTTAAATTAAGGTTTAAAAGTCAACACGTAGTGAACGTATTTTATGAGAGTAGGAACTGTAAAGGGATAACCGCGTATAGTTGTCTGAATAAAAATATCAGATGCTTCATAACCTCGTTTTACAGGATAAAGAAATTACAGTAAACGTGACTGACCAAAAAGTGAACACGTGTTCCTGCAGAACATTACTCTTACCTATTGGTTAACAAAGAGTTTGTGTTTTTATTCGTCTTTATTATATCTTAATTTTTGATGAAGAGATTTAAATAGGCTACAGTGCTTAACGAATTTACCTAAGGTTTATAACAAATTATGTAAGGGTTGTGCCACTGCTTAAACTAACAGTATTGGTGTTTACTAAAATAATTTTTTAGCTATCTGTATTGGTTAGTCCTCCAATATGTGTAAGCTCTTTGGTAACAGTAGGCTATTGCTATAATTATTGTTGTTATGAAAGAATGAAAGATCTATGAAAGATTTTTTCAGATACCCAATTACAGTCAAAAAAGTACCTAAACAATGGCAGCAAGAATGCATGCTGTTATGAAAGGCAGGAAGCCATTTTTTTTTTTATTATGTGAATAAATACTATTTAGTTGTTTCAGTTTGTTATTTGCCCAGTAAATGACAATAACATTTTTAGATTTAAACAATTCTTTGACAGATTCCTAAAATATTAGTGTTTTCTCTTTATTATGACAGGTGGTCTAATAAATTGTTAGGCACTGTATGTTTTCATAGCATTCAGCTGGCACATTTGTTTGAAGGACATTGGGCAGAATGTGGAAGTGTTTTTTGTCAATAAAAAAAAGAAGTAGTAGTAAATTTAGCTTTTTTTTAAAAAATCCGATTAATCGGAAAAAATAATCGGCCAACTAATCGATTTCCAAAATAATTGTTAGTTGCAGCCCTATTAGGGAGTGTCCTGAAACTCGCTCACGCGGACCAGGGCCAATTGCCGTCCTTAATGTTGAGGGCTGTTGCCCTGCTGCTGGTCTTGCAGCGCTTCATTCCAGTCCTTATTTTCCAGGCAACACAAAAAGTATGGTGTTAAAATATTATTTTCAGATTAAGGTATGCAAAATTATTTTGAACCCAACCATGAATAAGGGCAAAGTGTTTGCTGCTCTGCCACTGCTGAATCTGTAGTGTCAAGGCAAAAGAAATCACATTTCATGTAAAGTTGTGAATGTGAAGTTGCTGTCTGAATTGAATGTGGTGAGAAACAGGCAGCGTAGTGTAAAATACTGGCATGAAAGCACATATTTCTATTGCGCTGTCCTTGCAGGCAAACATACAGTGTGAGCAATGTTGTCTGATTCATGAACAAACGGGTTAGTTCTTTTAAGGAATTGTTCTAAAAGAGTTGTTGTTTTCAACCGGTCTGAACAGAGTGCCACATCCAACTCACTTGATAATGTAAGTTATCTTTACCGTCAGAGGAGCAATGGTGCAACCTTGTGACTCCTGTTTAACGTGAGGAGCTGCGCTCATGCAGACCAGTGTTGGCCCGTGCCGACATATTCATTTCCTCTCAGGTCGTTTGACTACAGGTCTGTTATCTGACGTTTATGTGCTGTTTTGAATAAGCAAAGTGGACCACAGAAGGACAGTACCGCTGTACAAGTCGCCTGTGCTACACTAATACGCTTTTGCATGTGAAAACGCATCATTTGCATTTGGAATAAAGGCTTTGCTTTCTGTTGATATTGCTAGTAGGGCTGTGTATCACCAGCAAAGTCACGATACGATACGTATCACGATACAGAGGCCACGATACGATACGTATCACGATACAGGACTGCACTGAATTTCACCTCAGACGAATTTAATAAAACAGCTGTTTATGAAACACTGCATATAGGGCCATTGCTAACTGAACAGTTGACCTCTGCATTATGAAGGGCCTCCATAACTGTACCACAGTACAATATATGGCATATGTTTCATGTTTACATTGGGCACTCTCCACCAGGTACAATATTCTGATTGTTTGCATCTTGTTTTTAAGCCCATAAATAAGAATGTAGGCCTACTCGTTCTAATAAATTTATATTGTAATGTACTCATTCTACTATATTAAAATCATCTTAACATTGCTGGTAGGTTATCATTGCACAAATCAACACACTCTCTACGTTAAAAAAAAATAAAATAAAAACTAGAAGAGTTCTAAACTAATGCCCTGTCGTCACTGTATCTCACTCACACACAGATCATGTTGTGCGCCCACACAGACATTCTTTTAGGCTGCCCCACAATTTTATCAATAAAATTTATGGCTTTATTTTAATGACAAATGTCGCGAGCGCATTATTACAAGGCAAGAGCGCATTCATGTAATACGAGCGCGCGAATTAAATATACAGCTTCACTGTTAATAGAGAAACACGGCAAAACGGTGGTAATTCTTACATACACAGCCTCTCTCGCTCTCTCTCTCTCTCTCATAAATGAACACTTGATAAATTACACTTTTCTGATAATAGAATATTGAAATGGAGATCGCTAAACTGCAAACTATGTTTTCAGAAAGCAAGCACGTTTGTCCACAGTGGCGTGAGAGCGCGTGCATAAGTTTGCCAGATTGACAAAGACAAGTAACACACTAAGCAAATATTTCCGTATTGCGCAAATGTGAAGCTCTGTTTCGGGGATTACATCTCTTTATATCAGGCAACCCCCATTGTGTTCCTCGGTGGCCAGATTAAACCTTGTTGTAGCCTGTATTATGCTCTATGCATTATTTTTTAGAAACCTTGCACTTTTCTACTGTATTTTAAAAGGTGTTCTTGTGTTCAAATTAAGCGCGGTCCACTGCTGAACACGTGCCACAATATCGATACAGGGCCAGCTGTATCGATACTCGTATCGTCAAATTTCTGTGACGATACATCGTCGTATCGATATTTCGAACACAGCACTAATTGCTAGTGTAATAAACGATAGAAGAAATATGCCCGAACTTAATGCAAAGCTGAGCAGCTGTCATGATTTGCTTTGTGTCATGTGGTTGTGTTCACTATAGAGAACGTCAGTTTCCATTAGGATTTCATAAGTCTTCAGTCGAGTCTTGACGATTGAACCAAAATAAGGCAGCTCCAGATAATTCACATTACAAACTTTAAATTGAAGCAAAAGGCAGTCTTACAAGACAGTGAACTGCAGTTCAATGAGGGCATGCTTGTCCTGCTAATGCGTCATATTTGATGTATACACTGTATGAATCCATACAATATGATATGAAGTTCAGTCATTGAGTATGAAAACATGTTTGATTGTCAAATATTCAGATACAAATAAACTGAAGTAGTTTAGTGATAGTGTAGCACTTAGACTTAATTATGACAATGCTTCATAGGAGTGGACAGATCTTTAGCTCTGGTTTGTATTTTCATGGTACAATGACAACTTTGGTGGGTAGTGCTTAGATCTTCACTAGGAATTTGGCAATGAAACCTTATTTAAAGGGGTCATGAACTGAGAAACCAAAATTCCTTTGATCTTTTGACATAAGAGGTCATTGTACTATAAAACATCCTGTAAGTTTTAGAACTCAAAACTTTGTCATTAGTCTAAAAACAGCTTATATTGAAGTCAGTCTGACAATGACAGCTTGTGGAATGTTCTACTCTATGATGTAATAGTGTGGATAAGCACAGCCTCTGCAGATGATGATCAATGCCTGCTTCTACATCACTGCCTGTTTAGCCCTGCCCACCAATTCACGCATGTAGTGTTTACGAGAGAGGCGAACGCGCAGGTCTACGCAGAAACCAAACGATAAAGATGGCTCTGAAGACGACAAGACGCTGTGCAGTGCCAAGTTGTGGAAAAACACAGCCTTTGCATTGCCTTCCTTCTGATCCCAACCTTAGGAAAGAGTGAATGTACTTTATTTTTAATGAAGAACCATACCGCGCCAGTAAGAGCTTGGTCCTTTGTTCACTTCATTTTGCCTTGGATTCGTTTACAAACAAGGCACAATTCAAAGTGGGATTTTTAGAAAGATGATTAAAAGAAACTTTAGAAAGAAACTAAAAGACGATGCTGTGCCAACTATATTGGATCCGACAGTAATGTCGCAACACACAAGTGTGAGTAACTGTTTTTATTACGTGGTCACTATTGCTTTGTCTGTTAAACAGATCGTTTGATATATATTGAGTTATTTATGTGTTTTTAACCTAAATCAGAGCAGCGTCCATCTGTGAGGAATGTACGCTGTCAAACATACACAACTATTAGCCAATCATAGCAGTGTGCGTTTATTTCCGAGTATACAATCTGCCACGCCTATTCAGACAGAGCGTTCTGAGGGGGGTTAAAACAGGACTAGGGTTGGGAATTGAAAATCAATTCCAATTCCAGAATCGGATACTTGTTGTAAAATTAAAATTTCAATTCCACCTATCAATTCCTGTGCGCATCTTTTTTTTAGGTGGCGAAAAGGGGCTGTTAAAAATTTGTTTGTCTTTGAATCATTCATTCAAGAGGTTCATTCAAAAACACTGATTCATCCAGTAATGAAACAAGTAAATCTTGAGAGAGTCATTGAATCACTCCATTCATAAATTCCATGAGTTTTCATTTAGTTGTCTAATATTTTTTTTCTTCAGAATTGTGAAAGAACTGCAACGTCCATTTAAAAAAAAAAAAAAAAAAAAGTCTTAATTTATCCAGAATTGTGCAGCTCTATTTTGCACGTAAACAGCTCTTAATCGAGTCCGGTTTTTATGTAGCTGGCTGATTTTTGTTCATGATATTCAGCAGCAATTAAATGTTTTGCTAAAAGAGACACAGAATAAATATGTTTGATATCTAAATGTTTCACTTCACTTTTTTTTAACCACATTGGAATTGAAACTGGGAATTGATAAGAATTGGAATCGATAACCGGAATCAGAATTGGAATTGATCAAATTCAAATGATACCCAACCTTAAACAGGACAGAAAATCGCCTTTTACTTCTAAATTGTGTTTTTTGATGTAAAAATCTTGATAACATTATAAGTGGACCCCAGAGAATAGTACAAAATAAAAAAACAGAGGCAGTTCATGACCCATTTAACAATGCATTTGAAATCGCTCTGAGCTCACAGGACATCTGTCTTCAGAATTGATATAGTTTCTGTGTAGAGGAGGTCCTTTAAGTCAGCTATATAAAGATGTTGGATGTGCAGTGGAACGGCCGTGTGTTTCTGGAGTGTCTTCATAGCAGTTTCAGGAAGAAATGTCTGTGACAGAGTGGAGTGTCCAGAGAAACCGGTTTGGTCAGAGGCAGGTGGCACATTTGTTTGCAGGAATGATCTGAGCTTGACAAGATCTGACTTAGTCCAGACAGCTGATGTTAAACGTGTTGTATTCTCGCTTGCAGTAGTCCAGTGGTAAATGGAAATGACGGACAACAGAAATGGTATGAGAAATTAGCTGCATTCCAAAGCCTCACATGACCTTTCTTGCTTAGTATTAATTGTACAAAAGGCTTTCTTCCAGCTTTTGTAAGTGTGTAAGATCCTGTTGGTATGCGAGTTGTGATTGTGTGAGTGACGTTCAGCTTTGATGTGAAACGGATCCGATGGACTCCTCACTGCTTTGTGTGGCATTACGCAGATATCAGGCAGGTAAGAACAGACTGACTGAACTGTCACTTGCCCACATAGGCTAGTCATTAAAACATGTATTCCTTTATCTAGGGCCCCATGAAATCCATTTTGTTTTTCCCAAATATAATCGTTTAATTAATCAAAAAGCTTGTTAAATAAATTGGAATCATATATATATATATATATAATATAATATGTATATGTGTATATGTATGTATATATGTATATATATGAGACCAGAGGAAGCAAAGTGAAACTATGGCTTTGAAAGCCCTCAGTAATGACTGAAATCACTTGATAATGAAATTACATTTAAGTGCAAGAATCTGAATAATTATGAAAACAATGTTTTAATAGAAAGTATATTATAAATTCCTTGTGCGCCCACGTAGAACGCATCCACACTGGAATTATACACTCTGACTAGCACGATTAAGTTCATTTTTGGATTTGTTCTTTAGAGCAGATGTAAGTTGTAGTTTTAGGTTTATGTTGTTTATAAGTGATTAATCTTATAGGAATGTGTTTGGTTAAAAGGATAGTTCACCCAAAAATTTAAATTCTGTCATTAATTACTCATTAATGTCATGGTACTGTTGTGAATGGCAGCAGAGACTGATCCGGACCAGAAAAGAAGAAATTGTTGAATAAAGTCGTAATTTTTGTTTTCTTTGCTCACAAGAAGTATTCTTGTAGCTTCATAAAATTACAGTTGAACCACTGATGTCACACATTTTAACGATGTCCTTACTATGTTTCTGGGCCTTGAATGTGGTGGTTGCGTTGCTGTCTATGCAGGGTCAGAAAGCTCTCAGATTTCATCAAAAATAACTTAATTTGTGTTCCAAAGATGAACAAAGGTCTTACAGGTTTGGAACGACATGAGGGTGAGTAATTAATGCCAGAATTTTCATTTTTGGGTGAACTAACCCTTTAATGGGAGTTACACATGCTGACTAGCATGTAACTTCAAGTTCAGTTGTGCATTTGTGTTGTTTTGAGTAGATAAATATAAGTTGTAACATTATACTTATGTTGTGTATTTTTCTGATTAATCTCATATAGGATGCATTTGGATGAGGTAATTGACACGCTAGCAAAGCGCTACAGTTCACAGGTGTTCATTCACTCTTTAGCTTTAGCTCACACAGTTGAAAAGGAAATGCCCAACATTATTGACTTTTATTATGATTGAATTATTTCAAACTATCATGCTGCTTTTTCAGAAACGTAATAACTAGCAGTGTTATTTTTCCCATCATATTTTCATCAACAGTATGTTTTATTAAAATAGTTCCATTGTCATTTCACCGCAGTGAGCAGTTACTGTAATTAATGAATTGTTTTTACTGAGCCTTCAGTACTCGAAAGGAAGAAATGACAAAAAAATCATATACATGTGATTTTATGCTTTGTAATATTATATAAAATATAAAGGTAATCAACTCTTGGAAGCATCAGTAATGCTGAGCATTATAAAATAATGTTTGAAACCCTTTCCCATCATTTCCAGCAAAAACCTTTATGAATTTAATAGTTGCCGAAGCTTTAAGCTTTTAGTTTCTAGCTTTTATTGAAAAAAAGAAAACATCAAGGATTTGTCTCATAATAAAAACTGTCGTTGAAAAATACACATGTATAACGTGTATATTCTAAAATATGTTTGTTGCTGAAGATAAAGCATATAGTTTTGTTGTTGTTGTTTAATTGTGAAATCAGTGAAAATATTTGCTTGTCAAGGATAGAGCTCTGAACAGTACCAACCCAACTGTACCAGCAGCAAAAACTTATGTAAAGAAAAATCTGTGACTGCTCTGTAGTGCTGTTTTCATCATAGCATATTGTGTGTTGTCTTATGTTATTGTGGTCACTGTGATGGCTTAAAATAGAGCAGACTTGTGTTAGTGGTCTTTAATGGCCCGTTAATGGACATGCTGGCAAAACGATTCTTCCTATGTCATTCTGCTCAACCACAAGTGAATTCACCAGAATCTCTTTCGGTACGCCATGTGACCTACATACTTATACAAGTGCACTTCCCTTCAAATCCAGCTCAAACATACATCACAAATGTCCACGAACTACACTAACTGTCAGAGCCTTTTGTCAACTTTATTTAAGTCTTCATCACTGAATGAACTACATCTCTGCTGTACTGATTGGTGATTGTATTAAACCCACAACAGTGCTGCCCATGTTTAGTGGGTAAAATAATTTGCATTGAACTAAAAGAGGAAATGGATGCTGTGCGATCAGGCCATCTTGAGATCGCTGTTGACCCTCTACATGCTCCTCTGCTCAAAAAAAATAAAAAACCTCAAGAAAAGGGCAAGTGTGTACTAACCAGTATTGAGTAATATTATGCATACACTCAGAAAAATAAAGAAATTTATTTCTGTTTTTCATCTGATTGATTTCACATCTGTTTTGACTCTGCATTAAAATATAGGTCACATTTGTGGATGACACAAACAGAATTTTTGATAGCTGATGTTGATATCTTAGAAACCCGGGTGGCTGATATGTGGTATTAAATATATAGTAAACACATTAACACAGGGTTCCCATGCTTCTTGAAAGTACTTGAATATCAGACACAAGGATTCAAGGCCTGGAAAGTACTTGAAAACAAATATAGGTTTTTGAAAGTACTTGAAATAAATCTGAAATTTTGTTTAGTAGAATGGTGCCATTTCAAAACTGTTCCTATATGCGCTGTCAAAGACAAAACGAAACAGTGCTAATGATTGAGGTGGAGATGGGGCAGCGCAAGAAAAAATCTTTGCATGCGAGCTGATGCGCACATTGCGCAGCCCTGCATGAAGCTATGGAGAAGCAGTGCATTTGCAACTGAAAACTACTGCGTGCGACTATGAAAAAATATTTAGGAGCACCAGTGCAAATGACACAATCAGCATATTTGTGTTTGCGCTGAGGGGAGCTTCAAAGGTTTCTAACGTACTTGCAACGTCTTTTTGCTGCGGTGAGTAGACACATCTGTTGATTCCTTGAACACAATGTTAATCAGAATCCACTCACTGCTCAAAACGCCGTTTTGTTCAGTGCTGAGTTCTGCAAGCTCATGAATCCTCTCTTTATAACAAACAAAGTGTAGACAGGGTGTAAATAATTCATTGTGTAGTGTAGAGAGCTGCGTTGATTAAAGTGGAACTTTGCAATATCGCGACGAATGAAGGAGAGTAACAGCTTTTAATGATTAAGGGAGTTTGCAAACGAAATTGATTTAATACAACAGTTCGTTAAACAAGTGAATATTAAGTGACTTGCATTGTCTGAACAATAGGCCTATTGCCTGATTTTGCTCTATTTCGTCAACGAAAATAGTTTCAAACAAAGTCACAGCTAAGCCATCTCCATTCAAACACAGCGTTGTTTTGTTTATGTATGAATGGGCATTTTTAAACGAATCTGATTCAATTACCCATTCATAAAGACAGTCACTTGCTTCGTTCCTGAATGAATCAGCCGTTCGAACGAATCAATTGAATGAATGGTTCATTGATAATATCAGTGACTTGCCGCCACCTACTGGCAGTTTTACTTTCACTTTAAAGTATCTTTTCTGTCATTTAAATCATTTAATATTTCTATATTCAATTCAATTCAAGTTTATTTGTGTAGCGCTTTTCACAATACAAATCGTTGCAAAGCAGCTTTACAGGAAATTAAGTTTCTACAATATATTTATATATTGTAGAAACTTAATATATTTAACTTGTGGCGAAATTTGGTAGTTCTGTATGTTGTCTGAGGGTTGGCATCATCTGAGGTCCTCTGAGGGGTTGGTATAATCTCTTCTCAGGTGTTTGGTCATCTCAGATCATTTAAGGGTTGGATCCAGACTGAAGCTCGTGTAATTCCTAGTTACCCCGTGGCAGAAACAGAGAAACAAATAGAGAAATAATTAGCGTAGCTGCTGTTCCATCCAAGCAAAAATGATTTGTTCAACCTAAGCTGAAGATCAATAATGTGCGTTTGATCAGATAGAACTGCAGTACAAGATTATGAGATGCATTATGTGAATGCTTGGCTAAAGAGATGTCTCTTTAATCTAGATTTAAACAGAGAGAGTGTCTGAACCCCAAACGTTATCAGGAAGGCTATTCCAAAGTTTGGGAGCCAAATGTAAAAAAGCTCTACCTCCTTTAGTTGACTTTGCTATCCTAGGTACTACCAAAAGTCCAGAGTTTTGCGACCTTAGGGAGCGGGATGGATTGTAGCGTGGTAGAAGACTAGTTAGGTACGCAGGAGCTAAACCATTAAGGGTCTTATAGGTAAGTAATAATATTTTGTAACTGATACGGAACTTAATAGGTAGCCAGTGCAGAGACTGTAAAATTGGAGTAATATGATCATATTTTCTTGACCTGGTAAGGACTCTAGCCACTGCGTTTTGGACTACCTGTAGCTTGTTTATTGAAGATGCAGGACAACCAGCTTGCAGTGCATTACAATAGTCCAGTCTAGAGGTCATGAATGCATAAACTAGCTTTTCTGCATCAGAAACAGTTAACATGTTTCGTAGCTTGGCAATGTTTCTAAGATGGAAGAATGCTGTTTTTGTAATATGGGAAATAGACAAGTTGCTGTCTAATATAACACCCAGATTTTTGACTGTAGAGGAAGTAACAGTACATCTGTCTAGTTGCAAATTATAATCCAAGAGATTCTGTGTACTGTTTTTTGGTCCAATAAGTACTATCTCTGTCTTATCTGAATTTAATAGGAGAAAATTATTGGTCATCCAATCTTTTACATTTTTAACACACTCTGTTAGCTTAGACCATTTAGAAGTTTCATCTGGTCTTGTTGAGATATACAGTTGAGTATCATCAGCATAACAATGGAAACTAATCCTGTATTTTCTAATAGTATTACCAAGGGGCAACATGTATATTGAAAATAGCAGAGGACCTAGGACAGATCCTTGTGGTACTCCATACTTTACTGGTGATAATTGAGATGACTCCCCATTTAAATAAACAAAGTGGTAGCGATCAGACAGGTACGATCTAAACCATTTTAAAGCCTGCCCTTGAATACCTGTATAGTTTTGTAATCGATCTATGAGTATGTCATGATCTATAGTGTCGAACGCAGCACTAAGGCTGCGTTTACACTGCAAGTCTTAATGCACAGATCCGATCTTTTGACCATATCCAATTTTTTTTGGTCCGTCTGTTTACATTCACTTTAGACACGACTGGTATCCGATATCTGTGTTTACATTACCGGTAATTCCCACCCAAAAGGATTGTCTGCAGTGATCGCTTTACTATGCACGTGGTATAGACCCTCGGGTTTTAAATGGCCGTATTATTAAAATTATTTATATAATTCACGTCAAATGGCCATTATTATTTGCCAGCATGGACAACGGCTGTCATGGATGCTTTTCAGCACAAAATCTGACTGGATAAAGAGCGGAAAATAACGGTAATTTTAATTTGTAAGACTATTTTATCTACAGCTTGTTAGAGGTAGAATTATTTAGTGAAATAAAGATGATATTTATTGAAATGAGCGAGAGAGAGAGAGAACGAACGAACGCATGCATGCACCCACGTGCGAGCGAGCGAGTGATTGTGAAGCATTGCAAACAAGCTTGTCGGTTTAATTACAAAAACTGCTAAGTTATCGCCTGAGAAATATAATGTAGCTTTTAGCTGTTGTATTTTCAAAATTCATGGGGCGGGGGTCGAAAACCAGCTCCTGAATGTGAAATTTTTTTACCTATAAAAAGTTTCCATCTCAATAAAATGCAAGTGCATACAGCACGCCGGCATTAAAACACCATTAATAATCTTTATGAGCAAACGTGTCGCCCTCGCATTGGGAGTTCTGTGGAGAATCGGATATGTGTGTGTAGACGTAGGTCGGATGTCCAGATATCGGATATGTATATAATTTAAAACCACATTTGGAAATGGCTCAGATCGTATATGAAAAAATCGGATCTCGTGCGGATTTTTGTGTTTACACGCATGCATCAAATTCCGATCTGTGTCAGATGTGGGCAAAAGATTGGATTTTTTTCTGCCAGTGTAAACGCAGCCTAAGATCAAGTAAAACTAGCAATGAGATGCAGCCTTGGTCTGACGCAAGAAGAAAGTCATTTGTAATTTTAACAAGTGCAGTTTCTGTGCTATGGTGGGGCCTGAAACCTGACTGAAATTCTTCATAGAGATCATTTTTTTGCAAAAAGGAGCACAATTGAGCAGACAACTTTTTCTAAAATTTTAGACATAAACGGAAGATTAGAAATGGATCTGTAATTTGCTAGTTCACTAGGATCTAGTTGTGGTTTTTTAATAAGAGTTTTTTAATAAAAGGCTTAATAACCGCCAGCTTAAATGGTTTTGGGACGTGACCTAAAGATAACGACGAGTTAATAATATTGATAAGCGGTTCTTCTGCTACAGGTAACAACTCTTTCAGAAATTTAGTGGGTACAGGATCTAATAGGCATGTTGTTGGTTTAGATGCAGTGATAAATTTATTTAGCTCTTCCTGTCCTATAGTTGTAAAGCACTGCAGTTTTTCTTTGGGTGCGATGAATGAAACTGAAGTACTAGACGCTGCAGAATCTACATTTGTTATTGTATTTCTGATGTTATCTATCTTATCAGTGAAGAAATTCATAAAGTCATTACTATTAAACTGTGAGGGACTATTTAGATCGGGCGGCGTCTTGTTATTTGTTAATCTAGCCACTGTGCTAAATAAAAACCTTGGATTGTTTTGGTTATTTTCTATTAGTTTGCGGATATGCTCTGCCCTGGCAGCTTTTAAAGCCTGTCTATAGTTGGACATACTGTTTTTCCATGCAATTCTAAAAACTTCCAAGTTAGTTTGTCTCCATTTACGCTCAAGTTTACGAGTTTCTTTCTTGAGAGAATGGATATTACTGTTGTACCATGGCACAGTACGTTTTCTCTAACCTTTTTCAATTTGATGGGCACAACAGCTTCTAATGTATTAGAGAAGATAGTGCCCATGTTGCTAGTCATTTCATCTAGTTCATGTGTATTTATGGGTACACAGAGCAGTTGAGAGAAATCAGGCAGGTTTTTTCTGAATCTATCTTTGGTGGCTGGAACAATAGTTCTGCCGGACGATAACGCGGAGCCATATAGTTAATATCAGTAATACTCAGCATGCACGATACTAGGAAATGGTCAGTAACATCATCACTTTGAGGTACGATATCTATGTCAGTAAGATCAGTTCCATGCGTTATAATTAAATCTAGCGTATGATTAAAACGATGAGTGGGTCCAGTGACGTTTTGCTTGACTCCAAAAGAGTTTATTAGGTCAGTAAACGCAAGTCCTAATGCATCATTTGTATTATCGACGTGAATGTTAAAATCTCAGACAATTAGGGCTTTATCAACATTAACCAATAGGTCTGAGAGGAAATCTGCGAATTCTTTTAAGAAATCTGTATATGGCCCTGGCGGTCTATACACAGTGGCCAGAGCAAGAGATAGGAGAGATTTCTTTTGCATATCTGACAGTGTAACATTAAGCAGAAGTAATTCGAATGAGTTAAACCTGTATCCTGTTTTCTGGGTAACATTGAGAATATCACTATATATTGTTGCAACACCGCCGCCACGACCAGTCTGACGGGGCTCATGCTTATAACAGTAGCTTGGTGGAGTAGACTCATTCAGACTAAAATTCTAAATTGTATATTTAAAACATTAACCTCAACATGAAGTTATGAATTTAATTGCACTCATATGGGACCTCTGAGCCTCATTAAACCATCTGAAAATACACCTACAAGCCACTTTTGTGTTCTTCTGTGCCACCTCTGTAGTACAAATTATTTTTTTTAATACTGATTTCCTTTGATTGGTAACTTATTCTACTTGTTATATATTTTTGTTAATTTGACAGAAGATGACATACTTTTAATAAAGTTAGAAAAATGCCATTACAAAGGTAAAAACAAAATTCCCTGTAAATCATTTTAAGGAATCAAATATTATCTCATAATGGGAAGGCTAATATTTGATCAGAATTTTTGATTATTGATTAGAAGGTGCTCCTGAAATTTGACTCTGCTCCTAATTATTAATATTTTTTTATTCAAAAAAAAAGTAAGCGTAGAGCCCTGTTTAACCACTGTTTATTAATTTAAAAATTGAGTAATTCTTTCAAATTTAAATTTTTTACAAGAATTACAGCAAAAACCAGTCTGATGCAAGAATCTATATTTTTTATCAATATTTGAGAAATTCAAATTTCTTTGAACCTCTTTGAACACAACTGCTCAAAATGGTCTAAATTTATGAAACCTACACATTCAAAACCTCATTACTCTGAAATTTTTAATGTAAATGTTAAGTGTAAGTGAAATGTTAAGTACTGTAAGAGGTCTTTCATGATGCTACATATGCTGGGGTGTGAATTTGATAGGTCCTTGATATAAAATAAATGGTGCTTTAAAAAGTCCTTGAATCTTGTGTTCATGAAAGAGTGGGAACCCTGTTAATAATACGTTTTCTGCAATGAAATTAGTTTATTTATTTATTTATTTATTTATTTTTTGACATATTTACTTTAATTAGAAATAGAAAATCTAAAAAGGAATCCATTTGAAAAAATTATTTAAACTCAATAAAATGTGAACAAAATAAGCAGATTCATACTAAATGCACTAAACAGTGCATCTAACAGCTGAATTCATCAAAGTTGGCGACATTTAAAGACTTGCATTATAAGGCCATCATATCGGTTGGCCAATATTAAAATGCAATCTTTGTTTTTTTTTTTTAAATTTATATCTTATTAAAAATCTTTTTTTTTTTTCTTTTATATGCACCAACATCTCACAATAAGGAACAATATTTATCTTATTTATATGTATATGAAAATCCCATATGGTGACTTCAGTGAAAACATTTAAACGATGGCAGACAGTCAGTGTTTACAATCGATTTGTTTTAACACACACTTCAAAATAACTTAATTTGTGGAAATTCACTATTTACTATTTTGTTTTCTTTGAGCTCTAAATCAGAGTATGCTATTAAAATGGTGCACAACTGACCTGCTGACATGATCTATAGGAAATCAATACATTATCACTGCATAATACTACAAACATTTGATATACTCATCACTCAAATCTAGTAACCCCAATGAAACACTAGTCACACATCAGTGTTTGTGTCAGTTTATTAGTGTGCACTATTTTGGTATTTTGGTGCATTGCATGGGGGCCTTTTTATGTACCAGCTTGTGCAAACTCTCTGTTCTGTGATCATGTCTGTGTGTTGGTGCAGATCTTAGCGCTGCACATCCTCTACAGTGGCAACTTATAAATAGATGTGCTATTGACAGCGCAGGAAAACTCTCACTACTGGACGTGTGTCGTCCGGCCTCTAATGTCCGTCTGTTAGTTCGTCTTCCCTTCTAAAGAAACCCTCATTCACAGCCATGGGATGCGTCTGTTATTAGGTTGCTGTGGTCTGTCGTTGTGTATTTGGTAACTTGTGCGTAGCTTTAACTTGAGGATGGAGGCCAAGTGATGACGCTTATGTTTGTTTGAAAGGGCAGAATGGAGTCAAAGGATCAGGCTTTTAAGACATGCCTTCCAGCATCTTCGTCATTTCCGTCCTCCTCCTCCTGCATTGTCCGTCTGTTCGCTGCATGAGCTGCGGCTGCTGCTGGAGTGTCTCTTAGAGTGCTGTTAAATATTGCATGCTTTGTGCTCCGCGAATGGCTGCAGGCGCATGCTGTCAAAAAAACACAAACACACACACAAAGCACTCAGGCCTATTCATTGTGTGCATTTATTTGCCGGACACTCTGTGCTTCATACAGTTCATCGCTTCAGGCTACAGATGGACACAAAGAGCTGTGAGAGAGATGACCTGTGTGGTGTCCAGTGGCGGCACTCTGAGAGAATGGACGTGTATTCAGAGAGCTGAGGGGAAATCATCTCATTTCAACCTTTGCCATCAGAAGCCCATTTTACTTTTGGATTTTGCTCTGAAATGAACAGTTTCGCCCTTACAGTGATGCACTGTTTTTTTGTGGTGTTGTGGCTAGGCCTGCTTGGCAATAAATAATAACCCTGACGACTTCCATCCATTTTTCAATATTTTTTTTTTTGCAAAATTTTCGGTTACACTTTATTTTAAGGTGTCCTTGTTACAGTGTAATTATACATTTTTGTATGTACATATTATTCAAGTACTGAGTAATATTAATTAACTATATGTACTTACTGTATGGTTAGGGTTAGGATTAGGGTTTGGTTTAGGATTACTTGCATGTAATTATGGGTTAACCCTAACCCTAAGTACATGCAACATGTGTAACAAGGGCACCTTAAAATAGTGTCACCAAATTTTCTCATGAAATACTTGTTTTTAAAATATACTTTATTTGTGAAAAGTAAATGACAAGAAGTTATCAGTGATACAAATGTCTGAGTCCAACATAAATTCTGCCCAAGAATGGCTAGTACAAATTACAATTGGGAGTGCTCTTGTATTATTTATTTAATAATTAAAGTACAAAAAAGATCTCTCTGAACTAATGCTGTAAACCAAACAAGAATGCTCACATTTGGTATATTAGTATATTAAAGGTTAAAGGTAAAAAAAAAAAAGTATTTACATAATCGTTGTTAACCAATGACACATTGTTTCAGCCCTAATTGTGACAGTCGGTCATTAACATCAACACTGGATCAGATTTTTGCCTCATTGACCAATTAGTAGTAGATCAAGGTGGGCTCTTTGATTTGATGGCCAATAAATATCACAGAGTTTAATTTAAATACAATAAATAACAAGTATAACATCAATTCGATGACATTTATATTTCATATTTACAAATTTCAGATTAAGGTGTAAAAACAGATTCATGCATTAGAAAAAAATTGCTAAACTTTTGCTGCCATTGAGGTGAGACACTTAGTTTGGTGGTCTAAAAAAACATGCATGAGCATGATCAATTGATCAATTTACATGTTACTACATAGTAAAGACACTTCAAATTTTTTGACTTTAAGGAGTAAAGACAAAAGAAAAGAAAAAGAAAAGAAAAAAGGAAAAAAGTTAAAATATTCTTTAAATAAAGTTAATTATAGCACACAAATCCGTTCAGGAGGGTTAGACTGTTTTTAATTCAGTGTAGACCAGCATTGTGTTACCCAAATTAATAAAACACACAGAGGTGAGCATATAACAGTAATCAGTCATGTCTTTGGGCATCTGAATGTGTGTGAGCAGCAGTGTGTGTGTGTCTTTGTTCTAGTTTTGCAGCTCACCCCACCCTCCATTTCCTGTTTGTAACACATGCTCTCAGCTGACTCTGTGTCATGTGACGCACTGCCGTGCCATATCTGAACAATCGATGCACCGGCCTACAAATATCCATCTTCCATCTGCAGTGCATGCTTTTCTGTCATAAATCGGACAAAAAAAAATGGAAATTCAAAGCTTTGAAACAAATATAGTGAGTGTATCTGCGTAGGCTATGATGTGGGAAAAAATGGGTTAAAATATAAACATTACATTCTAAAACAACAACAACAAAGCAACTTCTTTTCCACGGTTTAGTAGAGGTTAAAATCACTCAATAAAAGTGATAATAAAGATAAATAAATGTACAGACTAAATTTTGACTGATACAAGGTATGAGGAACACTTTTCTGAACATAATTATACTACGTCTACCCTATTACAACCATTTGAATCTTTCTATCTTTAAAAAAAGTTTTTCATTGTGCTATTTAGATGCAGTGGTTTAGGAATCAGTGACATATGTGCACAGTTGTTAGTTTTCATTTGATGTGAAAACAGACCCAGATCTGCATGGAGCACACATAGTTTGAAGTGAATTCGCTCCAAGTGGTCTACTTTTCAGAGTCAAGGCAGTATGACTTCTATTAAAAAAGAAATCTTTTGAATTGCTGAAATGACTTGATGGATTGCCAAATATTTTGTGAATGAATCGGATTTTTCCGCCAGTGAAAGTTGTACACCCGTTATGCAGTGCGAGCGACTCGGCCACATTATAAACGCTTGGAGAGTAGGCAGCTCTGTTGATAATTGGAGCACACATCTATTTTTGTGGCGTTGCGTCACGGTGCTTGCTCTGTGCAGACGCATGTTACAGTCGACGCGCTTTCTCTTGCCGTGCACACAGCTCCCTTCACTAGAGCGACCGTGATCTGAAGTGTTCACTAGCAGCACAGATAGCGGCTCAATCCTCCATTCAGACACATTGAGGAACACTTGAGAAAAATCTAGGCATGTCTTCAGGTCAATCACAGACATTAACTTTCCCGTTACGGGCATTACTTTCCCCCTTAAATTTATTAAGGAAAGGCTTAGGGTTAGGGCTGCTGAAAATACTAGTGGTCTAAAACTTTTGGCCACCTCTGTATTTGCCACCATTTGCAAGAAGTAGTATAAATAGCATAAAATATTGCTATTTCTACATGGTGTGAATAGAATCTCGCTATTTACAATTAGTGTAAATAGCCACTGCCTTATGAATGACTTGTGAAAGTTAAATACACAAAAATACAGTGTTCTGGTTGTTTTATACAAATATTCATGAGCTTCGCTCGGGTCACTCGCACTGGTGCACCTAAATATTTTTTTTCCACAGTTGCACTTAGTAATTTTTGATTACTAATGCATCTGAGACTGTGGCAGTGTAGAGACTTGCCTGGTTTTTGCTAGAGTATAAGATGTGAATTTGTGAAGCCTGTAAGTCATCATAGCTCATGTTCAATTTAGAAGTTTACAGTGACCTGAATCAACATTTCCATTCAGAAATGTCACGGCATGAACAGTCCGGTGTGACCACACTGCTTTTAACTTCCTTGTGGAAAACACCTTCTCTAGATCATACCGTCATTCACATCACGAACGTTTTCAGGCCTGAGCACTTATCTTCTGCTGATCAGAGCTGAATGCTCACATCCACAGATACCGTGATCAGGTTCAGTTATGATGCGATGTGTGTCTGCAGCAGCTGTGTCAGAGATCACGACAAACAGATTTTATCTGCTGCTGAAGCGAGTCGTTTGCAGTGTGCAGCGCTCGGCTTCAGGCAGGAAGGAGTTAACAGCCTGCAGCTCGTGCTGGTGTCTGTGGGGCAGCTGGTCTGGAGGGAGGGGGTCCTAAATTATTAAACCCCAGCAGAAACAGGGCAGTATGTAATAGACGCAGAGCAGTGCCCTGCTCACCTCCTGTACCACACCGATTTAGCTGCTCACTGCACACACGCGGTCTGTGCGGACACGCTAACGTCATTTCCAGGATGACTCTGCTTGATCAAGTTTTATGAAGACATTTGTACTTTTTCTTTCTTAAACTGTGGCTAAGGCATTATGTATGTGTTGTGAACATTAACCGTATCTTTAAAGCTGCTTTGAAACGGTGTGTATTGTGTGCAGTCTGGGGTCCTGAAGCTGTAAAACAAAGCCTGTTGATTTATATAAAAAAAAAAAAAAAAAAAATCCTTCCATAGAATCCGCACAAACTTCCTGTATTAACAGGAAATAAGTCAACATAGGACAGAAGTCATTTCATAAAATGATGGTTTCTTTTTGAGGCCCTGTTTAATGTTTCAGTGCATTAGCCATCTCTACAGGAAGCTCTTCCAGTCGGATTTCCTTCCTGTCCACTACAGATGTCCGCCTTTCAGTTTCCAGAGAAAACCACTGTACAGTCCTCAGTGTTTCAGGCTTTATTCTGTGATTTCACACAGAAGTATGGCACCTTTATCTAATACCTGATCATCTAAATTTTTTAAAATGTGAAATGACTTCAATAAACAAATCATCTAAATATACAGCCACATCATCATCCATCGTAGGGCCCTATGAAATCCATTTTATTTTTTCCAAATTCCGTTTTATTTTTTTTCAAAAATAATTTTTTTTCTTTTTTAATTTTTATAGATTCCATTTTTTCCCATTTTAGTTTTTCTAGACTCTGTTTTATTGGTTAAATTAAATTTTATTAGTCAAAAAGCATGTGTAATTAATTGAAATCATGAAACTTACGATATTAAACAGAAATTTACTATAAGTTTAACAATTACATTCTTAAGGCCCTATGAAATGTTTTTTTTTTTTTTCTCAAATTCAGTTTTTTATCAGATTCTGTTTTCCATGAATTTTCTGGATCCAATTTTAATACATATTAATAATCAAAAGCATCTCTAATTAATTTTATGTAAAAAAAATATTATTTTCTTTTAATTAGTTTTATTAAAAGAAAAAAAAAAGAAAAAAAAATGTTTTAATACTTTTATTATTAGCAGTAATACTATCATTACATTAAGCAATATTTCTGTCACAGTTTCTTCAAGTTAAACTGAACTTTTGTTTTGACGGGTTGCTGTAAAGACCTTTTAAGTTTCTGTTTGTATATATGACGATAGTTTTACTCCAAATAAATTGTAAAATGCTCAGGGCCTTACATCAGGGTCCAAGCATGTGTGGAGATCATCAAAACAGCAAAATATCAAAGGTGTTGTGAATACAGCTGTTCAAGTGACAGATTTTTTGATTGCGGTTGTGTATAGGTGATATTTTCACTCAGAAATATTAGCTGCATCTGTGTATTTGCACAGAATGTTTAATGCAGCTCGGAGGTGGAATAAATGCATTTACACTGCAATTGCATTAAAGTCCGCATGAACCGGAAGTTGCTGCCGACTTTATTTCAGTGTAGTGACACATTTCCAGCTGAAACGGAATATTGAATAGAGGGCGGAGTTTTATTTTTGTGCTTCTCCTCTCTCTCTCACACACACTTATAGCAACCTAACGGTTGGAGGGGTGTGTTTAAGGATATTCTCTGCCCAAGCCGTCAAACTGACATCATCAGAAAAGGATTGCCATTCCAGAGCAGAAGTAAATGTTCAGATTTTGATTTAAAGATTACCAAGACAAACACTTTTTATTTCAGCGGAATAACTTGCACGGATCAATTGTTCACATCAAGACTAGCAATGTGCGCTAGAAAAGTAAATAGTCAATTTTGATTTCATTCGCACTTTAATAATGCATTGAGATCAATGTTTTAAAAGTATAATTTTGAATAATGTTAAATCACTTATTATATTTTAGATATGAAACTATGGAAGCAAGTCATTATTTTAATGAGTGAGTCATTCATTCAACATATTCGCTCAAATGGAATGAAGCAATTGAGTATCTTTATGAGTGGTTCATTGAATCATTCTCTCACGTTTTATTCAGAAGCGCTGATGTCTCTGAAAATTGTTCAATTTATATCTCAGTTTTTGATCTTTTTATATTAGTCCAAATATTTACATGCTAGGACATTAGAAGGGCATAAAAGCAGTTGAATATGAGAGGGCGTTTCTTTTTTGTGCTCATGCTCTTCTGGTTATGTCATATTCATTGTGAATGTAGAATGACTTGGTGTTTTTGCGAAAAGTATACTACAGACAGATTGGATTTGCTCTGTAGTTTATTTTCATGGTGAACGTATATAGTTTTAGAGCTAGCAGTGTCGTTGAGGTGAAAGTAAAGCCGTATATTGATGCGGCCACTGACCCTGTATTAGCAATATTAACATGACACTTTATGAGCTGGATTATGTGCGGCTTAAACCGCATCTCTGCGTCTAAACGTGGAGCCAACCAATCATCCGCTGTCATTCTGGTGAGGTGTTTATCCAGTGTAGATCCATTCAGAAGGTCTTTGGCAGTTGGAGACACAGGAGCTGTGTCTGGGAATACAGAATCCAGGTAAGGCTTTACTTTCCTCTAGAAATAAGATGGCACACCTGAGGGAATGGTAATTTGAGGTCCGGACAGGAACTGTGACCTTAATCATGTACTTTTTTTGGCAGCATAGGACTTTTGTTGGCTTTTTGTCTTCAGATGCTGTGTGGTGAGTTGTGCTTAATGAGACAAGATATTATTACTGTAGTCTGTGTTGGAGGAGTGTGTCCATGCAGCAGGATCACTCACAGATTCACACTAGTGACTAAAGTTGGTCAGATTTCATGTTCTTGTTCATTTTGATGTGCGATGTGAGTGAAAGTGTCGGCAGTGGATTTGGGTCAGCGGGAGAGTTCATCAGCAGATTTGGTGTTAACCGGATTTGTGCGGACGCGCTGAATCAACTGTGTCCCTGGATTACAGGAGTGACATTGAGAACGGGACGAGGTCCATGTCTGTGTCCACTCGCACTTTCCTCTGCTCTCTCTGATCACCGAACCAACTCTTGACATATATAATTCAAGCTTTTACCTCTTTCGGTGAAGTACAGAAAGGGTACGTTATGTTTTTGTTATGGCTTTTAATTGTTTAATTGGGTAGGGCGAGGCATTGTACCTATTTGAAGAAAAAAAAAAAATTATATGTCTGTTGCCAATTAGGTTGAAGGTTTATTTCGAGAAAAAAAAAGTAAAACCAAGGCATACCAAGGCATGTAATGCACAGAGTTTTTGGTAACACTTTAGTATAGGGACCAGTCCTCACTATTAACTAGTTGCTTATTAGCATGCCTGTTACTAACTTATTGGCTGTTTGTTAGTAATTATAAAGCATTTATTCTACATATTCTACATCCCTAATCATGCCTAATACCTAAACTTAAGGGAAAGGGAAGTGGTGTGTGGCCAAGTATGGTGACCCATACTCGGAATTTCTGCTCTGCATTTAACCCATCCAAGTGCATACACACAGTAGTGAACATACACCTGGACCAATGCTGTGGCGATTAACATCTTGGAAGGGAGATCTGGTTATTTAGTCTTATGGGTCGCGTTTCAGTCACTATTTCATATTCGTTCCGTTGTCTGACAACAGAAACAGTAAAATATATCAATGAAAACAGTTTTATCAAAATCTAATAATAAATAATAAATGTACATTTTGCATGTTCAGAAGAAGTGAGATGCCCTGTCATGCAGAAATGTAAACAGGTTTGTGTCAGTAAATTGCTCGGTGCAAAGAAAGAGAAGTAATGGGAACCTGGTATTTCTTTTTTCATGTGTCTAATAGACATGAGCAAGTTCTTTGAAACACATCTATGATCTTTGAAACATGTCTAGTCTTCAGGCTCTGTTAAATATGGTTTCACTAATAATAAACATATATTGCATAAAGCATCCATATTTGTCATTGCCCATGTTGATTAGAGTATTTAAAACATGAAAAGTATTAATTTAAGGTACATTTAGAACAGATAAAAATGTGTGATTAAATTGCGATTAATCACGAGTTAACTCATAGTTAACTAACTTTTAATCGATTGACAGCCCTTATATATATATATATATATATATATATATATATATATATATATATATATATATATATATATAAATCCATGTAATCCATTTGAAATGGCCTACTTAATCTCTAATTTAAACAGTCAAATCTCATATTAAATGTTGCTGAAAATGAGTCATTTAACTTGCAATGTGCTTGTCTTACATTATGATCATTGTACATTACACAAGCATTCACCTAATCAATGTTAGCCTATATAGACATATTTATTAAAATCAACTGAATCAATAGGCAGTGCAAGACCAATAAGTACAAACTAGGGATGCACCGATACCGGTATGGGCATCGAACCCGATACTGCGTTCATGTACTTTATCATTAAAATACTCTGATACCTAAAACCGATACCACACAATGTTTGAACAGTGCTGTGTCCAGACAGAGAAAAAGTCGGATATGTCAAAAGCAATTAAAACAATGCACAACTTAGGTTGCACAACTAAGGTTACATGACAGTAAGGAGAGAGAGAGAGAGAGTGAGTACTTGGCTCATTTAGCTCATGCATCATTTGGATTAAAACTGAATCATAACCCTAAAACAAGCAAAAATTATAGGAGCATTCACTATAAACAACATTTATTAAGTGTCAAGCATGCACAACTTAAACTTATTTAAAAAGAAAGTGAAACTAGCAGCCTGTGTGAAATGTGCTAGGTGTCATTCTGCACCAATGCGAATGTTTGCGCGCGTCACACGTTTTGCTTGCTTGATGTTAATTGTATTATGAGTCGCTATGGAATTATAAGTCGCAGCACTTTTTACATGTTAAAAAAAAAAAAAAGAATTCTGAAAATATGTTCAAGATTTATGTATAACGAGTGGTTCCCTGCATTATAACAGGAAAACGTGTGCTATTAAATTAAAGATGAAATACGAAAGAGCAATAAAACGAACACTGAAAGTAACCAAAGCTTTTACAATACATTTTAATGGGCATAATTAAATGTGAAAATAACTGAAGGAAATATCTTTTTGCTGAATGAAGCCAACTAACGTCACTCCTATTCTTTTGGTTTCCATATCCAATATTTTTAAAATTACAAATGTCATGAAAATACAGGTATCGGTCCTCTAAGTACCAGCAAGTACCAAAAATTAAAGTATTGGTATCTGACTCGTTCTGGAAAAAGTGGAATCAGTGCATCCCTAGTACAAACTCAACCTATTATAAACAGAATTCCTCCAATAAAAGTTAGCTAGGATAAATCAGCATGTCAAACTATTGTTCTTTTGCATGTCCAGGTTTGAGCACACTTCTCATGTATGAAAAGTAGTCTACCTCTACACATGACAGGCAGCAGAATTGTAAAAAAAGGGAATTCTGTTAATTTGTTATTGATATAGCAATTGTTGTTGTCAAGTACAGTTTGTTCATAACAATTCCCCTTTAATCTGATATAATTTTATACTGGTATTATTCCTCATAATATAACAGGCATTAAACTGAATGTTATATTACAGTTTGACATAGAGCCTATACACAACTTTCCAGTTTTCATATACTATAGTCAAAATACTCCCTCACCTTGCTCATCATTTGAGTGGACATTTATTTCTCTGAGTCTGCTGCGAGTGGTACAAAGAAAGCACATGCAAGTGCTGAGGTCAAATGAAATTAATTTTAAAATGTAACATTAGCATGGCAGTCATGGATGTCAATGGAGCCTTTGTAACAAATAAATCAATGGATAGTCAATGGAGCCTTTGTAACAAATAAATAAATAAATAAATAAATGACTAGTATTTCCAAGTCAACTAGCAGCAGCAGTATCGTTTAGTCAACTAGTCTTGTACATCCCTAGTTCACACCAATGTTATAAAAAAAAAAACAGCAGACGAGCTGAGAAGCATTAATACATCAGTGCACAACTTTCAGTTTTGACACCTGCTTGTGACTGAGAAGAAAGAAGTCAAAGAGTCATTCTGATTTGTTTTCGCTATGATGTTTATCAAACAACACCAAATATAAGACTACAGAGACAAGAGTTTCTGCTATTTACAGTTGCTTAGCAAAATAGTCAGTTTGTCAGCACCACCGAGTCGTAATTTTATGTCACAGCAGCAGCTCTGAGCACGTAAATGAAAGCATGAATCTATTTAGTTGGCTAGTTTATTCACAGTGCAATAAAAAACAGATTAGATCACTTCTCTGCAATAAAAATAAATAAATCACAAAAAATATTTGCGTTGGATTAAACAGATTAACAACGGGTCAAATTGAAATGTTTATCGGGAGAAATAGGGTTGCACAATTTTTGGCGATATCAGATATTTTTCAAAACATTTTTGCCGATAGCCAGTGCTGATACCGATATATTTATATATATTTCCTTTTGTTTTGAAACAAAATCAAATCTCTCCTGTGCAGGAATGCAGAAATTATAAGCAAATTATTTTTAATTTTGGTTAGTTTTGAGCAAAAACATACTTGTTACCTTAACCTTAACATTTTATATGTGGATTTAATATTAATAGATGGTCTAAAGCAAAAGAGCTGTAAAAATTCTACAAATTTTATCTTTTTGAAAAAAAAAAAAAAACATTAATGAATAAATCTGTATACATTATTCAATTTACAAGTGTCATGTTTGTGATTTTATTCATGTAATCAAAACAGACTCGTGGTTTTATGACATCAGTTACTGCTTTATTTATTCAGAAACACAAGTATCTTGTGTATTTTACTTTCATTTTATTATAAGTAGCCCTACAGCACCCCCTAAGTAAATAAAATACTTACCGGATGGGCTTACTTATTCTTCTTATCGGCAAGGCATATCAGCATTAGGGGTGGGACAATGAATCGATATGGCGTTATATCGTGATCCTTCTCCATGCGATACGAGAATTGATATCTGGCGCCAAATAGCGATATTTTAGTTAATACAATAAGGTGCTCTAAATAGATTTTCCTGCTCCCAGCGTCTAAAAATGCGTGGAAATCGCGGCCGCGCCATTTCCACATTCTTTCCAAAAGCGCTCTGAGCAACTATGAACCGCGCTCTCTATGAAGATGGGGAAGCACGAGGAACCGAATGATAAACAGATTTCCAGCCACTGTATTAACTGTATGTGTGTATATATATATATACTAAAAACTAAAAAGCTGCCCTGGAACCATAGGCGCCGATTTATGTTTCTGCCGCTGGGTGCTCAAGCTTCCAGATTTCTAGATAAAAACAAATTTATCTGAAGTTTTTAACAAATTATGTAAGGTTTTTGCCACTGCTGCTCTGCACTAACAGTATTGGTGATTGCCAAAATCATTTTTTAGCTTTCTGTATTAGTTAGTCCCCCAATATGCGTAAGCTTTTTAGTAACAGTAGTAGGCTATTTCTAATGCTACAATATAATTATTGCTGTTATCTATGAAAAAAAAGTCAAGCGCTTTATAGTGGTTTTTTTTTCAGATACCCAATTACAGTCAAAAAGTACAATGCCAGCAAGAAAGCAAGCTGTTATGAAAAGCATAGGAGGACATTTTTTATTATGTGAATAAATACTATTTAGTTTGTTGTTTGCCTAATAAATGACAATAACATTTTTAGATTTAAACAATTTTTTTTGACAGATTCCTAAATATTTGTGTTTTCTCTTTACTATGACTGGTGGTCTAATAAATTAAGTACTGTATGTTTTCATTTCAAGCACATTGGGCAGAATATTGAACTGTTTTTTGTCAAATTAAAAAAATTGAGCTTTAAAAAAAAAAAAAAAAAAAAAATCAGATTAATCGGAAAAATAATCGGCCAACTAATCAATTATCAAAATAATCGTTAGGTGCAGCCCTAATATTGTGCATCCTTGGCACTAAACATTCGTCTTAGTTTCAGCAGGTGTTTGAATTGTGGATGAGTGTGGGAGAATCACCAGTCTGCACATAGAGTACATCACTAAATGCGAACACTTTAGTGACTGAAAA
Source organism: Spinibarbus caldwelli (assembly GCA_039654775.1). NCBI lineage: Eukaryota > Metazoa > Chordata > Actinopteri > Cypriniformes > Cyprinidae > Spinibarbus > Spinibarbus caldwelli. The sequence continues at coordinate 2,205,650 of CM077249.1, read as the reverse complement.
AAAAAAAAAATCCCTGATGTTGCTTAGTTTTTTGATCAGTCCTCACAAACACTCAGAGTATCATTCATGTTGTGTAGTTGGAGGTAGATTGGATCGAACCAAGATCTCATTAAGCTTGGTATTCTCTCTTATTGTGATGTGATTAGCTGCTCTGGGCTGTTGCGTGAAGCGTTTGTGTAGCTGTGTGATGTGTTGCACTGTGCTGCGGTAATGGTAATCTTTAGCACAGGCTTGCTGCACAACACTGTTGCTAAGCGACGGCTTCGCGGGTTGGCAAGGACACAGGCAGAGAGAGACGTGCAAGCATCCCTTCATTAGTGTTGGAAATGTCTTTTCTCGCTGTGTCCAGTGGTAACGGCGCGCTAACTATAGCGCTGTCTGATGTCAGCTGTGTTTGTGCATGTACACACACACACACACACACACACACACAGCAGTGCTGCGATATCTGTGTGTGTTAGTGATGTCGGCTGAACAAGCAGTCAGAAGCGCTGTATAATGAGGCTTACTTGGTGTCCACCACACTCCCATCAGACAGGTTTGTAATGGGGCGATCGCATGGGGCCAACAGATCACGCAAAACTGTGCCCAAAATACAGAGCTGTGGGTGATGTTTCAGTGATGGAAATGCTGCTCAAAGCGGAACGTTTGTCCAGTAGTTCAACTGAAGTATTGAAATGTGTTTATATGTTTTGATGACAGTTCAGCAAATTCATAAAATCATCTCCAGGAGGATGCGTCTCTAAATGTGTCCTCTTTAAATGCCACACAAAGTACATTTGTGAAGTGAATTGTTTAATAGTATGCAACCAATAGAATGATGATGTTTGTGTTTTTCAGATCAGTGCGAGCGCCAGTGAGCGGACGGAGTGAAGCCCATCGCCTAGCAGAAGAAAATGAGCGAACTCGACCAGTTACGTCAGGAGGCTGAACAGCTGAAAAACCAGATCAGAGTTAGTTGTTGCACACACCACATCGCACACGCTTGACACTTGATACACATTACGACAGCATATGCTGCCACACGTCAGCATATGATTTCTGTGATGCAGAAAATGCGGACGGAATCACGGAATCCAGTCATAAAAACGGAATTTACTGTAGAACGCGGAATGTCACGGAATTTGCCAAATTTAAAATAGATAAATCAAATGAGGGTCAACTACATTTCATTCAAAACGCGATATAGACTAGTGTCTGTGAATTTTAAGCCACAAAATTACTATTTAAATATGAATCCTGCATGTTCTGCATGTCTCTGTGTGAATGAATGGCGCAGACACACGATTTTTTTTTACTACACACATACTTAAGCGCGCGACGCTCATGGTGTTTTCAGCCTCAATATATGAGCACGTGAACATAATCTCTAGAACTGCTCAGAGTCATTCATGAGCATTTTACTGATTCATTTGAGTAAAACTATTGTCATATCATATACAAACAGAAACTTAAATTAAAAGTTAACTTGAAAAAACTGACAAATATATTACTTAATGTAATGATAGTATTACTGCTAATAATGATTATTGTTAAAACATTATTTTTTAAGGAATATTTACCAGGGGGAAAAAAAAAAATTGCCAGAATTTATTTAGCAGAAAAATGTAAATACACAACACAGTATTTCTGAAAAAAAGAAAATAATGCTAAATTATTTTTTTTTTTTATAAAATCTATTAATTAGAGATGCTTTTGATTCTTAGTCTAATGAAACCATTAAAATGGAATCCAGAAAAATAATGGAAAACATAGTATTTGGTAAAAAAAATAAATAAAATAAAATAAAAATAAAACTGAATTTGAGAATTTTTTTTTTTTTTTTTTTTTTTTTTTTTTTGGAAAAAAAAAAACATTTCATAGGGCCTTAATTTATTTTTTTGTTGAACTTTTAATAAATTGCTGTTAAGTTTCATGATTTCAATTAATTAGACATGCTTTTTGATTAATAAAAATTTAATTTAACCATCAAATCAGAGTCTAGAAAAAACAAAACGGAAAATAAATAGTATCCAGAAAAATTAATATGGAAAAAATGGAATTTGGGAAAAAATAAAAGGGATTTCATACGGCCCTATAATTTGATAACTGGCACTGGAAACCGCAGCAAGTGTTTGCAAGATACTCATTAAAGCTTTTGCGGCCTCTAAAGGCCCTACAGGAATGATTCACCATGCGATGGGTTGCTGCTGCGCTTTTGCACTGCTCATCCAGAGTTCCCAGAGTTCTTTGCCCTCAGTGCATCCACATCAGTCGCTTTCTCTTATGCGTAGGGCTGCACGATTATGACAAAAAGCATAATTGTCGATTATTCCCTTGAAATTGTAATTGCGATTATTAATTGCGATTATCATAATTTACAATGAATGATATTTATACCATTGTTTGAACCAACCGCATGCCATATTTTTATATGAAAATAAACAAGCTGAAAACACTCTAACTGAAAAAGTTTATTGATTTTCTATAGTATTAAGCCTCAAATGTCAACTATACATTGGACTGGAAAAATAAGTAAAAATATGAATGGTATTATAATGTTGTACAAAAACTAAAATTAAAACAATGGAAAAACCCTTAAGATAACCTTTAGAAAGAAAAAAAAAAAAAGCATGTAGAATACCAAAAGTGGACTTGTGAACGATTACATAATTGTGGCATCCGTAATTGTAATCGCGATTAGAAATTCGATTAATTGTGTAGCCCTAAGGTTCACTGGGCTTGTGCTCTGTAGTGGCTCTGACCGCACTGTTTAGTGACACGTTTATTCATATTCATAAACTTTGATTTGGCTCCAACACCCAAATTGTTTACTGACCAAAGTAACACACGTTCTTGAAATTCAGTATTGAAATATATTAAAGTGACTGTGCATTGAGCAACAGTATACAAAACTAGGAAAAATGACCATTTATATTTAAGTGCTTTCATTCAATGCAACATGCATTGTAAGCAGCTCATGTGTTCACTGGGAATTGAACCCATGGCCTTGGGGTTTTTATCGCCACTTGAGCTCATGTTTTGGCTCAATTTGTTGAGGTTGATTGGACCGTGATGTTAAGTGTTTTCTCCTCCTTTTGAAAAGTTTGAGGCTTTTTGTTTTGTATCCTGACCACACACGATTACATGGTTTGTTGGATTCGTTTATTTTTTTCCCTGCTGTCAGAACAGACCTGCAACCCATGAGTTGAGAGCCACTTTCTGAAGTGTTCTTACGATAATGTCAACAAAAGAATTGCCATATCTGATTGAACCGGCACAGCCCTGCACATTCACTCATTATACTCCCACACAGATTTGTTTTTACTCCAACGTTGACATACAGTGTCGTAACCAGGCTAGTCTCAAGTTTTTATCTTAACTGTGACAAAGGACAAGACATTTTGCTAGTCACTCTGAACTATTTCAGTCATGTGGTGCCTGGTTATGACACTTCTTTTGCAATTCTGTCCTACGAGACAGAAATTCTGTATGTATTTGTGGCCTTACCTGTGTTTTTCTTCTGAAGGATGCACGGAAAGCATGTGCGGATGCCACTCTCTCTCAGGTAGGAATCGTTAAACATTGAACCTCCATCACAAATAAACTTCTCATATCATGTTGTTGTATTCGAATGGAGTGTCTTTTGAACAAGATTTTGTTCTCATGTGTTTCTGGCAGATCACAGCCAATATTGAGCCTGTGGGGCGGATTCAGATGCGTACTAGACGGACACTGAGGGGACACTTGGCGAAGATCTACGCCATGCACTGGGGCACTGACTCAAGGTGATCCTGCTGAGCCCTGTGCTGTAAACTAGAACAGCTGTGTCTGTTCACCGTGTTAATAGTGCTGAGGAGTCATGTTTTGTGATCTTCAGCAGGCTGATGAACAGGTCAAAGATGATTTTCGGCTACATACATGCAGTAGTTATGTGATTGGCTCAGCAGAGATCACTTTATAGGCTAAGGCTACACAACAGCTTTGTCTCTGAGTATGCTGAAGCAATCACACAAAATCATGTCTGGATCACATTTACTACAAAATCGAAAGAAAACATGTTCCATAAACAGGGTTCCTACGGGGTTTTGGAAAAGTATGGAATTTGATTTAAGTATTTTCCAGGTCTGGAAAAGTATGGAAAAAAGAAAGAAGAATATGGAAAAATATTTGTGTTTCCAGACTTTTGCCCCTATTTATCTATTTTTTATTATATATATATATATATATATATATATATATATATATATATATATATATATATATATATATATATATATATATATATATATATATATATATACACAATAGAAAATTAAAGAATTTAATGAAAATAAATTTATTGTACAAGAAGTGAGGTTTCATGGCAGCTGTTTAGTGATTCTTTAGTGATCACCAAATATGACTGAATGAATTCAAGGTGCACATTTTCATTATGCAAAATGCATGTTATAAGTAGTGTTAATTTCGTTAGCTATTTTCAAATTTAGTCTTAGTTTATGGGAAAAAAGCTCGTCAATGAACATTTTTCGTCATAGTCTTCGTTAACGATATTAACACTAGTTATAAGCATTTTGGGTTTCTTCACACTATACACTTAGCACCATATTACATAACCTCAAGGACCTTTGCAAAAATAAAAATATACAGACTTTTAGCACAAGAAACCATTAAATTTAGCATATAGGACAATGCACACTGTTCCGCCTGTTGTGCCATCAGCCCATTTTGCGGTGTGGTTTCATGGCTGCCACAGAATATGGGTTAAAGGGACCTAAGGCCTTGAAATATGGCGTACTTCCCCAATAAAAGCCAAATCGTAAACACTTTTTCACAGTACCGGTCTTTTTTATAAACCCTTAAACTTGGCAAATTTTATGCCATCAGCCCATTTCATGTGATGGTTTCTCCACCACAGAGGATGTGTTAAATTGGACATTATGCCTTGATATTAGAGGTACTACCGTAAGAAAATCAAAATTGAGCAGGTACTGTAGATCTATTAATTCATGTGGATCCATGCTATCATTTTATTCGTAGTAAAATGGCAGTGATGCACAAAGGAAATAGGTTATATAAAACTACAAATTGTAATGCGCAAGCATGCAAAACATTACCATGCACATGTGAATAGTTTCTCGAGGGCACAAAAAAGTTTCTTGTGAGCATGTAAAAGTCTGTATTTTTTATTTATTATTTATTTTTTATTTTAGGGACTCTGTATGTTGTCACTTTGTGAAAATCAATGAAAAAAACCCTCAGAAAATAAAAATGTTTACAGGTGACTGTACTATATACCAAATATTAAGCTGAAAATAATGCTCTACGAACCATTTGCTAAATATGGTCTGAAAATCTATCAAGAGGTTTGGAAATTTGAGTCTGGAAAAGTATGGAATTTTGAAATGGAAAATGTCACAATGGGAAAAAAAAAAAATGATTTGTATTAAGATGGGTTTTTTTTTTTTTTTTTTCCCCCATTGTGACATTTATGTTCAGGACAATATATTTTCCTCCTAAATTCAAATTTATGGGAATAGGAAATATGCTAAACTAAAATCAAAATGGAAAAACTCTCAAACAGGGTGCACAAAAAATATGAGTAATAAAAAACAGAAAAAAAGTTGACGCTTCAAAAATACAAAATTTAATAACAGACTACCACATTCAGTTTTTGGAGCCTAGTTGTGCTGACTTTTTCTGTTTTCAATAGGAAATATGCTACCATGATTTAAAGAAACTTAAAGAACTGTATTTATTTTGGTTATTGTACTACAGTAGTGATAGTTGGTATTTTTTTTTAAAGTAGTAATAGTGTTTTCCCCAAACATGCCCTGGCTGGGATTTCTAAATTGCCTAAAACGTCTGGCTTTTTGCCATGATTGGTCGATTATGTACAATGACTGCTACTACAACTAAACAAATTTTCAGTCATTACCTTCAGCAAGTATGAAAACAATAAGAAACCAAGCCAAAACTTGGACATTTTGGGTAATTTAGAAATCCCAGCTCTAAAAAAAAAAAAAAAAAAAAAAAAAATTTATCCCCGGTTTCACAGACAAGGCTTAAGCCTAGTCCTAGAATAAAATGTAAGTCTGAGCTGTTTCAACTGAAAGAAACTTGCACTGACTGATCTTAAAATATATCAGTGCCTTTGTTTTGTCTCAAAAAGCACACCAGTAATGGGTTTTTTTTTCTAAGCATGTTTATAAAAATCACTTAAATGTCCTAATTGAACTATGGCCTAATCCTGGCTTAGTCTAAATCCTGTTTGTGAAACCAGGCCATAGTGTAATTTATTAGTGAAATTGAATGTTTTATTTAATTGTTATACTGTAAGTATTTTAAGGTGGTCTGATTAAACCCAAGTGTCTTTGTTTGGGCTCAAAGGAAACTCCTTTGTGTTTCTGTATTTCAGTGCCTGTGATCTTCATTCTGTCTCCATAGATGAGCTTCTGCTGCTATTTCTGTCTCACTTAACTTTGTGTGAAACTGTAACTACCAAGAACATTTATAATTACACAAATGTTCAGTTACGTTGAAACAGGAGCACTGTGCTTTCACTGTACACGCTTGTCCTTGAGTGAGATGGCGCGTATCAGGACACTCCAGAGCAGAAGAGTTCAGTCTTCACATGCTGTTTAGCTGCTCGCAGTGCAGGTCACTGAGACGGTTCTCTCGGAAAGACAGAAATGTAACGCTCATTTCATGCCATTTCTGTTTTCATTTAAAATTCCCTTTCCGTTCACCGTACCATACCAGCACCCATACAGACCAACTAATAGCTTAGTTTACATGTCACCACTAGATCTACTACTAGAATGACATCAATCATTTAATATTTAGAAACCCTTTTGTAAAAGTAATATGTCTCTTGAGGTTGAAATATTTCTGTGCCTGAACATCATGCCTAACAACAACCATTAGCCAATCTCTCGTACCTTACTGTTTTAAAATGTAATGCTTATTGAATTGCAGCATTTATGGATATCGTGTGAACACAGTTTTCTGTTTATTTTACTGCTTTAATCTCAAAATATAGCACACCGCATGTTTTATAATCATCAGACTGTTTTCTTAACACAGAGATGTTCAGAAAGAGTTGAAATTCCCCTCATTGTTCTGTTTCTTTATTTCCCCCCTCTCTGTGTGTTTTCAGGCTCCTTGTTAGTGCTTCCCAAGATGGAAAACTAATTATCTGGGACAGCTATACTACAAACAAGGTAAAAGTGAAAGCCAAATACATGTGTGAACTGATGATTACATGTAGTGACTCAACATGTTAAATAACTTATTTGTCTGGCTTCTCTCAATTGATTTAATGAGGTATTATGCTTTTTAAACTATGAATGGGGGAAGTGTTGTCACAATACCAAAATTTCAGTAGTCTATATTATGCTTATAATTAATAATACATTCAGGGTTTCTGCAGATATGAACAAATTAAATTTAAGACTTTTTAAGACCTTTTTAATACCACCTTAAATGAAATTTAAGACCTAAACCCGTAATGGAAACACACATTATATTACATACATATATGTAATATTTGATGTGTTTAATATAAAAAGAAAACTAAATATCATTGCTGTCATTAATTATATTTATTACAATGATATACTGTTAACTTTTCATATCAGCAGAGAATATTCCATACAAAATATCCCCACAAATGTACTGCATCACCGAGTCTTTTGGTGGTGTAAAAAATTTATTCTGAAGCATTATTTTCATCAGTTCTATCAGCTTTTACATACTTAAATCTGCATATTTTATTTTACCTTTACAAAGGCCTTTTTCGACATTTTTAAATGTATGCATCTTACATGTCAGATTATTACAATTAAACAGCATGTAGCCTTCATTTTGACTTGATCTGATTTGAAAAAAAGTTTGCTTCATCGAAAAATATATTCGAAAACCAAAGAAACAATTGTACGTAACAGACAAGTGGCATGTCTTATTAGTTTGCATTTGCACTCTGATCTGATTTGATATATCAGATTTTTTGTCCTAAAGAATCAATCATTGCAGTTTTAGATTTAAGCCCGAAACTTTGCAGTGTGTAGAATTAAATCTCTTATTTAAATTATGAATGAGTTTCGCACTGATAGCGGGCAAAGAGCGCTCCTTTTATCATCACTAAAGCATCAATCATTTCAGTTCAGAGCATGCTCACTGAGCTCTGCACTGCTGCAAAAACTCCTGTTAAAATAAAAAGGCGTGTAGACTGCACCACAAGTCTCGTATTTAGTGTTTTTTTATTTTTTTTTATTTGCTTTGATCATTATGGTTCGAAGATGCATATAAGGATTGTAATCAGCTACGTTTCATAACAAAAACCATGTTACTGCATTGTTTTGTATTTAGTATATATTTATGGCCAATTGTTGCATTGCCAACATGTGAAAATTCAAAGAATCGTATTAATTTGACTTCTGATTTTATTTGATATATCTGATGAAATCTGATCTCATTATTTGACAATTGTGCAATGATACAAGTAAAAGCAAAATTTAGATTCTTATAAATATTTTCATCTGTCATCTGTATAAGCTTCAAGTTAATACAGATTCAGCATTCGTAGCGAATGCGTCACACGAAAACTAAAACGTATTTGACGTGTTGATGTGTAGGTGCACGCTATTCCTCTGCGTTCCTCATGGGTGATGACTTGTGCCTATGCGCCATCTGGAAACTATGTGGCCTGTGGAGGCTTGGATAACATTTGCTCCATCTACAACCTGAAGACCCGCGAGGGGAACGTGCGTGTCAGCCGTGAGTTGGCTGGACACACAGGTAACCGTTTTCACAAAACCCTGTGTTTTCACTGAGGAATGAGAGTGAATTTGGAGTGAGTGTGGTTTAACTGCTGTCTTCACACAGGCTATCTGTCCTGCTGCCGCTTCCTGGACGATAACCAGATCGTCACTAGCTCAGGCGACACCACCTGGTGAGTTTGGGTACTGCCTTAGAGTGAACCACTCATCCTCAGCAGTGTTATAGTTCCCATGATTTTCTCATTGATAACACACACTTAGCTTATAGGTTGAAACTCTTTTTGTGTGGAATTTCACTTTTGAATTGTGCTTTGTTTTTAAATGAACACAACAGCTGTTTTTAATGTTGTAGCATTTAGTCATTTCCTTGAGCAGGTCTGTTAACAGGCCACATTACAAGACAAATAACAATAAATGGAAATTAATATTTGAAGATCTTTTTATACAGGTAGCTACATTTATACCTCTCAACAGGAACATTTTTACTGGTATATCAATAGGAGTAAAAAAAAAATTACCACTATCACTTAAGAATATTATTGGCAATTTGACATTTTGTTTGTTTCTCTCTTGTCGATTTGGACGAAGTGTCTGGTAAATGCAGAAATGTAAATGTACCAACTGTGAGAGATATTACAAGTAACTCAGAAACTTCAGCTGTCTTTACTTTTTTTTTTAATTTTCTGTACAAAAAGATTTGTGCAGAGGTTTATCTAAGACTTGATATGCAGCCAGTGTGAAATGGTTCACCTTTTTACCAAAATTTTCAGTTTTGAAAGCAAAATTAGTCACTTACACTGCTTTTCAGAAGTTTGGGATCAATAAGATTTTTAATATTTTTTTTAATGGAGGCTCTTATGCTCATCAAGGCTGTATTTATTTGGTCAAAAATACAGAAGAAACAGTAATATTGTAAAATATTATTCCAGTTTCTAATATTGGTTTCATATTGTAATATACTTTAAAATATAATGTATTTCTGTGACGCAGCGCTAAATTTTCATGTTGAAACTGTTGTGCTGCTTAATATTTTTTTGGAACCTGTGATAATTTTTTTTTTCTTTGATTCTTTGATGAATAAAAAGTTAAAAAGAACAGCATTTATTCAAAATAGATTTTTTTTCTAACAATATAAGTCTTTACTATCACTTTTTAATCCGTTTAACATATCCTTGCTGAATAAAAGTATTAATTTCTTTAAAAAAAATAAAAAATTTACTGACCCCAAACTTTTGAATAGTAGTGTATATTTTAACACAAAATTTCTATTTTGAATAAACACTGTTCTTTTTTAACTTTTTATTTATAAAAGAATCCTGGAAAAAAGTATTACAGGTCCCAAAAATTATTAAGCAGCACAACTGTTTCCAACATTGATTATAAATCAGCATATTAGAATGATTTCTGAATGATCATGTGACACTGAAAATTCAGCTTTGCTTCACAGGAAAAAAAAAACTATATTTTAAATATTATTAAAAATATTCATTATTAATAAATATTATTAAATATATATTTAAAATAGAAAACTTATTTTAAATTGCAATAATATTTCACAAAATTAGAGCCTTGATGAGCATAAGAAACTTTTTTAAAAAACATGAAAAATCTTACTGATCCCAAACATTTCAATGGCAGATGCAGGGTTTAAAATGAACACTCGGCAATCGCCAAATTCAAGTTAAAATCAGCATTGGCTTTAATATGAAACAGTGTTACTCTAAGTAACTTTTTATATGAATTGTAACAATACCTGAGAATGCTATATGGTTTAGTCAGATTATTAAATGTAAAGTCTGCTGCGCTGTGTTTTTCGGAGTGAAGAGCAGCACTGTGTTCATTTACACACGCTCAGCTTATTGGGATGGCTCGATACCATAATTTTGGCTTCAGTACGATACCAGAATGTAATACCTCGGTATCGATACTAAATCGATACCATAGGTGACAAATAACCAGCCTCAAAAGATAAGTGGATTGAAAGAATTTTATTAAAATAATAATAATAAGTATCTTAATACCTTTGTATCAAAATGTAACAAAGAACCTACAGGGAACATAGGTTACATTATGATGTTGGAGAAAAAAAAAAAAAAAGCTTAAGTAATACAGTGACAATATATTCAAATCTTCTTATCTTTTCAGTGCAAACACATAGTGCAAACAAAATGTCTCAAAATGTAACAAAAAAACCTACCGGGAACATGTTACATTATGACTGAGTTTGAAGAAGAAAAAAATTACAACTGAAGTAACACAATTAATGCAACAAATGTTGCTTTGATTGTTAGAATAACACTTTACAACAAAGTACTATTCAAAATCACGTTATTTCTCTCTCTCAGATATAAATCTCACTCTCTCACTCTCTGCTTCATATTAGCGGTCGGCAGCGCGGCAGAAACATTCCCTTCATATTATTGATACTAAAATTAACAAAGCAAAATTCTTGCTTAATTCGAATTCAATTAATATTCGATTGTATGAAATGCAAGTGGATATATTATGTGACCAAAACTTCTAGGGTGTCTCACATGCACATTTGAGCTTTCGTTGTTACTATATCACATCTGTATGTGCATTGATCTGTTGTAAATAAAAGTTAAAATTAAATCTGAATTTATGAATGATGCACTGACCTGTTGATCTCTTAATTCTCTGAAAAGATCAGGATGAGCAAGCGACAAATGCTTTAAAAGATTTGATGTGTTGCCTCCTGTGGCAGCACATGATTTATAGCAACGCTTGCATACAGGTGCGGTAAGGTCAGTTCGTTTACGTTTGTCATCTGTTTTGTATGCAAAGTAATGCCATATTTCACTTCTACTGTTCTCTTTATTTATGAATTTCGGGTGCGTTGATAGAGTTTCATCTGTTTGATCGATCGCGTTCTGTTGTCACATTTACCAGTTGCGCAGCAATTTGGGAAGCACTGCCACCTACAGGTGCACTTCGCAACAGCAGCGTATGAAATAACCAAATTGAGCAAAATTATGATATCGAAATATATACCGGTATTTTTCCAGTACCGGTATACCACGCATCCCTATCAGCTTATAATACCATGTTTTCAGTTAACATTAAATGCTTCCTTTCAATCTAAAATTACAAAATGAACCATATTTTTGTTCACAATAATAATACCTTGAACAATGTAACTGAGTGTTTCTTGTTTGTTTGTCTTACAGTGCTCTGTGGGACATCGAGACCGGGCAGCAGACGACCACATTCGCAGGTCACTCCGGTGATGTAATGTCACTGTCTCTGGCCCCAGATACGCGTCTGTTCGTGTCAGGCGCCTGTGACGCCTCTGCTAAGCTGTGGGACGTCAGAGAAGGCATGTGCAGACAAACTTTCACCGGCCATGAGTCCGACATCAATGCCATCTGTGTAAGCGGCACACCCGCACTCACCGACACACACGTGTGCGTTGCATTTACAGCGGTGCCCAAAATTATTAGAACACTAGTATTTTCAGCAGCTAAAAATGACTTTAAGTCAGTTATTTCTATCTTTTACTTTAGTGTGTCAGTAGGAAATATCAATTTAATTGTATTGAACCATTAATTGTAATAATCCAGTCAGATTTTTGTTTGCTCCACACAGAGATCTGATCTCATCATCATCAGTCTTTCTGGAATGACATGAAGAAACAGAAAAAACTAAATCCAGAAGAACTGATGCTTCAAGAAACCTACCTGCAAAGCTACAGTGCTGTTAAAAGTTTTAGGCACTTGTGTAAAAATTGTGTAAAATGAGGATGCTGTTCAAAGTAATGTCATAAATAGATTTTCTTTATCAATTAACTTCTATTAACTAAATTAAATCAACATTTGGTGAGCATCCTTTGCGTTTAAAACAGCTTTTGCTCTAGGTGCACTTGCACATAGTTTTTCAGGTAGCTTTGCAGGTAGGTTTCTTGAAGCATCTTGGAGACGTTGCCACAGTTTTTCTGGATTTAGTCTGTTTCAGTTTGTTCTGTTTCTTCATGTCATTCCAGAGAGACTGATGATGATGATGAAATCAGATCTCTGTGTAGAGCACTGGCTGTTGTCAGACTCCTTTTGCCTACAAAAATCTCACTGGATTATTACATTTAATGGTAAAATTAATGTTTGGAAATGTAAACTAATATTTCCTACTGATACTCTACAGCAAAAGATAGAAATAACTGACTTAAAGTCATTTTTTAGCGGCTGAAAATACTAGTGTTCTAATCATTTTGGCCACCGCTGTGTATAAGTTGGTAACCTTGCTCTCTCGTCTCAGTTCTTCCCCAATGGAAATGCGTTTGCCACTGGCTCGGACGACGCCACCTGCAGGCTGTTTGACCTGCGTGCCGATCAGGAGCTGATGGTTTATTCTCACGACAACATCATCTGTGGGATCACCTCTGTGGCCTTTTCCAAAAGCGGACGCCTGCTGCTTGCCGGCTACGACGATTTCAACTGCAACGTGTGGGATGCTCTTAAAGCCGACCGCGCAGGTCAGTGTGAAAGAGGAGATATTCTGCAGTAATGTGGATGCATGGGTAACTTATTTCACAAACTCGCATCTGAAACTTACTGACGATTTTTACCGTTCATGAAGATGAAGCCAGCGCCTTGCTGTGATCAGTAGGGTTGGGTATCGAGAACCGGTTCCATTTTAGAACCGGTTCTGAATTTCCAAGAACCGGGTATTCGTGCATTTCGATTCTGCTTAATGATTCCTGTGTTTGCATTTTAATGTGATTTTAACCTATTTAAGCACAGGAAGGGAAATAACTTGTGCACTGTTTGTGTGAAGCGTGAGCACAGTAGGGCTGTCGAAATGGCTGAAAAACTAAATTCGAATTTTGCACTTAAATATTATCAATATTTGAATTATATTCAAATTTAAAAGGCATAATTTCAGTTAGGGTGAAAAAAGCTTTTGGCTTCTCTCCTGAGGCCACAAGAGGGCGCATCGAGCAAAATATTTCTAATGCACGTTTATTAAAGCAATAAAATAACATGACTCTCTGTGAAAAAGTGCGTAATGTTTATAAACCAAATAAAATTAAGTTGCTTAAACAATTATAAACAAAACGGCATCAAATATGCATAGTTTAAAACAAATGGACGAAAGCCATTCACACGGAGTACTTTTTCATTTAGAAACATGAGATGGAGTGGAATGAAAAAAAAACCCACAGTCTCGAGACATATTTGTGTTAAAATTTGGATTAATAACAAAAACATTAAAAAGCAACGACACTTACATCGTCATTGCATTTCGTGCGCCACTGATAAGGCTGCCTGACACACCTAAAATTTGAATGCAACGTTCTGTGCTGGAACTGACTTCTGTTTCACATTTACCAACCAATATGCACAAAAAACTTTTGATTTCAATTTCTGTACCTGAAACTTGTTCAGTTGTATTTATTTATGCTAGTACTAATTGATTTGTTTTTTCCTATTTTATTTTACTGACTCTTTACTGGTCTCTAACAATTTAATGTTTGAAATTTATATTAGTCTAGTTGTTTTTGCTGTGGTATTTTATGTTAAAACCGTAGGCAAAAGTGTAAAAGGCCTGTGTTCTGTAAGCTGCTTTCTCATGTTATTCAGCTGCAAAAGAACAATTTGTAAAAAGACAGAACAAGTATGTTTGACATCTAAATGTTTGACTTAAATATTTTTTATCAGATTTTTTTTATATTATTGGAATCATAACTAGGAATCGATAAGAATCAGAATCATTAAGCGGAATCGGAATTGATAAAATTCAAACGATACCCAACCCCAGTGATCAAACACCTGAACAAACTAATCTACGTCTAAATTTGGTCAGGGTTGATACTAGGCTGTGCCCAAAAAAAAAGTTCTATCCACATTATATTTAACATAAGAGACGAGGCTCCTGGTGTCATTCACTTCCAGTTATTTTAGCAGTACATTTTGTTGTGCTGCTTGATATTGCAAACTGGTAATTAATGTCTTTATTATTTTAATGTATTGTTGAAATTGTTAGCATTTTTAGCACAAATATTTTTAATGAACTTCCCAATTCTTGTAGTTGTTTACCTGTAACGGCTAATAAAGGAAGTCTCCCACATTCACCACTAGGGATGAGCATTTTTCAAAAATATCATATTCGAATATTTGGGCTCATAAACTGACGTTTAACGAGAGAAACATTTATTTCATTATTTTTGTCACCATTTCTAAACAAGCTTCTGAATAGGCATTATACACAACAATGTTCTACAACAACGTTACGTTATATCTCAAGGTTTTCTTTTAGCTGAAAATGTGAAAACAAATATATATATATAAGAAAAAAACATTAAAGCTCAAAAAGAGCAAATGGAAAAAATAAAGCAGATCGTGCCAATTACATTACAGAACATACATACACTCGAGTCAGCCTAAGTTTATCGTGTTTGTATTTTTTCACATGTTAATGTTGAGAAAAACAGTAATATCCACATGCTCGGATGAAAGTTGGATCCTCGGTCTGATAACCGTAAGAACACATGACGACACAGAGACACCAAGATAATGGTGTGCTAACAGTTTCTTACAGCGCTTTGTGTTTTCTGTTCTTAAACCACTCTCCCTCCCATTTAATTTAATTTCAAACAAATGTCAAGAGATGGGCAAAAACCATAAGATGTGTAAGAGGTTCAGTATAAAGTGACGTGTGCGTGTTTTGTGTTTGCAGGAGTTTTGGCGGGTCACGATAACCGTGTCAGCTGCTTGGGCGTAACTGATGACGGGATGGCTGTGGCTACAGGCTCCTGGGATAGTTTCCTTAAGATCTGGAATTAAAGCCGTAAGGTAAACTGCTCATTTTTAGCTACTCATTTAACAGGTGACAGCAGTGCATTGATTTGTCACACCATTCCTGACACCATCAGCTGATATTCAGGGCTTAAGACTGTAGCTGCGTCCTAAATAACGCACTATGCACTATATGTACTTATGCACTATGTACTCAACAATATAGTTTTGAATTACATAAGGTTTTTTTTTTTTCATTCATAATCGGAGTCTGATAGTCCCCCTCTCCTCAACGCAATTAAAGCTGCGACAGTTCAGTTAAGTGTCCAACATTCCACGCTATTTGTTTAAAGTGCACTTTTTCTTTTTTTGGAATTTTCAGTGTGAACGCACTTCTACTTGCACAATTTATACTACAAAACGGCATAGTATTGTGCATCAGTACGCGATTTGGGACGCACTTTGTGACTGAATAATCAAAAACATTGTTTGATCGTATCATTGTTTAATAGTTGTAAGGAGCTGCTGCCTCAAACAATCAGTCTCCATCAGCTGTTCAAGTGCATCTCTACTGCCACCTGCTGTTAAAAACGGATGCTTTTGCTTTGGGTCACAGCTGATCATGGAAAGGCGTTCTTGAAACGTTTTCACGTTTTGTTTTTCCCCTTTCTTTCCAGATCGCATCCGGACTCAAAGGTTGACTAGAAGACCATTTCAAAATGAAATTGTTCGATTTTATTCCCCTCTCTCCTTCTCAAACACAACAGAACTGACCCCAACATCTATAAACGACAAAGGAGCAAAAATTTCTTCTCTGGAAAAACAAACAAAAAAAAAATACAAAAAAAAGAGCACAATTGTTACACTCAGCTAGATTGTAGTTGGTAAGTGGATAAAAGTTGATAATTGTGCATCCTTCTGGGACCATTTTCTGATACTGTATTGAGAGAACACAAGACACTCATTACACTGCTATTGTCATTATGCTAATGTCATCTATCTTTGACGTCTAAACAGGCGGTTTTTCTAAAAGAAACTAGCTCGATAGCTTTATGAGCCTTTTTTGGACCTCTCCCCCAGTCAGGATCGCTTTTGTCTCCTAGTTTTTAAATGTTTTGGGATCAAATTTATAGTTAAAGGAATTAAATCAAGCGTGACGTTCTCGTTGTCGTCCAGATCTGTCACACAGCTTCTTTATGTAAACGGTAAAGGATTTGATCAGGGGTCCACTAGCTGCTATCAGGCCTGTATATTTAGTCCCAGGAAATTTGATTATTAATGTTCTTTTTTTTTTTTTTTGTCTAATTGCGAATTTTTGTTTGCACAAGTAATACAGTTTTGCAAATACGTTAACTAACCAAGCACGTGCTGTTCATGATGACGAATGCTTGATTTTCGAAGAGAAACCATGTCAATTTTAACCATACTTCTCCTCATGCTTTTTTGGAAAATATAGAGTAATTCAATGAAGATTAACCAATCATTTTAATAATTTTATTTTATATTTTTCTTATCTTCGATGTGGAGGATGTTGAAGGAGGGGGTGGGCAGTTTTTTTTGGTTTCAACAGAGGTGCCCGTTTTGTGCTTGGAAAACAGTTACTACTCTGTGAATGACATGTTGTATAAATCAATGTTTGAAAATAATGATATTGAAAACTTTTTAAGTTAAAAAAAAAAAAAAATTAAAAAAAAAATCTTATTTTGGTTGTCTGCCATGGGTGGGAAACTCGTAGAATCGCATGCTGTAGAATTGCTTAAAAGAGGTGCATATGGAACTAAGTCCTTGATGTTTTAAAAGTTGTTTTTTTTTTTTTTTTTTTTTTTTTTTTTTAATAACCTGTTAAATAGATCATCACAGTATTTATTTTTTTTTTCCTTTTTTTTTCTTTTGCTACTCTGTGCATACACAATTTAGTTTAACTTTCAAAGCTATGCACTTAAGAGAAGCAAACATGTTGATCACAACAGCGAATGGTGAGTTTTTCTGTCCCTGGAGAGTTTGTGAATCCCACACACACACACACACACACACACACACTGACCCTGTAAAAACACACACACACTCAAATAACTAGAACAAAGAAATCTCTCTCTGTAGCAAAAGAAAAATTTCAGATACAAAGACAGTGCTAGAGACATTTTGTAACAAACAGGTTTTTTTGTTCTTTAATAAAAAAAAAGGAGAAAAAAAATGACGCAGCATTTGAATGGCAGAACTTTTTTGTTGTTCCCTCTCGACATGTATCAAGAAAAGCGCTCTTTCCTTAGCTGTAGTGGCATTTCTTCCATTCTGTTATTTCTCTGCAACATTCTGTACAAAAAATACAAAAAAGTGCTGTTGTTGTGCGTTAGGCCGGGAGTTGGCAAGAAAAAAAAAAAAACTAAAAATGAACTAAATTTGCTTTTCTTTCTCCCTCTCTTCCCTGTCCTCTCCTTGCCTCTCTCCATACAAATAACTTACAGCTCTGCATTCCCACTGTACCCTTATCCATCTTTTGTATTTAATTTTAAAGTCAGTGTACAACAGAAAGCTGGATGCAAGATAGAAACTATATTAAAATGTACTGTTATTTAAGATGTAATAAAAGCAGTTTGAGACGATTTTGTTGTTTATCTCTCTCTTTTTTAATGAATTCATGATTTACTGGTATATTCAGCATGCCTGAAAAGAGATCGTTGTATTTTGCATTAAGCATGTAGGATAGCAAAATTTATTTTTATGCCAAAAATGTAAAAGTTTATGCACAGATTTCATCTCTAGGTGGTGCTATAACCAAACTTTAATAGTAGGTTTCCTGCTCATTTACAGCATAATATACCCCAGTGTTTTTGGATCTTATAACAGTAACTATTCTACACTGCAATTAACACATTCAGCCACTGACATTTTAGATTTCCCCCACAAACTGAGAAGAAATACAGTTTCTGTGACTGTACAAAGACCAGCATTGTTCATTTTAGTATTGGTTGTTTGTTTTTGCTGAACAACTGGTCATTATATTCTGACATTGCATCTTTCCGCAACGTCATTCTGGGGATGAAACTGGCATGACGTGGTCAGAGGATGATTACAATCAAGGACTGTAGATGTGCAAAGACAGTTCACGCATATTACTTGAATGGGAGAAAGTACAATGCGCAATATCCCAGAATAGTCCCGCCTTCTAAATAACACTATTCACAATTCCCTACCTTAGTCCACTTACAGTCCAGTTAAAGCACTGAATGAAAATGAGTGAACGAATTCAGACACTGAGTGTACTTTCTGCATAGTTTGTGCTTGCTTTTTAATAATCATTAGAAACTTAGCAAACTCCAATAGTACCAATAGTAATTAAAAGATTTATCTTGATGTACAAACATCAAATCAAAGCATGTATAATCCTTAATTAAACTATTTAAAGGAGATCTATTATGCCCCTTTTTACAATATGTAGTATAAATCTCAGGTGTCCCCAGAATGTGTCTAAGTTTCAGCTCGAAATACAACACAGATCATTTATTATATCATTTTGAAAATGCCTATTTTGAGTGGAAGTTTTTGTGCATGTCTCTTTAAATGCAAATGAGCTGCTGATCCTCGCCCCCTTTTCCAGAATAGGGCTGTGGCTTTACAGCTCATACCTCAGACTGCTAAAAAAACATCTGTTTGGTTTTGATTATCATGTCTGTCGTGCTGAAAGCATGTGTTTTAAGGCCATATCAATTTAAACTTCTGATATAGCCGCACAGAAAGCGGCTGTCACATGGCATTGAGTACTAAACTCTTTCATGTCTTATTGCGCTTAAACTGTCAAAAACACACAAGTTCATATTAAAAATACAGTTATGTCTGTGTAAGTAAACAGCTGGGAAAGAAATCAAATGTTTATATTAGATTTGTGTGGCAGCAGCGTAATATACAGAAAATAAATCAAATCCACTGCTCTCATGTCTCTGAGGCTGGGACTCTAAACAGTATTCTGCGCTTGTCAGTGCAGCCAAAGATAGAACAGTTTGCATGCTTTGCTCCAACTTTTGCCGTGGCGTTAGAACTGGTACACCTTTGATGCTTGCGAAAAACAAAATGCCGTGGGTGGAAATTTACAGATTAAGAGGCGGTAATATTATAATGAGATCCCCTTTTTACGTCACGGGGGTGTTTTTTGTGTTTTTTCACAAGCTTGTTGAGAAATGCTTACCAAAAAAATTAAACAAATACTAGGTTGTTGTTCTTCACATTTTTGGGTTGGTAGATGCACTGGCGACCCAAATATATCAACTGATATATCAAAAACATGAAAAAGTCAGATTTTCATGATATGTCGCCTTTAATAATCAATTAAAAAGAAATGTATATCTGTGATATTACGCTGTATTGGACTCATATTGGACAAGCAGTTTGGAAAATGGATGGATGATTTAGCTGCAGACGTGGGAATTAATTCAGCACAACCCTCACAGTGCATTATGGATATTTTCTATCCGTTGAGTGTACATCGGTTGTACACTTGTTATTGCGATGCATTATGGGATTGAATAAGTGCACTCAATAATGCCCTCTGTGGTTTCAGATACCACTACAAATGGCTGTTCCCTCAAATAGTGCCCTATATAAGGGTATGGGGACAATTTCAGACACAGCCAAGGTCATCTTATTGGGAGATACGAGGGTCTGTGGTTCTACCATTGGAGAAAGCGTAACAGTCAACTTAGATTGCCTTGATGTCTTTGAGTTGTGCGACAGTCAGTGGCTGTTTATGGATACCATAGGAATGAATGAGAAGTGCTGTAAACTGAATTCTACCGGTCACAAGAAGTCAGTTGTTTCATGGCAAACATGTTGAAGATTAGCAGAAAGGCAGTCAATTCTTGAACTGATAAGAAGGAAGAAATTCATACAGGTTTGGAACAACTTGAGAATGAGTAAAGAGAGGCAAATTTTTGGGTGAAGTGTCCCTTTAATTTTTCTTCCTCCGTTTCGTTTAGTTTACAGCTGCAGTTCTGCAATGCATTTAATCCGGACCAACAGAGGGCGGCTTTATGATCTTCTGTTTGCCATTCTGAGGATAATCAAAAACAGGAAAAGTTATTGTTGGGGTTTTTTAATTTATTTAATTTTTTTTTTTTAAATTGTAGGTAAAAATTTGGTCTAAGAACCTCTAAATCTAGAAAGACGCCAGACCAGTTTAAGTATACAAATTCTACAATTATAGTTTGTTAAAAAAAACATTATATCATTACTCGTGTTATAAAATTTAAATTTAATACTTTTTGACATGTAATATGTCCAGTAAGTATAAGATATTCACATAATGTGGATATATTACGTCAAAATGTATGAATCACATTGCTGTATTCAAGTTCTCAATACCAGTTCATGTCTGAAAGACACGATTCTTAGTTCAATGATCCGTGTACTGCTAACTCGATCGATTCATTCAAAAACCGAGCATTATTTAAGAACTTTTGCATTTTTAAAAAATATGCATTATATTTCCAGACTTAAAGGCTGTTATAATTTTTACTAGCTGTTGACAATACTCCGAGATTTTGAACCTTTTCCCTATTCAATCAGGGAAAAGCCACAGATCTTCATGAAGCTTCATTTCACCATTCCTAGTAGATCCGACGCAGTAATAGCCTTTATTCGTTTTTCGCGTCGTGTTTGTGGTGGAACGGTCTAGTTTGCGTTGAGTAACGTATATGATTATAAACGAACGTCTATGGGCGTGTGACATTACGTCTGATTGTTTTGTTTTTTTCTCACTTTACCTGAATATGCCACATAATTTGAGCTATTTCTAAGTCTGCAGCACAACCCTGCGCAGGTTAATAACCGCAATAATAATAATATTAAATTATTATTATTATTATTTATTTTTTTTGCAAAAAAAAAAATAAAATAAATAAATATATATATGAATATATTACAACAAAGAGGAATCATAAAAATAAGAACAGAAAACAAATAATCTGGATTATCTATACATACAAGTACAAAAATAAATTAAAGATGTCCATTGAACTCAACGGAGACCTCCACGTCACGCGCAGAGAGCCAGTTCACACGAGCTTCCGGTATCCACACAGTGAATCACGGGATATGAGTTTTTGCCCCATTTGTGACAATATAAAAGATTTCGGATTAAACTACATCTCCCAGAAAAGGCCTCTCGTCATTCCAAGGAAAGCCCCATTCAGGCAGCTCCTAACTGCCTCTGTCTCCTCTGCATGTTATTGAGGGGGAGAGGAGCAGAGAGCAAGAGTGGTCATGGAGCTGAATTAGCGGAAATAAAGCAGAAGCTCCTCTGCCCCAGACAGACATCAAACACCAGCAGGAGTCTATCGGTGAAGCCGCAGAAGCGCGATCATGCAGCGCCCGCACGGGAGGGTCTGAGCGCGTCTGCCGTTAGAGATGAGCGCGGAGCTGGAGCTGGAGCTGGAGCGGCTGTCGCGGGAGCTGGAGGAGACCTCGCGGGAGAAGATCCAGGCGGCCGAGTACGGGCTCGCGGTGCTGGAGGAGAAGCAGCAGCTGAAGCAGCAGCTCGACGAGCTGGAGGCGGAACACGAGAGCGTCCGCCAGGAGCTGGAGCAGCTGCGAGAGGTAACTGCGACACAGCCGCGGCGCGATCATTAACGGTGGGGCTGACGTCGAGAAATGCGGTCGTTATGGAGCTGGGGTCAGAATGCTGTTATTATGTCGAAATCACGGCAGTGTTTGGCTGAAATGTGATGAAATGACGCCATTGCCTCGCTGATACGGTGAAATGACCTTATGTTGTTTTTGAGCATGGGGAGATGCTGGAAATGTGTAATTATAAAACGGATAGTTCCGGTCCATGATTCTGATTGGTTGAGCCGCGTTCGAAGCCGTTGTAAATTACACTATAAACATATACCTTTGTTTACTTTGTGTGTTG
Source organism: Spinibarbus caldwelli (assembly GCA_039654775.1). Taxonomy (NCBI): domain Eukaryota; kingdom Metazoa; phylum Chordata; class Actinopteri; order Cypriniformes; family Cyprinidae; genus Spinibarbus; species Spinibarbus caldwelli. Next base: position 2,183,238 of record CM077249.1, on the reverse strand, counting down.
CTTGGCAAACACTTTGTTCCAAACACAACTGTTTCTGAGGAACTACATTGTTTGGTGGAAGAATACTGTTTTTATTAATATCATTGCACTTTATTTGCTCTGTTTTATTTTGTGAAACCTTACTACGTATATGGAATAACCGTTTTATAAAAGCAAGCCCCGTGAAGCCGTGGTTTACAGTGAATTTATAACGGCTAAGGGGGTTTACTCCGCCTCGCGTCGTGCCTAACAACGCCCCTTAGCTGTTATAAATTCACTGTAAACCACTGTAATCTTCGATTATTTCATATATTAATCAGTAGACTTTGATTATTCAGCGTTTGCAATTAGTTAAAATATTGAGTTATACATATTCTAACAAATAAATGAAGGTAATCACTTCAGCTTTTGAAAATCATCTCATCTCTTAAAGACCTAGAACATTTTTGGGGCACCTGACACGCCTGTACTTTTCTTTGTTTTTTAAGACCTATTCTAGCATCTCAACAAATTAGAATACGTAATAAGACCAATAAAAAAATTAAAAAAAAATTTTTAGTGACTTGTTGGCCTTCTGGAAAGTATGTTAATTTACTGTATATGTACTCAATACTTGGTAGGGGCTCCTTTTGCTTTAATTACTGCCTCAATTCGGCGTGGCATGGAGGTGATCAGTTTGTGGCACTGCTGAGGTGGTATGGAAGCCCAGGTTTCTTTGACAGTGGCCTTCAGCTCATCTGCATTTTTTGGTCTCTTGTTTCTCATTTTCCTCTTGACAATACCCCATAGATTCTCTATGGGGTTCAGGTCTGGTGAGTTTGCTGGCCAGTCAAGCACACCAACACCATGGTCATTTAACCAACTTTTGGTGCTTTTGGCAGTGTGGGCAGGTGCCAAATCCTGCTGGAAAATGAAATCAGCATCTTTAAAAAGCTGGTCAGCAGAAGGAAGCATGAAGTGCTCCAAAATTTCTTGGTAAACGGGTGCAGTGACTTTGGCTTTCAAAAAACACAATGGACCAACACCAGCAGATGACATTGCACCCCAAATCATCACAGATTGTGGAAACTTAACACTGGACTTCAAGCAACTTGGGCTATGAGCTTCTCCACCCTTCCTCCAGACTCTAGGAGCTTGGTTTCCAAATGAAATACAAAACTTGCTCTCATCTGAAAAGAGGACTTTGGACCACTGGGCAACAGTCCAGTTCTTCTTCTCCTTAGCCCAGGTAAGACACACACGAGGAATACGGGAACTGTAGCCAAATTCCTTGACACATCTGTGTGTGGTGGCTATTGATGCCTTGACCCCAGCCTCAGTCCATTCCTTGTGAAGTTCACCCAAATTCTTGAATTGATTTTTCTTGACAATCCTCATAAGGCTGTGGTTCTCTCGGTTGGTTGTGCATCTTTTTCTTCCACACTTTTTCCTTCCACTCAACTTTCTGTTAACATGCTTGGATACAGCACTCTGTGAACAGCCAGCTTCTTTGGCAATGAATGTTTGTGGCTTACCCTCCTTGTGAAGGGTGTCAATGATTGTCTTCTGGACAACTGTCAGATCAGCAGTCTTCCCCATGATTGTGTAGCCTAGTGAACCAAACTGAGAGACCATTTTGAAGGCTCAGGAAACCTTTGAAGGTGTTTTGAGTTGATTAGCTGATTGGCATGTCGCCATATTCTAATTTGTTGAGATAGTGAATTGGTGGGTTTTTGTTCAATGTGAGCCAAAATCATCACAATTAAAAGAACCAAAGACTTAAATTACTTCAGTGTGCATTGAATTTATTTAATACACGAGTTTCACAATTTGAGTTGAATTACTGAAATAAATGAATTTTTCCACGACATTCTAATTTATTGAGATACACCTGTATTAGGGCTGTGACGGTCGCCGTGACAACTGCGTTACGGTTGTCTATTGGCACCGGCGGTAGTGCACGTGACATTACATACTCTATTACAAGCATAATACAAAGTTTTGTATACAAGTGTAATAACAGTAACAGTTGAAAATTTTTTATTTAGACGATAAGTCTATGCTAATTCACAAATTATCTCAAACGCCATACACGGCGTTTCCTATAGATTGGCACGTTTGAGCGCAGGAAAATACAGTTTATTCTGCATTCAGCAAATTTATTTCATGCTGAGCAATGGACCTTGTTGGGAAACAAATACTACGTCGCCGATCTGGAGCCATCTCCATTCATGTCAACCATCCGCGTTTGTACTAGGGGTGTGAATCGGCACCGGTTTCACGATTCAATTCGATTACGATTATCATGTCAATGATTCGATTCAATTCGATATCACGATGCATCACGATTATATCAAATTTATTTTGTGAATTTTTATGAAATTATATAAGCAGGCTACTTTTTAAAATAATTGTTAATTAATATATTAATTAATATATAATTAATTAACTATTGTTAAGAATTAAAAGTAAATATAGCTTCAAAACATACAAGCAAATATAAAGTGGGGAAAAGACAACTACAAGTGATAAACAAAAAGCACTTTTAGTATCTGGGAGTGCTTTAAGTATGGAAAGTTTACAGATAATCATAGTTATGGGTTTTTCTTTTTTCCTCAGCATTATTGCCATTTGATTATTACTGATGAGATCATAGACACTGGCAGCTTTAATAGACTGCATTCACACTAATGCACAGATCTATTTCCACATATCAGGTGTTTTGTCCTGGTCTGAAAACATAACTGACTGTTTACATCAATTTCGTATCATAAAAGTAGATGCAAGTGCATTTAACCACAGCCGCGAGCTTCAGGACAAACAAACACAAAGCGCACGTGAAAGTCTGTCAGTATGTGAGTTTCGTGCATCTAATACGTACAGTGTTCCAATCGGCATAAATGAAAGCATATCTAAAGTAGAAGACTAAAATAACAGCGAGTGGAAGCACTGTCAAGCGAGCACGCATCTCACAGCGCATATTCTGTGCAATGAAGCCAGTGTTGCCAGATTGGGGCAGATTTAAATTTAATTGTGCGGGTAAATATTGGCTTGGGCGGGTGGACAAAATTTGGGCTGGTTTTTGGTCAGTTTGGCTGTTTTCAAAACATATAAATTGTGTAGGCTAATTGGTTAACAATCAAGCCCAAGTATGCATATAGCTACATGCATCCAATGAGTCATCACAACGTTACTAAACACACGCACACTGCAAAGACGACTGGTTCTGATGTTGATGATTCATGAGTGACTTTTAGCGCGATAACGGATCTGATTTTGAATGTATAACTATAAGTGATCATAATGCCTATATATAAGTTCGATGGTAAAGAGTGGAGAGTGTTTTAACTCTCAAAACGTGAATTACACCTGTTGAGGGAGATGACACAAAGGCTATATCACTGCAACGCCGAAATCAGAGCACAGTTAAATTATTTAATCAAAATTTATTTATATCTATACTATCCTGTCTTTTATCTTTTAAATGGCCCAGATAAAGGTATATCCTTTAAAGCTGCTGGACTTGTTAGTTTTGACTGTGCAAAGTTCTATATTATGTTCAATATGAACTTCACAAAAGACTTAGTTCTGTGTGAAATTATAGAGCGACACGAAGGTAAGCGCATTGTTGTTGTTGTTGTTAATTTTTTTTTTTATTGTCGGATTACAGAATGACAGTTTTGACTGTCATGGTGTGTGCATGAACGAGTGTGAAATACCTATAATTACGTTGCTTATTTATGATCACTTATATTGGGCACTTTTTGCATTTAAATTCTGACTGTTGACATTGAAAATGATGCATGTGTTTTTCGAGGGTATCGAGTAATTTTTGATTGCCGTTTTGACAATGTCTGCTTGCATATTTTAATCATATTTGGTAGTTCTCTTTAATGTATTTGCCCCGATTTGATCCATGTTAAATTTATCTAGCATTATATTTATATTATTTTGTCGTCATTATTTCGTTATAAGGAGTTAGAACTCTTTATCAACCTTGATTTACATTATTTTGACAATTAAAGTTTTGGGCGGGTTTTTGTGAGCTTTTGGAAATCTTCCATCCAATCTGGCAACACTGAATGAAGCCTGCCGCGTTTGTCTCTAGCGCGCACACGTGCCATATGCGGGAAAAAGCCAAGCTAAGATTTTAAAATGCAGAGTGCATTTTTAATACTAGCGTGACAAGTAGGGCTGTCACGGTGAAGGAATTTCCCTTGCGGTAATTTTGAGTGGCTCAATAGCGCGGTATTACCGCAAGGTGGCGTCAAGAGACTGTCTTTGAGTGGGTCTTTAAACCGTTCATTCAACTACACGTTCAAAAACGCTGATTCATTCAAAGAGAGATGTAATGAAACACGCTGTTGAAATCATTTTAACTGAGCGCCACTTTTAAAGACTCAGCTGACCAGCAGAGCGTCGACGTTAAAACAGAGATTTTGCTGTCCTTGGACATGACAACCTATTTTCACAAATATACATGACTCGGCCTGAAGGACAGATGCAGGTAATCGCACGCGCTCAGTCGATCTCTCTCTCTCATTCGCAGTCTGTTTAGGCTTAAGTGCAAATCTACTGAGCCTTTGTACAAATCAGCATGGTACACATTGTTATCATTACTAATATTCAGTACACATGCACGAAGTGTAAAATGAGAAGGACGTAACCTTACAAAAATGAAAACACGGAAATATCGCGGATGCTGTGGTTGTTGCATTCCTCTGCGGTTATGCTCGTCAATAGCGCGGTATTGCTATATTGCGGTTATCGCGACAGTCCTATGTGACAAGCACGTATGTGAATGACGTCATAGGCTATAATCGATTATGGTCTATTACTGCATCGATGCAGAATCGTCCACGTCTGCATCGCGATGCATCAATGCAACGATTAATTTTGACACCCCTAGTTTGTACAAGTGTCTTCAAGTTCACGTGATCGCAAACTGGTCAGGTTGGTATTGGTGAGGTTTTCTCCAAACTGGCCAAATACAAACGAGACAGCGGTAGATGCTAACAAGAAATGTGGCAACATACGCCGCGATTCCTATTCCACAGAGAGCGCGTGCAGAACGGATTTAACGCGCCCGCTTGCTTGGTGGCGGAGCAGTGAACCGTGTCTAAACTGGACGCGACAGTTGTCACGCCACGTCACAACCAGACAGGTTGAGTCTGTCTACACAGGACATTTGAACTTTGTCAGTACGTAATAAATAGGACGAGGCAGTTTATTATGTGGGATTTGTCGTGTCATGTTGCATCCAGTGTAGACTGCATCACTGATTATGAGTTCTATAGAATTTTATCTTGTCGCACCACGTCGCTCGCGTCAGGTAGACAGGGTATATTTAACTTTCTTATTTAAGGCTGCTTTCCTATTTAACTGTATTATTTATTGGATATTTATTTTAGTGATTTGCAGGCTTACGTGTTCACATTATGGAAGTGCTAAAATAAACACGCACGTTTGTTAGATGATCGAGCCTCATTTATTTTTTTTGCGTTTCAAAATTTTATATATATTAATATCACAACACCATGCCACCGGCGGTAGTTGGTCCATTACCACCGCGGTGGTAAAAATCTGCCACCGTCACAGCCCTACCATATATCACTATAAACCGGAGAACTTGAAGTTTCAGTCTAGCTAATTTAAAATCCCAATTTTCCTTTTGTTTTCTCTAAGAATGAATGAATTTCCAGAATTTTAAGAAAAACGCAAGCAACAAATTAGTTTATTGTTTTACTGTGTACTCAAACAGAAACTCCTGAAGTTTGGATTCTTTTCTTTAGAAAGTTGTATCTGGGTATTTTACACTTCCAAATAAAATTTTGTCTACATATAACATTCCCCAAGCAAGTTATAGCCATTTATTACAATATTGTCATAAGCGCTTTTCAGTGAAAAAACAGGTCTATATAGTTTACTAACAATGTAGATGTGTCAATGTCTATATAAAAAAACGTTTAGGGAGTAAAGAAAATAGAATCAGTGTTATATAATAACAAAACACAGTAAAAGAGTGACTTTTTTCAGAGAAATATATTTTCAATCTGAGTATGAACAACAACAAACACAAAAAAATAGTGAAAATGATCTTTATGGACTATATAATTATTGTTTACATGATACACATAATATAAATGGATCGATCTGCTGGCTGTACTCTGTGTCGGAATCGATTTTACCGGGACATCGCCTAGCGATGCGAAGAAATAAATTCCAATGCTTTATCCGATATGTACTGCTGTGTCATCCTTGTTTTTGTTTTGTTTATTTCAAAGTACTCAGTCGTGTGTTTTTCTGTGCTTTTTCAGAGCGTTCTCTCATGCAAATGTGTTATTTTGTGTTTGTTTTCATGCACGCACGGCAGACTTTACTTTCACTTTGCGTTTGTTCAAATTTCCAATGAAACATCGTAAATGGTGGTTCAAAAGACCAAAACCTATGTTTATTGGTTGAATATGTGACAGTTTGAACCAATCTGGGCACGGGGGTGGGACTAAGCGTCAACAATCGTTCCTGTTTGGCTCAGAGGAGCGAAATGCATTGGTTTCTTCTGAGGAATCAATGTTGTCAAAATGTGATGATGTAATCACGTATACTACGGAGCCTCTGAATATCCAAACGAGACGAATGAGATATCTCCGAAAAATCTCCGCTTTACAACACTTTTTAAAGCATTCAGATAGGATTAGTGGTTCGAACGTTATGAAATATTTAAGAACAATAGTTATTTTTAGCCGTGGGTGGCTGTCTCAGTCTTTGAGGGTTAAGTAATTACAATTATTATATACAAATAAATATATTTGGCACACAAAATGAGATGACAGACAGAGGAACTCTCTCATTCACCATTTAATTAGCTACATGAAAAAAAGTAACTGAATGACACATCTCCTTTTGTAAGTCATATGGACAAGAAACAAAATAAAGGTAAGTGACAAGATGTTTATTTTTGGATAAACTATTTTATTCACAACATAATCATACCTTATAGGGTTATGATAATCAAAACAGTCCTGAGTTAGATCAAGCTTTGATCTCTGCAAACCAAACTATCGTTTTAATTCTTTTTTTCTTCCCCCACTAATAACACGATTTTATCACTTGCTAGCTCCACACTGGAGAGCTGCTTTATAACAAAATCAAGTTGTAATTTTGATTGAAAGCGACACTGACTCTGGCTTTTTATATTTAATAATCTAAAGCTGCTTGATTTAAGTCTATCTATTGCATGAAGTACTATATAAATAAACGTGACGTGACTGGACTTTACTGGAGTACCGAACTGCAGAGCTCGTGCAAACATCCACATCGCTGTAATCAGATGCATTCTTAACTGCTGCTTTCTCACCGCTGTCAGGTTTTGTTGTGTTTATTTTGTTATTGAGAGGAAAGCGCACAGCATAAGCTATATTTACATTTTCATCCAAACGCTGCTCAGCAGTTTCAGGTTCGGCAGCGTTTGTGCTCTGAAGCGCTGTGTGTTCTTCTCTTGAATTGCATCCAGGAGGGCTGAATTACAGTCTTGCGCTACAGCGCCACACTGGTCAAACTGCATTATTGTAGGCTCTTATTAGTGGTGCAACAAATCACAAAACTCACGGTTCGGATCATACTACGGATTTTGAGTCACGGATCGGATTATTTTTCGGATCAGCAAAAAAAGTTTGCTTTTCATTAATTACTAAAAGCTTACTTTTCTCAGCTGTATACGTTAACTTGAGACATAACCGACTGTGTTTACCAGAATACTTGCTAAAACGGATATTTTAACATAACTTTGTATGTATCCATCCGTTGAGGCGTTGTCTCTCTGCGTGTGTGTGGCAGAGGCTTAGCACAGAAAACGGTGCGCGAGTCCCGATTCGACTTCTCCTTCATCTGAATGGTCTGAAATTGCTTGAATTGCTTGAAACTGGCAAGACAAAACACGTGCAAATGATAATCTTTCACTCTATGATGGTTAAACTTAACAATTAATCTGCGAATCACATGCGTGCCGAACCGTGGGGACTGGTCCCTACGGATCACAGATCATCTATGATCCGTTGCACCCCTAGCTCTTATATTAGGTCATATGAGAACAATCGACAACTCAACAACAAGAATATTTGTCGACAATTTTTTATTGTCGATAATGTCGACAAATCGCGTTTGGTCCCATACTGTATCGCGTACCTTGTCAGTGTCTGCGCTTGCTTGGCTATTTGTTATGATAAACAGGAAAGTGTGTTTAAGCGCCAGCGGAAGACAGTGTAAAGAAATACTCTTTGAGAGAAGCAGTCTATCAGCAGAAGTTAAAAGCAGCTCGTAAGTGTATTTACTTGTCTCATTAGTATTTAGCGCAGTTGCCGTTGCTAGGAAACGCTTGTTTTGTTTACTGTGTTGAGACGTGCTGAAATCGCGTTCGGTCTCGTACTGTATCGCATACTTTGTCAGTGTCTGCGCTTGCTATTTGTTGTGATAAACGGGAAAGTGTGTCCAGCTGAATTCAGTTTCCGTTTTGTCAAACGGGTGTACGAGTGTAAAGACCATCGACTCTACCGTGCGACTCCACCGGGCAGGGACACCGGCAAGGGACATAAGTATCGCTTTTTATTTATCCTCTTTCCTACTATTTGTTTCACTTCTGTTTTAGTTTTCTTATAACCAATTCTTACTATGTGTTTTCAGATCACTACTATCACTACCACTCGCAGACCACACATCACACACTGTAGGCAGCGCAATCCTAACAACCTGCCCACTTTGCCTGTGTCTTCTAATACACTACTTTCTTTTTCTATTGGTCTCTGGAATTGTCAGTCTGCTGTCAACAAAGCTGATTTCATTACTTCCATTACTATTCATTTAAGTCTAAACCTCATGGCCCTGACAGAGACCTGGATCAAACCAGAGGACAGTGCTACACCTGCGGCACTCCAATAATTTCTCCTTTTCCTACACCCTCCGTTTAACTGGAAGAGGTAGAGGTACTGGTCTGCTCGTCTCTAATAATTGGAAATTTACTCCTTTACCATCTCTGGGTATCAACAGCTCCTTTGAATCACATTCGGTTACTATTACCTACCCTCTTAAAATCCATTTTGTGGTTGTTTATCGACCTCCAGAACCACTAGGTAACTTCATGGAAGTATTAGATGTTGCTCTCAACCTTTCCTGAGGATGGTACTCCCTTAGTTATACTTGGAGACTTCAACATCCACCTCGATAAACCTCAAGCTGAAGACTTCCACACTCTGCTTGCCTCTTTTGATCTCAAGAGAGTGTTAACTACGGCTACTCACAAATCAGTCAACCAACTGAGCTAAGAGTGTTCTCTTCAGGCTCTTTCAAACAGTGGGTCTTTGTTTCTTGAGGTTGCAATCGAAAACAAATCTGCTAAATTAGTCATTGTGTTGAATAACTGAGGATTGGTCCTGTTGCTAGCAGGTTCCCCACATAGCAAACTAGTTATCTGTCAATATGGGAGGTTTATAGACTGTTTGTTTTTGAGTTAACAGCTGTTCAAGCACGAGTTGATATTCTGGGTAACGCTGTGCATCCATACCAGCCTTTTGTACTTCATCACCATAACAGCTCACTGTTAGTCACTAAAGGCCTGAAATACTTCAAGTGAATTTGAAGGATGAATGGTGTGATACCATTTTAACCAGAATCTGGCCAAAGGGAAGGTGTTTGAGTTTGTTCCGGTGGTTAGAAACAGCTAGCCATCACAGACTTTAGTACCGGCTGTTAGACACCTTCCTCACTGCCATCTGTCCAAGATGAAGACCAAAATCTTCTCTGGCTAACAGTATATATTGCAATATGATTATTTTTGCTTGAAATTTAAAAAAGTAAATCATATTTCAAATAAACGCGAAAGTTTTGGTTTTGAAGCACTTTACAAATGTACTGTCTCATTTGATTATTATTATTTTTTATTTATTTTTTTATATGGAACTCAATGGATAAAAAAAAAAAAATAAAGTTTAAAACAAAAGACTCAAAACAGGCAATAAGTCATAAAAAGTCATAACAGTCAGTAGTAATAAAATGGATTGTTCTGAGGCTCTGAAAATGTCAGATGAGCTACACTTGAAGCTATTGTAAAATAGTTGACATACATGTGCCTTTGATAGACATTAGTTGAATAGTCAAGTCACCTTTATTTATATAGCGCTTTTAACAATACAGATTGTGTCAAAGCACTTAACAGTATCAAATTGGAGGATAGAGTGTCAGTAATGTATAATAATAAGATTAAACAATCAATTTTCAGTTAAAGGCATTTCATTATTGAATTCAGAGATGTCATTGTCTAGCTCAGTTTAGCTTAAACAGTATCTATGAAATCAAATTGACGATAATCGCTAGATATTAAGTGTCCCCAACTGAGCAAGCCAGAGGCGACAGCGGCAAGGAACCAAAACTCCCTCTGTGACAGAATGGAGAAAAAAACCTTGGGAGAAACCAGGCTCAGTTGGGGGGCCAGTTCTCCTCTGGCCAGGATATTATTTATTTTTTTACTTATTGTTTTAATTAAATTTTAAATGTATAAATGTATTATATTTCTATTTTTATATTGATGCAATTTCTAACAATAGTAGTATTATGTAGTTAGGTATTTTATTATATTATAGTTATTGTGTTTAATTTTAAGTTTTATTGTATTTAAGTCGAGGTCTTCACTGGGGATACGTCCCCGGGGCTCATCCAGGTGTCCGGCCTCCGCCGACGATCAGGGTCACAGACATCATCTCCCGGCGCCGATCCACCATCTGATCCGGACACGGACTGAGAAACAGAATAAGAAAGAAACAGACAAATATTAGCGTAGATGCCATTCTTCTTATGATGTAACGAGTACATCGTGTGTTATGAGGAGTGTTCCCGGTTCCGGTTGATCTAATTAATGCAGCCTAACAATCCTTTAACGGATTTGAGTAATAGAAGTGTATTAATGTGTTATGTGTAAGCCAGGTTAAAGAAATGTGTCTTTAATCTAGATTTAAACTGACAGAGTGTGTCCGCCTCCCGAACAGTGTTAGGTAGATTGTTCCAGAGTTTGGGTGCTAAATAGGAAAAGGATCTGCCGCCCACAGTCGATTTTGATATTCTAGGTATTATTAAATGGCCAGAGTTTTGAGAACGCAGCGGACGTGGAGGACTATAATGTGATAAGAGCTCACTCAAGTACTGAGGAGCTAAGCCATTCAGGGCTTTATAAGTAATTAACAAGATTTTAAAATCTATCCGATGTTTGATAGGGAGCCAGTGCAGTGTTGACAGAACTGGGCTAATATGGTCATACTTCCTGGTTCTAATAAGGACTCTAGCTGCTGCATTTTGGACCAACTGTAGTTTATTGATCAAGCGTGCAGAACAACCACCCAGTAAAGCATTACAATAGTCTAACCTTGAGGTCATAAACGCATGAATTAGCATTTCTGCATTTGACGTTGAGAGCATAGGTCGCAATTTAGATATGTTTTTGAGATGGAAAAACGCAATTTTACAGATACTAGAAACATGGCTTTCAAATGAAAGATTGCTATCAAACAGCACACCTAGGTTCCTAACTGATGAAGAAGAATTGACAGAGCAGCCGTCAAGTGTTAGATAGTGTTCTAGGTTATTACATGTGGGGTTTTTAGGTCCGATAATTAGCACCTCTGTTTTTTCAGAATTTAGCAGTAAGAAGTTACTCGTCATCGTTTTTTATATCGACTATACATTCCGTTAGTTTCTCAATTTGGTGTGTTTCACCGGGCCGTGAAGAAATATAGAGCTGAGTATCATCAGCATAACAGTGAAAGCTAACACCATGTCTCCTGATAATATCTCCCAAGGGTAACATGTAAAGCGTGAAAAGTAATGGCCCTAGTACTGAGCCTTGAGGTACTCCATACTGCACTTGTGATCGATATGATACCTCTTCATTTACTGCTACGAACTGATGGCGGTCAGATAAGTATGATTTGAACCATGCTAAGGCACTTCCACTAATACATGTGCCAACAAAGTTTTCTAGTCTATTCAAAAGAATGTTGTGGTCGATAGTGTCGAACGCAGCGCTAAGATCCAGTAGAACTAATAAAGAGATACAACCATGATCAGATGATAAAAGCAGGTTATTTGTAACTAATGAGAGCAGTCTCAGTACTATGATACGGTCTAAATCCTGACTGGAATTCCTCACAGAAACCATTTTTCTCTAAGAAGGAATATAATTGTGAGGATACTACCTTTTCTAGCATCTTTGACAGAAAAGGGAGATTTGAGATCGGTCTGTAATTAACTAGATCTTTGGGGTCAAGTTGTGGTTTTTTAATGAGAGGCTTAATAACAGCCAATTTGAAGGTTTTGGGGACATATCCTAATGACAATGATGAATTAATAATAGCCAAAAGAGGATCTATGACTTCTGGAAGCAGCTCTTTTAGTAGTTTAGATGGAATGGGGTCTAACATACATGTTGTTGGTTTAGATGATTTAACAAGTTTATACAATTCTTCCTCTCCTATAATAGAGAATGAGTGGAATTGTTCCTCAGGGGATCTATAGTGCACTATCTGATGCGATACTGTAGCTGACGGCTGCATGGTTACAATTTTATCTCTGATAGTATCGATCTTGGAAGTAAAGTAGTCATTACAGCTGTGCTCTTGGGAAATGCCAACACCTGTTGATGCTTTATTTTTCATTAATTTAGTGACTGTATTGAATAAATACCGGGGGTTATGTTTGTTTTCTTCTAAAAGAGACGAAAAGTAATCAGATCTAGCCATTTTTAATGCTTTTCTGTAGGATAGGGTACTTTCCCGCCAAGCTATACGAAATACCTCTAGTTTTGTTTTCCTCCAGCTGCGCTCCATTTTCCGGGCTGCTCTCTTTAGGGTGCGAGTGTGCTCATTATACCACGGAGTCAAACTGTTTTCTTTGATCTTCCTTAAGCGTAAAGGAGCAACTGTATCTAAAGTGCTAGAAAAGAGAGAGTCCATAGTTTGTTACATCATCAAGTTTTCCTGCGCTGTTGGATATGCTGAGGAATTGAGATAAATCAGGAAGTTTACTTACAAAGCAGTCTTTTGTGGTAGAAGTGATGATTCTGCCATACTTGTAACAAGGAGTAGAATTTACAGTTTTAGCTATATGGAGTTTACACAAGACTAGATAAGTATCTGAGATATCATTGCTTTGCTGCAGAATTTCAACACCACTAACATCAATTCCATGTGACAGTATTAAATCTAGAGTATGATTTCGACAATGAGTAGGTCCTGAAACTTGTCTAACCCCAATAGAGTTCAGAATGTCTATGAATGCTGATCCTAATGCATCTTTTTCATTATCGACATGGATATTAAAATCACCAACAATTAAGACTTTATCTGCAGCCAGTACTAACTCAGATAGAAAATCAGAAAATTCTTTAATAAAGTCTGTGTGGTGCCCTGGTGGCCTGTACACTGTAGCCAATACAAACATCACAGGGGATTTATCACTAACACGTGTTTCTCTAGATAATGTTATACACAGCACCATAACTTCAAACGAGTTATACTTAAAGCCTGCCCTCTTAGAAATACTGAGAATATTACTATAAATTGTAGTAACACCTCCCCCTTTTCCTTTTGGACGTGGCTCATTTTTATAGGAGTAATCTTGGGGGGTAGACTCATTTAAAGTAATGTATTCATCTGGTTTTAGCCATGTTTCTGTCAAACAAAGCACATCTAGCTTATGGTCAGTGATCATATCATTTACAAATAGTGCTTTTGTAGAAAGGGACCTGATATTCAGTAAGCCAAGTTTTATCAATTGTTTCTCTGTATTGTAAACATTTTTTATTTGTTGAACATCAATTAAATTGTTACTATTACTTTGGTTTGGACGTTTTCTGTATTTTCTAGTATGGGGAACAGACACAGTCTCTATAGTGTGATATCTAGGTGAAGGAGTCTCTATGTGCTGAGAATTAACTGACTTCTGTGACGTGAGGCAGCTAGCAGACGGTCGGTTTAGCCAGTCTGTCTGCTTCCTGACCTGGGCCCTAGTTAGTCAAGTACGAACTCTAAGACTATGTGCCATATTTCTAGAGAGAAGAGCGGCACCACCCCAGGAGGGATGAACACCATCTCTTTTCAACAGGTCAGGTCTGCCCCAAAAACTCTTCCAATTGTCTATGAAACCTACGTTATTCTGCGGGCACCACTTAGACATCCAGCCATTGAGTGACGACAGTCTGCTATGAATCTCATCGCCACGGTAAGCAGGGAGGGGGCCAGAGCATATTACAGTGTCTGACATCGTACTTGCAAGTTCACACACCTCTTTAACATTATTTTTAGTGATCTCCGACTGGCGAAGTCGAACATCATTAGCGCCGACATGGATAACAATCTTACTGAATTTGTTTAGCATTAGCCAGCACTTTTAAATTTGCCAAGATGTCAGGCACTCTGTCTCCCGGTAAACATTGGACTATGGTGGCTGGTGTCTCTATTTTCACGTTCCGTACAATAGAATCACCAATTACTAGAGCACTTTCATCAGGTTTCTCAGTGGGTGCGTCACTGAGTGGGGAGAACCTGTTTAATGTTCTGACTATGCCGCCTAACAGTCACCCAGTTGCCCTGCTGCACGGGCACAACCGGAACCGAACAATGTACAGGAGTCCCTGAGCTAGTCGCATCCAAAGCAGTATCTACAGCCCTCACATTCTTACTATCCTCAACTAAAGTTTGGATGCGTGTCTCTAGTTCTAAAATCTTCTCTGTCAGCCTAACTATTTCCCTGCATTTATCACATGTGAATCCCTCGTCGCCGACAGAGAGATAAACTGTACATGTGACATGAAGTGCAAACAACAAGAGAAGGAGAAGCCATTACTCACCGTGATTGATGAATGATACCAACTTAACTTACCACTTACCACTGTTGTTTGATGAACTTGTGAAAAACGGAGCGAGAGAGAAATGAAAACGGAGCGAAAAAAAAGAAAACAATAATAGGCGCGAATAGAAACGTGAATGGAACCGCGAGTGACAAGCTAACCGGCTAACGAATGCTAATGCGCTGCACGCGCGCTGCACTCGCGGTTTTAAAAGTGAACGATCAAATTAGTTAGATTAATTTGTTAGATAATACCAGAAATATGGTTGGAATTAAGTTATATATTATCACTTTAAACAACAGAGATTGAAAGTAAGGTAAAGATTCAATAAAAAAGCGGAGCTACAATCGCAAACCTCTCAGCAGCACAACAGACAGAACAGACTAACATGTGGTAAGTTGTGACATTGCTAGAAAGCCATAATCAACATAAACTCCATATAAACACCATGTTCTGTCTAACATTTTCCTTCATAACAAAATTTTGGTGGGAATTTTCTTCAGTTATTCCTCATTGTTTCTATTTTGACATAAAGAAGTCCTGCCTGCTGAGATCTGCACAAACACCTCCTGCAGCATAAATGATATAGCAGAATCTTTACTAGCTGACGCATGTCTACCATTAAACCACCCGGCCCTAACCTTGGGTCAGCTTGGGTTGGGCAATATAGCAAAAATAGCACTTTTTTTTTTTTTTTTTTTCTTTAAGGCTGGGTCACAATCTCATCATGATTCTTTCTCATGTTGGTTTTTAAGCCTGTTTTGGAAATTACTGAACAGTACAAATTAATTTCCCATTTTAAAAAATATAGCCCTACAAGGCAACAAAACAAAAGAAAAAAGAATGACAGACCATTTTGGCCAAAGAAAGGGTGGATAATATAAGAAATCTTATTTCTCTGCATTTTATTTCATTATTTTATCTCTGTTATTAAAATAAGAACAAAGATGCAGAATACCAACAACAGGCCAAATAAAATAAACAAATGGAATAAACTGCTTTAATTTTTTTTTTTCAGGCACAGTAGGTCTATTTAACAGCAGCATCAAGGTAAGAAATTGAATAAAATGTAAAAATAAAACTGCATAAATGAAATATACTTTGATCCTTATTAAAGCTACGAAAGTTATTCAGTTAAAAGCAATGATTTTTCTCTTTTTTGCACATTAACAACATGGACAGCAGCAGCTATATTAACACAAACAACAGAGCTATATGCATGTGCCATCTCTGTTTCTGTGTGAGAGGAGCGCGCATTTTCTTGCCGCTTTATTGGCTTAGAACGATTACATAAACACACTTATATGCGTCAGAATCCCCGTCTTGGCAAATATCCTCATAAACAGTGATTTAAGTCTTAAGAGAGAGCAAACAGCTGATAAAGAAAACGCATATGTAACAGTATATTGGATCAGGACTTGGGTCTTAAAGGGGAAGCTGTCCAATATTCGTCTTCTCTGCCATTCATATTAATCAAACAACAGTGAGAGAAAATCTCTCACTGCTCTTGACTAAATCACTTTTGTAACTTTAATAAGAAGAAATTTAAAAAATAATAATAATGATATATATATATACATATATATATATATATATATATATATATATATATATATATATATATATGCATAGAATCTATACTTATTACACGTGTTAATTATATCTATCTACTGTATCTATCTATCATATTGAAGACTAATTTACACAATGTAGCGTTTCTTATTTATTGTAGTTTTTTGTCCTATTGCTTGCAATTAGTTTCTTATAATTATTTCATCACTGTTTATTTATCTTCAGTGAGCTTGAGGGGTTTTTTTGTCTCTTTTTAGGCTTGTATTAGTTTGATATTGACATTGGTGACTTTGGTGACTAAGGATTATGACATTGGTGACATTGGTGACTAAGGATTATGAAAATTCTATGGTATCAAAGATTTTAATATCATAAAAATCTTTTTAAAAGAAAAAAATAACTATATCGTTATATATATCGTTATCGTGATATAAATTTAGTCATATCGTGATGTAAGATTTTGGTCATATCCCTAGATCACCCCAAATCCAATATACTGATTTTTTTTTTTCCCCTCTCCCACTTAAGACATAACCTATTGTGTTTATGTAAACCTTGTGTGTTTCTGATAGTTTAAGTGCAAAAAGACATGAAAGAGAACTTGAGTACTCAAGTGACACATGCTGTGTGACAGCTGGTTTTCTGTGTGTGCACTCAAAAAACCACATGCTAGAACAATGTGTGAGTAAAAAAGTTTGGAAAGTTTAAGAAAGGCTTTAAAACGTGTGCAAATAATGCACTTTCATGATGATGAAAACTGTGACATGAGTGTCTCAACGATAGAGATGATAATCAGAAACCCTAATAATCAAAAAACAGCCCTAGAACTGCATCTGATAGAATGTGCACAGTAGCACAATACTACAATTTCTCTGTAACAGCAGATCGCTGAGACATTTTAGTCATTCATAATTAGTCATTTAATATCTTAACATGTCACAGACCAGGAGATTTAAAGAAAAGATTTACATATCTAAATAGTGAAGATGGGAGGGTATGTGATTTGAGCAAAGATGGCCTGACAATCACATCAATACCAATTGGACATAAGTTGAAAGTACAAATACACATGATAATAACTCTGCTAAACTATACTGTACTTACACGGGGTACCCTAAAGTAATTAGTTAAAATCAGCATTGTTATAAACAAAGTTGCTTCACCTGGTGCCTGAGCTCACAGGAAACACAGGAAACACTTCCTCCTCCTCTGCCTGGCTCAGAAGAATGATCATGAGAACAATAAACTTACTGAGCTGTGCTGCTGTGTGCTGTTTAAACTGACTGAAATAGAAC
Source organism: Spinibarbus caldwelli (assembly GCA_039654775.1). NCBI lineage: Eukaryota > Metazoa > Chordata > Actinopteri > Cypriniformes > Cyprinidae > Spinibarbus > Spinibarbus caldwelli. The sequence goes on along the minus strand of CM077249.1, from coordinate 2,165,526 downwards.
TTCATAAGAACGTGATTAGACACAGCCTACATCATTTTTTTTCCAGTTTTCACTCCAGCATTTGTTGTTCTAATGTATTAAATATAAATATGAGTATATTATAGATGAACATACTAGTTGATACTGAAGTACACACTGTTGATCATTAATACCATTAGATGGTTTTGTGACGTCCTCTTATTGATCTCTCCAGGAATTTATAATTTTCTGTTTAAAAAAAAAAAAAAAAAAAAACACCTAAAACAATTTTCTCTGATTAACATGGAAGAAATTCTTTTATGTCAACTCGTTGCATGTAGTTAGGGCACTAACTTTTTTTTAAGACTTAAATTCTGTCATACATTTTTAATGTCACTTTCACTTAAAAACTTAGTGAAATTATCATAAATGAAAGGTACAAGAAATACTACGATGATGATGATGAGAATCTAAAATCATTTTAAAGGGGTGGTTGATTGCGATTTCACTTTTGTAAAGTTAGTGTGTAATGTTGCTGTTTGAGCATAAACAATATCTGCAAAGTTACGACGCTGAAAGTTCAATGCAAACGGAGATGTCTTTTTAGAATTCTGGCAGTTTAATGCCTACAAAAACGGCTCGTAGGGACTACAACGAGTTACTTCCCGGGTCCGTTACGTCACGAACCCAGATAAACCCCCGGCCCCCGGGAACACACATCAAAGGGGGCGAGGCCATGCTGCGCTGCTTTAGAGAAGAGGAAGAGAAAACTAAGGGTGCACGTAAAAATCTATTCATATATGAATCGCGATTCTGTCTTCTAACCATTCTAATGGATTCACAAGTTTCAAAATCAATGTTCTAAAGCAGCGGTTCTTAAAGGAAAACGCCACCATTTTTCCATATTCCAATATGTTTTTCCCTCAATTTAGACGAGTTGATGCGTACCTCTCCCGTCTCAGTGCATGCTCTTAATCACTCTAGTGCGCGGCGCCACTATGCTAGCATTTAGCTTAGCAACATTCATTCCTTAGGATCCAAACAGAGATGAATTTAGAAGCTACATAAACACTTGCTCAAGTAAGGGCTGGATCCCCTGCTTGAGAATCCCTGTTTTAGACCTGATTGACAGGCATAAGCTATTTTATGTCAATTAAAAACATAATTCGTTTATAAACTGTTTATTTTTGTTTGTTTTGTTTATTTTTTCATTTCTCAAAGCACAAAGCTTTTCCCTAGATTTCTTCTAGCTCTAGCTCTGTAACCAGCAGAATCTCAAACTGCCATAGACTCTGAAATGTGTGCAAATTTCAGCATCCTATATCTCCACCAAACAAATCAATCAACCCCAAAGTTAGGGAATTAAAAAAAATGATTGCACTTTCACACCCTCATAAAGTAAAAGGTTTGAGAGAGTTCTCAAACCTGAAATGTTCTGCATGTACACTTATCCAAGTACCCCTAAAAGGTCTGAGACTCCAGTCTTTCCCATTTTAAACTGATCCTAAAAGTGGAACCCTGAGCAACCTTGACTTAAATTCTAAGACTGAGGAACAAGAATTTGCAAAATGTTTCTAGATGTGCATGTACCTTGAAATGTGCTCTAGACATCAGTTTTTTTTTTTTTTGTTTTTTGTTTTTTGTTTTTTCCATAAATATCCAAAATTTGTCGTGGGCCATGTGACAGAAACACCAAATAAACCAAATAAAAATAAAAAGCTGTTGGTTTTGGAGTGCTAATACACGGAGGTAATCACTCCAAAATAATTATGAGAGATGCTAATTGTCTTATATTTTCAAGCCAGTTTGTGAGAACATGTCCAGTGTTTTGTTAATCGAAGCAAAATATGAGTCACTGATAGTTTGGAGAATGCTGAAGTTTCATTCTTTCGTTTTCACTTTTGTCACATTTGGATTTGTCCAATATTTGAAGTTTGCAATGATTCTACTATTTTCCTTCCTTGAAACGGTCTGTATTTTATAAAGCACTATAAAAATCAAGGTGACTTGACTGGTTGCTGCAGTGGTTCTGTATGTTGTGCACACTTTCGGATTTAGAGTTTGCATTGTATACTGCTGGTTTCCTCTGATCTTTGTATCCTCCTTGCGTTACGCAGGCGTTCGGACAGGCCCACTCCAACCACAGGAAGGTGGCAGCCGACGGCGAGAGCCGCGAGGAGTCGCTCATCCAGGAGTCGGCCTGTAAGGAGGCGTATTACGAGCAACGCATGCAAGAGCTGCAGGCAGAGCTGCGACAAGCACGAAACATCCTGACCAACGTCCAGTCAGAGAACGAACGGCTCGCCACCATCACTCAGGAACTTAGAGAGGTCAGTCAGAGCACTGTGTGACTGAACGCCTGTGTCCAATTGATTTTGTGTTAATAGATAGTGGATAAAATAACAGAATATTGATAAATCAGGAGAAAATATGGGAAATGTTTGTCTTTGCATATTAAAAACAATATATTAGCAATGTAAACATTATAATCCCTGACACTAGGGCTGGGACAGTTCTTTAACACCACAATGGTGAACGCTTAATGCAAATTATGCTTTTATGAGGGTGTAATGGTACACACATTTAAATTATTTTCATTTTGCGTTAAAATTCGTCCTGACAGCAACCGAGTCTCTGTTGAACTTCACCGATTTCTATGCAGGAGCACCAACATCCAATCAAAAAAACTTGTGGAGTGAGTTAAAAAGAGCTGTGCACAAACAATCTCTGGTAATGTGATCAATCTGGAGCTCTTTCTGTCAGGAAGAGTGGGAATAAATGGACAAATCAAGATGTGCTCAGTTGATAGACTCTTATAAAGGGAAAAGGTGTTTCACCCAAGTATTAGTTGAGGGGTGTGCGATATATATTGTTTATGATAATATCGTAATTGTTGTTTTAATGATATGCAAGCTGATATTATCGAGTATGTCACTCACTTTGCAGAAAACAAAAACGTCTTGAGAGTCTAAAAACAGTCACTGCGTATTGAAGCCTATTAGAATGCAGTTACAATGCTCTGATAATTCAAGTTATGAAAGCAAAAAATATCCCTGTATGAGTTTTTTTTTTTTTTTTTTCAGTATTTGTAAGATATTATATAGTAATGTAATATCATATAGCAAGAGTGCTGTTTTCCGGTATGTTACTTCGTGAGCACAATCACAAATGTGATATTACTTTATATACCAGTTCAAAAAACAAGAAGTTAATAGTGAGTTACATTTTAGACACACTATTGTCTGTTTTTTTTTTTTTGTTTGTTTGTTTTTTTCAACAATGAAATTAGTTCCAAACAAAGCCGGAACAGAACATTTGCGTGGCCTGAAATGTTGCTCAGACACTCGCTGAAAAAATTTAAATGCATGAAAACCTTAATTAAATCTGACTCTGTGAGCAGCAAATTAATTACATTTAGCAAGACAGACTGCTTTAGTTAGCATTATATTAGAGGTGTCAGGGGACACTAGGGGGCCAATCCATTTTCCGGATGGGCCAGTGTCCCCACCTCTGTCTACACCACTGACTGGACTTGCCATACCTTACCCAACAAACACAAACTGTGTTAAAACTGAATGTGAGGAATTATAAAGACTGAAACCCATTATATAATGCTGTACGAATGCACAGTGACCAGTAATGTCTAATTCACCAACAAATGACTTGTTGTGCTGATCAACTTTTATCATAATTTACTGAATTCATAAAACATAAGGACATAATAATAATAATAATAATCTTATGTTTTGGCATTAAACTGGTATCTGGTCTACAGTGCTTTTTCTACTTTAGGATGCAAATATAGGATTAAAAGGAAATGAAGAATATAAACCTTTATATTAGTAAAATCAATGCAAAAGAAAAAGAAGGCAGATGGTGTGACGTGAGTGAGGATTTGGGAAAAGAAAGAGATTGTGTGTTTAATGACACAGTCCTCTGGACAGGATTAATGAGCCAAAGGTGAAATGAAATGGGTTTTTGCATGCGGCTGAGCAGATGGGACAAAGACGGAGAGATAGAGAGGGAGGCGCACAGATGGTGTGATAAACAGAAGCAAGCAGGTCAAAGGATAAAAGAGTGGTTGATCAGAGCAAGACTTACAACCATTCACAACACTGTACACCATCAAGGTGTGAGTAGAGGATTGATTCAAAGCCTGGGGTCAATCAGTAAGATTCTTTTCTAAAATAAATTAGTACTTTTATTCAGCAAAGACACATAAAATTGATCAAAAGTGACTGTAAAGACGTTTTTATTGTATTAGACATTTCTAATCCAAATAAATGTTTCATATTTCTTTTAGGGCTGTCAAAGTTAATGCAAATTCATTTTAACGGCACTAATTTTATTAACGCAGTGCGCATTTTCTGTTTGACCCGTGGCCTAGCCCATAGTTGGAGAAATGGAGATGCACAGTGTTGGCAACTTAACGACTTTTTAGACCCCTTTAGCGACTTTTTTTTTTCCCCTTCAAAAAAGCGTCTAGCGACAAATCTTTAAGGTTTGCCCAAACATTTAGTTTCTGAGACTCACTGGTACTGCCACGCGAGGTCTTGCTTTCCCAGCATGCGCGCACACATCTCTCTCTCTCTGTGCGTCTGCTCTGTTCAGTGAGCGGCAGAGAGGAGCAGCGTTTTCAGTTAAACAAAGATATTATGTTGCTTCTCTAATTTTACATGCAAGTATAGCCGAAATCACAGCACAGCTATTGTCTTTATCTTATGTTTATCTTATGTGTATTTGATTTCATCAGACGACGATTTGATTATCAGGATTTTTTTGCAGATTAACATCTTGGAAGGGAGAGCTGGTTATGTAGTCTCAATGGGTCACGTTTCAGTCATTTCATATTCATTCCGTTATCTGACAACAGAAACATTAAAATATCAATGAAAACAGTTTTATTGAGAATTTAGCTGCATCAAAATACAGTATGTGGGCACAGAGAGGCAAACAAATGTAATAAAAAATAAATGTACATTTTGCATGTTCAGAAGAAGTGAGCTGCCCTGTCGTGCAAAAATGTAAACAGGTTTGTGTAAGTAAATTGCTCAGTGCAAAGAAAGAGAAGTAATGGGAACCTGGTATTTCTTTTTTCATGTCTACATGAACAAGTTATTTGAAAAACATCTATGACCTTTGAAACATGTCTAGTCTTCATGCTCTATGTTGACTATGGTTTCAGTAATAATTAACATATATTTGCATAAAGCATCCATATTTGTCCATGCCCATTAAAAACTTAAAGTATTAATTTAAGGTACATTTAGAACAAATAAAAATGTGTGATTAAGTTGCGATTAATCACGATTAAATATTTTAATCGATTGACAGCAGTGTTAATTTCGTCAACGAATACGATGACGAAAAATATTCGTTAACGAACATTTTTTCTGTGACTAAGACGTGACGTTGACAAGCTAAAACTAATATCTGATGATAAAAACTATGACGAAATTTATGCCGCGTCTTCGTTAACAAGACGAGATGGGACTAGAATGTTATTTGAGGACTAGCGAACATTCAAAATACATCCTATAGACTGTTAACTGTCTTGTCTTTCAAAATGTGCGTCCTTGTCATTGGATTGCGATCGGATAAGGGGCGTTCGCATATCTAGTCTCAGTATTACAGCCGCAGTGGATGGACAGGCTACCAAAACGCGAACTAGCGATCTGAAACAATGGCCTCAGGTTAGAGATAGGGTGACCTGACATCCTGTTTTTCCCGGGAGTCACAATTCTTTGTCGATTAACTTAAAGTTAGTGAAGGCGGGAGAGGCGCGCATAGCGCGCGATCAGTTCTCAGTTCTCAAATACACACACAGCAGTCCAAATGTCCATCGTGTAGAGTATCTCACATAAATGCAGTCAGTTATGGCTTAAGTGAACGTAAACAGGTGTTTGAAAACTGAATGTGTGTCAGTATTACATGCATGCCTTCCGTCTTAAAGGGACAGCATTCCTAATTAAATACCTATCTGTGCCATTAATGTTAACCAACAAAAGATGTTAAATAAATGTAAACATGCTAAGTAAACCTACTGTATCTTAAAAATGAGTTTAATTTGTATCTCGACCCAAAAATTAAAATTATCAATTATTCCAGTTTTTCCAAATTCAATCCTTGATTCAAATTTCTCATGAGCTTAATTGATTTGGTCTAAAGAGAGAAGAATTAATGACTGTTTCTGTTAGAAGACTACATATAAAACAGCTACCAAAATAAATGCTGGTAACTGAAGTTTGACTAAAAGTAATGACTAAAAGTTGACAAAAATGCAATGACTTTTCATCGACTAAAACTATGAAAGACTCAAATGACTAAAATGTGACTAAGACTATTAAGCATTTTTGTCTCAAGACTAAGACAAAGACTAAATCAAAAACGCCTGTCAAAATTAACACTGATTGACAGCCCTAATTTCTTTATATTCATCAAAGAATCCTGAAAACAAAAATCACAGTTTCCACAAACATATTGGGCAGCACAACTGTTTTCAATATTGATAATAATCAGAAATGTTTCTTGAGCAGCAAATCAGCATATTAAAATGATTTCTGAAAGATCATGTAACTGAAGACTGGAGTAATGATGCTGAAAATGCAGCTTTGATCACATGAATAAATTATAGTTTACATTATATTAAAATAGAAAACTTATTTTAAATTGCAATAATATTTCACAAAATTACAGGGTTTTTTTTCTGTATTTTTGATCAAATAAATGCAGCCTTGATCAGCATAAGAAACTTCTTTAAAAAACATAAAACAATCTTACTGATCCAAGACTTGAATGGCAGTGTATATTCACACAGAAAACAGCTATTTTACATTTGTAGAATATTTCACAGTATTACTGTATTTCTGAGCAGAAACCACACACTCACCCGCTGATCTGCTGTCTTACAGAACAGTCAGATGGTGGAGCTGCAGAGGTCTCGTCTGCGCGACGACATCAAGGAGTTCAAGTTCAGAGAGGCTCGTCTGCTGCAGGACTACAGCGAACTCGAGGAGGAGAACATCACCCTCCAGAAACATGTTTCTGTCTTAAAACAGAGCCAGGTAACATTCAGCTGCCATCTGTAAAAAATTCAGTTCCATCAATGGAGTTTCTGCTAGAGACAGTGGAAATGTGGCATCAGTCACAGTTAGCTGGTGTGTGTGTGTGTGTGATGTCATCTTGTAGGTGGAATTTGAGGGTCTGAAACATGAAATTCGTCGTCTGGAGGAAGATACCCAGTTTCTGAACAGCCAGTTGGAAGATGCCATCCGTCTGAAGGAGATCGCTGAGAGGCAGCTTGGGGAGGCGCTGGAAACCATCAAGACTGAGAGGGAGCAGAAGGCAAGAGATGATTTTCTTTTTCTTTTTATTATTATTATTATTATTATTTACAGCTAGATATTATGAGTAGTGTGACCTCCCCATAAGGTAAGCTGGAAATCGATAACAGGTTCCATTAAAATAAATAAATACTGGAAAACAATTGAATATTAATTTGGAGGATGAAATTTTATCTTTGTTACGTTGTCTTTCCACCAGCAAACATAGAGCCCACCAGTGTAGTCTAAGTGACAAGTGAATTATGTTATGAACTGGTTCATTTTTCTGAATTTGTCAAAAGTAATCGCGTTTGGTCTCGTACTGTATCATGTAACTTTCAGTGTCTGCGCTTGCTTGGCCATTTGTTGTGATAAACAGGAAAGTGTGTCCAGCTGAATTCAAATAGTATTTTGTCAGACGGGTATAAAAAAAGCTTAGTTTACCGCGGCAGCCGTCGTGTGAAGGCCGAAGAGTGTAAAGACCATTGACTCTACCGTGCGACTCCACTGGACAGGGACACCGGCAAAGAACATAAGTATCGCTTTTTATTTCTCCTCTTTCCTACTACTTGTTTCACTTCTGTTTCAGTTTTTATAACCATTTCTTACTATGTAAGTAGGAAGTTTTTTTTGTTTGTTTTTTTTTTTTTTTTTTAAATGTGTGTTTGGCTCAGTGTTATTTTTTTAAGATTACTGATAAACTAATGTAGTTTGATTTTTATTTGTTGTCTATTTTAATTTTAAAGTTGGTGTAATGTTTGTTATTTTATTAGTTATTTTATTTTTTTATGTCTGTATAGTTTTTTTTATTTAAGTTTGTTTTACTTAATTTGAGTTATTTTAGTACTTCAACAAACTACATGGAAATGAAAGAATATTGAATTTATAAACGTGTGTGTGTATATATATGCATGTGTGTGTGGTTGTACATACACATAGTTTTTTTTTTTTGGTGTTTGGCTTAGTGTTATGTTAGAATCATTATACTCTTATACCTTTTGTTCTTTAATATATTGTTTTTAGCTTTATTTTTTGTTTTCATTGAAATGTTAAGTTTTGAAATTTTGTTGTATGCATTTGTCATTTTTATTTAATTAATTAATTTATTTTTTTAAATGTGTGTATATATAGTATTTATAAAGTTTTAGCTTTTAGTTTTGGATCTGTTTTAGTTGTTTTAATACTACAATTGATTGCTTCTGTTGTCCTCATTTGTAAGTCGCTTTGGATAAAAGCGTCTGCTAAATGACTAAATATAAATATATAAATATAAGTATTCTTAGGCTGGTGACATTTGTCAGTGTTAGTTTGTCACAAATTGTTACTTTTACCTCAGGAAAGCCATTTAATAACTATAAACTTGTTAGTCAACTAGGAAAAAAAATCTATATTTTGCAAAATGTATGCAGTATATTACATATTCATTATATTTGTACTTAACCTGTTTTCTTCATTATTTAATATATGTTTGATTAAATCTGTCATGAAAACAAGTTTTTATTACAGTCCCTTTTTAAATGTGTGTATTTCAACAACAAATTGGAGTAGAAACCTAGTTATATCTAAAAAGTTGCTGCCATGTGTGCAGTTTAAATGATTGTGTTTTGGTAAAAACTTAATTTTGTTGCATCACTAGTCAAGTCACCTTTATATATATAGCACTTCATATAACAGAGGTTGTTTCAAAGAAGCTTCACTGTAATAAACATGAAAAAGGTAACAATTAATGATGCAAACTTTATATTTTGCCTCAAATATGAGGCAAATCCAAACTCTGCTGTAAAGCAGGTCTAAAAAGACTATAGTGTCATTATTTAGCTCAAGTCAGTTCAGTGTTGATTCATTTCAATAACTGTGTAAAGTTCCTCAATTTATAAAACAAGTTCAATTCATCAATCAGCAAATCTAGTGAAAGCAATAGTGTCATTATTTAGTTCAGGTCAAGTTTTGTTCTTATCCATTAGTGTCAGAGCAGTCAAACTGATAATACTATTGAATATGAAGTCTTAATATTATATACGTAATAGCACAGTCTTTTAAACAATACTAAACATACATTTTGTTCTAAACTCATCTAATAGCGTACACTGTGTAAAGTGCTATATAAATAAAATGGACTTGAAGTGAAATGAATGTAGTATAGGCCCTATTATTGTGTGGATGGGGTGCTTTTATTAATGGAGACACAAATGAACTGGAATCATTAGGTGGAATCAAAAAAAAAAAAAAAAATCCTTGATGTCCCTCATTATCTAAATGTTTTGCATTGTTATGCACATTTCTAATAATTTGACTAAAGAGTATGCAAACATTGCATATTTCCATTAACAAACAACTTATGTGTGCCATTTCTGCGTTTGGACGTTTTTGTTAAGAGTGAGGAAAACGGTCCTATTTACATTGTACGACTTGACCTTGAGGGTGGTTGAAACCACCAAGAACACCTCCGTAGTTGCTTAGTAACACACTAAAACCCACTCAGAAAACCCTAGAAACCAAATATCAACCACCCACAGCACCATGGCAGTGAGTTTTTGCAGTTTCTTCAGAAAGTGTTTGTTTCAGATGAAAGCCTGCTGTAGGCATCTGCCAGTCCACCCTGAGCTCTGATTTAATGATATTTGTTGGTGTCCATCACTACAGGCCACCTTAAGAAAGGAGTTGTCGCAGTACATGACCATCGGAGACTCGATGTACCACAGTCCTTTGAGCATCTCCCTGGATGGGCTGAAGTTCAGTGATGACACCTCAATCGAGCCCAACAACGACGAGCCCCTCCACGTCTATGAGAATGGCTTTGACAAGATCGACAACAACGACAACCGCGTTTCCACGCCCAAAAAAGGAGAGCTGTTCCACCCTTCCTCCAGCCTCGTGGACAATCTGCTGAATGAGCTCAACATCTCAGAGATCCAGAAGCTCAAACAACAACTGCTGCAGGTCAGTTTATCGTATTCACTGTGTTCAGTCAGGCACCGTCATTAACAGCCAAGTTAGGATATGATATCTGCTGTTCACTATGCCAAAAAATATTGCAAACCCAAAGACAGAAATGTGGCGTACTATGGAGGCACGTTTATAATATACCAAGTAGGACTGCAACAAATGATTATTTTGATAATCGATTAATTTAACGATTATTAGAACAATTAATCGCCGTATATTTCACTGATTTATCAGTAGACTTTGATTATTCAGCTTTTGCAATTAGTTAAAATATTGAGGTATACATATTCTAATAAATAAATAAAGGTAATCACTTCAGCGTTTGAAAATTATATTGGGTAATTACAATTATTATACAATTAACAAATAAATATATTTGGCACACAAAGGAAGATGACAGATAGAGAACCTCTCTCATTCACCATTTAATTAGCTATATGAAAAAGTAACTGAATGACACATCTCCTTTTGTAAGTCATATGGATAAGAAACAAAATAAAGGTAAGTGATGAGACATTTTATTTTTGGATAAACTATTTTATTCACAACATTAATCTCTCTTAAAATACCTAATAGGGTTATGATAGTTAAAAAAGTCCTTAGCTAGATCAAGCTTTGATCTCTGCAAACCAAATTATCTCTTTAATTAAATATTTTTTTCCCACAAATAAAAAGATTTTTGTAATTAACTTCACACTGGAGAGCTGCTTTATAACAGAAAATCAAGTTGTAATTCTAACTACTCGACAACAAAAATATTTGTTGAAAATTTTTTTATTGTCAACGTTGTCGATAATGTCAACTAATCATTTCAGCCCTAATACCAAGTCAGTAAAATGCATAGAGTGTAGTTCTGTGTTTGATTGGCTGACAGCTGGGCTGCTATTAGTGGAGGTTGCATTTAGTGCACGCCCCGCCTGACACAATGAGCTGTCAGTTCAGCCATCTGTCAGGAAGTCAAATTAGAAAAACTGACCTCCAGTGGCAATGTCCACTCCGTTTGCCAAAACCATAGGAGCAATATGAGAGCGCTGTTGCAGCCATTATGGTATTCAGACCCTCATGACCTTTGAACACTGCTATTGATCAATCAAGAAATCCATTCCAGACAGCATTAAAGAGCAGCTGAAACCAGCTGAGATGACATGATTTCCCATACGAACATCTCAAGTGAACATAACACCTAAATGTTTGTGACCAGTAGTGACAGCTTCTATTTTTGCATACATTTTTCATTACAAGAGATTTTTTTTCAGTAACATGAAACCCTTTAAAAAAAAATCAGCCTCCATTTGAGAATTAAGTTACTATGAAAGGCTCATGCTTTGAGAATGTGAAATCAGACATTTTGTGCAAAAGGTTTCACAAAATTAATGTCACAAATTAGCTTATTTCAGCTTAGAAATCACAGTTGAATAGTGAACAATTGCTGTTTCTTTTAACATCATAACATTTCTGAGATGAATCCTAAGATTTTTAATGTGGCTTCAGACACAAAGAAAAAACCCAGTGCATTACCATTGGGTTTTTGTATTACAATCACACTGTAACTGACATGAACAAAACAGACAATTAAATTGTGAACCGCAAACCACAGTACCGAACCAAAACTTTTATTGGTGGACTCCCATCTCAACAGCCACATTGTTGGTTCATGTCAGTACAGGTTAACACAGATCACACACCACTGCTTGTTTCAGCAAGTCCTGTAATTAATGTGTAGAGCGAATGTGCTTTTGAAGGAGCTTCTGCTTTTACTGAATTATAAATGAAAGATACTGCATATTTTCAGCCAGTTTCTGCAGGTCTTAAAAACGTCTTAAGTCTTAATTTGCCCCTCCACAAGGGCAGATTACAAGAGCACAAAGTCTTAAATTCAAAGTCATGGCATTAATTGTTGCATATTCTCCAAAAAATGAATATCTTCCTTGAAGTACAAATATCTAAAAATCCTTAAATCGTGATACATTTACTGCAAAATGAAGAAATGACATCTGAGAAACTGAGCAAAATTGAGTTTATACTTAAAACGATCTGTCAATGTGGTATAAAAATTACTTTTAAGTTGATTTTCCCGAGCACATTGGCAGATATTTGTTCTTGTTTTAATCATAAACTCACTTTTGGAAGCAGAGTTATTCAAGCCTTAACTTTTTCTTTTTTTTTTACAATTAATTAAAGGGTAATGGAAATCAATGGAGATCTTTAAATGAATCATTCAATTTTCTTTACTTGGTCTTAAACTGTATTTAAAAAGTCGCAAAACCTGTAGAAAGCCTGGAGAATAAACCATGCATGTGTCCTGCAATACCTAATACAATAGTTCAAAATTCACTGAAATTAGTTACCCTTGGTTTGAAGTATTATTATATTACTAAATAATATTCATCCCATCCAAAGAGAGATTCATCACATTTATTCCATTCCACAGTATCTTTCCAAGTGAGTACTGTGTAAAAGTCAGGTTTTGAGCGTATGCATTTGACTTCGTCAGGCAACACTGCAACAATGCAACCTATTTGAAATCAGAGTGGACAGCATTAGTGGGATCAAGCAGATTGTGTGGTGCTAATGAAAAAGACTGATATCGCAAGTGACTTTTCTGTTGTTCAGGTGGAGCGAGAGAAGGTGACCCTGCTATCTACACTGCAGGAGTCTCAGAAGCAGCTGGAGCAGGCTCATGGAGCGCTCTCTGAGCAGCACGAGAAGGTCAGTCATCTCACGGAGAACCTCAACGCCGTCCGCAAACTCCAGGCCAGCAAAGAACGTCATTCCGCTCTGGACAACGAGAAGGATCGCGACAGCCATGAGGACAGTGAATACTATGAGGTGGACATCAATGGCCCCGAGATCCTGGAGTGCAAGTACAAGGTATAGAATTTTTCATAGATTTTTTTTTTTTTTTATGTGGTGTTTTCATCTGTGGCACAAGAGGTAAGGAAAAAAATCTAAATCTAAAATGGTGAACCAGTCGATAAATAGGCTACATTTTCATTCAATACCAAAAATATATAATTAAAAATAGACTATTTAGTGTACTATGTATTTTGTTCTTATTTTGAGCACAAGGCTAAAAGAAATGGGCCTTTTGAAATACAGACATAATTGGAAATTAAAATATTCACAAACATTCACACTTATATAAAATCCATGGTTTATCTCTATCAATATTCTTCTGTCTCTGTTCTGCATGATTTACATTTGTATAAGACACCAGACAGGCAGATTTCTGCAGCAGCTCTTAACTCAAATCACAAAACATAGATTCTATATTTCTCAAAATGAATCAAATATCCAGGGAAATGCTAACACTGATCTTTATTTAATAGTAATCCATTAAATAATACAAATACACTTTATGGACTTGATCTCACTTTATTTGCCAGTGCTGATCTTCAGTGATTAATTTCCACCATGAAAATGAAATTACATGTTTCTGTCTTTCTTTTCTTTTTGGAAAAAATTATGTTTTGCATATCTGTTTCCATGAATGTTATTCCTTCAGACCAGTGAAATATTGGTTTTGTTGATGTGTACTGTTAAAAATGTCAAATCAAACTCTAATGGAATCATTTGCAAGCTGATTCTCCTGTGCATTTTATGTGGGGAGTGTTATTCCTGTGTGGAGATATGGCCAAGTAGAAATGCATTTCTAATCTGACATTTTTGTTTTTTAGCTTCCATTTAATTTAGGATGTTGCCTTAAAATGTTCCTGCCTTTCACAGTTCAACAAAGGGCTGCTCGATTTTGGGCAAAATCATAATCATGATTATTTTGGTCAATATTGTAATCATGATTATTTAACATGATTATTAGTGGGTCATATGACCAAAACTTTATTTGAGTGATTAATATATATATAAAGAAAAATTTCACAATTCTCAATACCACAGCAGAATACTAGGGTTACTTATATAAAGTCCTCAAAAATTATTGAAAAATAAATAAACAGTCAGTAATACAATAAAAATAAAAATGCAAAGGTCAAAAACAATAGAAAAAGATACAAATGACACAAACAGTGCTTTAAGTATTTTATACAATTATTCAGCTAACAGCCTACAGAAATTGAATAATCAAATGTAAAATAAAACAGCATAGTCTTCACTGTAAGAATTAAACTTGCTTTGTTTTTTATTAATGCTACAAAAGTCCTTCAGTCAAGAGCAGTGAGTGATTTTTTTTTTTTTTTTTTTTTTTTTTTTTTTCTCTTTTGTTGTTTGATTAATATTACAGATGACAGAAGGAATATTACCCACTGTCACTTTAAGAGCTGCACGTATTTTCATTCTCAACTGTTCACTTAAGACATAACTGACGACGGTTTACATAAATAATCACCAAGTGCCCATGCACAGAACAGCACAAGTTCTCCTTCACACTTTTAAAAACACAAACAAATCTAATAAACATGAATAAACCAAGCACGTCCCATTTTGCAAAAATCACGTTACATGATATAACTGATTTGCATGTTAAGTTTGGGCTTTTATGGAGGAACGAAAGCACACCGCTAGAAAGGGGCACAATCATTTTATCTCAATTATTGTATTTTCATAATCGTTGGAAGCCGAAATCAAAACTGTATTTTGATTAATTGCACCACTCTAGTTCAACAGTAATGTTACACGCTGTTTTGTTTGATACCACAGGTGGCTGTGTCTGAAGCGAGTCAACTGAAAGAGGAGCTCAAAACGTTAAAGGCAGAACATTCAGCCTGTCAGTCTCAGTATGAGGAGGAGCGGGCGCAACTGGAGAGCCAGGTTGCATCTTTAGGCGCGCAGCTCACCTCTCTGGAGCGCAGCAGCAGAGCCGACCACGAGCAGCTGGTGCGGCTGGAGAAAGAGCTCCGTCAAGCCAGCGAAGTGGCAGGCGAATCCCAGGGCAGCCTTAACATCGCACAAGACGAGCTGGCCACCTTCAGCGAGGAGCTAGCCAACCTGTACCATCACGTTTGCATGTGCAACAACGAAACGCCCAACCGCATCATGCTCGACTACTACCGCGAAGGCAAGGGTGGTGTTAATGGCATGCAGACCATAGGCTGGGTTAGCCCTGACGGTCGTGGCCGCCGCTCGCCGATCCTGCTGACCCGCGGCCTCTTCCCCTCCGCCGATGCCAGCGATGGAGCTTCGTCCCCTGTGGCTGATCCCCGCAAGGAGCCCATGAACATCTATAACCTGGTGGCTATCATCCGTGACCAGATCAGACACCTGCAGCTAGCGGTGGACCGCACCACTGAGCTCTCGCGGCAGCGCGTGGCCTCTCTGGAGCTGGGTCTGGGGGCAGACCGAGACCAGGAGGCCAGCGTGGAGGAGATCCTCAAACTCAAATCGCTCCTCAGCACCAAGAGGGAGCAGATAGCCACTCTGAGAACCGTCCTGAAGGCCAACAAACAGGTTAGCATTTCAGTCTCATCACTACACTGATATTACATTACAGCAGTGGGTCTTAAAGGGATCCTATTATGCTCTTTTACAAAGTATTGATTTTGTTTTGTGGGTGTACTAGAACATGCTTTCATGCTTGGTGGTTCGAAATTCGCTTTATTTTTCACATAATTTACATTTATTACAATACCTTCCTCCCCAGCCTTGCACAATCGGCTCGATTAGTTCCAGGTTTGATGAAGGCCCGCCTTCCGAAAAACGAAATGTGTTGTGATTGGTTAGCTGTCCCAGTGCGTTGTGATTGGTGAACAGCTTAGATGGTGTTTCAGTACTGCCCCGCCCCTTGATAAAACAGCAAGTTCGTCAGTATTGCCATATCAGTTCAGACCTCGAGAATATTGAACAAGAGGATCGCGCAGAACCTGTGCAAGCACGGATATTGCAAGACATATTAAAGTGGTAACGATACTTTTGTTTTTTTTGTTTTTTTGGCTAAATCACATTTTAGATGTCAGGATGTTTAGGATGTCAACAACACCTTAAAAATAACTGCATTTACTATGTACAGATAAGTGCAACGGTATTATGTATTATGTTTATTGTTCTTTAATTCTAACATTATAACATGAATTGCAGTGAAACTGTTATACAGTTGAATTTATTTATACCATAGTCCCACAGAGTTACTCTATTTGTGGTGGCATATATATGCAAATTCATTCTTTGCCAGCGGGAGGCGCTGTTGTAGCGCGAGAGATCGAGATTTCCCCGGTAACGCTGTACACAAAGCAGAGCTCCGCTCACAAACGCTGCTTTATCAGACATTACATGCAAGATGAAATGAAAATGACATCCAAAATTTTCTGAAGACAGTCGGTTTCCATCAGAAATAGTGATATAAAAACACCCGCACCGGGTTTAGATTTTGAAAAGTGCATTCGAATTTCCAGAGGCGGGATTTATTTTAATGATATTCTAATGGAACATTTTGTGATGTCACAAATACAGGAAAACAACTTTGTAGTCCAAACGAGCCACTCGTTGTAGTTCTTGAAAAGGGATTTTTTAAAAATGAAATATCTCCGTTTGGGGTGGACTTTGAGATTTGTAACTTTGTAGATCTTTTTTATGCCCAAACATACACACTACACACTGACTAAAATTCAAAAAGAGAAAAAGCATAATAGGACCACTTTAAAGGAGAAATTCACTTCCAGAACAAAGATTTACAGATAATTTACTCACCCCCTTGTCATCCAAGATGTTCATGTCTCTCTTTCTTTAGTCGTAAAGAAATTATGTTTTTTGAGGAAAACATTTCAGGAATGTTCTTCATATAGTGGACTTCTATGGTGCCCGAGAGTTTGAACTTCCAAAATGCAGTTTAAATGCAGCTTCAAAGGGCTCTAAACAATCCCATCCAAGGAAGAAGGGTCTTATCTAGCGAAACAATGTCATTTTCTAAAAAAAATTACAATTTATATACTTTTTAACCTCAAATGCTGGTCTTGTCTAGCTCTGCATGTACTCTGTGGACTCCGGTTCGAAACAGTTAGGGTAGGTCGAAAAACTCACATCTCGTTTTCTCTTCCAACTTCAAAATCATCCTACATCGCTGTAGAAGTACGGACTCAGTGTTTACTAGAGATATGCCGGTATCAAATTTTCATGTTGTGATTAATTGCTAATGCTTTTATCACGGTATACAGTATTTAAATTTAGTTGCAAAAAAGTGTTGTCATAATACAGTATAACAGGTTTAATAACTTTTTTCTTATAACAGAAATATCTGAACATATAAATACAATAAAGCAATACACAAAAATGTATAAAGTTAAATATTTTACACAGATTAAAGTGCAAAAAGAATTAAAAGACAAATAGATATCACTTTACAGTAAGATCTCATTAGTTAACCTTAGTTAATGCATTAACATTATCAATGAGCAAAAGCTACATTTCAAGTCAAGTCAAGTTGAGCTTTATTGTCATTCTGCTACATGTGTGGCCATATAGTGGAACGAAATGTCATGTCTCGCAGGACCACGGTGCTACATACTAGTTAAGGATAAGATAAACATACAACAATGTAAATATAGGAAAAACAATAGAGCTATACAAGAGTTTAACCATCTGACTATACATATACTATAAGTACTGTAACTACTATACCTAGTTGACTACACATACACAAACTGAGACTGTACAAGAACTTTACATAAATACTGTACATGAAATTGTGCTGAGATATTTGTACATGAAAATGTGCAGAAAAATATATATTTTGTACATTAAATTGAATGAATGAATGATGCATTTATATAGCGCTTTTATGTGTATTGCTGTACACCCAAAGCGCTTTACAATCATGTTGGGGGTCTCTCCTCAACCACCACCAGTGTGCAGCATCCACCTGGGTTGTTCCAAATTGTTCAGAAGAGAAGTTTTGTGGGAAGCAGCGCATAGTGCAAAAAGATTTAGTAGTGCAATGCTCAAGTAAACATTATTTTGTAGTGCAGTGTTCAAGTAAACATATATTATCTTATTGAGTCTTTGTAGCAGGGAGTGTTTATAGAAAGTGTCTAGTGTGCATA
Organism: Spinibarbus caldwelli; assembly: GCA_039654775.1. Lineage (NCBI taxonomy): Eukaryota > Metazoa > Chordata > Actinopteri > Cypriniformes > Cyprinidae > Spinibarbus > Spinibarbus caldwelli. The sequence continues at coordinate 2,147,315 of CM077249.1, read as the reverse complement.
TAGTGGGACGAATACGTTACTACAGGTGGTTTGTATAGCCCACTCACCTGTGTGTAGCACACTCAGAATTGCACTTAGGAAAATTGTCAATAGTTATTTATGAGTTGGGGGGCTGAGGTGTTCATGGTTTCAGAGGGGGACAGGGGGATTGGAGTTAAGAGCTCTCACAGCCTGGGGAAAAAAGCTGCTGAGCAATCTAACTGAACGAGCTTTGATACTCCGGTACCTTTTACCTGATGGCAGGAGCTGGAAGAGGTTATGGGAGGGGTGGGTGGGGTCCTTCACGATGCTGGAGGCCTTGCTGGAGCATCGTGCAAGGAAAATGTCCAGGATGGAGGGGAGAGGGGCACCGATGATCTTTGCGGCAGTGTTCACCGTCCGTTGTAGGGTCTTGCGGTCAGCAGCACTGCAGTTCCCATACCAGACAGTGATGCAGGTGGTCAGCACGCTCTCAATGGTGCCCCTGTAGAAAGTGGTTAGGATGGGTGGAGGGAGACTTGCCCTTTTCAGCCGGCGATTTGCTACAGAAATTATTAATCTTTGTTTGAAATAATACAACTCTTAGTTCATGTTAGCTCGGGTTCATTAAAAAAAAAAAAAAAAAAACAGTTTATAACACAGTTTATAATTATTTAGATTTTAACAACGTGTTATTAAATATTTGAATTAGCTAAGATTAATGAATGTTTAGAAGAATTTTTCATTGGGAGTTTAACTAATGAATTAACTAATGTTATCTAATGACGCCCTAATGTAAAGTGTGACTGAACAATGAAGAATCAAAACACTTTCAAACAATATCTAGGGCATGTTGTGCTCCAGATTAAATGTAAAAAAAGTTTTCAAATAAATAGCCTATTGAGTCTAAATATTAAAGTATTTGGCGCTGTGATGAACACCACTGCGAAATACAAAAATCTGAATGGCTATTTAAATAATTTCAATATGTTTTAGAAAGTAGCGCAGCTGCTTTGTTTACGGGGTAATAACGCTGCATTTCTGCTGTTCAGCGCCCTCTGCTGTTAGAGAGTGAATGTGTGCTTTCATCCAGAGTGTCTGACGCGTTCTGCCCATGCGCTTCTCATCCGTGCTTGTTTACATGTGAGTGCGCACGCATCTTACATTTGTGCATTTAACCAGTTAATGGGAAAAGTATTCTTAAAATGCATTCAAAATTCGGAATACCGTGCATATTCATTATCGTGATATATCGCATTACCGAATACCGGCACATGTCTAGTGTTTACAAAGTGAACATGCAAAGGCTGGGATCGTTTAGAGCCCTTTGAAGCTACATTGAAACTGCCTTTTGGAAGTTCAAACTCGCGGGCACCATAGAAGTCCACTATAAGGAGAACATTCCTGAAATGTTTTCCTCAAAAAACTATTTCTTCACAACTGAAGAAAGAAAGACATGAACATCTTGGATGACAAGGGGGTGAGTACATTATCTGTAAATTTTTGTTCTGGAAGTGAATTTCTCCTTTAAAGGTTTAGTTCACTTTCAGAATGAAAATTGTCATCATTTACTCACACTCCACTTGTTCCAAACCTGTATGAGTATCTTTCTTCTGTTGAACACAAAAGAAGATATTATAAAAAAAACATTGAGATCCAAAAAGTTAATGAGCACCATTGACTTCCATAGTAGGAAAAAAAAATACTCAATGGTGCTCATCAACTGTTCGGATACCAACATTTCTCAGAATATCTTCTTTTGTTTTCAACAGAAGAAAGAAACTCATACAGGTTTGGAACAACATAAGGGTGAGTAAATGATGAGAGAATTTTCATTCTGTAAGTGAACTAATCCTTTAAGTAGGGCTGGACGATATGACTTAAAATCAAAATCTCGATTAATTGAACATTTTACCTCGATTGCGATTAATGAACGATTATTTTATTTATTTATTTGCCCTTATAGTTCACTTACAAGGTTTATAATGTAAATATGCTCAACTATGAAAGGAGAGATATTTTATCTAATGAAATAGTGCATTTCTTATCTTTTGTGATTTTAAAATAATTGAAGGAAACAAACGGTTTATTGAATATTTCGAACAACTGAAATCAAAGCACACATTTCTTCTTATGATAAAAGTCACATTTCAGTTTGAATGTAAAAAGGATATTTTCACATTAAAAATATGTAAAAAGCATATTTTTACGCTGCGCTAGGGGAAAAAAATGTGATTGGGCTAGTTTGGTCTAGTTTTGAATAGCAATCAGGCTTTTGTTTTGTTTTGTGGACCTGGCAACCCATGGGAAAGTATTAACAGGATTAAAAAAACGAAATAACCGGCGTGGGAAAATTACATCAGTTAGAGGTTCTGAATTGCGGTTTCGATACTTTCCGATTAATCGTCCAGCCCTAGTCTTAACTAGTGTTTCTTCAAGACTGCCATTGTATTTATTTAAAATAACACCAGGACCGCTAAAGTCATGTTTTGTGTTTGACTCTGAAGAAGCTGTCTCACTTTAGACTACCCGAGTCAAATGTGTTTTTAAAGGAACTAAAAGATATACAGCTGTTAAACTCAGATCTTCCTGGATGTTTCTGAAAGTTAAGGACAACCTTCTGCTGTTGTTTATGTATTATGTAACACATCTCAACTGCTTGATTGCTTGTATTGTCAGGAAATGTAAACTATATTATCATCCAGCTCTAATCTGCGACTATCATTGTTGGGGAAAGTTACTGTTAAAAGTAATGCATTACAATTAGGAATGATAGGAACAATTCTGTGGATCAATTCTGCGATTTTTCTGAATGCATCGCAACTCATCATGCTGTACGCTGCTTACTTCCAGTTCCTTACACACACACACTACTTGAACCTAAAATAATTATTCATAAAATTTTAAAAGGCTGAAGCGAATTACAAGAGTGTTCACAGTGGGCTGTTTACACACAACTCTCGTATCATAAAAGCATAAAAGCCGAGGTGCAAGTACATTTAACCCACATTACATTTAAACACAAGCAGTCTTCTTCGTGAGCATTTGAGTGTGCAGTTAAAAACTAGCCTAGAGCACCATCTGCTGTTAAAAACTAAGCTCAGAATCGATTCCAGAGAGAATCGTGATGCATTCGGAAAATCCCAGATCGATCCATGAATCAATTTATCGTTCCACCCCTAATTACAATATTGCGTTACTTAGTTACTTTTTATGGAAAGTAATGCATTGTGTTACTTTTGCGTTACTTCCTGAGTTACTTCTGTTTATTAATAACAAAAAACCCAAAAGTTATATTTTTGGCAACTGTAAAGGCCCTTTCACACCGACATTTCATTGTAAATTTAAAAGTAATGTGTTACTTTACTAGTCACTTAAAAAGTAATCTGATTATGTAACTAGCATTACTTATAATGTGTTACCTCCAACACTGGCAACTATAAGATAAAAAGATATTAAGATATTATAAACATTGTAAGCAATTATAAGGTATTATAAGCAAAACCCTCAAGATGGCGGCGCGGTCAGACGCTGCGGCCTCTCCAGGTCCCAAAGACGGTGCTTTTATGTCTTTTAATGTCGTCTGTTCGTCTCCAAATAGTGTCGATTTACCGTTAATTCATCGGGAGATCACTCCGAAATACATATACGATCGCCAAAGTCTTTTGGATATCGACAAGACATACAAACTCAAACTCTCGCCGGCGGCTACTGAGAAGCTACGAGGCCTTTGTTTACTGCTGGAGCCGGACCTCGAGACCGCGGCCTCGCCTACTGACGCTACCCACACAAGGCGGCGTCGCAAGCGGTGTGAGAGGAAGCGCGGTAAGCGCGGAGGTATACGAGCTAGGCTGAGGGCTAACCCCACAAGACCGGCTCTTCCAACACTCATGCTCTCAAACGTTCGCTCTCTGGAAAACAAACTGGACTTAATTCAACTCAGTCGATCTACACAGCATGAGGAAAGGGATTGTTGTGTGTTTGTTTTCACTGAAACATGGCTAAACGACAACATCCCGGACTCCGCCATTCAGCTGCACGGACTAACTTGCTACCGAGCGGACAGAAATTCATCACTGTCTGGTAAGACTCGCGGGGGTGGCTTGTGTATATCAACAAAGAATGGTGTAACAATGCTGCGGTAGTGACAAAACACTGTTCATCACTGGTGGAGTTTATGTTTGTGAAGTGTCGACCGTTCTATCTGCCGCGGGAGTTCACGGCCATTGTTATTGTCGCGGTTTACATTCCTCCGTGTGCAAACGCTAAGGACGCGCTTCGCGAGCTGTACAGCGCCATCAGCGAACAACAAACAAATAACCCTGACGGCTTTTTCATCATAGCCGGTGACTTCAACCACGCAAACTTAAAGACAGTTTTGCCAAAGTTCTACCAACATGTGAACTTTGCAACAAGGGGAAACAACACACTGGACTTTGTTTACACAACAGTTAAGAACGCATACAAAGCCGAACCCCGCCCCCACCTCGGGGACTCGGACCACATCTCTGTTATGCTAATCCCAGCATATAGCCCACTTCTCAAACACACCAAACCGGTTCAAAAGCAGATCACAGTATGGCCAGACAATGCCACCTCAGCACTGCAGGACTGCTTCCAGGACACAGACTGGAACATGTTTAAAGAGGCGGCCACCTACAACAACCACACAGACCTGCAGGAGTACACCGAAACTGTGACTGCTTACATCAAAAAGTGCATAGATGATGTGACAGTCACCAAAACCATCACCACACGTGCCAACCAGAAGCCATGGATGACAGCAGAGGTTCGTGGGCTGCTAAAGACCAGAGATGAAGCATTCAGATCAGGAGATAAAGCAGCCCTCAAAACAGCAAGAACCAATCTGTCTCATGGCATCAAGAAGGCAAAACATCAGTATGCTAAAAAAATCAACAATCACTTCACAGACAGCGGAGACACTCGGACCCTATGGCAAGCCATTCAGACCATCACTGACTACAAGCCCCTGCCACAGGCCAGTGATGATGACACATCTTTACCAGAGGCACTCAACCACTTCTACTCACGATTTGAGATACAGAACGACACACCTGCACAGAAACTACTGACATCTCCAAACGACCAGGTACTCTGTCTCTCTCCAGTCGACGTAAGGAAGACCCTATCCAGGATTAACCCACTAAAGGCTGCGGGACCTGACAACGTACCTGGACGTGTACTGAAAGACTGTGCTGCACAGCTGACGGATGTCCTAACAGACATCTTCAACATCTCGCTGAGCCAGGCAGTCGTCCCCACGTGTCTCAAATCCACCTCCATAATTCCAGTACCAAAGAAGTCACCTGTGTCCTGTCTGAATGACTATCGTCCCATAGCACTGACCCCAATCATGATGAAGTGCTTTGAGAGGTTAGTCATGCAGCACATCAAGTCCAGTCTCCCAAACACGCTGGACCCACTCCAGTTTGCATACCGTCCAAACCGTTCCACGGACGATGCAATATCCACCACTCTCCACCTAGCTCTTACCCATCTGGAACAGAAAGACTCTTATGTAAGAATGCTGTTCATTGACTTCAGCTCAGCATTCAACACAATAATCCCACAACAGCTCATCCACAAACTAAACCTGCTGGGCCTTAACACCTCCCTCTGTAATTGGATCCTGGACTTTTTAACTGCAAGACCTCAGTCAGTCCGTGTCGGCCGCAACACCTCCAGCACTACCACACTGAGCACAGGTGCCCCACAAGGCTGTGTGCTCAGCCCGCTGCTCTTCACGCTGCTGACCCACGACTCCACTGCCAAGTCCAGCTCCAACCACATCATCAAGTTTGCTGATGACACAACTGTGGTAGGCCTCATCAGCAACAACGATGAAACGCACTACAGAGAGGAAGTGGCACAGCTGGCTGAATGGTGTGGTGCTAACAACCTGTCCCTCAATGTGGGTAAGACGAAAGAGGTTGTGATGGACTTCAGGAGAAACTCTGTTGACCACCCCCCGCTGACCATCGACGGCTCAACCGTGGAGAGAGTCGGCAGCACTAAATTCCTGGGAGTGCACATCACAGAGGATCTCACCTGGACCACCAACGTCACGTCACTCAACAAGAAGGGACAACAGCGCCTCCACTTTCTCCGCCGGCTGAAAAGGGCAAGTCTCCCTCCACCCATCCTCACCACTTTTTACAGGGGCACCATTGAGAGTGTGCTGACTACCTGCATCACTGTCTGGTATGGGAACTGCAGTGCTGCTGACCGCAAGACCCTACAACGGACAGTGAACACTGCCGCAAAGATCATCGGTGCCCCTCTCCCCTCCATCCTGGACATTTTCCTTTCACGATGCTCCAACAAGGCCACCAGCATCGTGAAGGACCCCACCCACCCCTCTCACAACCTCTTCCAGCTCCTGCCATCAGGTAGAAGGTACCGGAGCATCAGAGCTCGCTCTGTCAGATTGCTCAACAGCTTTTTTCCCCGGGCTGTGAGAGCTCTTAACTCCAATCCCCCTGTCCCCCTCTGAAACCATGAACACCTCAGCCCTCCCACCCCACAACTCATTAAAAACTGTTGACAATTTTACTAAGTGCAATTCTGAATGTGCTACACACAGGTGAGTGGGCTATACAAACCACCTGTAGTAACGCACTCATCCCACTATATGCACACTAGACACTTTCTACAAACACTCCCTGCCACAAAGACTCTTAAGAAAATATATGTCTACTTGAACATTGCACTACAAAATAATACGTTTACTTGAGCATTGCACTACAAAATCTTTTTGCACTATGCACTGTCTCCCACAAAATCTCTCTTCTGCACAATAATGTACAAAATATATATTTTTTCTGCACAATTTCATGTACATATATCTCTTTCGCACAATTTCATGTACAGTATTTATGTAAAGTTTTTTGTACAGTCTCAGTTTGTGTATGTGTGGACAACTAGTATAGCAGTTATAGTATTTTTAGTATATGTATAGTCAGATAGTTAACTGTTGTATAGCTCTATTGTTTTTCCTATGCTTGCATTGTTGTATGTTTATCTTATGTTTAACTAGTATGTAGCACCGTGGTCCTGCGAGACACGACATTTCGTTCCACTATATGTCCACACATGTAGCAGAATGACAATAAAGCTCGACTCGACTCGACAAGCTGTTAATTGCCCATGTGTTTGTTGTTGTTTTTCAGACTGCTGAGGTGGCGCTGGCCAACCTGAAGAGCAAATATGAGAACGAAAAGGCCATGGTGACCGAAACCATGATGAAGCTTCGCAACGAGCTCAAAACCCTAAAAGAGGATGCAGCCACTTTCTCCTCACTCAGGGCCATGTTTGCCACGCGGTATGAGACGCACACACAAACAGATTTATGATTTATATTAGTAATGTTGTTTATTTGGCCTTATGATACTCTTCCGTATTTCCTTCTCTATTGTCATACAGTGTTTGCAGAGTTTAGAGCACAGTTTGATAGATGGGGCACTTGGACCTGATTTTTTTTCTGGTGCATATAAAATGAAAAATATAAGGACAGAACCTAGCAACAATCATGTTTTCATTGTATTTCACAATTTAGTGCAGTTACCAATAACTGAGTTGTGGCGACATTAACATCATCTTAATTGACATTAACATCATCTCTCCTTTCTTACATTCAGAGAGTATTAGAGCAGAACAGATTATACACAGAAGAAAAGAAAAACTAAAAGCTTGGTCCTTAATTCACAAAAATCTAGGTTCTACAGCGCTTATTTCTACTTTGGTTTTCACAAGGGCAAATACAATGTTTGCCTGTAGTATCTAGGCTTTTAAAAGTTTGTAGATCGTAGATGTGTCTTACTACTTTAGTGTAAAATAAGTAAATATGTAAAATAAATATTCTTACTATGAAATACAAATTTTTTAGATATAATTATTATTATTCAGATTTTTTTAATTTACTAAAAACATTAGTGTTAATGTACAATTGTACAATGTCCTTGTACAATTCAATGCAAAAATTTAACTTTAAAATATACAAACATTTCTTCCGGGGATCATGTTCCTGCACACATAGTTTCACAAAATTTTGTGGGAATCACTGTTGAGACGGTTTGTAGCAAGTAAATGTGATTTTCTCTGTGTGAAAAACAAACTTTTTAGATTAAGATAGTTTATGTCAATAGACAAAAGTTTGGCTTATGAGAACAGACTTCCAATGATTGGGACCGGTAAATCCAGTGTCTTAGGTGCAGGTATGGATCAGAGTAAATCTACAGTTAAGTCTTTCCTGACAGACTGTAAGCTGTGACTCCATATGGTGCCGAATCAGACCCTCCTGACACGTGAATACCATCAATGACTTCACCGTGCTTAATGAGTGTCAGGGAGGGAGGAATGGCATCCTTGTGTGAAATTGTTTCTCTTATCCTCCCTCAAAAGTGATATATAGAACATTTTCAAGCTCTCTCTCTCTCTCTCTATATATATATATATATATATATATATATATATATATATATATTAGGGCTGAAATGATTAATCAACATTATCGACAATGTTGACAATAAAACAAAAATAATTGTCAACAAATATTTTTGTTGTTGAGTAGTCATATGACCTAATGTAAGAGCCTACAATACTGTGGTTTGACCAGTGTGGCGCTGTAGCGCAAGACTGTAATTCAGCTCTCCTGGATGCAATTCAAGAGAAGAACACACAGCACTTCAGAGCAAACGCTGCCGAACCTGAAACTGCTGATTAGCGTTTGGATGAATATGTAAATATATGCTGCACGCTTTCCTCTCAATAACAAAATAAACAGAACAAAACTTGACAGCGGTGAGAAAGCAGCAGTTAAGAATGCACCTGATTACAGTGATGTGGATGTTTGCACGAGCTCTGCAGTTCAGTACTTCAGTAAAGTCCAGTCACGTCATGTTTATTTAAATAGTACTTTATGCAATAGATAGCTTTAAATCAAGCAGCTTTATATTATCAAATATAAAAAACCAGAGTCAGATGCGCTTTCGGTTAGAATTACAACTAGATTTTCTGTTATAAAGCAGCTCTCCAGTGTGGAGTTAGCTAATGATAAAATCTTTTTATTAGTGGGAAAAAAAATATTTAATTAAAGCAATAGTTTGGTTTGCAGAGATCAAAGCTTGGTCTAGCTCAGGACTGTTTTGATTATCATAAACCTATGAGGTATTTTAACAGGGCTCTACAGTGCGAGCATTTCACTCGCATTTGCGACTAAAAATAGATGTGTGCGAACTGGAAAATGTATTTAGGAGCATGAGTGCGAATACAATACAAACTACAAAACAACCTAACTTATACAGTAGCCAATAACAAACGTATTAATTTCTTCAGTTTATTTATGGAAAATAGCGATACAGCCTCATATGATTACTGAACTTTAAAAAGGCAACGGTTGAGAAAGGCGGAGCGAGTGAAGGAGACGCACTGAATGAAACGCACATTCGCCACTAGAGAGCGCTGACGCTGCCGTTACTGTGTAAATAATGTTTCACAGTCATTTAGATATTTATATTCGCTTTAGTCTTCACAATAGTACCAAATAATTAATACTTAAAGACTTAATGAGCTACTTATTTTCAAACTTAATGAGCCATTTATTTTCAAACATTTTCTTTATAACCTAAAACATGGCCTATCCACTCATCTATAATAGAGAACAGTGGGCATATCTGTATATTGTCTAATTCGTTATTATTGTTCAGTAACACTTAACAGGTTCCATTAGTTAACATGTAAAAACAATGACTGCATTTATAAATCATTTTCATGTTAATTTCAACTTTTAATAATGCATTATAAAATCAAAAGATGTGTCTGCTAATATTATTCAATGGAGCAAACATTAACTAATATGTATTTTTATTAATCAACATTAACAAAGAATATTAACTACTGCAACAATTAGCTATTGCAAATTGTTAATGTTAACCTGCTTTAACTATTGTTAACAAAAGGGACCTTATTGTAAAGTTACATATTGTTCTTTCATTTATTTGAACAATCTTTTGCACTCTAATCTTGAAACACTTGTTTACTTTATATTTTTGTGTATTTTTTTTTTTAAATAAAGTCTTTCTTTAGTAAAGGATATTTAATAGTTATTTAACCTGTTAGGAGGACAACACTTTTTTTTTCACTTCGAAATTATATATTGTGATTTAAAAAAAAAAAAAAAAACACATACCTTGACAAAAGCTTCAATGACTATTGTGAAAATTTGATACAGTCACATACCTAATGTACATACAGTTTAATAGGACTATTACTAATTACATAATTAGCCTATTAAATAGAGTCTGAAGCAAAATTATTTAAAAACCTTGTGTACTTTCTGTATTCTGATAAATTAAATAATTGTGCTTGTAAATGTCTCTTTATATCCCCTTATTAAGCTAAAACACATAATTTGAAAAATTTGAATTGCGCCCCTAAATTTTTTTTAATGCGCTCCTAAATTTTTCAACTTAGGAGCACATGTGCTCCTTGGGGAAAAAGGTAAGTGTTAAGCCCTGTTTTAAGAGAGATTATGTTGTGCATAAAATAGTTTATCCAAAAATAAAACGTCTTATTTTGTTTCTTGTCCATATGACTTAAAAAAGGAGATGTTAGGAAGAATGATGTCATTCAGTTACTTTTTCATATAGCTAATTAAATGGTGAATGAGAAAGTTTCTCATTTTGTGTGCCAAATATATTTATTTGCATATAATAATTGTGATTTACATAATATGATTTTCAAAAGCTGGAATGATTGCCTTTATTTATTTGTTAGAATATGCAGGGCACGCAAAATTTCAAAATCCCTGGTAGCCCTTCGGGCAGGTACTCTTCAGATTTTGGTAGCCCGAAAATTAATTTAACTAGCCCAAATAAAAAAAAAAAATAAAAAAGACTTTTTTTTTTTTTCTTTTTTTTTTTTTCTTTTTTTTTTAAATGTAGAAAATCAGGAGTCTAAATGTCAATCAAAAATATTTTCAATACACAAATATCAACAAATATGAAGGAAGGAATTTTATTTCACTATTTACAGGGTCTCTGCAGAATTTTTAAAAATAAATTTAGGGCAAATTATGAACCATTTTAAGAGCTGGACAAGTAAAATGAACACAGGATGAGCGGGTTTGGATAATGTCTATGGTAACATACAGTATTAAGCCATAAAATGACATGATTTACAGTTCAGATACAGGTTTTCACAAAAACGAAAATCTTATACAACAGCATTTCAGCCTTTAGACCATTTTTTTGAAAAGGGCTAAATCAAAAATATAAATTATTATATTAATTTAAAACAAATAAATATTACTGTCTTGATTGTTTAGATTTTTAGAAGACACATTAACTTCTTTCTCATTTACAACTCTGTGTTTGCTGCGTAAAAACATGGGTCGATATTTGCATTGATCTGACCATAAACAGCAAGAAAGGCTTATTGGAAATGCAAATTCATTCTCTGCCACAATGTGGCGCTTTAGGAGCGGCTTAATATAACGATTTCCCTCAGAGAAACTCCCTGTTAGCGGCTGTACACAAAGCAGCACCGTCCGCGCTCATAAACTCTGCTTTATCAGGCATTATAGGTAAGATGAAATAAAAATGCCAACGACACATTTCTGAGGACAGACGGTTCCCTTCAGATACATTCACACAAAGACATCTGAGCCGCATTTTGACTTGAAACGTGCAGCGCTCATATTTATTCAGTTGCATCATTGCCTTTTGAAGTTTAATCCAGCTGTATCGCCATTCTTGTCTTTCCGTGCCCAACTGTAAGACCTTTTGAAATTATAGTTAAGACATTTATTATACCATTTAACGTATTTAAAACTTTTTATGGCCTTAAGTTTGATGCAACTAAATTGAAGAGTTTTTAAGGACCCGTGGGAGCCCTGTATTAAAGGTAGCCCATCGGGCAGGGCGGTGATGCATTTTGGTAGCCCGACTGGAAAACACAATAGCCCCGGGACGTCGGCTAGCGATTTTGCGAGCCCTGAATATGTATACCTCAGTATTTTAACTAATTGCAAAAGCTGAATAATCAAAGTCTACTAATTAATCAGTGGAATAATCGACAATTAGTCAATTAATCGTTCGATTAATCAATTATTAAAATAGTCATTTGTTGCAGTAATATAGATTGAAAATGTTCTGTATATCACTTTTGCTTGTGATATACTACTGAGAAGTGCCATGAAAATGTGCTTAATTATCACTTTACAAAAAATAGGCTTCTTTTTCTTGTTATTCTTGTTTCTTTTTCTTCTGTTCCCACTGAGATTCCAGCGAGTGTTCGCATTCATACATGCTGTTAATGAACAAAATGAGCCTCGTTTTAGCACACATTATTCAGTGGGAAGATCTCATCAGCAGTAGGGCTGCAACAAACGATTATTTTGATAATCGATTAATCTAACGATTATTAGAACGATTAATCGACTAATCATCGATTATTCCACTGGTTAATCAGTAGACATTGACTGATTATTCAGCTTTTGCAATTAGTTAAAATGTTGAGTTTTGCATATTCTAACAAATATATAACTGTAATCACTTCTGCTTTTGAAAGTCATATGTAATTACAATTATTATGCAATTAATTTATGCAAATATATATATTTGGCACACAAAATAGATGACAGAAACTCTCTCATTCACAGTGTAATTAGTTATATGAAAAAGTAACTGAATGACACATCATTCTGCCTAACATCTGCTTTTGTAAGTCATATGGATAAGAAACAAAATAAAGGTAAGTGACAAGACATTTTATTTTTGGATACACTATTTTTTTCACAAAATAATCTCTTAAAATACCTTATAGGGTTATGATAATCAAAACAGTCCTGAGCTAGATCAAACTGTGATCTTTGCAAACCAAACTATCACTTTAATGAAATAATAATATTTTTTCCCACTAATAAAAATATTTTATCACTAGCTAGCTCCACGCTGGAGAGCTGCTTTATAACAGAAAATCAAGTTGTAATTCTAACTGAAATCGACAGACTCTGGTTCTTCATGTTTAATACTGTAAAGCTGCTTGATTTAAGGCTATCTATTGCATAAAGTACTATATAAATAAACGTGACGTGACTTTACTGCAGAGCTCGTGCAAACATCCAGATCTCAGATCAGATGCATTTTTAACTGCTGCTTTCACACCGCTGTCAGTTGTTGTGTTTATTTTGTTATTGAGAGGAAAGCGTGCAGCATATATTTACATAATCATCCAAAAGCCGCTCAGCAGCTTCAGGTTCATTCGGCTGTGTTTGCTCTGAAGCGCTGTTCTCTTGAATTGCATCCAGGAGAGCTGAATTACAGTCTTGCGCTACAGCGTCACACTGGTCAAACCGCATTATTGAAGGCTCTTACATTAGGTCATATGAGATCAAATGACTACTTGACGACAAAAATATTTGTCGACAATTTTTTATTGTCGACATTGTCGATAATGTTGACTAATCGTTGCAGCCCTAATCAGCAGCTGTGTTCTGCGGCCCCCTCCACAGGCTCTCAGCTGCTCTGGGGTTGCAAGTTTTGTATTGGCCTGATCCATGGGGTATTAAAATGCTAATAAGGGCAGATTGTCAGACAGGGGGCTGAATTCTCTTTCCCACAGTCTCGAACATCTCTAAAATCACAGCTCAAGCTATTCAATCATATTGCACCTCAAAATCACTAGAAGAAAAAAAAAATTCATTTTTTTCTTTTGTATGGTTTATAGTTACTTTGGTTTTTTTTTTTTCTTTTGCACTCTGTCTCTTTGTTTTGTTTCTCTGTCTTCTCTGAGATGATGTTCTTTCCTGCATTGCTGAAAAGCAGCTGAGGTGAATGTGTGTCAAGATGTATTTCAAAATAACAGCCTGCACGCCTCCTTTATACCGCGGCTCCTCGCTCTCTCACGAGCACTCTTAGAGCTGCAGATGGGTCCTCGCGTGACCCCTGGCCTCTTTTCCTGGGAAAATCCTGACCCCTGCGTTTAGAGGCGATTATTCCCAGGGGCCGATCTCTAGTGAAGCTGCACTGATTTCTGTTGTGAGGCGTTGTGTCTTTATGTCTCAGATGCACACACATTAATGGGCTCGCGATAGTTTGTCAGACTGAAGCTTGTTCAAAGTTCATGCCTGTGCTGAGAAACTGAGAAATGCCACACAAACAAGCAGATCTACCAATGATGGGTAACAATAAAGTAACATGGCATGAGAGTCTCTGATTTGCAGCAACTGTTTGATAACATACATCAGTTTTCAATAATGAAAATTATTACTATTAATCACAGAAAACTATCCTTCCACCAAGTAACATAGTTCATTAGTCTTGCACTTGACATGACAAAACTATAGATTGTTCAAATTATAATTCAGTTTAATCAGATTTTAAGGTGATGATACATGGGGCAACTTTTTGAGCAATGTTGCCATCAATGGGCAACCAGGCGAGACACGGGGCCCATGACCGATCTAAAGTATCCAGATAGAAATTTGTTGCCCATTCTAAATGGGAAAGGGCCCAAGCAACATCGCTTGGCAACATTGCTCAAAGATTTGCTCCCTGTATCATCACCTTAAGAGCCAGAACTATTCAGAAAGTAGTATTCTATATTTGACCTTCCAGATTCTCACGCCTGGTCTTCTGAGAAGGACTGATGAAGCACACCCTTGAGAAAATCACAGGTTTTATGTTTTATGATGACTGTAGGCTGGTAATTGCGTGTTTTGTTGTGATTATGGTGTATTGGGTGGTGTTCAGCATGTGCTGACATGCACTGTGCCTTAAGGTGTAGAGATGTAAGTGCTGTTTAGGGAAGGCGTGGCTCTGTAATCGTTCTTTCTGTTCCATCATGTGTGAATGGTTTAATCTCCTACCATTCAGCCCTTTATTAACATTAAGATCAGGGTTCCCACGGGTCCTTGAAATCCTTGAAAGTTTGTGAATCTGAAAGAAAAAAAAAAAACATTTCAAGGCCCTGGAAAGTTTTTGAAAATGAACATACATAGATACAGGTCCTTGAAAGTGCTTGAATTTATTTTGTGCAGGAAGTTTTCTGGAAAAAAAATTCCATATTATTCCTTCCGGTCCGCTAATGTGTTATTTCGCCAGCACTTTGTGGCCTATGCATATTAGCTTGCTTGATTTACGTTAGTTAACTTACTCGCAATTACGTGTTACGTTAAGTGTTTCCCGCGTGAGGTATTTTGTGTTGTACGTTGCCATGACGTTCACGCGTTCACGAAACTACTACGAGGGTACCGCAACGTTTCACAGAAACATTGCAAAAATAGTCTGAAACCGCTGAAACGTGATGCCTGGAAAACGCAAGTTTCAAGATATTTGGCTCACCAAAGATGGTTACAAAGAATGGCTTGCAAGAGATGAAAACTAACAATGTATCTTACAAGGTAACACGATGTAAACTTGCTCTCACTTGAAATGTGTCCCCACATTAACAGGGTGGCCGCGGGTCCTTAAAAAGTCTTAAAATGTCTTAAAGTTTTCGTAATAAAAGGCCTTAAAAAGTCTTAAATTCAGATTCGATGGGTCTTAAATATTTTTGGTCCCAATTCCGCAAAAATTTCTCCAGTCTGACGGACCCAGTGACTGTTTAAATTCATTGGACAGCCAGATTCTTCACCCGCTGTAGTTACTGCTTGCTACAGATAGCTGACCAGCTTCCTAGCTAGTTTAAAATGGGTCAAATGAAGTTTACTGAAAAATGGCTCTAGAATTTTACTTGCCCGACCGGACAAATAGCCTTATTAAAACTTAAGTGACAAAAAATAGCCAGTGAAGTATCGAAACGCAAGAATGATTCTTCTGATTTTATTACATTCAACCAGGGGCGTAAATTTCATCTAACAGTAGGGGGGGACAATATACATAAAATTTCTCAAGAGCAGTTTTTGAAGGGGACACAAATAATACAGTTAAAATTGTACTTGCAAGGATATGTATACACAGAGGAAAGCTACAACTATTAGTGTAGCAGGGAGACTAAGGCGTTATTTTAATGACACATGTCGAGAGCGCATTTATCGTAGCGTGAAAGCACATTAATACTGTATAAATCGCGAGTCTCTTCCCTCGCACACGGATTTTCTTTGCTCTCGCACAAAACCGGACACGCGCTCTCAGAAACACGCTGCTCTCACAAAGAGAAAATGATCACTTCATCCGATATTTAAGTGAATAAAATAGCCAACTGATAGCCTTCCTTACTGGAGTTCCACAACTACTGAGACTTTGTTCTTTCACACCGGACTTGTGTGTGTGATATAAAAGAGGAAAGCGTTTGGACCAAATCACTGTGAGGCAAGGGAGGGGGAGACTCAAACTGTTTCTAAACTTAAAACGCATTTTTTCCCACGTTTGCGTTTGTGTTGTTTTACTATTTACACAATTATTTTAAGTATAAAACATTATTTACAATACACAGCGTGTTTTTTAATCATATTTTAGGGGGGACAACCCTCAGATAGGGGGGTCCCATCCCCCCCCGGGATTTCCACCTATACATTCAGCGTAAATAGCGATTGATAATAGATCAGTGTGTTTCTGATATGAAGGTTGCGCAGTTTAGGCCCGCACTGTCTGTTTCTTTGTAAGAGACTTCTATGGAGAAATCAAATCAAATGAGTGTATGAAATGAGCAAAAGAGCTGAACGGGACACATAAAGAAACTCACAGAAGAAACATACTGAGGTAAAAATTCAGAATGTTGAGTTTTTTTTATTTTATTTATAACATGTAGTTAAGCAGCATTACAAATGTTACACTGATTTTAGTTAAATAAACAAGTAGTTGAGTGGTCACGTAATTGGCTTACATTTTAGACACAATATTGACTCTTTTATTCTGTTTCACCAACTAAAATAGTTCTAAACAAAAATCACAGCAGAAGTATTGCGCAATCTCCAAGCAAGCAGCGGTGTTTTGTTGCTGAATGATTCAGTGAACGGTTGAATGAATGAGTCACTAGACTCACTCATTAAGTGACTTATCTATTGATCAATTTTAATCTATTGATCAATTTTAAGAATTTGACATGAAATATTATGCATACATCTAATAAGGTTTAAAAAATGGCCTTTATAAAACTAAAGACATCCTGAGGTTAATATAAAAAATATACAGATAAATGTGAAAGCTGATAGAACACAGATAAAATATTGCTTCAGATTAAATTGTTTACACCACCAGAAATCTCAGTCATGCGGTGCTTTTGTGGGGATATTTTGTATGGGATATTGTATGTCGATATGAAAAGTTTGCTGTATATCGTAATAATAATTTGCATTTTTGACAGTAATAGATGAACAGAATAGTAATTAATTTAAAAAAATTAATATTACATTATACGTATTTAAAATACTGTGTGATTTCCATCAGAGGTTTGGTCTTAAATTTCATATAAGTTTGGTATTAAAAAGGTCTTAAAAAGTCTTCAATTTAACTTGTTTATATCTGTAGACACCCTGATTAAGTCCTTGCATTTGAGGATATTGGACCTGGAAAGTCCTTGAAAGGTCCTTGAATTTGAAGTTAACCAAGGTGTGGGAACCCTGTAAGATCTGTTGAAATGACACAAATGAAAAAAAAGTATTTTATTTAAAGATCCCCAAAAAATGCCTAATGAGCACATTTATCTTTCCTGTGGTTGTATTTCCAAATTAACCAGGAAGTAGGTTGAGTCACATGGAAGGTTCCCTCTATTTTAAATGGCCAATTGCATTAAAAGGGTAGTCCACCCAAAAAAGAAAATTCTTGTCATGTATTCATGTTCAGGCCATCCCATATGTATCTGACTTTCTCTCTTCTGTGGAAAACAGAGTTTTTTAGAAAAATAGTCCATCTGTGAGTCCATATAATGCAAGTATACGAGAGCCTCAAATTTGACACTTCAAAAACCACAAACAGTTAATACTGTGATCCATACAACCCTAGTTGATGAATCTGTCTTCTGAAGCAAAACAATAGTTGTGTGTTAAAAAAAACAAGTAATATTTAAAACCTTTTTTCATTTTTTTTTTTTTTTTTTTATACAGCCGTTTCAATAAATGCTTGAAATATCTTGAAATATCTTGTATGCTGTGTTCATGGAGGGTCACTTTTGTGTAATCACAGATTTTGTTTAAAGATCTGATGGCATTCAGTATAAAAATCATATGCAGAAAGTGTGATCAAAACTGTACAGCACTTGCGGTCAGTCAAACATCCAGTCAGACTTCAGTGACAGAAACATCTGCTTTATAAACCTCATGTATGAAAAGCTAAATTTGATCAGGTGCTTTATATATAATGTAATTATCTTTGTACTAGAGGGTTGAGTAAGATTGTGTCTTGGCCTTCTAACACTTAACAGACAGTTTCATCAAAATTTCAAAAGCCAGAAACCACAAATTAACCATGGTTTTTCTACACTAACCATAGTTTAACCATGATATGTATAGTAAAACTGTGGCTATAGAAATGCAATCAGTCTACCAAAAAAACATGGTTACTACACTTTTACTGTAATAAAACCATGGTTAATTTTTGTAAGGGAATGACCATAAAAGAAGACAGTGGAAAATGACACGGAGAGCAGCAGCGTTCGTTTCTGCTCTGATAGCTACAAAACTATGCCGATCGCTGTGGGTTTGAGTTAGAATCATGAATAAAATGAAAACATTGTGGACATTTTTTGCCTTCAAACCAGACTTATGATTTCGGCTGGTACAGTTTAAATCCTGTCTTGCTAGTGTGCAACATGTCCTGTAATCTTTAAGAATTAGGTCAGCAGGCAAAGAGGAGGCACCTTTAGTGGCTGTTTGAACGTATTTGTCGTTTACCTTGCGAAAGCAGTCTGGTCAAATGTGTTCATAACTTTTCAAACCCTGTTCACACCTGTATTTAGTAGGGGTGTAACGCTACACAAATATGATGGTTCGGTTCTTACCTCGGTTTTGAAGTCACAGTTTGGTATGGTTTCGGTACAACAGGGGAGAAAAACTAAACATATTTTTTTTATTATTATTATTAAACAGTGGTTGACTGAACAAATTGCTCTTTCTTTAAATGAATTCAATTATTATTATTTTTATTTATTTAGGGATAAAAATCTACCTCCGCTTATGCTCTAAACTATAGGGAGCCCTTTTACATTACTATAAGGTTACAATTAACAACAGAGCCCAAACTTAAATTTAATTACTATTTATTTTTAAATATAATAATCAACACTCAACTTAAAAAATGTATGCAAACATGTAAATTGCACATAATGCAGTTTTTAAATTAGCTTCTAAATTATACAATTTCCATTTGTTGTTGAACTATATTCATTTACACAGTAGCTGTCATAATTGTTTCATAACAGATTTATTTAAACATACATTAAATAATTAATCACTAACAAGTGAAGTAAAATATAAGTATATAGTCTAATATTTCATGAATGCTCTTCTCTAGACTTAATTTTTCTAGCGAACTAATGAGCTGCTGACACTGATGACTTGCCTGAGTTAAATGAAATGCTATGTGACATTTTGTTCACAAGCTGTTTTAACGTCTTTCCGCGGTTGAAACAGTGATTGATTGTTTACGTGAGGCATGAGATATTTCGCGTTAAAACTAGTAGTAAAGTGGAAAGGATGATCGCACTCATTCGCACTCAGGCTGCCGTTTGAACTGAGGCATTTAGAGCGGTAAAACAGCATTTATTGTTTGATAATAAATGTTGTTTTGACGTGACACTTTGATTTCCTACACTCTTAAAAATAAAGGTGCTTCAAAAGGTTCTTCAAGCAATGCTATAGAAGAAGCATTTTTGGTTCCACAAAGAACCATTCAGTCAAAGGTTCTTTAAAGAACCATCTCTTTCTTACCTTTTTATAATCTGAAGAACCTTCTCTCGCCACAAAGAACCTTTTGTGAAACAGAAAGGTTCTTCAGATGTTAAAGGTTCTTTATGGAACCATTTAGACAAAAAGGTTCCTCTATGGCATCGTGAAGCACCTTTATTTTTAAGAGTGTGAAAACAAATGGACATAATATGAAAGATGAGACTTTGCTGCTTATCTAAAGTAACAATATACAGTCAGGTCCATAAATATTGGGACATCGACACAATTTTAACATTTTTGGCTCTATACACCACCACAATGGATTTCAAATGAAACGAACAAGATGTGCTTTAACTGCAGACTGTCAGCTTTAATTTGAGGGTATTTACATCCAAATCAGGTGAACGGTGTAGGAATTACAACAGTTTGCATATGTGCCTCCCACTTGTTAAGGGACCAAAAGTAATGGGACAGAATAATAATCATAAATCAAACTTTCACTTTTTAATACTTGGTTGCAAATCCTTTGCAGTCAATTACAGCCTGAAGTCTGGAATGCATAGACATCACCAGACGCTGGGTTTCATCCCTGGTGATGCTCTGCCAGGCCTCTACTGCAACCGTCTTCAGTTCCTGCTTGTTCTTGGGGCATTTTCCCTTCAGTTTTGTCTTCAGCAAGTGAAATGCATGCTCAATCGGATTCAGGTCAGGTGATTGACTTGGCCATTGCATAACAATCCACTTCTTTCCCTTCAAAAACTCTTTGGTTGCTTTTGCAGTATGCTTTGGGTCATTGTCCATCTGCACTGTGAAGCACCGTCCATTGAGTTCTGAAGCATTTGGCTGAATATGAGCAGATAATATTGCCCAAAACACTTCAGAATTCACCCTGCTGCTTTTGTCAGCAGTCACATCATCAATAAATACAAGAGAACCAGTTCCACTGGTAGCCATACATGCCCACCACCACCATGCTTCACTGATGAGGTGGTATGCTTAGGATCATGAGCAGTTCCTTTCCTTCTCCATACTCTTCTCTTCCCATCACTCTGGTACAAGTTGATCTTGGTCTCATCTGTCCATAGGATGTTGTTCCAGAACTGTGAAGTCGTTTGGCAAACTCTAATCTAGCCTTCCTGTTTTTGAGGCTCACCAATGGTTTACAACTTGTGGTGAACCCTCTGTATTCACTCTGGTGAAGTCTTCTCTTGATTGTTGACTTTGACACACATACACCTGCCTCCTGGAGAATGTTCTTGATCTGGCCAACTGTTGTGAAGGGTGTTTTCTTCACCAGGGAAAGAATTCTTCGGTCATCCACCACAGTTGTTTTCCGTGGTCTTCCGGGTCTTTTGGTGTTGCTGAGCTCAACGGTGCGTTCCTTCTTTTTAAGAATGTTCCAAACAGTTGTTTTGGCCACGCCTAATGTTTTTGCTATCTCTCTGATGGGTTTGTTTTGTTTTTTCAGCCTAATGATGGCTTGTTCATTGATAGTGATAGCTCTTTGGATCTCATCTTGACAGTTGACAGCAACAGATTCCAAATGCAAATAGCACACTTGAAATGAACTCTGGACCTTTTATCTGCTCATTGTAATTGGGATAATGAGGGAATAACACACACCTGGCCATGGAACAGCTGAGAAGCCAATTGTCCCATTACTTTTGGTCCCTTAACAAGTGGGAGGCACATATGCAAACTGTTGTAATTCCTACACCGTTCACCTGATTTGGATGTAAATACCCTCAAATTAAAGCTGACAGTCTGCAGTTAAAGCACATCTTGTTCGTTTCATTTGAAATCCATTGTGGTGGTGTATAGAGCCAAAAATGTTAGAATTGTGTCGATGTCCCAATATTTATGGACCTGACTGTATAAAACTGTAAGTTTTCAATTTCGAAACTTTTCAGTATGAATACGTGTACCATTACACCCCTACTATTTAGTGTTGCCCACATGTGATCTGATCAACAAAAATGCTTCTTAAAGGGTTAGTTCACCCAAAAATGAAAATTCTGTCATTAATTGCTCAAACCCATAAGACCTTCGTTCATCTTCGAAACACAAATTAAGATATTTTCGATTGTCTCCTCATCACCCTGGCGACATTTTGGAGACGATGCAGGTGCACGGTTTAATCTAAGCGTAAACAAAGTGCGTGGTGCTGCTGACACAGAACACGCATACGCACGCTTTGATCGGAATGAAAAACATACGTTTTTTATGTCCAATTCAAAGCGTGTGCATGCATTTACATTTAGTCATTTAGCAGATGCTTTTATCCACAGCGACTTACAAATGAGGACAATAGAAGCAATCAAAACCAAAAAAAGAGCAACAACATACAAGCGCTGTGACAAGTATCGGTTAGCCTAACGCAGTACACGTAGCAAGGTTTTTTTTTTTTTTTAAACAAGTAGATAGAATATAGAAAAGAAAGCTAGTGTTTTAGTTTTTTAAGAAAAGCTAGCAGTTAGAGAATAAATATGCAATTGATAGAGGGTCAAGTGTGTGTGTGTGTGTTTTTTTTTTTTTTTAATAAAAAGAAGGGAGATAGATAAAATAAAATTAGAAAAGAGAATGCTAGAGTTAGAGGGTCAAATAAAGATGGAAGAGATGGGTTTTTAGTCGTTTCTTGAAGATGGCAAAGGATTCAGCTGCTCGGATTGAGTTGGGCAGGTCATTCCACCAGATGGGAAGAGTTAATGAAAAAGTCAGAGAAAGTGATTTTGTACTTCTTTTGGATGGCACAATAATGTGGCGTTCACTTGCAGAACGCAAGTTTCTAGAGGGCACATAGGTCTGATGTACTGAATTTAGGTAAAGGGGTGCAGAGCCAAAGGTGGTTTTGTATGCAAACATTAATGCCTTGAATTTTATGCGAGCCGCTATTGGTAGCCAGTGCAAATTGATGAACAGAGGTGTGACGTGCGTTCTTTTCGGCTCATTAAAGATTAATCTTGCAGCAGCATTTTGGATTAATTGTAGAGGTTTGATGGAATTGGCTGGAAGACCTGTCAAGAGAGCATTGCAATAGTCAAGTCTGGACAGAACAAGAGCTTGAACAAGTTGTTGTTGCATATTCCGAAGGAAAAGGCCTGATCTTCCTAATATATTATTATATGATATGATGTGATGTGATGTGATGTGATGATATAAAGCAAATCTGCAGGACCGGGCAGTTTTAGCAATGTAGTCTGAGAAATTCAGCTTATCATCAATCACAACTCCAAGGTTTCTGGTTGTTTTTGAAGGAGTAATGGTTGATGAGCCTAACCGGAAGGTGAAATGTGATGAAGTGATGGGTTTGCTGAAACTACAAGCAGTTCTGTCTTAGCTAGGTTGAGTTGAAGGTGATGGTCCTTCATCCAGCAAGAGATGTCTGCTATACATGCTGAGATGCCAGCAGTTATCTTCGGATCATCAGGATGGAATGAGAGGTAGAGTTGAGTGTCATCAGCATAGCAGTGATATGAAAAGCCATGTTTCTGAATGACAGAACCTAATGATGCCATGTAGACAGAAAAGAGAAGTGGTCCAAGGACTGAGCCCTGAGGCACCCCAGTAGCTAGATGTTGCGACATGGATACTTCACCTCTTCAAGAAACCTTGAAGGATCTATCTGAGAGGTAAGACTCAAACCACTGGAGAACGGTTCCTGAGATGCCCTTTCTCAATAGGGTTGACAGGAGGATCTGGTGGTTGACCGTATCATAAGCAGCGGATAGATCCAGCAAGATAAGTAATGAAGACTTGGAAGCCGCTCTTGCAAGTCTTAGGGCTTCAACAACTGAGAGCAAGGCAGTTTCGCTCGAATGTCCACTTCTGAAGCCAGATTGGTTACTGTCCTGGAGGTTGTTCTGTGTGAGAAAGGCAGAGACTTGGCTGAACACAACTTGTTCAAGTGTTTTTGCAATGAAAGGTAGAAGGGAAACCGGTCTATAGTTCCCTAAAAGAGTTGGGTTAAGAGTGGGTTTCTTAAGTGGGGTTATACGGGCCTGTTTAAATGCTGAGGGAAAAACTCCAGTGTGAAGGGATGTGTTAACGATGTGAGTGAGTGCAGGTACAACTGCAGTAGAAATGGCTTGAAGGAGATGGGAATGGAATAGGATCAAGCGGACAAGTAGTAGGATGACTGGAAAGGATGAGTTTAGAGACTTCTGCCTCAGAGAGTGGAGAGAAGGATGTGAACGAGTGTATGTTTGATGGTAAGATGTGTTTGACAGTTTGTGGTGTGGAGAATTGTGCAGAGGTTAGAAATTTTATTAATGAAGAATGTATGTATAATGTATGCATGCATTGTGATACTCTCCAAAATGGTGCCAAGGTGACGCGGAGGAGACAAATTGTTGAATAAAGTTGTTTTTGTTTTCTTTGCACACACAAAAGTATTCTCGTAGCTTCGTAAAATTACGGTTGAACCACTGATGTCACATGGACTATTTTAACAATGTCCCAACTACCTTTCTGAGCCTTGAACGTGGTGGTTGCGTTGCTGTCTACTCTATGGGAGGGTCAGAGAGCTCTCGGATTTCATAAAAAATATCTTAATTTGTGTTCTGAAGATAAACGAAGGTCTTACGGGTTTGGAACGACACGAGGGTGAGCAATTAATGACAGAATTTTCATTTTTGGGTGAACTATCCCTTTAATACCAGGTGTAAACAGGGCCTTATGGAGAATGTTAGCAAAAATGGAATGTATTTTTTTTTTTTTTGCAGTACTGATATATCCCAAACATCTCTCTGTCTCTCAGCTGTGACGAGTACGTGACTCAGTTGGACAAGATGCAGAGGCAGCTGGCTGCTGCGGAGGATGAGAAGAAGACGCTGAACTCTCTCCTCCGCATGGCCATTCAGCAGAAGCTGGCGCTCACCCAGCGGCTGGAGGACCTGGAGTTTGACCACGAGCAGACCCGCCGCAGCCGCCCCAAACCCGCCGCCTCACGCGGGAAACCCAGCCACTCCCACGTAAGTCACCCCGCCTCCGCTGCCTCCTGCGCGGGGCGAGCCGAGCCCAACGGCCTGCTGGGAACGCCAGTGGTGTTCTGCAGTGAGAAGTACAAGATCTACTGCGACTGAAGCCGCGTCAGCCGCTGTACAAAGCTCCACTCACGTGCTCTCTTACTTGCTGTGTGCTAACCCATATGTGTCCGTGTGTTTAGGGCTAAATATGTTCATGCCTGCTAGCATCCTCGTAGCCAGGTGCATGTTGTAGTGCTAGCTAAGGGCAGAATGATGTAGTCTTATAGGTGAAGTGTGTTTCTGCTAGCGGCACTGATCCGAAATGCACAATTTTACAGCTCAAAGGAAGCGTTTCTAGATTAGACGTGATAGAGAGAGCTAGCCATAGGATTGTTGAATTGTGGTCACAAGTCAATAGCCATTTGCCCTTTTCCTCTGTCCATCTCTCTCCTGCCTCTGAAATCAGCAGCCCGTCCAATCAGGTAACTGTGTTTACATGCCCGAACAAGCGAAATATGCAAACCTCCTCCCTGCCTTGTTGACGTGCAGGAAAACTCATTGAAGTGTGCCATTTTTGTTTTTTCTTTGCGAGAAAGCAGAAATAAGATCAAAACTAAAAATCGACGGGTTGGAGAGAGTGTGTTTTTATGTCACTCGTGAGGCAGGCGGGAACGACGCATGTTCATAAATCAGTATGCGCCATGAAGCCATTGGGTTTCTGGCTTGCTTTTTCATTTGATGTCTGGCTGCAGAACTGAGAGCTTTAATATGTCTCGATTATGTTTACTTGAGCACACACGGCTTTACACGGTGAAGTCATGGTGAAGGGCTTATGCTCGTAGTGCTGTCAACATATTTCCATTGCAAATGAAACATTAGAGAGGCCTTATCTGTCGTTTCTGTGCTCCAAATAGCGTGGCTGTCTCATTTCAGGACGAGAAGGACAAACCAGTGTCTCTTTTGGCAAACAAAAGATTCAAAGTTTCAGGCTTTCATTCTCTGTCTTGCTTAAAACATCCTCAATCAGCTTTTCATGATAAGATCATATATTCCTAGTTTCACTTGCATTGCATTAGTAATCTGTATGTGATATGAAACTCTCATCTCCATATAGATTGCATTCACCGTTTTGTGTTTGCATCGCGTGAAAGATTGACACAACTAAAGCAGTCGATGCTAATTAGGGTTTTTAGACAAACGAAATAAAAGTTCACAATCTAATGTTGATTAATGCATTAATACATGAATTGCTGCAAATGGGCTAATGAATGGCTTTCCTCTGTATCACTGTATTTATAAAGGAAAAGTGCAGCACCACACATTTCAGGAACTTCAAAATGATAGCAGTGTTAAATAAAGATTACATGCATCTTTCACATTCTGTAACTCTAGTCCAGTTAATCTAGTAAGGTCTGTTCCCATATGATCTAGTGGTTTGGATTCCTGGTTGTTACCAGGCTGCCCGGGTTCAACTCCCGGTATGGGAAGGGGTGCCCACACTCATCAGCGTGCCTCACCAGATTATTGATGTTAATTTTCTAATTTAATTGACCTGTCACAGAAAAAGACAAATGTCTCATTTGGTTGACATGTCTAACAATTTGTGACCCTGGACCACAAAACCAGTCATAAGGGTCAATTTTTTTAAATTAAGATTTAGACCTCATCTGAATGCTGAATAAATAAGCTTTCCATTGATGTATGGTTTGTTAGGGCAATATTTGGCTGAGATACAACTATTTGAAAATCTGAGGGTGCAAAAAAAAAATCAAAATATTGAGAAAATCACCTTTAAAGTTGTCCAAATTAAGTTCTTAGCGGTGCATTTTACTAATCAAAAATTAAGTTTTGATATATTTACTGTAGGAAATTTACAAAATATCTTCATGAAACATGATCTTTACTTAATATCCTAATGATTTTTGGTATAAAAGAAAAATCTATTATTTTGACCCATACAATGTACTGTTGGCTATTGCTACAAATATACCTGTGCTACTTATGACTGCTTTTTTGCTCCAGGGTCACATTTAAAAAAACAACAACAACAACAACACCATTTTTGGTTGGTGTGACATTTTGTCCAAATTTTAAAATGCCTAGTTATAAGTGGCTTGCTTCAGTTACCAATAAAAATGAGCAGTTGGTCTGCGTTTCGCCAAGAGGAGTTAGTTAAATGTTTCACCGTTGACCGGTCAAAAACTTTGCACAACTCACTACTTTTTTTGGCTTCACCTGGTGAGGTTTTTAGTTCTTGTGAGAACGTCTGGCTTCCTGCATCTTGTACTTCTCTTTCACACTCACTAACATTTTACATCACATGGGCTGTTTGGCTTTTGCTGACTAACCCGGGTTTTCCATCGAGTTCTGCTGAAACGCCGCTTGCGCAGATGCAGCCGCTGCGTAATGTTAACCGTAATGCTAACGGCTTTTATTTCTTCGCTCCGATTTGCAGTAACTCAACTCTGGAACTCAATATTGCACCACTGCCTACAAACCCAGTGCTCCCAAACCAGTAAACCGTCTTGGACGAATGAGACGCATTTGGGTTCTTTTTACACACACATGGGAAGCCAGAGGTCACAAAGTCCTGAAAACTTTTAAGCTTAAAATTCAACTACAAAAAAAGAACATGGGCTAATGTTCTTTTCCTCAAGACATTTATCGATGTTTTGAGATTTTGTAACCTTTGCTCTTTTAATATAAGGTTATATTGCTTTTTATTATATCAGTCTATAGTTTGAGGTGTCCTGGTTTATGAGTCTGTTCATGTATTTTACACTACTATTTTAAGAGTATTCGATTTCATTATGTACGTCCTCTGTAAGCAGAGCTCAACGTCACATAATAATAACTCACACAATCCATATCTTCTATGAAATTAATCCATAAGATTATTCATGTGTTTTACTGAAATCTTATGTTTCTCACATTGACACATTTTAAGGCCATGTTTTAATGCGGGGCTTTCATCTATTTATTATTACTATTATTTTGTCTGTATAGGAATATTTCAAAGTGAACAAATAAAAAAAGAAAAAGAAAAGTGGCTTAATCTAATCAGAAGGCTTTGGTTAAACAAAACCAGCAAATCGTCTGGAAAAAAAAAAAAAGGAATGGAATTTTTCGTAACACTTCACAAGAAGGTTCAAATGACAATAAACAATGCAGCATTTATTAATCTAGTATCATTACTTTATATAGGATTAAACGTATAAATTAACATTAGGTTAACGTATTACGATCAAACATGAATTAACAATAAACGAGAATATTCATATATTAACCTGGATGAATTAAGATTGTCTATGACAGTTAACAAACTGTACCTTATTGTAAGTGTTGGCAGTTTTTCTTTTGTTCGTTTCAAGCACCTTCGCTCGAGCTTTACGTGGATCACTGACCTTCTGCATTCTGTACAAGAGGAAATGAATTAATTCCAAATTGGAATGCTGTATTTCTCTCTATCTATCGTGCCAAGTGTCGGTACACCATTTGGGTTGGTTAAAAGGATCAGAAGCGCCTCTGTTTGGTTCGTTTTTCGTTTATGATCTTCATTCTGACCATTAGTGCCTTTTTGTTCTTTGAAGAGAGAATCCTAGCTTAGCGTTTAGTTTTTGTATTTTATTTTTCTCACTCCTTAAGGAAGAACAGCAGATGACTTGTTTTAAACTTAGCCACAGCAATAAGTACAGATGATATTCATTCTGTTTTCAAAGGTGTGTAGATACAATTATTAGAGAAATAAAACATTGTACGGAATTCGTCAGGTCAGTGATCCTAATAGCAAATTCAGGGGTTTTAGAAAAACGTTATGTTTCGTCAAGTGGTTTGAAGCCAGAATTATGGTTTGCCTCAATATGAACAAAAATTTGGAGACACGAAACCTGGGGTGTTTTGTTGTCGGAGACTGGTGTTATTCTAGCTTTGTATGGTGAGGTAGCTGAGGTCATGTGATATTGATAGTATTGTTAACTATTGTGAGAAAGCTTGTGACCTCTTTCTGTCCAATTGGTTTTTTTTTTTTTTTTTTTTTTTTTTTTTTGTGTTTGATTTTTAAAAAAAAAAACATTTTTTCACATGGTTATATGAGCATTACAATTTCAGGAAACAGAAAACATGTTGCATCAACAAGCAAATGGTGCCTCCAAAGTTACATTTTGTTTGTTGCGGTGTAAAATTAATAAATACAGTCAGCAAGTGAGGAGAAACTAAATTAAGTGCAATTAAACCAACAAAG
Organism: Spinibarbus caldwelli; assembly: GCA_039654775.1. Lineage (NCBI taxonomy): Eukaryota > Metazoa > Chordata > Actinopteri > Cypriniformes > Cyprinidae > Spinibarbus > Spinibarbus caldwelli. The sequence continues at coordinate 2,118,310 of CM077249.1, read as the reverse complement.
TTATGTGGTAACTGAGGTTTTCTGTTTGCTGGAAGTGATGGCATAGTGATATTCAGCTAGCTGTGGAAGCTTATTATTGGAAACTCTTATTATTGTGTTCCAGTATTGATCTATAAGTTTGATACCGTTATATGAAATAACATTCATTTGTTTGTATGTATTTGAAAAGTCATCAGTACTGAACTTTATAATGTGCATTATTATGTCATATGCATGTTTCTTTCAGCTATGAGGTTTGTACACAGAACTGAAAACAAACTTGGAACTCCAAAGACTTGGAAAAAGGAAAAAAAAAAAAAAGAAGAGAAATGTTTGGCTTTTAATTACTCTTGAGCTAACTGAGTTGAAGTATTGTTTTCTAGAGGTTTGTCTGTGTAGAAGTAGTCATGCTGGCTCAAGTCAGAAAATACAAATAAAAAGTCACTCAGCATTTGTCCTGTGTGTGAATTTGTCTTATCCTTCTCTTGTTTGTTGTCCATTTGTCCCAGGACTTTTCACTCTCCAGTGTAAAAGAGACAGTTTCCCAGTCCTGTATGATTATCTGTACATGAAAGTTTCTGTGGTTTATTGATTTAATGGAGATGAGCACAGTTTCGTTTATGCTTGAATATCCATCTCTATTGGGTAGTAACTCATTACATGTAATCTGGATTACATAATCAGTTCTATAAGTGCTTGTAATTATATTATATTACTTTTTAAATTGTCCATGATCATATTGCAGTTACTTTTTTTATGAATTACATTACGTAACATTATTCAGACAATGGCAGTAAATTATTTATTCACCCCAATTCTTTTTTTCTTTTTCTTTTTTTTCTTCTTTTTCATTTTTCTTTCTAAATGAACCTACCACTTATATACAGTTTGGGAAACCCTGCCGTAATGTAATGTTTAATGCATTTCATGAGATATATATATATATATATATATATATATATATATATATATATATATATATATATATATATATATATATATATATATATATATATATATATATATATATATATAATATACCTGTATATAGTATAGTCAAAAGTGATCCAAAAGTAATCCAAATGTAATCAGAGTACATTACCTAATATGAGGAATCCAGATCATGTTACTAACTACAGTTTTTGTCATGTGATTTGTAATCAGTATTGGACTACAATTTGGAAGCACTGGTTGTTAGAGCCACCATCCCAACCCTGGTTCTCAATAAAGGATTGAAAGTGATGGTAACCCTCTTCCAAAAACACCAAGGTGAAACATTGCTATAACCAGTGTTGGAGAGTAACTAGTTACATGTAATGGAATTATGTAATTTAATTACAAAATAAATGTAACTATAATCTTACAGTTTCTGAGAAAAAAAAGTGTAATTAAATTACAGTTACTTATGAGAATGTTAACGATACAAAGGGGGTTACATCTGAATATTTTCACACATACAAAATTGTAATGATATCTTTCCCAAAATGCATTGGCTGACATGAGAAAATGTTTCAGAAGTTTAGCCATGCATCTTCTATCAGTTTTATTTTCTATTTGGGTTTATGTATATGCTTTATTTTTTAAGATTAACTGTTTTTCCAAAGCATTGTTAGATGCCAGTGTTTCCCGTCATAGCTATGCAAAGATTTGATTTTAAAAACAGTATCATAGCTATTAAACAATCTTAAAATAAATCTGTATTTTAACCTCAGAACGATCTCAAAGTAAAAGGAGGTGCTAAAGTCTGATTTTGTGGTGGCTGTGCTGTAAAATTAAATTATAATCTTCAAGTGATGAAGGATTTTGAAAGTCTGACCGTAATCAGTGTTGCGTGCTACTGTAAAGTTAACCCTGCCTGCTTTAAATGTTTGAAAATGATTAACAGTTGAAAACATTCATTAGAAAAGTAATCAAATGTAATCAGTTACTTTAATAAAGTAATTGAAATAGTTACACTAATTACATTTTAGACAGGGTAACTTGTAATCTGTAACCTATTATTCCAAAATAACCTTCTGAACACTAGCTATAACCAGGGTTAAAAGTTGCCTCAGTGCAGTGTGTAAAGATCTTTTGTGAGTACAGCCTGAAGTACAGAGCCTAGTGAGGAAAGAGCCACTGGTAGTGTAATGTCTGAAGGGTCCAGGGGGCCCCAGACGCCACTGGAAGCACAGCTCTCTCTCTCTCTCTCTCTCTCTCTCTCTCTCTCTCTCTCTCGCTCGCTCTCTCTCTCTCTCTCTCTCTCTCTCTCTCTCTCTCACTCACTCACTCACTCACACTCTCTCTCTCTCTCTCTCTCTCTCTCTCTCTCTCTCTCTCACACTCACACACTCTCACACACACACACATATATATATAGATGTACACTGTGGAGGAATCGCCCTACAAGAGAATTTCATTCATTCATTTACAGTGGACAAACTCATGAAGAAAGCCAACAAAGTGCTCCAGTACTTTCCTGCATCAGTCATACTCTTTGCCACATGACAAATTTTTTGTCTATGCCTGCTGAGGTAAGTCTAATTTATTTAATCATAATTTGTCCTAAATCAGTCAAACTGGGCCGGCAATTAAAATTGCAATATAACTGAAATAGTGACAATGCTTATTGCTTGTCCTCTGTTGGGTTGTGGCAATGCTAGGCCCGTCCCAGTATATCGAGCCAAGGCAAGAGAAATGCTCGGTAAGGATGTCCGGAGAAAAAGACAAAATTGCAACATAGTTTGAAATTTTGTCACACTTGTGAATTTTTAACTCTTATTAATTTGAGTCTTTTCTAACAGAACCAAGTGAGTGATGTGGACGCTCAAGTTCATACCAGAGAGCTGATAGACGTATTCCATTGTAAAAATGTCATTTAAATACATTATCAATATCCATAATGTTATTGCTGTTTAAAAAAAAAAAACATAACCTTGGATGCATGAATGATCCAGGTTATGAAGTAGTCTGTCTCAGTCCACGCTTTCTTCAACATGAATTTGCATCTATGGTACAGCGCTGTGGTGACTACGGTCAAGAAGCAGATGCCTTCACGTGTAGTGATGAAGATCAGAACTGCATCCCCCTCAGAAGAGCACAGAGGATGGAGACTGTGCTCATGAGCTTATATGTGCATTATGGTAGTGTTTTAATAAAGACAAAACATTTCGCATTGTGCTACTGGGATTGCATTACCACTTTTATGAGAAAAAAAAATATTAAAACACTTCTTCCATTTGCGCACGCAAAAACAATTACAGGCACAGCTGCATGTCCTCATAATGTAGGAACAGAGACTTGAAACCTGAATACACACACACACAATTTAGGGACCTGTGTGTTGTTTTTGTTTGTTTGTTTGTTTTTAAAGAAACAAACACAAAAGCAATGTCTGGTCACTGTTTCCTTCACATTAGGTCTCTAATTAGCATCACACAGGTGGTTAGGGACTTCATTTAGATGTTCCTGGAATGGTCCAGGGTTGAAGAAGGCCTCCTGTCAACAGTGTGCAATAAGTAAAGGGATATAGATTAACTGCTGTGCTGTGAACATTATAAGTACTAACTTGTGTAAAGACCAGCAGACCATTTGATTTATATCCTTTACATCCTGATGAAGAAAAGTGGGAAAAATGTCAATTTACAAGCATGTACTGGTTTGGAAGTATTGTATTTTAATGATCTAAAGTTAGATAACTACATTATTAGCAATGATTTACTAATAAAAAGATGCTGATTCTGATCAAGGAAGTTGCTTACAGGAATAATATATATATTTGATCATTAGGCAATCGTAATATTAGTCACATAGTAGTACATTTAAAAAATAAATAAAATGCAAGCTTAATGTACTGATTACTGTGGACTATAAAAAAATAATTATAAAAATAAAAAGATGCTCACCTAATTTTACTTTTAAAATCCAAAGGACCTCTTACCTGGTTCCGGCCACATTTTCTCCTCTAGGATCTCCTCTGGAATGGATGCAGTCAGGTAATATATCACTGTTGTGATGGTGAACATCTTCCACATGACTGGCAATTCAATAGACCGCTACTTTGCCAACAGCTTCTTCTCATGTTGAAGGATGCGCACCAGTAGAGCAGGTTTATGATGCTTTTTGTCCAGTATGGAACCGCAGTATGGAACCAAGAGCATCAGTTTTCTAATTTAATGTCCAACACCCTACTGTCACTCATATTCATCACTGTGTGACTTCCATGTTTGGCACAATGTCTAATGCAAAAAAAATAAATATATTAAAAAATATATATACAAATACAATAATATAAAATGTCTATACTCAAAACCTCTATGTTTCACTCCCATGACTATCCCTGCTAAAAAAAAACAATAGAAACCATCACAGAAATTCCAATGGTTTCCATTAAAATACCATTATGAACAATTAGCTTTTTCCAAAAGGATTTAACATCCCACCAATAGAATCCATCACATACCAGTAGACACCATTATAGTTTCCATTAAAACCAATACAATTCCCATTAAAACCATTACATTTATATTGTGTTTTGAGCAGGGTTCTATTGGTTTTTTCAGCAGGGTAGGCTTTTCAGAATGCTTTGGTTAGTCTCAAAACCCTTTTCAGACCTCAGGATAAGACTATCACAGAGAATTACTTTTCATCTTCTTCTGTGATTTCATGCTCACAGGTGAAATCCTTTGGTTGTTTCAGGGTCACCAACCTGTCGTTGAAATCAGCCATGCTTTGTTTCATTCGCGGTCGTTTAACTGGTGTTGAAGTGAGCTCTGGTGTTTCGAGATTGGCGCAATCATGCTCTGAAGATTTCACCTGTTGCATCACATCAACAAAAGAGGAAAATAAGTTCTTTATGTAATGTGTTAAACCTAAACGTCACCTGTACCGCGTTGTTTCGGTTTAGGCACCGGGAGAGACGCTTGAACCGAGACACTCTTTTTCTTGCTCTTCAGATACAGGACTTTGGCAAACCCCATCTCGTGCTGCATTAAATTCTGGAAACATTCGGGCGTGAAATGCCTTGAAAACAGCCACAAATTTACAGTTAACCCTTCCTCCTCAAAGTGCAGAAACTCGAGCCAGCGGGACCATAACCAAGGCACTCGTGGGATGCTGAAAAGGGTTTTGTTCGTCAAACAACCGAAAACACCTCTTTGCCATTTTTGCAATTGCCACAACTCATTCATCAACTGCTTTTTCTTCTTCTGAGGTTTAATGTCAGCTGCCAAATACATGCATTGTCCCATTTCATGTTTTCCTGTTATAAACAGTTAAAGATTAAGACCTGAATGTCCCTATTCTGAGATTAATTGTATCCTCTTTTTGTTTATTATAGACTATCCTCTCTATATTAAAATGAAAATGTGCTGACAGTTTACACACCCTCGGGCCATCCGTAGATGAGTTTGTTTCTTCATCAGATTTGGAGAAATGTGTGATTGCATCAGTGTCTCTGCAGTGAATGGGTGCCGTCAGAATGAGAGTCCAAACAGCTGATAAAAACATCACAATAATCCACAAGTAATCCTCACCACAACAGTCCATCAGTTAACATCTTGAGAAGACAAAAGCTGAAACAATCCATTGCTCTTGGCTAAAATTTGCTTTCTTTAGTTATCTGGTCTGAATCAGGAGAGAAATCTGCACAGATCAAGCACCATTTACAAGCCAAAACAGCTCTAAACAAATATGTGGATGGGTTTAAATCAAAAAAACAAAACTAAAAAAAAAAACATCTTGTTTCTTACAAACACTTTTCACTTCACAAGAGGTTAACGCAGTAGTTTAAGTCTTTGGTTCTTTTAATTGTGATGATTTTGGCTCACATTGAACAAAAACCCACCAATTCACTCTCAACAAATTAGAATATGGTAACATGCCAATCAGCTAATCAACTCAAAACACCTGCAAAGGTTTCCTGAGCCTTCAAAATGGTCTCTCAGTTTGGTTCACTAGGCTACACAATCATGGGGAAGACTGCTGATCTGACAGTTGTCCAGAAGACAATCATTGACACCCTTCACAAGGAGGGTAAGCCACAAACATTCATTGCCAAAGAAGCTGGCTGTTCACAGAGTGCTGTATCCAAGCATGTTAACAGAAAGTTGAGTGGAAGGAAAAAGTGTGGAAGAAAAAGATGCACAACCAACCGAGAGAACCGGAGCCTTATGAGGATTGTCAAGCAAAATCCATTCAAGAATTTTGGTGAACTTCACAAGGAATGGACTGAGGCTGGAGTCAAGGCATCAAGAGCCACCACACACAGATGTGTCAAGGAATTTGGCTACAGTTGTCGTATTCCTCTTGTTAAGCCACTCCTGAACCACAGACAACGTCAGAGGCGTCTTACCTGGGCTAAGGAGAAGAAGAACTGGACTGTTGCCCAGTGGTCCAAAGTCCTCTTTTCAGATGAGAGCAAGTTTTGTATTTAATTTGGAAACCAAGGTCCTAGAGTCTGGAGGAAGGGTGGAGAAGCTCATAGCACAAGTTGCTTGAAGTCCAGTGTTAAGTTTCCACAGTCTGTGATGATTTGGGGTGCAATGTCATCTGCTGGTGTTGGTCCATTGTGTTTTTTGAAAACCAAAGTCACTGCACCCGTTTACCAAGAAATTTTGGAGCACTTCATGCTTCCTTCTGCTGACCAGCTTTTTAAAGATGCTGATTTCATTTTCCAGCAGGATTTGGCACCTGCCCACACTGCCAAAAGCACCAAAAGTTGGTTAAATGACCATGGTGTTGGATGTGCTTGACTGGCCAGCAAACTCACCAGACCTGAACCCCATAGAGAATCTATGGGGTATTGTCAAGAGGAAAATGAGAAACAAGAGACCAAAAACTGCAGATGAGCTGAAGGCCACTGTCAAAGAGACCTGGGCTTCCATACCACCTCAGCAGTGCCACAAACTGATCACCTCCATGCCACGCCGAATTGAGGCAGTAATTAAAGCAAAAGGAGCCCCTACCAAGTATTGAGTACATATACAGTGAATGAACATACTTTCCAGAAGGCCAACAATTCACTAAAAATGTTTTTTTTATTGGTCGTATGAAGTATTCTAATTTATTGAGATGCACCTGTATAGCGCTGAAAGATATTTGCCATAAACTACGCTTGTTATGTGATCCGCTCCGCTGTTTTGACGCGCTGGTGCTGCTGCTGCGGCTCGCGGTCTTGATGAATGCCAGTGTGCGGATGCGGTCCGCCTTTTGAAAATCAGTTATAGAAATTGTATTTAAGAATAAAAGACTCGAGTTGCTTTTAAAATAGTCAAGAGTCCTTTTCCTCGAGTCGAATCAAGTCTGGAGTCATTTCAGGTCGAGTCTGAAGTTTATAAAAATGCGACTCGAGTCCGAGTCACTAACTCGAGTGCCCATCTCTGATGTCATTACCCTCCACTCCCGCTACAGCTGTGTAACCTGATGTTGGATCCTTAAAACCATCTGTAAATATGTGAAGAATCGAAAATGCCAGCTCTAAATAATGCTAAACAACAACTACTTTTGAAACTTTTTTTTTTTTTTTTTTTGACTGACCATCAACTTGTAACACAGGAAATAAATCCAGGATTATTAGATTTTTTTCAGGAGTTGACAGTTCACTTGCTGCCTAATATATCCCACACCTTGACAAGTGCCACTGTAACAATACAATCAGAGTTATTCACTTCACCTGTGAGTGCTTTTAATGTTCTGGCTGATCAGCACATATTATATTTGAGGGGTGACTACCATAAGCACTGAAATTATTATAGCATTGTTTTAAGCTTTCACTTACATCAGTATATCACAAACAGTTCTCAACATTAGTATTTAAATCACAGCGACCCATGAACGGCACAGAATCTGGAAAATGGATTTAAACAAATTAAACATGCTTATTAGAGGCAAAAATCAAAGTCTTGAAATATATAAGCAGATTTGCTTTGTGGAAGTTTCACTATAAAACAATGCAAACAACCATGTAAATTATGGTAATAGTTTATTTGCAGATGAACTCGAGACAAACCACTGTAACAGAGCATCCTGATGCATTCGAGAGAAGTTGTTTTTGCATGAAATGAGTATGTAACCTTGCAGCTGCTGCAACACTGAATGACAACTTTATTTTGTGGTGAGATTTTAAAAATCTACATGATAAAAGCAAACTGTACCAAAAAAAAAAAAAAAAAAAAAAAAACCCCAAATGCAATTCCCTTTCAAGATGGTTTTTTTTTGTTTTTTTTAAGTGTAAACAAGCAGTAAGTACATAAACCTTGTGTGGATTTAAAAAAACAATTCCTGTCAAAAACACACCATGAACTAGTTAGTAGTGCAATCAGAAAAAAAAAATTCATTCTACTTTTATTGACAATTACACGCACCTATTGTGGCTTATTTTAAATGATCTTCTTGTCTACACAGACTACTTTACTTCAGGAACACTGAAGTGTTGATTCGATGGATTTCACTTTAAATAAACCATTTCAAACTATCTCCACTTTTAAAAAGCAATACATGGCACAACAACTGTACGCTGATGTTTATAGAGTCTACTACCGGCATACAATAGGTCCACTGTGGTATCAAGAGAAAAAAAATGTTTAACTCTACTAACCTTTATACATTTTATGGCCAAATTAAACAACCAAGTTTTTAAGAAAAGAGGAAATAAGTGCACATCTTACTCAAAATCCATCTTTGCTGGGAACTCAAAGAATCCCAATGCTGCAAACCACAATACTGATTTAACAGTAAAACACCATTGAGACTGGGATACTGTATCATATCCATACGTCTAAGGAAGGATCATAAATGAAAAGCAATTCTCCAAAGAGGCAATGCTTTGTATTGCACATGTCCCTTAACATAATTGAACATAACTGTGCTGGCAGTCAGAGAGAGAAAATGACTGGAAAAAATGAGACTGGCAGAGGGACATAAATTAGGATTCGAGTGGGAAAAGCTCAGCGAGAGAGCACACAGCAGTCTGGGAAACTGCTGTTCATAAGGGCAACACTGAGAGTGTGAAATCAGCGTGAGAGCCATTGAGTGAGTCGATTAGTAGTCAATGTAGTGGATGTAGTCAAGCTTCATGTTGAATCTGAGATGGCTCCAGCTGGCTGGCATGGTTTTTTTTTCAGTTTGTGGCTATAACTTGATGTTGTTGAGGCCTTTAGAGAGGCTCTGTACGTAGGCCTCATGGATTGCACTGAGGAAATGGGCGTCATTCTGAAAAACAAATATAGGCGGACAATTGAAGACAAAAATGATTTGATGGACGAGTCGTTCTTCACTGTTGGTTTGTGAGCATGCGGGTGTCAGTCTGTACCTTTATGAGATGTATGAGTGTATCTTTAAGCTGGGTGCGATTGTACAGGGAAGGGGGTAAGTCCGCTGTGGGCGATGTTGGAGAGGTGGGGTTCTTCAGTGGCTCAGTTGTCTTGGTCATTGAATGCTGGAACACACTAGGAGACAGCAGCAGAGAAGACTCCTGCCCCTGGACAACTGGCCCCGCCTTCACATGACAGAGAGACATCAATCATAATGGCCATGTCAGTATACTGCCATCAAACCTGACGATGCTTTCAAAAGTGAACTTACTGGAATGGATTTGACCAGAGTCGAGGACTGTGTAAACGCATTCACCTCTTTACTCTGTCAAAGAGAGGGAGAGACCTTATGCAAAAACAAGCTACATTCCTAAGCTTTATTTTGAATGTATATGTTCTCTTTGTTTTCCATTAATACAGTCAGGTCCATAAATATTGGGACATCGACACAATTCTAACATTTTTGGCTCTATACACCACCACAATGGATTTCAAATGAAACGAACAAGATGTGCTTTAACTGCAGACTGTCAGCTTTAATTTGAGGGTATTTACATCCAAATCAGGTGAACAGTGTAGGAATTACAACAGTTTGCATATGTGCCTCCCACTTGTTAAGGGACTAAAAGTAATGGGACAGAATAATAATCATAAATCAAACTTTCACTTTTTAATACTTGGTTGCAAATCCTTTGCAGTCAATTACAGCCTGAAGTCTGGAACGCATAGACATCACCAGACGCTGGGTTTCATCCCTGGTGATGCTCTGCCAGGCCTCTACTGGAACCATCTTCAGTTCCTGCTTGTTCTTGGGGCATTTTCCCTTCAGTTTTGTCTTCATCAAGTGAAATGCATGCTCAATCGGATTCAGGTCAGGTGATTGACTTGGCCATTGCATAACAATCCACTTCTTTCCCTTCAAAAACTCTTTGGTTGCTTTTCCAGTATGCTTTGGGTCATTGTCCATCTGCACTGTGAAGCGCCGTCCATTGAGTTCTGAAGCATTTGGCTGAATATGAGCAGATAATATTGCCCGAAACACTTCAGAATTCATCCTGCTGCTTTTGTCAGCAGTCACATCATCAATAAATACAAGAGAACCAGTTCCACTGGTAGCCATACATGCCCACCACCACCATGCTTCACTGATGAGGTGGTATGCTTAGGATCATGAGCAGTTCCTTTCCTTCGCCATACTCTTCTCTTCCCATCACTCTGGTACAAGTTGATCTTGGTCTCATCTGTCCATAGGATGTTGTTCCAGAACTGTGAAGTCGTTTGGCAAACTCTAATCTAGCCTTCCTGTTTTTGAGGCTCACCAATGGTTTACATCTTGTGGTGAACCCTCTGTATTCACTCTGGTGAAGTCTTCTCTTGATTGTTGACTTTGACACACATACACCTGCCTCCTGGAGAGTGTTCTTGATCTGGCCAACTGTTGTGAAGGGTGTTTTCTTCACCAGGGAAAGAATTCTTCGGTCATCCACCACAGTTGTTTTCCGTGGTCTTCCGGGTCTTTTGGTGTTGCTGAGCTCAACGGTGCGTTCCTTCTTTTTAAGAATGTTCCAAACAGTTGTTTTGGCCACGCCTAATGTTTTTGCTATCTCTCCGATGGGTTTGTTTTGTTTTTTCAGCCTAATGATGGCTTGCTTCACTGATAGTGACAGCTCTTGGATCTCATCTTGACAGTTGACAGCAACAGATTCCAAATGCAAATAGCACACTTGAAATGAACTCTGGACCTTTTATCTGCTCATTGTAATTGGGATAATGAGGGAATAACACACACCTGGCCATGGAACAGCTGAGAAGCCAATTGTCCCATTACTTTTGGTCCCTTAACAAGTGGGAGGCACATATGCAAACTGTTGTAATTCCTACACCGTTCACCTGATTTGGATGTAAATACCCTCAAATTAAAGCTGACAGTCTGCAGTTAAAGCACATCTTGTTCGTTTCATTTGAAATCCATTGTGGTGGTGTATAGAGCCAAAAATGTTAGAATTGTGTCGATGTCCCAATATTTATGGACCTGACTGTATATGTCAAAATGAATAAAACACATACAAAAAGAATATTACGCAAACCTGCAATATTATTTGATAATTATTAAATATGTTAATTAATCCAAATTTTAGTGTGTAAAGAGATTAAATACATCTCATACAAACATGCTTGGTTTTGCTTTTTTACTTTGTGTTTGTAGTGAATGGGCCTTTATACTTACAAAAAAGAACTTGCGATTAAAAAACCAAAAGCGCAATAAGCAAACCCAGCATAACACTATATTTGCCTGAAACAAAGAGCCACAGCCAGCAGAGGTTTGAAAAAGTAATGCAACAGTAATGCAGCACATTACTTTACTCCATAAAATATATAATTACGTTATTTATGAAATGTAATACTACTCCAAAAAAATAACTTTAGCCCAAAACTGCCGGCTGCTCGCAAAAATTTAGAACATGGCCAGCGTAGTCCGATTCACAAATGAATTGTTTTAATTAATTGGTACTTTTTAAATGAATTTAAAAAAAAAACTCAAACTTGGTTTGAATCACGTTAAAACTGTTAACCAATCAAAGCAGGTATACAATCACAAAATAGTTTAGACCTCGTTTCCCCCTGTGTTTAGCGCTAACCACACAATGCATGCAAACACCAGGTGTAAAGTATAAAATTAATATATAACGCAGAACATAATGTATGATAATGCAATAGGGAAACTGCAATATGTTAGTCCTAATAATGCCAAGTCTGATTTGACCAGTAACTTAAGATAGGGACTACATTATTTTTCTGGATAAGCATGCACTGCCAATAAACAAAAAAAAAAACAAAAAAACAATCTATGTAATCAGTGACAGCATGTGTGTGTGTGTGTGTGTGTGTAGCATGCAAACGTAGCATTCTTATGAACAGTACTTTGTTAACTGTTTATCATGTCTTAAAAGTAATAATAATAATAATAATAATAATAATAATAATAAAAGCCCTTCTCATCATTATTTTGGCTTTGTTGTATCCTGAGAGTACTGATTTATAAGATCAGTATTGTGTATTGTACAGAACCCTGTAATAAGTGTATTTTTACACTCTTATTACTTCCGGATATTCGTCTTTTTCTTTTTCACCTTGTTTTGTCTTTTCTTTTAAGAGTTTTGACACTGTTAGTGACATTCACACTGATCACCCATAGCCACAGGTACATTGGTATGAATCAGAACATATTTTGAGGTGCATAAAGATTCCCACACCTGTACAGCAGGAAACAATGTCATTTCATCAATCATTTCTGCACTTGCATTAAAAAAAACGAAAATACCACATACCATGAAAATATTGCTTGGTGTATTCACCTGTGCCAACAACGCAGCCTTTCCTGTGAAGGGGCCGGAAACTTTACAGGCGGATTCTCTGAAGCTCTGCGGGGTGACCAGCGGGCCGGGCATGAACCCAGGCAGTGACACAGGCATCCCGTGGCCATCTGTGAGAGGATTCATGTATGCAGCTGAACCGCGGCGTACAGACTGACTGGTGGACCTGCTCCCACTCTCCTCCGTGTTTGAAGCAGCTGGCCTTGGGTCTCGGGTGCCACAACCCTGAAAAAGAGAGACCAGCGCTGGGCCTCCTGGGTCAGCGGAGAGGCGAGGAGTGAGAAGAGGCTCCACCGAGTGAGACGCAGGGGCAAACGCAGGCCCACGCATGCTTTCTCCCACGCTGGAACTTGAGGACTGGGGCGCTTCTTTGGGCAGAGAGCTGCCAAAAAGCTCTTCCACTGTGATCTGCTTCACTACTGAGTGACCTGACTGTGGAGAGGAAGCAAAAACAGATGCATGTCACACACTTTTCTATAATGATTCATACAATACAGACGGTGCCAGAGCAGCTTCACACTGACAAACAGAAAAAGAACAGAATCAATGATGGAAACGCAGCTATGGAGACAGTTCAGATTCTGCTGTAAAGCAGCTCTAAATGACATTACTGTCATTATTTAGCTCAATTCAGTTCAGATACAGCTGCACATATTTTTACTTTCATTGTGATTTCTGCTTCTATTGATTTATTAAGCATAATTGTCTGTGAAATTTGTCCGCTGGTTATTTACCCTAAAAGCATTTCATTTTAATTGGGAATTTGTGTTATCTTGCATTGTTAACAAACCTTGCCAGAGGGGTTTTTTTTTTTTTTTTTTTTTTTTTTAACCATAAATTGATTCATTTTCAGCCCAGTGTTTTACTGAATCTGCCCAATCTGGCAACCATGTGCATACACTCTCTCTACATTATGGAAAAAGCACTGATGAGCTGAACACATTGGCAAATATTTAGGTTTAATGATCTCCAGAGAGGTACTCTGCTTAAAAGTGTAACACAGCCAGTCCGAACAATACTTCATGAATTCCATCCTAACCAGTCCATTACAATAGTTTGTTCAATGTGCTAATGTTCTTATTTCACTGATCAAAAGCACCACTCCATTTGATTAGACTATATTTGTCCTGAATCAATGTTATTGAACTCACTGACCTCACCCCAGGCTGCTTTTGACAATACACACTGCTTTAAAGCATATCTTAATATTAATAATACCTTAATTTGATCAGAATGCACCTTTGTAAATGAACACAAAATTAGCCATTGACTTATGAGTTTAGCAGATGTCTTGAGGGACCTGTTTTGGTCCTTTACTTTTGTAAGGGAAAACACTTCATTCGTGTCCTTAACAGAGGGCATCCTTAACCTTATAACTTAAGGGCTTTGTTGCAATTGGGCGGAGCTGATTAGTATTGACTATAACAGAAGAGCAAAAATTTTTTATTTTTTTTTTTTACACAGATCTATTGCTCTTCGGTGTGTGATTAGCAGCACCTTCTCGTGTTGAGCGGCTGTGATGTCCTCTCTCTTCTCCTGTGACGGCACAGCTTCAGAGCTCACCTGAACATCTCTCTCAAATGACTGACTCTAGAAACACACACAAAATACAAACCCTATCTCTTATCACAGCATTCATTCAATGTCTATTATCACACTCAATTGCCACTTGTTCCTCTTTAAAAAAAAAAGTTACAATAAGGACAAAGCATTAAACATGAACTCTTTAGTTAACTATTACTCAAACATTTCTCAGTTAAAACAAAAACATCTAATTTTTAAATATAAACCATGCAAATACACTGCAGAGGGATTATCAAAATGTATGACATTGATACTATTATCTTTATTTTTATTATTCCTATTATAATAAAAAATTATTAGAGTAGTCTATACTGAAATTTTCAGTACCCACTGAGAGGCAGCTGCTCTCAAACCCTGCCTTGTATAGTCGTGTGGGTGCTCTGTGAAGAGTATTAAAGGTTTGTTTTCGATATGTAGCCAATCACAGACATGTTTGTTGAGCATGTGAACACAATGGCCAATCAAAAATGAATGAACACTCTTTGTTCAGTGTGAGTTCTGCATGCTCGCGAATGCTTTCATTATAACCAACAAAGTCCTAACACAATGTAAACAGATTTACTGTGCAGTTAAACACACAATCAAACCATTTTTATTCTTATTATAACAGGAGTTTTCGCAAGATTGCTGAACTTCAGAGCTTGCACTGAATTGAAGTGATCGACAGCTTTAGTGATCATGAAGGGAGCGCTCTTCAATAACTTTCCGTAAACAAATCATTGTATACAAAAATATTATAATTATATTATATTATATTACAATGCTGTTTTTTCATAACAAACACCATAGTGTAATATAAACCATATTATTAGAACAAAGTCATATAGTACATGGTTTACCTGTGGTTACACATCTAAAAATGTATGAATAAAAAATATAAAATAATCAAGGGCTATAGTCTAAGCTCAGTTGCATGGTCAAAATATTTACATATCTTTGTATAAAAATTGGGTTTTTACAATTTTGACAGATGTTGCAGTTGTTAATACATGCAAATTTACATACACATCCCAACTCAAACACAGTGCTTCACTATGCATTCCCTCGAGACAAAATATGTAATATTATTATTAGTAAATGCACGTATCTGAGAAGTACAACAGCAACATTTTTAAATTACTATTGTATTACCACTGATATTGTGATACAATGTTATTGAAGCTACTAGAGCATACCACTCTCTCTAAACTGGGAAAAGACAAAGTTGATGATGATGATAATAATAATATATCTTCAGAACATGGATAACCAGGTCTAGGTGCTTTCAATCTGAGCAGTAATTTTGCTGTGAAAGTGAACAACAAAAAGCAGGGGGAAGTGGAAATGAGACGTGAGGGTCGTCATACCCTTTGATACTCCTCTTTGGCCTTGCTGAGCAGCTCCAGGATATCTGTGGGTCTGGTCTGAACGCAACCATTCGTCCTGCCGCTCAGGCCTCTGTCGGGAGACACTCGCAACGCCTCCTGTTTGACTATCCTACACACACACACACACACACACACACACACACACACACACACACACACACACACACACACACACACACACACACACACACACACACACACACAGAAGAACAACTCAAATTTAACTACAGAGATTTAACAGCAATTCAGGCTTCTCTAGTTATCAGGCAACCAACACTTTACTGATGGCAGTGTTAAAACACGGATACTCACTGTAGCATGAGCTGTGCAATCCGCTGGCAGTCGGCCTTATCGTAGAACCAGATACTGTAGATGCCCACTGACACAGAGAAACACACGCAATCAAATAAAGCAAAACTGCTCTTCCACAAGAGAAAAGTCAACGTTTGAGCGCAACACACACAGGTAAAGAAGGGCTGTTACTAAGTCAAAATCCAAAGTTTAAGTCAATTTTATTTGTATAGCACTTTCTTTACAGCATGAATTGTTTCAAAGCAGCTTTACAGAAAATCATGAAGTTAATGTTTATAATATAGTTGCATTTAACAGATTAGAGCTGGACAATATAGCTTGCATTTTGCAAAGACCTACACAATCAAGCAGTTAAAACTGGCTATATAATATACATTGCTTTATGTGCATGTACTCTATAAAGTTGCACGCACTATATATATTCACAATATTTCACAACCAACAAGACTGACAGTGATATGAAGGTGTTAGTTATTATATTCAGAAATCATTAGATTAGATAAACTTTATTGTCAGACAATGTCTGAAATTTTTCTTGCGTAACAGTATGTTTCTTGCACACTAGTCATAGACACAATAAATACAATAGAAATCACAATAGAAATAAACATGATTCCTGGACTTTTCATTTTTCGTGTACCTTATTCAGTTCTAGGACAGCCTGATGTACAAAAGAATGTTTTGATTTCACTCGATTAAATCTTGGGACATTGTATCAACAGTTAGATGGTAGAAGCACAAATTCATGATAAAACACATGACTAGGATTAGAAACAATATTCTTGGCCAGTCTTAAGAAGTTCTTACAATAAGAGGGTGTGCCACTGTCTTTGAACACATTCTCATTTGATTCCTTAACTTTGTCAACCAGTTTCATTAATACGAAGATCTGATATTTTTCTGATATTTAACCCTGTAAATCTTCACATAAAATAATAGAATTCAGAAAATCTATTTTTTAAAGGAACGGTTTATTGAACTTTTAGACAAAATATAAAAACACATCCAAATAAATGTTTGCAATGTGTTAGTATCATGTTTGATACATCAGGCTTTTATGAATCAAATTGAATGATATGAATATGGAGCTCATACTAAAAGAGAATAAAAACACAAGGCCCAAACTGAGCATAAATATGCAATTTGACGAAGATGTTTAGTTAAATGCTTACAAACTCTATAGTTTCAAAACATATAAGGCAACGCAATACAATGATGACTGAGAGATGAACAAATAAATGTTCCTCAAAATCCTGATTGACGATTTGATCCTCACATTTCAACATGATTTTTCTAAAAAAAAAAAAAAAAAAAAAAATCTAAGTTGCTTCAGTCCAGTAAGTGTTCATCTTGAAATACTATTGATGTAAAAGCTATTGTTATATTTATTAAAATCATTAAAGATTTTACAGCAAAAAGACACGTGAAGCACAAGCACACTTTTTATAAGGTTGACGTTTTTACAATTATGCTAGAAGGCCTTTTACTTGCTAAAAAGTATAAACTGTAAATCAGAACAATATATTTTTTATATATATATATATATATATATATATATATATATATATATATATATATATATATATATATATATATATATATATATATATTTGAGATATATTCATTTAGATTTGCTCGTAAAATAATATAAATGCATAATATGATATTAATATTTACATTTAGTCATTTAGCAGACGCTTTTATCCAAAGCGACTTATAAATATAAGTAATTACGTTTTTAAATACAACACTGGATTATTGAACACTTACACATTAGCTAGTAAACTATATTCTCAATTCTAAGCAGTGTATTAGTAGTTAGAATGCTGCACTCTAAGAAGAGTCTGTAAAAATAGGGCACAATATGAAGGAATTTTCCGCATTGATTTTTCACAGGTTTTTTACCTGCATTTTTAATTACGCATTGTATTTTGTGTTTTCGAGTTACAGGGTTACAACAGATAACGGATAATGGATGTCCTGGAAAATTACTAGTGCCTTTTTCTTGATTTTTTTCTGATCAACAATCACAGGTACAAGCTACTAACAAGGTGTATCATACATTAACAATTAATTGTTACTATTAAATTGAACAACTGTAAATAGCAGCTAACTTAATTCAAGTGATGTGTACTGCAAGGCATCTCTGGTTTCCTCTTTTCATGTGATTTAGATGGAAAATGTGTGCCTTTTTATTGTTTGTGTCAATTATCAATCAGAACAGGTCTTTCAGCGAAGTTTTGATCACGCTGATTATCTGGAGGCCTTAGAAATGTGCATATCGAATATTATACGGTACACTTTATAAAAGGAATGAGAGTCAAACAGAGCTCCTTCTCGCTGCAAATAACAACACTGCAACAGATGAATGCAAGCACCTTTACTTACAGTTGCCATTCCTGTACAGTAGGAAAGGGTCCTGGAGCTGGAACTCCAAGTCTTTATTGATGGGCTCCACTAAGTTTTCTGTACTCAAACGGTTCATAATTGTGAAGCCATGATGGGGAGATGCCGACCTGCAGAAAAACAGTCATCCTTACATGACAGATCAACGCATTACTAATATAATGAGTTATTGTGGGCCTTCAGAGTTCCTGTCATCGCTCACCTGGCATAAACAAATAATGTGCCTTCAATCTCAGTCTTTTCCTAAAGTGAGAGAGATGTGTTAGTTTTCAAACAGATTTCATATTCAGCACTAATACAATGACCTAAAGTGCAAATCACTAAATGACAGAAAAAGAAGAGAGTTTTTAGTGATTTTTTATTTTATTTTTACCGTCAGATAAAAGCTGGTATCAATTTTATTTGCAGAAGACTTTACTTTTAGACAGAATGCGATACTGATTTTACTTTCGGGTTAGTTTCGTATTATCAGATGACCTGTAATCGTTCATTAACTCCTTTATAAACACCTGCTGTTTATCATGACTGCTAATATATGACACTGATGTTCCTGGTGAACTGATGTAAAGGGTAATAAACAAACAAATACAGTACACACCATAAAGGAGATGCTGAGCGATGGCGTTGCTATTAGCAACTGCAGGCTAACTGACATCTGCGCGCTAATATAGCAATGCGTTTTAAAAAATCTCACCCATTCGTTCGCTTTGGAGTTGAAGGTATAGAGCGCGACCTGTCCAGCGACGTCCAGCAGATTCACTATGTAGGGGTCACGCTGCTGTAGAGCCGCCAGACTCATCAGCTGTCCCGCTTTATTCACACACTCCATCATTACACTGTGTCTACACGGAACACATTCCGGGACGAACACTTCCGGTAGCCGTTTTCTTATGTCCGTGCTTCAGCCAGGGTTCGCTCATGGTTCCGTTCTGACGCAGGCCCAGTATAACGCACGCTAACGTCACTTTAAACACCACTGGCATCTGATTGGCCACCCTAAAATTTAATATGTTACCATTTAATTTTCTTTGTTTAATCGTACTGAGAGACACAGTTATTTTAGCCTCGAACTCAAGGACTCGACGCCTCTTGTTTCATCGGCTTCATCTCGTCCACGGTGTACGGTTGTGGCTAGAAGGGATATGTACATTGTTGCAAACTAATTTTAAGGGGAAGTTGCTAAAGGAAGGTCGATTTGTTGCTAAAAGTTGCTAAATGACGTTGCGACGTCATTGCGCGATGACGTCATCACGTAATCACGGCGCAAACTTGTGTCACTGCATCAAAACCAAAGTCCCTTTTAAGGAAAGTCCGTTCACTCGGCCGCCATATTTGCAACGCCACCAGGCAGCTCAAACAAGACCAAGTCCTATCTAAATGAATGGGGGAATCCTGAGATCTCAAAAACGGCTCGCTGTACTCGCGATTAAATTACATATTTCATATCAGCAACAAAATCTGAAATGAACTGTCCCATGAATGTTGTTTCTTATGCTCAAATAGCGTTTAAAAAGCTTATTTTTCAGGCTAGACCAGCCAATGCGCATGCGTAGCTCCAACGCGCTTATGACTGCGCATGCGCAGCTGCTGGTCCAGGCTCAGGTTTCTATGGGGACCGGAGCTTCTAACGGCCGCTGCAGTGACGCAATGACTTTACCAATCAATGATTGGCTCTTTCATTTATGACTATCCCGCCATATTGCGCGTTGCACTTTCTCCCATTCATAAGTATATGAGTGAACCGTCTTTGTAGTCTTTGGTCAAAACTCAGCAAAAAAAAAAAAAAAAAAAAAAAAAAAAAATTATATATATATATATATGTGTGTGTGTGTGTGTGTGTGTGTGTGTGTGTGTGTGCGCGTGTGTGTGTGTGAATATATTAGATATATTCATTTAGATTTGCTCGTAAAATAATATAAATGCATAATATGATATTAATATTTACATTAGTTATTTAGCAGACGCTTTTATCCAA
This sequence comes from Spinibarbus caldwelli, assembly GCA_039654775.1. Lineage (NCBI taxonomy): Eukaryota > Metazoa > Chordata > Actinopteri > Cypriniformes > Cyprinidae > Spinibarbus > Spinibarbus caldwelli. The sequence continues at coordinate 2,098,023 of CM077249.1, read as the reverse complement.
AGCGACTTACAAATATAAATAATTGTGTTTTTAAATACAACACTGAATTATTGAACACTTACACATTAGCTAGTAAACTATATTCTCAACAATTCTAAGCAGTGTATTAGTAGTTAGAATGCTGCACTCTAAGAAGAGTCTGTAAAAATAGGGCACAATATGAAGGAATTTTCCGCATTGATTTTTCACAGGTTTTTTACCTGCATTTTTAATTACGCATTGTATTTTGTGTTTTCGAGTTACAGGGTTACAACGGATAACGGATAATGGATGTCCTGGAAAATTACTAGTGCCTTTTTCTAGATTTTTTCTGATCAACAATCACAGGTACAAGCTACTAACAAGGTGTATCATACATTAACAATTAATTAAATTATTACTATTAAATTGAACAACTGTAAATAGCAGCTAACTTAATTCAAGTGATGTGTACTGCAAGGCATCTTTGGTTTCCTCTTTTCGTGTGATTTAGATGGAAAATTTGTGCCTTTTTATTGTTTGTGTCAATTCTCAAAAGTTGCTAAAAGTTGGCAAATAAATTTTAAAATAGCTAAATTTGTTGTTAGGTGCTGTGGTAAGAAAAAGTTGCTAGGGTAGTCTGAAAAGTTGCTAAATTTATCAACAAAATTGCTAAGTTGGCAACACTGGATATGTATCCAACCGGAAACTGACAATGAATTTAATTTTCTACCTATTAGATTGTGTTTTATTAACATCTACACCTACCCCAAGCCTAAATCTACTCCTTACAATAATGCAAAAATAGTAATTATTGTTGTACAGTGTGACAAAAATTACGCTGTACTGATGTACGAATGCCCACGATTTTGTTCTCTTTGACTCGTTGGATGGAAAAGCTGCTTGTTTGCAAATGTTTTATGCGATATTCCAATTTTCCGCATAAGTTAAATTCGCAACTTTGGATGAAAACCCGGCTAGTAGTGACTGTTTCAGCCGCGGAAAGACAGCAGCTTAAAAACATTGTCACATAACCTCAGAAAATTCAATATCCATAAACTAATGAGAAAAATGTACACTAGAGAGGAGAATTTTGCAAAAAAATACATTTTTTACATTTTTACTCGAATAGTTACTCTTTTTTAATTATAATTAATAAAATGTATAGATATAACGTTATTATAAAAGTGGTCTAATATGAACTTGTATGTATACAAATAAATTGTTACTTTTAATCTTAACAGTAGGGTTCCTTGTGTCCTTTATTTTAGAAAAATTCAGAAAAAAACAGCATGTACTTAATCACAAGCTTGTTAATTATTCCTGAATAATTCACACTCCAGACTGAACTCAAAAATTGGCAGCCCTGTTTGAAGTAAGTTGAAGTTTTAGGTTTCCCAAACAACATTTACAAAAGTCACTGTATAAGTTAATGTTAGATCTTTTGCCAGTTAATCAGATAAGAGAAATAAGTTCCAATAAATTAAGATAGGAATGTATAGCTAATGTGGGGTAATGTGAAGTAATCAGCAATCACAGGATTTATTCATGCTTTTTTATGCCAGGCTGGAGTTATACACTGATTTTCTGTCATGGTCTATGGACCCCCTGAATTAGCCTTTGCCACCCCATGTATAAAACTCTAGCTCCGCTGCTGCTTTAAATATGTATAAAAGGAATCAGTCTAACTATAATATTGCTAAAATTAATATACATTTATATACTTTGTGTAATATTAACCTATTGAAGGAATATCTGTAAATTTGACAGTCTTTCTGATTACATTTACATTTAATAATTTAGCAGATGCTTTTATCCAAAGTGACTTAGAAATAAGAACAATAGAAGCAATCAGACCAACAAGAGGGCTACAGTATACAAGTGCTGTGACAAGTCTCAGTTAGTCTAGCACAGTACACATGGCAAGGATTTTTTGTTTTTGTTTTGTTTTGTTTTGTTTTGTTTTGTTTTTTTAACAAATTAGAAAGAATAGAATAGAATAGAATAGTCTAATATTAGTTGGTCAGGTACTGACGAAAAAGATGTGTCTTTAGACATTATTTGAAAATGGCTAAAGACTCAGCTGCTCGAATTGAGATAGACAGGTCATTCCACTATCTGGGAACAGTCCAGGAAAAGGTCTGTGAGAATGATTTTGTGCCTTTTTGTGATGGCACCATGAGGCATCATTCACTTGCAGAACACAAGATTCTGGAGGGCGCATAAGTCTGAACTAGCGAGTTTAGGTATAATAGAGACAGTGGTTGTCTTGTAGGCAAACATCAGTACTATGAATTTGATGTGAGCAGCTATTGGCAGCCTGTGCAAACTGGTGAATAGCGGTGTGACATGATCTTCAGCTTGTTGAAGACCACTCTCACTGCTGCATTTTGGATCAGTTGCAGAGGCTTGATAGTGCATGCCAGAAGGCCTGCCAAGAGAGCATTGCAGTAGTTCATTCTGGAGAGAACAAGAGCATGTACAAGGAGTTGTGTGGCCTGCGGCAGCCTCAACTATCCTATCGTCCAGGGTCCACTGGATTGGACTCACTACTAGGCTCATTGATGGACTGTGGTTTGTTAGAGCTTTCCTCAGGTGCATACAGACTGGACAGTGCATCCACTTTACTGTTCTTTGACCCTGGTGATTGTGAAACCTAACCAGGTAAAAAAAAAAAAAAGAACCTATCCACCCTGTGGTGGGTTTAGTCATTTGGCCTCACACAGATGTTTGCAGTGGTCAGTGAAAACCAGGAACGGATGACAGAACCCTTTCAGCCAGTGCTGCCACTCTTTGAGAGCTAGTTTGATGGCTAATAGCTCTGGGTTGACAATGTCATAGTTCTGCTCTGCGGTAGTGAGTTTCCTTGAGAAATATGCACATGGATAGAGATGCTGGATTCCCCTGCTTCTGAGAGAGGACAGCACCCATGCTAGAGGTTGAGGCATCCACTTCCACAATGAATGGTTTCTCAGGATCTGGATGATGATATAAGGGAACAGTTGTAATGGCTTTCTTCAGGGTGCTGAAGGTATGGGTGGCCTATGGTGACCAGGACAGAGACTTGGGATTATTCATGAAATGTTAGAGGAGCTACGAATTGGCTGTAGTTCTTGATGAAGCGTCTATTGATGTTTCAATAGCTGAGAAAACATTGAAGTTTTTTAATGGTGGATGAAACAGGCCAGAATTTGACTGCTTCAACCTTCCCCTTGTCCATCTTGATACCTTCAGCACTGATGGTGTAGATAGGAAGTGGAACTCACACTTTTCAGCTTTGAGGTAAAGATGATATTCCCTCAGCTTGGCCAGCCTGAGTTGAACAATGCCAATGTTCCGTCTCATTCCAGGAGAACACTGGGAGTACTATGTCATTGACATAGACCAGGTTGAAATGGTTAAGGTACTCCCGGAATCTGGGTTGGAACTCATATACCGCTTTTCCACTGGGGCTGGTGCCAGAGCTGGAACCGGTGCTTTGCCAAGACTGGCACAGAACCCTCTACGTCACCAACAGGTGACCGCAATCGCATGCTGTCTCTTGCGGAAGGAGAGCGTTGATCTCTTCTGTTGACCATTTCTGAACTGACATACACTATATTGCCAAAAGTATTGGGTCACCCCCTTCTAATGAACAGGTTTAACTACTTTAGTAATTTCACAAATCTTAATGTTTAAGCATATAATGATATTCTAGGGAATTGTGTGCTTCTAATTTTAGAGCAACAGTTTGGACAGGACCCTTTTCTATTCTAACATGACAATGCCTCTGTGTATAAGGCAAGGTTCAAAAAGAAATGATTGATTTAGTCAGTGTGGAAGAACTTGACTGGTCTGCAGAAAGCCAAGTCCTAATCCAAGCTGAACACCTCTGGTGTGACTTTAAATGCAGATCTTGAGCCAAAAACTCTTTACCAAACACCAATGACTTGTACATACACTATATGGACAAACGTATTGGGACACCCCCTTCTTTAGAACAGAAAAAGGCACTTCCAAAACTGTGGCAACAAAGATGGAAACATAATTAATGTATTTAAAAATTTTATTTCCATCTCTGTTGCAACAGTTTTGGACGTGTCTAAAATGACTGTCCCCATATGTACAAGTCATTGGTGTTTGGTAAAGAGTTTTTGGCTCAAGATCTGCATTTAAAGTCACACCAGAGGTGTTCAGCTGGGATTAGGACTTGGCTTTCTGCAGACCAGACAAGTTCTTCCACACTGACTGAATCAATCATTTCTTTTTGAACCTTGCCTTATACACAGAGGCATTGTCATGTTAGAATAGAAAAGGGTCCTGTCCAAACTGTTGCTTAAATATATATGCTTAAACATTAAGATTTGTACTCATGGAAATTACTAAAGTAGTCAAACCTGTTCATTAGAAGGGGGTGACCCAATACTTTTGGCAATATAGTGTATTTAATTGCTGTGTTAAAGTTGTTAATTTACCTGAACTCTGACGGCTTTTAAAAGTAGGCTTCTATGAGATGTATCGGCGCCGCGCAAACCGATTGGTGCATGACATCAAAGTACCGTGAGAGCAATGCAAAAGCATAAAGAGTCGTCTGCTCTCACGGTACTTTGATTTCATATGCTGATTGGTCTGCGCAGCACCGATGCATCTCGAACAAGCCTAATGGCGCCTTTCAAACTGCGGTCTGTAGTGGAAGCTCTGCCTTCTGACGTCATAGGTTCCCTTGTTCGAGACCAGCAAGGTTTCGGGGGCCGGTTCGGAACCAGGACCTGGGCATTAGCCCAGGATTTTTTTGAGTGGAAAAGCGCGGCCTGGTTCCCAATTGGGCTCCAGCTCCGGCACCATCCCCTGGGGAAAAGCGTGGCCTGTAGGTGTTACAAAGGCGGTCTTATGTCTGGATCAGATTGTAGGCTGTGCGCAGATTAAGATTTTGTTGAGAAATGTCCTATTGCAGCAGGGACAAGGGAAAGAGGCTACTGGAACTTGACTGTGAATTTGAGAAATCTGTAGTCAATGCAAGACCACAAAGCTCCATCCTTTTTGAGCACAAACTAGAAAGTGGAAGCAGCAGGGGATGTTGATGGACAGATGTAGCCTTGTTTCAGAGCTTCAGCCACATACTCCTTCATAGCTTGTTGTTCAGGATCTGGGCACTGGTACACCAGGATTTAGGTCAATGGCACAGTCCAATGATCGATGAGGTGGTAGTTAGGAGGCTCGTCTCGGGCAGAAGACATCCTGAAAGTAGGCATAACAGGCTGGAATATACACAGATTGTTTCAACGTAAGTGGAACATACTGGTAACATCTCTAGTCATTGACATCTGGAGACAGACAGGAAGAGAAAACATGTAGCAAGGCAGGTGGAGCCCAACTTGAGGATGTCCCTGTTGCCCCAGGATATCTCAGGATTATGCTGGACAAACCAGAGGCACTCTAAAATCACATCAGTAGTGTGATGTTCTCAGTGTGTTTACTGCCAACTAGTTAAAGTGGACTCCAGTGGTTTACCGATTATTGACTGGATGAAGTATTCAACACTCACCGCTGGTAATAGTGGATGTACGGGACTCGATAAATTTAATGTGTTAGTATAAACATGGTCAGTCGGCAGTGTACTTCAGTAGAGAAGAGGTGGAAAGCATCTGTTTGCATCAGTTCCGTCTTTGCATCAGTTTCCGTTTTTTATTTTTGGTGTTATCGTAGGTCATGAATTGCCGCTGCAGTGCTGGATTAAGTGCATAACAATAAGCAGTGAGCAGTGCTGGTTTGTTCCATACACTAGCAGCAGTTAGAGTTCTAACTGTTAAGGTGAAGTACATTGTATTTAGCATTTAAGGTAAATATGATGACATTAGAGAAATGATTCTCACAAGCAAAGTTTGTAGCAAGACTCTCCTGTTCTCTTTATTGTAAGTCAAATGAGCGAGATTGTCTCACCTTTTGTCTTTAATGGCTCTTGGTGGCCCTGTCCCATTCTTTGACTAGTTATGCTGATTGGATTAAGATTCAAGGGCAAGTTGCTATACCTTAATATGATTTGCATGCTATTTTTAAGGTCATTACCACTGTTCCCTAAAATGTATATAAACTACAATGTAGTTAGACTTTTGATGACTCGCCACACAGCACATTCTCAATAAAGAAGCCCGCTGACGATACCCAAGAGTCTCCTGGTCTCCTGGTTTCCAACAATATTTAAATGTGATAAAACATCTTACATTTTAATATTCATATCCAGCTGTATACAACTGATAAATAATTTTTATATATTTATTTTACAAAAATACTCACACACTACTGCTTTGGCCTTTAGGGCCCAATAACGTCATCTTTTGACTATTTTGACTAACTCTCAAATTCAAAAGCCATTACACTGTTTTTTATTTATTTTATTTTATTTTATTTTCTTTTACAAAGGACAACTGTTGCCCAGATGGAAATTTATAACTATTTCAAACAAAATATTGTCCGGACCTCCACTGGCAAGGAAATATAGAGCCTGGACCTCTGGGAAATGAATACTGCTTTATTTTGATGGTTCCCTAACAGACATACTGACTAAGTAATTTTGCAAGTACATGTCAACTTATTCTATACTAACCCTAACCCTAACCTAACAGTATACTAACACTCTAGTTAGTAGAATGTCCAAAGTGGACTAGTATCGAACTGAAGTGTAATCCAGGATTTTTTTTTTTTGTCTTAATATAAATAATTGTGCGCTAAAAAGTATTTTATGTAATTCCAAAAAGTAGTGCTTTATATAGAAAATAAATCTAGAAATTGCTGTCTTTTGGAGCCGTTTAAAAATTTGCCCCACTTTCGCCCACATGTGTGGTTATTAGTGTGTTGGATTTTTTTGAATTTAAGGACCAACTGTACTGAGCTATTTTAATGGAGTTTGAGCTCAACAGTCCAGATTCATAAATAATAGAGATTCATCTATATCGTTCAGAAAGTGCGATGTAAAATGTGATGTTATTAAGAAAACCCCAGATGTCGCTGTTACATACAGACGCACATTTTTTGCACTTTTTTTTTTTTTTTTTTAAAAATAGGTAAAACTAAAAATAAAACAAGCACAACTATGAAAACAAACCAAGCACGCTTACGAAGGAAAAAAACTAAGATGAAATAATTTTACATTGCATATGTAAATAAAATATAGGTCTTACTTCTTATTTTACGTTTGTCTAGCTGTATTTGAGATAATTTATGGTAAAACGCGATCATAATCAGATAGATCAGTTTTTAATGAAATATTAGAGTGCGCTTTATTCGCTTCCGCTCTAGAATAGCTCAGTAGCACAGAAGGTTTGAGTCAGAGGATTATTATGGGGGATTATCTGCTACAAACAGGTAATCCAACCGCACACTCCCATACGTTCCTCTGTGCTTTCAGTTTATGACAATAATGAGCAGAAAACAGCATGCACTCAGTGAATGAGCTGCTTTAGTGAGAGAGGTGAATGGCGTTCATACGGGGAATACGAGGTAAGATTTAGATTTAGTTTACTTTTATCTGAAATTTAAAATAGACATCACCTTGACTTTATGAAGACAAAGGTCTGAACTAAGTATAGATCAGCAACATTACTCAGTGTCAAAAGCCTGGGATAGGCTGAGTGACCTGTTGAAAAGCCTGTTAGATGTCCTGCAAAGGTAATTGAAAATTCCAGGCAACCATATTCCCCGAACACAGCCTTAATTTAAAACAGACGCGAGTGTGCGGGGGTGAGGGATAAAGAAAAACACTGTTCTGTTTTCTCTAATTTGGTCCGCTGTGACGAATGGAATAACATTCCCGCCAGACTGGCTGGAGCTCTAGGGATCTTTGAGGATGGCAGTGGGCATCATTATGAGTGATCGCTTCTAATGGCGCTCAGTGGATTTAATCTTTATCGCGGAGTGAAGCGCGTCCTCGACACCCGGATGTTGCGAAGATGCGCTCATGGAGCTCAAGGCATCAGCATCAGCATCATCATGCACACTATTCAAAACATGATTGATAAGATGGTTTAATACAGCCTCACGAACTGGAATATAATAAATAATAAAAACAGATTTTCAATGTGGAGGAGGGGATGGACGAGCCAGAGGAACCGACTGAAGGTAAACACAAAAATGTAGATGTGACTCATGGACGAGTTTCTCTATATTAAAGTCGTTTAATTTTAAAAGGACTTTGCTGAAAGCAACTGGTGACACTGTATTTAAAAGTAAAGTGTACATAACGTGTTAAAGTTGTGTAGAATGCTTCAGTGCACATCATACTAGTCTTTATGCGCGACATGGTGACAGGTTCGAGTATATATATATATATATATATATATATATATATATATATATATATATATATATATATATAAAACAACAACAACAAAACAAAACAATAGAAGCCTAATAGAAACCTTCACAGAAATTCCAATGGTTTCCATTAAAATACCATTATGAACCATTAGCTTTTTCCAGTAAAACCATTACAAAATTCCTTTTTGTAGTATGTTTTGGGCATTTTTCCAATAGGATTTAACATCCCACCAATAGAATCCATCACATACCAGTAGACACCATCACAGTTTCCATTAAAACCAATACAATTCCCATTATAACCATTAAAACCATTACATTTTCTGAGTTTTGGGCAGGGTTCTATTGTTGTTTTTTTTTTTTCAGCAGGGTTACCATTACACAGTGTCCATCTTTCACATTGTTTGATTCAAGAGTATTACAAGCTGCTTTACACAATCAATTCATATTAAGTAGTGACCTCAAAAAGTATTTGGAGTGTCATATCCAAACATTTGACAAAGAAAGAAGTTTGTTTGTTTTGAAGTGCTAAAACAATAGATGTAGTGTTGAAAATTAAGACAGCTGGTATTGTATGAGTTTGTGTTTTGTTTCAGTACTTGTTCATATAGATAATATGATGAACTACACCTTTAGGACACCTGTGTGAACAGAACAACTCTCACAATTATTGCTCTTGTGTCCAGTGTGAAGACAACCAAGCTAGCAGAAAGGTTGCATGATGAAGATGTTTTGATTATGATGTTTGTTTTTAGTAGATACTTTTTTAAGCAAAATATTAAAGTGGTCCAGACTTCAAGAGGAAAACCCTGAACCCCTCATACGGTATCTCATTCACATGGCCTCATAGGTACTGTGGGATTACAAATTTAAGAATCTGTTTAAGATCTGCTGATCCTCTGTTCTGTCACAGAATCACATGAAAAACTAGAAGTACATTGTATTTAGAATTTAAGGTAAATATGATGACATCAGAAAAATGATTCTTTCAAGTTTGTAGCAAGACGTTCCTGTTCTCTTGTTCTCAGATTCTCTCACCTTTTGTTTTTAATGGCCTGTCCCATTCTTTGGCTAGTTATGGTGATTGGATTAGGATTGGTGAAATAGGGCAGGTTTCTATACCTGAGTACTTGAGTTGCATGCTTTGTTTAAGGTCATCAACCAGGTGCTTTGTCTCCATTTTAAGCACTGCCCCCTAAAATGTATATAAACTACAATGTATCACTGTCTTAGTTAGACTTTTGATGACTGCAGTGCCACACAGCATGTTCTCAATAAAGAAGCCTGCTGGAGATTCCCAAGAGTCTCCTGGTCTTTGCTTCTGAGTTTCCAATAGTACCTAAATGTAAAAACAATAATAGCCTGTAAAACATCTTACATTTTAATATTCATATCCAGCTGTATACAACTGAACTATTTTTATATATTTATTTATTTTAGAAGAATACTCTCACACTACATCACTGAATTCAGTAATGAAATGCCTTTAACTGAAAATTGAGTGTTTAATCTTGTCATTTTACATTATTGACACACTATTTCCTATTTTGATATTGGAAAGTTGCTTTGACACAATCTGTATTGTTAAAAGCGCTATATAAATAAAGGTGACTTGACTTGACTACTGCTTTGTCCTTTGGGGCCCACAATTATTGCTCTTGTGTCCAGTGTGAAGCCAGCAGAAAGCAGAAATGTTGTTTTGTTTTAAGCTCCAAATGTTTGTTGACACATTCGTTTGACTCATCCAAAGTTGGGTTATACATAGTTGAAGAATTATGGCTTTTCTAGTAATATCTTTAGATTGATTTTTAAAAAGTGTGTTTGTTCATTTTAATGTGGATGGTGTATGAGTGAAAGAGAATACTTTTTAACTTAACTGTTTGACTTTTTGAATATTTTCATACTCTTGATTGTAAAATAATTCAATCGATGTTGATATTTGATGGTACAAGGTTCGCTTCCTTTTAAATGCTATTAAGTGTGTAAGAATAGAATTACATTCTTACGAAAACACTCATTATATAAATATATTACAATTTTGGTTTGGAGGGCAGATTTCACAAAAAAATTATTGTAATTCAGGACAGTGGAGATGGTGAACTAGGTTTTTAAAACCAAATTACAAAATCATCTGATGCCAGCCATGGATAAAGCCAGGAATGTTGCCTTCATTTAGAAAAAATTCAGCTTTGGGGTAAAATACCTAATTTTGTTTTGCCAAAAAACTGAAAGTGATGTACGGATTACTTCAGCATGTTTTGATTTTACTCTCAGCGCTCAACTCCTCCTGTTGCCAGCTGTGATTCATCATCAACCATTCACAAGTGAAAACAGACTAGTGGTGTCTTGCACTATAATATATATGAATAATACAAATAATATTTATGAATATACAGTCTATCTATTTATTTTCCTCAACTGCTTGTATTCTTAAAGACTATTAATTATTATTTTTCCCTCTATTGTCTGTTTTTCAGGGGCAAACTATGCCAGTGGCACCAGAGCCCCCGTCTCTAGTGATGCCCCTCCTGTCTGGTCGGAGGCGCCGTCGATCACCAGCCATCACTCGCCGGCTCAGTCTGCTGCGCTCTCCTGGCAGGCCACGATTAATGCCGCCAGACAGTCTCAGGGCACCCCCAAAACCATGAACTTCTCTGCTGCTGCAAGCACTGCTCCGGCCGGCTCGCTCGCCCAGAGGAAACGCCAGCAATATGCCAAAAGCAAGAAACAGGGAAGCACCACTAATAGCAGACCTCCAAGAGCACTTTTCTGCCTGACTCTCAATAACCCTGTGCGCAGAGCATGCATTAACTTAGTGGAGTGGAAGTATCCTTTTATCAGCTGGCATGGTGGTCTTTGATTACACTCAGCTGTAGAAAAGGTGTTAATGTTACACAATCAAATTTGCAGTCTGGAGTTATCAACACACTGCTTTCACTCCATGACTTATTGATTTAAAGGGATAGTAAAAAATGTAAGTAAATGGTTTTCTTTCAACCCAGGCGCATTGAAAATGTATGCTTGTGGTGACGTTTCTGCAACACGTGCCATTATTGTCCTAATAATGAGAGTTTCAAATGTCCTAAAAAGCATGTTCAATACATGACCATGGCCACGTTTTTATTATGTTGGTACAGGTACGTATGGCAGTGTAATAAAATTACATTGGTTCAGGCACGCATTGCAGCAGTTCAGAATTCAAATGTCCAGGAATCATAGTTTCATGGGATTTGTGCCAGAGCCATATCGCGTGAGCTCCTGAACAACCTACTGTCTTAGAAAACCCATACATATGAAGCTGTATATGTGACACTAATGTTCAAAAGTATCAGTTTTCAAATCGTGCAGCATGTTAAAATTGTTTTGAGGTCATAACATAATATTGTGCAAGTGTGTGCACTTTCTTAATCAAAACTCTGGACTGTAAATCTAATTTGTGTGAAAAGGAACAAAAGTTGTCAGTGTTTTACTGCCTCTGGTGTTCATTCCAACTGGAAACTGCAGCGATTCGTATGTATTGGTACGTTTTTTGAGTTTTGCAGAAATGTAGGTAGAGGCATGTATTTCCAATGAGCCTGGGTAGTTTTCTTTCTTCTGCCAAACACAAAACACCAATAAGGTTTGATGTTTTGGTGGTCAAACTTCATTGAGTCAGTGAGACTTGGAGTAAAGTGCTGCAGTTTACATCACCCATATGTCTTTTTTTTTTTTTGAGCTTTTGAACCCCATTGACTTTTGTAATGTGAAGAAAAAGAATATTGTTTTTGTGTTCCACAGAAGAAGGAAAATCATACGAGTGCAGAACAACATTCTAGTTTGAACTGAGAATCCCTATGCCCTGTTCACTCTGAAGGATGGCCCTTGAAGTGGGGACTTTGGAGGGAGCAGTGCAATTGTGTCTCATAATGTTTATTATTTAACAAGGCAAACCAATTAAGAATTATTTTCTTACTTACATTTATGGCCTGGCATTGTGGCCACCTGGAACAAGGGAGCAATGAAAGACGGCGTCATTTCTTGTACTTTAAATTCCTGCCTTCTAATTTTAAAATGACTCGTCACTCTGGGTCAAGTGAACATAAACAAAATTGCTTCCTTGAAGTGACCATCGCATGTACCCTTCACTAATGGCCTTGAGGAAGGGCACGTTAAGGGGTTACGTTGCACACTTTGATTTGAAATGACCCTTCATGTGGCGTCCCCCTCCCACAATGCCCTTCAAAGAAACCAAAATGGCATTTGGAAATCACATGTCAGCTTCTGATGTGAGTTTGAGGCAGGACTATCAGTTTGACTGACAAGTACTGGTTGGTGGGAATGTTTGGAAACAATTACTAGTCACACAGAAATGACATAAAATTAAGCCTAAAATGTCACATAATCTGCCTTGACATAGGTTGCAGTTCTCGAACATGAGAGAAACGCAGAGAGTTTCAAATACAAAAGATTGCAATTTTACTTTCTAATCAAGTTTGATTGGTTGGGATCATTTGTGAAATGGGTGATACCACTATCATTTTTCTCCTTAAACATTTTATTTCCAGACCTTTTGATATCTTTATACTGCTGTCAATATTTGCCAACTGTGTGGCCTTAGCTGTTTACATCCCCTTTCCTGAAGACGATTCCAACTCAACTAATCATGATTTGGTGAGTATTGTGACGTCTCTTCCGACTTCTCATTGGCTGTGTTGTGGGATTAGTTTTTAGATGAGTGAATTAGAGTGGAATTACACAAGCCCAAAGGTGAATTTGCAAACGTTCAAAAGGTGCTCATCCATGCTGCTCATGTTTGTGTTGTCTGCTGCTTAATTGCCCTGTTGTTTGAGTGGAAGTAGCCTCACAAGAAACAAAAAAAAGGATCTTTTTCATATCTGAATATGAATTCAGACATCTTTGAGCAGATTCCTGCCAGAAAATTATCTATGTAACTATACAATCTACATTAATGTTATGGAGCTGTACTCTTAATGTAGGTGAGTGTCTTGTGTCTGTTTTTATTACTCCTAAGGAATTTTTAGGAGAAACATCTGGGGCTGGTTATTGTGTAGGCTTACATACTATCTCTGCAGCCTAAACTTTCATTGTTTTATGCATTATATTCATAAATGGGAATTAGCAGCATCCCATACAGTAACCACTATATAGATACAAATAAACTTGAATATTTCTTTAATGTCCACTTTGTCTAATGCAGTAGTGGATCATATTGTTTTCATATACTGTGTAGATTAAATCTTGAAATAAATGCACTGATAATGTCAGTCTGGAGTTTTCCAGGTTAATTTTCTGGATCATTTACTGTAGGTGATTGGAGCTGTCCATGGTGCTGAAACCATCCTGCTTACTACATAGCCAACATCCTTTACTTTACTTCATTTGGCATACAGTGCATTCAAGATTACAGTGCTGTAAATAAGTGTTTTGCCTTTCTGATGTTCTGTGCTTTTGCACATTTTTACACTGAATCCCATCAGAACTTTAACCAAAACCTATAAATGCACAAAGTGACCATTCATGTACAGAAAACTCAACTAGATACAACTTAAAGAAGGTTTTTTTTTTGTTGTTTGTTTTTTTTTTTTAACACCTGGTGCCCCCTCAGATTGAATAACTGCTTACACCTCCATCAGCAGCAATAGTCAAGTCAAGTCAAGTCACCTTTATTTATATAGCGCTTTTAACAATACAGATTGTGTCAAAGCACTTAACAGTACCAAATTGGAGGATAGAGTGTCAGTAATGTATAATAATAAGATTAAACACTAAATTTTCAGTTAAAGGCATTTCATTATTGAATTCAGAGATGTCATTGTCTAGCTCAGTTTAGTTTAAATAGTATCTATGAAATCAAATTGACGATAATCAAGCCAGAGGCGACAGCGGCAAGGAACCAAAACTCCCTCTGTGACAGAATGGAGAAAAAAACCTTGGGAGAAACCAGGCTCAGTTGGGGGGCCAGTTCTCCTCTGGCCAGGATATTATTGTTTATTTATTTTTTTTAACTTATTGTTTTAATTAAATTTTAAATGTATAAATTTATTATATTTCTATTTTTATATTGTTGCAATTTCTAACAATAATAGTTTTATGTAGTTAGGTATTTTATTATATTTTTAGTTATTTTGTTTAATTTTTAGTTTTATTGTATTTAAGTCGAGGTCTTCACTGGGGATATGTCCCCGGGGCTCATCCAGGTGTCCGGCCTCCGCCGACGATCAGGGTCGCAGATATCATCTCCCGGCGCCGATCCACCATCTGATCTGGACACAGACTGAGAAACAGAATAAGAAAGAAACAGACAAATATTAGCGTAGATGCCATTCTTTTTACGATGTAATGAGTACATCGTTTGTTATGAGGAGTGTTCTCAGTTCCGGTTGATCTAATTAATGCAGCCTAACAATCCTTTCACGGATTTGAATAATAGAAGTGTATTAGTGTGTTATGTGTAAGCCAGGTTAAAGAAATGTGTCTTTAATCTAGATTTAAACTGACAGAGTGTGTCTGCCTCCCGAACAGTATTAGGTAGATTGTTCCAGAGTTTGGGTGCTAAATAGGAAAAGGATCTGCCGCCTGCAGTCGATTTTGATATTCCAGGTATTATCAAACGGCCAGAGTTTTGAGAACGCAGCGGACGTGGAGGACTATAATGTGATAAGAGCTCGCTCAAGTGCTGAGGAGCTAAGCCATTCAAGGCTTTATAAGTAATTAACAAGATTTTAAAATCTATCCGATGTTTGATAGGGAGCCAGTGCAGTGTTGACAGAACCGGGCTAATATGGTCATACTTCCTGGTTCTAGTAAGGACTCTAGCTGCTGCATTTTGGACCAACTGTAGTTTATTGATCAAGCGTGCAGAACAACCACCGAGTAAAGCATTACAATAGTCTAACCTTGAGGTCATAAACGCATGAATTAGCATTTCTGCATTTGACGTTGAGAGCATAGGTCGCAATTTAGATATGTTTTTGAGATGGAAAATGCAGTTTTACAGATACTAGAAACATGGCTTTCAAATGAAAGATTGCTATCAAACAGCACACCTAGGTTCCTAACTGATGAAGAAGAATTGACAGAGCAGCCGTCAAGTGTTAGATAGTGTTCTAGGTTATTATATGTGGGGTTTTTAGGTCCGATAATTAACACCTCTGTTTTTTCAGAATTTAGCAGTAAGAAGTTACTCGTCATCCAGTTTTTTATATCGACTATGCATTCCATTAGTTTCTCAATTTGGTGTGTTTCACCGGGTCGTGAAGAAATATAGAGCTGAGTATCATCAGCATAACAGTGAAAGCTAACACCATGTCTCCTGATAATATCTCCCAAGGGTAACATGTAAAGCGTGAAAAGTAACGGCCCTAGTACTGAGCCTTGAGGTACTCCATACTGCACTTGTGATCGATATGATACCTCTTCATTTACTGCAACGAACTGATGGCGGTCAGATAAGTACGATTTGAACCATGCTAGGGCACTTCCACTAATGCCAACAAAGTTTTCTAGTCTATTCAAAAGAATGTTGTGGTCGATAGTGTCGAACGCAGCGCTAAGATCCAGTAGAACTAATAAAGAGATACAACCACGATCAGATGATAGAAGCGGGTCATTTGTAACTCTAATGAGAGCAGTCTCAGTACTATGATACGGTCTAAATCCTGACTGGAATTCCTCACAGATACCATTTTTCTCTAAGAAGGAATATAATTGTGAGGATACTACCTTTTCTAGTATCTTTGACAGGAAAGGGAGATTTGAGATCGGTCTGTAATTAACTAGATCTTTGGGGTCAAGTTGTGTTTTTTAATGAGAGACTTAATAACAGCCAATTTGAAGGTTTTGGGGACATATCCTAATGACAATGATGAATTAATAATAGCCAAAAGAGGATCTATGACTTCTGGAAGCAGCTCTTTTAGTAGTTTAGATGGAATAGGGTCTAATGTACATGTTGTTGGTTTAGATGATTTCACAAGTTTATACAATTCTTCCCCTCCTATAGTAGAGAATGAGTGGAATTGTTCCTCAGGGGATCTATAGTGCACTATCTGATGCGATACTGTAGCTGATGGCTGCATGGTTGCAATTTTATCTCTGATAGTATCGATCTTGGAAGTAAAGTAGTTCATAAAGTCATTACTGCTGTGCTCTTGGGAAATGCCAACACCTGTCGATGCTTTATTTTTCGTTAATTTAGTGACTGTATTGAATAAATACTGGGGGTTATGTTTGTTTTCTTCTAGAAGAGACGAAAAGTAATCAGATCTAGAAGTTTTTAATGCTTTTCTGTAGGATAGGGTACACTGTAACCGATTTTTGTAATTTGAACAGTATTTTACTGTAATATGTACAGTAAGATACTGTAAAATGTATATACAGTATTTTACTGTAAACTGCAAAGGATTTTGGGAAAATATATGGTCACTACAGTAAACTACTGTAAATTTACAGTAGTGAGCTTGCCCGCGAAAAACTGACCAATGGCAAGGGAGATTTATTTTGTTTGCTGTTTGGTGGAAGCAGCGGTAAAAGGACAAAAGAGACACCTTGCACTGTTAACTGGACAAAAAGGTTAGTATATTATTTCTGTTTCTGTTTTATGCAAAACTGAGACATTTTAAGATGTTTTAACTTGTTAACAGCAAACTAACATTATTCATCGTGTCGTTTTTCATGTCGGGAGTTGGGGCCTTTTTTTCTGACTGACGGCCGGATTAACGCCGCCATAACGGTGATAACATCGACTGGTGAGTAAATTAAGGTCACCTATATTAGTCGAAATAAACCTTAGTTAAACCGAGAAACACGTTTGTAGGTTCTACTGCCCTTTAATGCAAGTTAGTTAATCTGGCGAGTCCTTACTTAAGCCCCGTTCACACCAAGAACGATAACTATAAAGATAACTATAAAGATAACGATATTAGCGTCCACACCAGCGAACGATATCTTCTGTTTATTCTAAGCGCACGCGCGTCTGCCGCTTTAAATTCTCCAGCTCCTTATAGCAGGATGGATTCTGATTGGCTGTCAATGTTTGTATCGTTCATCAGCTGGAAAAAAAAATCGTTCTGAAAGTGATTCCAACGATATCGTTTCTCTGTGCCTTTATCGTTATAGTTGTGGTGTGGACTCTGCTATTCTTTAATATTGAGAACGATTTTTAGAACTATATCTTTATCGTTATCGTTATAGTTATCGTCTTTGGTGTGAACGGGCCTTTAACCTTAACAACGAATTAACGTGAAATAACGTTACTGAGGTAAAGTGCCTAACGTTAGGCAACACCACTGTTTCAGTGGAAATTTAAAACAGTTTTTCAAGTACTTTTTTTGGTTTGTTCTTTTCAAGTTTCTAGTCTGGATGTGTCTGCAACGTCGGAGGTGTATTTTGGTGCCTCTTCTTATGACAGGGTTTCCGCGGAATCTTAAAATGTCTTAAAAAGTCTTAAATTTAGTTGTATCAAATTTAAGGCCTTAAAAAGTCTTAAATTGTACAAGAAAGTCTTAATTATGATTTCAAGAGGTCTTAAATTTGGAGACGGAAAGACAAGAATTGCGATATGGCTGAATGTGACGATTAAACTTCAAAAGGCTATGATTTGATTAAATAAACATGAGTGCTGCACGTTCAAAGTCCGGTGCCGCGCTGCTTTGTGTTCTGTCTTTACCGGAAAAACTCTTATATTTCAGCCAAACGCGACACCTGCTGGCAGGAAATGAATCAGTTAACATAGGTTAAACTAGAGTGCGTGCGATTCAGTCTATTAAAATATATTTAGACTGATCACATAATTTAAGATATGGGGGCAGAAAATGTATAGCCTATATTTATATCATTTCATATAGTTAATATCACACAAAGAGTGCCATTTTTTTCTCCAAAAATCAGCATGATTACAAACGTGATATTGATTTTATGCAACAGTTCAATAAACAAAAAGTTCATTTTAAGAGACTTTTTTGTTTTTGCTCTATTTCTACAACAAAAATAATTCCAAACACAGCCACAGCACTGTTTTGCGTCTCTGAGCAACATAACAGGGTTTCGTTCCTGAATGAATCAAACGTTTAAATGATTCGGTTTACTCGCAATGACTCACTTATTAATATTGACTTACTGCCACCTATTGGCCGTTTTAATTTCACATTTAAAGTATATTCATATTTTTAAAATAATTTCAAACATCAGTTTTCAACGTTTTATGTTTCAAATATCAAAACATCATTTATGCATTTGTAACTGTGCAGGTTAGCATTCTATGTCCCTCTGAGCTGCATTAAAGAGTGTGTAAATACATCTAAATGCCACTTCAGATGCATTGCAAAGATACATTTTGTTGATACTGATTTGATTTGCTTGGTAACAGCTCAAATGCAAGAATTTGACTCAAAAGATTATGCACACTTTTAGAAAAAATGGCTTAAAGGTAAAAATGCCCATAAAACTTGTTGGAAAAGACTAATTTCTATCACTGCTGTGAACTGACCACACAGAATATGAAGAATATCAAAAAAATTCAGGAGTCAGCTGTCCATGGTAATCTTTAAGATACCAGCACAATAACACACTCAGCAAAATATTGTCTAATTATCGTTATCGATAAAATCCCAGAAAATATCAAGATATCATTTTTTGCCAATTTCGCACACCCCTAATTCATGTTATTTAATTTATATAATAATTTATTGATAATAATTGTTGAAATCAATATTATTAACACTTTTGACTTATCCATTTTCTTAAAAATTGTGTAAAGGCTGAAATGTAAAGTTTATCATTTTACAAAACTTTTTGTTTTTGTGAAATTTGCAATCTGAATTGTAAATTATGCTTTTTACAGTCATTTTACAGTTTAATATGGTACTATAGACATTGCGCTACCCCTCTCATATGGTATTAATTTTATTTGTGCAGGTCTTAAAAAAGGTCTTAAAAAGTCTTAAATTTGAGCTTAAAAATCCTGCAGAAACCCTGTATGAATGCCATCGATGATAACATCAACTGGTAAGTTAATAATGTCAGTTAGCCAAAGTTAACGAACACAGAGAAGCGTAATATCTTTTGTACACTGCCTCTTTATCGCAAGTGCAATTATCTTCAAATGCTATTTAAGTTAAACGCGTGTACCAATGTTGTGTGTAACTTTAGAGACGGTCCCTATTCAGTGAGATGTAAAATAAAATTGCGAGCTAACATGAAATACTGAGGAAAACTGAGTTGAGAAATACCACTGTAAAGTACATCTTTTGTATTTTATTTTCAAGTTTGTGGTCTTGTGGTCATGTCGTCTGCATTGGAGGAGTATTGGAGTCTTTTCCTGTGATTGTCATCGTAACAACAGGTGAGCTTTCATCAACTTAACTAATGTTACTAAAGTAGCCAAATTAGCCACGGGCTGCTGTTGTCCACTAACTCACAGAACCAGTTTACTTTTGAAAGAGAGGAATGGACTAGCAATATATTAATATAGTGAGTTTTGTTAATAAATATTAAAAATGTGGTAACACTTTACAATAAGGTTCATTAGTTAACATTAACGTTAGTTAAAAACATTAGTAAACATGAACTAAGAATGAACAATACTTCTACAGCATTTATTAATCTTAGTTAATGTTAATTTCAGCATTTACTAATGCATTATTAAAATCACAAGTTGTGTTTGTTAACATTAGTTAATGCACTGTGAACTAACATGAATAAACAACTGTATTTTCATTAACTAACATTAACAAAGATTAATAAATAGTGTAATAAATGCATTTTCATCGTTTCTTCATATTAGTTAATACATTTAACTAATGTTAACAAATGGCACCTAATTGTAAAGTGTTACCAAAAACGTTTGTATTACTGTAAGGTAGTTTTTTTCTGATCATAAACTATAGTAACACTAAAAGAGTGTTGTGACTCTGTCTGTTACAGGAGATTTCTCCAAGCAAAAACAGGATCCTGACCATGAGGGCAGAATCATCATACAGCCAGCTGTCCATTTTACAGAAATGCAGAATTAGGTAACCCAAAATACATTTTGTTTTACATTGCATTTACATTTATGCATTTGCCAGATGCCTTTATCCAAAGCAAGTTATATTGTATTTAAAGTAGGGGATCACGGGGCACAACCTAACACTGTTACACTTTCTTAGTTTGTGTAAATCCACGTGGGGTTCGAGTATAATTTTTTTATACACTTTAATTTCACACTTGTCTAGTACAAATATGTTGCTTTGTTTCATAATTACAGTGTATATGTTTGTCGTTATATTTCGTGACAGCATGCCCCGTAGGTGGGGTACATTGTAACATGTGAGGGGCACGTTGTAACATAACCATATGACAGCTTAAAATGTTATCGGATCTAATGAAAAAAATATACAAGACAAACTAAAATATTTTGTCAATAAAATAAAATCATGAACTTTTTCAAATAAAATAATGGCATTTTTTAAGAATTAAAACTAATCTAATTTTGGAGTTTGACAATGAACACATTGCAACTATGCTTGGGACGGCCCTGATCGCAACACACAGCTACGTATACAGTGTAGTTCAAAACAGAGTGCGCAAATGAAGAAACACATTCAGACACACTCCCTCCACACACATCTATCATAGGACACAGGACACGAGACTCATAAACGAGCCAAAATGCTTTACATTTCTTGAAATAATAATTTCTGAACATTAAACATCGATTGTCAGTCTTTATTCACATGCTTCTTGTGGCTTCTCATTAAAACTCATAAAAGTAAATGGTGTAAATTGCATCGCTAATGGCATAGAATAGCATAGTTTAATAATAGCGGGGCACATTGTAACACAGTATAACAACGTTCCCCATCTGTGCAACTGGAATTAAAACTGGTTAGTGTCTTCTGCTAGTTAGCGAAGCATTATAAAACTATCTAAACTGATAATTAACAGATTGGAGATTAAAGGGGTCATATAATGCTATATCCACTTTTACAAGTTGATTGTACTGAAATATGTGTTGGCAGTGCCTGTACACAACCATCCTATAATGATAAAAATCCATCCAATGTTTTTTTTTTTTTGAATCTCCTAATATGTTTTCCACTGTCTCAAATCGAGCTGTTCGTCTTGTGACGTCACAAGATCGGAGGCCCCTCCCACGATTGTTGATTGACAGGAGCGTTTCAACACAGACCCGCCCTGAGCGTGCTGTCATCATAGTCCGTCATTGTTGATACGCTGGAGCAGAATGGCGTCTAAGTGATCGTGGTGTTCTGTTCTTGGGTATAATAACGAATACAGCAGTCGTTTTGATGTTCCTAAATCAGAACCGCTGAAGACGCAGTGGCTGAGTTTTGTTTTCGAAGGGAATAGTCCCCCAGATCAACCTCAATTCTTTCATGTTTGCGCGAATCATTTCTCACCAGACTGCTTTATAAACGAGGGTCAGTTTAAAGCTGGTTTTGCCAAGAAGCTGCTCCTGAAAAAAGGATCGGTACCAACTATTTGTGTTCCTGCTGCACCTCCAGAAGACGTGAGTGTAACGTTTTATTAACCTTTATATTAATCTTTGCTAATCGCTTGCATGTTTCATCATGAATGTGGCTAAAGTTTACACTAAATTTCATTACGTGAAATCAAGTATTCATTACGTGAAATCAAGTGTACATTACGGCATGTTTTCTATGTACGACGTTCTCAATACAATTCATAATCCCACGTTTGTAATGAACAATGCGTTATGGTTATTGTGTTATTATAAACTGTGTACGCTGTGGTAAAGTTAACGTGGTAACACAGAGCAGAGGGGCGGGGTGAGCAGAGCTCATGATCATTTAAAGGCACATGCACTGAAATGGCATGCTGAACAAAGAGCTGTTTTTGACCAGGTAAAATGAGTGTTTTCTTACAATACTAACGAGAATTTTTAATTAAAGTATATTACAAACTTTTCATTTAGACCCTAAAGAATCATATTACAAAAATGGCATTATATGACCCCTTTAAAATAATAGCAGATTTGTCTAATTTTAAATGAATACTAAAAACTGAGATGACCAAATTTATTTCAGCCAGAAATTTACTTCTACCTTGGTAGATTAAATATTCAGCGACATCTTCAAAAGAGTTTTGAATTTTGGTGCTCTTTATTCTCTATATAGTGTTGATATGGCAGCTAGTAAATACTGTAAATTTGGTGATGCTGGCATGTGTGGAAATATTTAAACCATGTGTGTTACAACTAACCCCGTGTTAGTTTGTGCCCTGCGCTCCCCTATACATTTTATTAAGTTATTCATTCCCTGGGAATCAAACAAGCACTAGGGGTGGGCTAAGGGGGCTGAAGCCCCAAATGTTTTTATTACCATGTCTTGTGCGCATCAAGATTGAGTTTTCATGTGCATTAAAATTATTTCTATTAAACCAGCACTTAAACAGCAAAATGCAGCTGCTTCAGGTATCTTTAACTTACTGTAGCCTATAAATTCATAATACCGATATCCCTATCTGACAAAATTAGATTACTGTAACTGTATAGCAACAAATATAGATTTTAATCATGGTATTATAAGCATAGATTTTCTTGGACACACTCACATTTAGAATGACTAGATTATATGAACAGATTGGTTAGCATTTAGCATGGTCTGTGGCAGACTTTACTAAGTGTCAGGGCAACAAAATTCAATAAACAAGAAGTTAATATTAAGTGATGTAAATCATGCAGAAAATATTGTCCTCCCCTTTCAGTCGGTCACTCTGAGTCACGTCGAATGACCGATGAAATTGGGATCTTGCCAGAGAGACCAATCCACTTCGAGTGTAACTAAACGAGCCAATGGACATTGGCATGCGATTACTGCATCCAGCTGCCGCTGATCACATGGTGTCTGGGAGAAAGAGATCGCCTTCCTGCTGACAGCCACACTAGGAGTGTGCGGTGGCCAGCTCCCCTGCGTGCTTCAGCACTAAAAGAGCAATTTCTCTAAAAGAGTAACACGGGTGATCGCATCTTTTTAAAGATGTCTTATCACCCGTGCGTTTCTGGGTGTGGTCGTTTCCTGGCACCTCAGGACGGTCACGATCGCTGCCTCACATGTCTGGTCATTCAGCACGCTGAGGAGGCTTTCGTGGATGGTTCATGTTCTTCTTGTGGGGACATGACCATCTCGGAGTTGACCATCTCTATTGACTCCGCTATGTCAAACATGGTGGATTCCCTCTGCCTCTGCCGCGATCCGGCGTGCGCGCCACTGGATCCAGTGGAGTCAGAGGTGATTTGAGGATTACGGTGAGGGCTTCCCCAAGTGGAGCTCCTCACCCCTCAAGCACTCCGCAGCCGGTGGAGCGGCCGAAGGAGCGTTCTGGGCCCTCTGCTGAATGGGGTGCACCACGCGTTTCCTTCGGTACCCCCTCTGACGACCAGATGTCGGTCACTGCATTAGAGGGCGTGCCCTCTCTCTCCGGGGATGATGACCTGGCTACGTTGCCCCCTTCAGGTGTAGTAGCGTTGTCTGAGCCAGACCCAGAGATGACGGCTATGCTTTCCCGGCCCGCCGAGAATGTCGGGCTCGTGTGGAATCCTCCACCGCGTCCCAATCCTTCGAGGCTGGACGAGTGGTTTCTCGGTGGGGGTCGCGCTGGTTCTCAGCGCCCCCCTCCGGTGCCATTCTTTCCGGAAGTGCATGAGGAGCTTACAAGATCGTGGAAGGTACCTTTCACTGCCCGAAAGAAATCTTGTGGCTCCTCCGCTCTCACCACCCTCGCTGGTGGGGCCGCTTTGGGGTATATGAGCATCCCCTCGGTGGAGCGGTCTGTGGCCATGCAACTGTGTCCAACAGCCACTACCACTCTGCGGGGTGACCCGTGTCTCCCCTCACGGGCCTGTAAGTATTCGTCAGGTATAACTGGCAGTGCTTATAGAGCCTGTGGGGCCACATCATGCGCCGGAGGAAACCTGCTGCTTCCACTCTGGCCGCAACCCCTCAGCCTGCTCGTCGCCATGGGTGCCCCCCTGCGGCCGCTCCCGCGCAGCCGCAGCAGCCTTCCACCAGGCAGCGTCGTGGAGCCGATCGCAGGCAGGACGCCCAGCTCGTCCAGGCCCCCACCAAACCTGGCGGCAAGCGCAAGTGCAAGTGGCCCTGGGACGGGCGACCCAGAGATGGAGGAGACCGCTCGTCGGGAGATGGTGACTGCATCTCTCCCTCCCCCGGAGGAGGGCCGGGTGGAGAATCTTTTGTTTCATTTTGAAACCCAAAACATCAATAAAGAGCGGTCTCCTCAATCTCTGGGTCTCAAAAGGAGGAGAGTGGTGATCCGTGCATCACGGGATCGCTTCCCTCCTCCTCTCTCGCCAGCAGGCAACGGGTGGTTGCCCAAGAGCACCCCTCCTGCCCATTCGTGGAACCAGGTAAGGGCGGTAGCACTCCAGTCCCTGCTTCAAGTCGTCACACGCCGAGCTGTCACAAGCCTCAAGCCGGGTTCCTGTGTCTCCTCCCACACGAGGAGGAATCAGGTGAGTGTTACACTACACACCCAGACCCCGCCCCCCGCTGTCTCAGGCCAGGCCGTCACAGGCCCCGGGGCCGGTCCCTGTGTTCCACCTCGCTGCCCCACCATGGGTACATCGGTGGCCCTGTTGGTCCTGCTGGTACGATCTCTCGGAGCCTGGCTAGCGCTCCCCAGTCCGTCTCGGTGGCTCCTGCGGACCATCAGACTCGACTACGTGTTTCAGTTCGCCTGGCGTCCCCCCAGTCAAGACCGTCGATGCCCCTGTCTTGTGCGCAGAAATTGCAGTCCTGCTGGCGAAGGACACGATAGAGCTGGTCCCTCCAGCCGATATGAGGTTGGGGTTTTACAGCCCTTACTTCATTGTGCCCAAGAAAAGCGGTGGGTTACGACCGATCTTGGATCTGCGAGTTTTGAACCGTGCACTTCACAAGATGCCGTTCAAGATGTTGACGCAGAAACGCATTTTTGGGTGCGTCCGTCCACTAGATTGGTTTGCAGCGATTGACCTGAAGGTGTACTTTCATGTCTCGATTCTCCCGCGACACAGGTCTTTCGCAGATTCGCATTCGAGGGTAGGGCATATCAGTACAAGTTCCTGCCCTTCGGGCTGTCCCTTTTGCCTCGCGTCTTCACCAAAGTCGCAGAGTCAGCCCTTGTTCCCCTGAGAGAACGGGGTGTGCGCATCCTCAACTACCTCGACGACTGGCTCATGCTCGCACAGTCTCGAGAGCAGTTGTGCGCACACAGGGACCTGGTGCTCAGGCACCTCAGCCAGTTGGGCCTTCGGGTCAATTGGGAAAAGAGCAAACTCATGCCAACGCAGAAGATCTCTTTTCTCGGCATGGATTCGGTCAACCAGACAGCACGCCTCACCCAGGAACGTGCTCAATCGGTGCTGAACTGCCTCAAGACTTTATCAGGCAGGACAGCGGTCCCACTGAAACTCTTTCAGAGGCTCCTGGGGCATATGGCTGCAGCTGCGACCATAGCTCCGCTCGGTCTGCTCCATATGAGACCGCTTCAGCACTGGCTCCACGGCCGAATCCCGAGGTGGGCGTGGAAACACGGTACTCACCGGGTTCAGATTACACCAGCCTGCCGCAAAACCTTCAGCCCGTGGTCAGATCCTCCGTTCCTTCGGGCAGGAGTGCCCCTGGAGCAGGTATCCAGGCATGCTGTGGTATTCACGGACGCCTCGGCCACCAGCTGGGGCGCCACGTACAACAGGCACGCAGTGTCAGGGGTTTGGATGGGTCCCCAACTGCGTTGGCATATCAATTGCCTCGAGTTGCTGGCAGTACTCCTTGCCCTGAGCCCTACGGGGCAGGGACGTTCTGGTCCGTACGGACAACACTGCGACCGTTGCGTATATCAACCGGCAAGGCGGTTTACGCTCCCGTCGCATGTCGCAACTCACCCGCCACCTCCTCCTCTGGAGTCAGAAGCATCTGAGGTCCCTTCGTGCCATCCACATCCCAGGAGTGTTCAATCAGGCGGCTGACGAGCTGTCTCGAGCGACACTTCCTGGGGAGTGGAGACTCCATCCCCAGGTGGTTCAGCTGATTTGGAGTCCGTTCGGAGTTGCTCAGGTAGACCTGTTTGCATCTCCGGAAACCGCCCACTGCCAGTGGTTCTACTCCCTATCCGAGGCAACGCTCGGCATGGATGCACTGGCACACAGCTGGCCCCAGGGCCTGCGCAAATACGCTTTTCCCCCAGTGAGCCTGCTAGCACAGACACTGTGCAAGATCAGGGAGGACGAGGAACAGGTCCTGCTAGTGACTCCATATTGGCCCAACAGGTTCTCGGGAACTCATCCTCCTCGCTACAGCCCTTCCCTGGCCGATTCCTCTGAGGAAGGATCTGCTTTCTCAGAGACAGGGCACCCTCTGGCACCCACGTCCAGACTTGTGGAAACTCCATGTGTGGTCCCTGGACGGGACGCGGAGGTTCTAGGTGACCTGCCCCAGGAGGTAGCTCTCACTATCGCTTCAGCACGAGCACCGTCCACAAGATGGGCCTATGCGCTGAAGTGGAACCTGTTCGTCGAATGGTGTTCCTCTTATCATGAGGACCCCCGGAGATGTTCGATTAGAGCCGTGCTTTCCTTTTTGCAATGAGGGTTGGAGCGTAGGCTGTCCCCCTCCACCCTTAAGGTCTACGTTGCTGCTATTTCTGCCCACCATGACCCCATAGAGGGGAGGTTGGTGGGGAAGCACGATCTGGTCGTCAGGTTTTTTAGAGAGGCCAGGAGGTTAAATCCTCCTAGGCCTCCCTCCCTACCCTCTTGGGATTTGGCATTGGTGCTAAGAGCCCTACAAACTGCCCCCTTTGAGCCGTTGCGGTCAGTCGAGTTGAAGTTTCTCTCTGTGAAAACCCTACTCCTGACTGTGTTGGCCTCGATCAAGATGGTGGGGGACCTGCAGGCATTTTCGGTCGACAAATCGTGCCTTGAGTTTTGGCCGGCTGACTCCAGTGCAACACTGAGGCCTCGGCCCGGCTATGTGCCCAAGGTTCCTACCACCCAGACCCAGCCCTAGATTTGCTCTGTCCTGTACGTGCACTGCGACAGTACGTGGATAGAACTCAGAGCTTCAGAACCTCAGAACAGCTCTTTGTCTGTTACAGAGGACAGCAGAAAGGGAAAGCTGTCTCCAAGCAGAGGATGGCCCACTGGATAGTGGATGCCATCACCTTGGCCTATGAAGCACAAGGTGTGCCCTGCCCGCTCAGGTTGCGTGCTCACTCCACTAGGGCATCGTCCTGGGGGCTGGCTCGTGGTGCCTCGCTAGCAGACATCTGTAGAGCTGCGGGTTGGGGGACTCCCAACACGTTCGCTAGGTTTATAGCCTATGTGTCGAACCGGTTTCCTCCTGTGTTCTCTCCTCAAACGGGTAGTGGCACTGAGAGGGCCGGCTCAGAGTCGGCTTGCGGTGTCCTTACGCCTAGTTCTCCAGAGAGTTCCTTAACCAGGCAAACCCTGTTGAGTCTTCCAGCACTCTGGCGTCCGGACGTGGCGGAGTGTCCGGCGCCAGGCCTTTCAGCCAATGGATTCTTGAAATCTGGTGCGAGGCTAGTGCCCATATGAGAGGCCCTGCCGAGATCCCATATGTGTATTCCACAGTATGCTTATTAGAGCCGTGTTTCCCCTGGCAGACCACGTTCTGCCATCTCTAAAGATGCAGCCTAAGCCATCTCAGAGACTTCCATGTACAATAGGGCCCTACGGGGTTACTTCACATGTCTGAATGTCACCAAGTGGAAGGGCACGCTCCCAGTGTTATCTTAGTCCTACTGTTTGGGTTGCTCAAGGAACAACAGTAGTTTACCTTCTCTGTGTAGAGCCCGGTCCTATCGTCTGCCTTATAGGAAGGATCAGGAGGCCTACACAGGGCACTGGAAGGGGCAGCTCCTGTGGCGCTTTGGTAGGGATCCCAATTTTGTCATTTAGTCATCTGACGTGATTCGGAGTGACCGACTGAAAGGGGAGCGCCTCGGTTACGTATGTAACCCTCGTTCCCTGAAGGAGGGAACGGAGACGTCACGTCCCGTCGCCACAGTTGCTGTACGGGTCACCGGCTCGGCTCCTCAGTGAAAGCATGAATTAATGCGGTGCACCAGCTGCCTCTTATGCTCACGCTGTGATCAGCGGCAGCTGGATGCAATAATCGCATGCCAATGTCCATTGGCTCGTTTAGTTACACTCGAAGTGGATTGGTCTCTCTGGCGAGATCCCAATTTCGTCGGTCATCCGATGTGACATCTCCATTCCCTCCTTCAGAGAACGAGGGTTACATACGTAACCGAGACGTTTTTGCTCTATTTAAAAAAACAAACGGTTCTAAACAAAGCCATCTTGTGCATCTCTGCACACAGCAGTGTTTCATTACTGAAAGAATTTACCTTTTTTGAATGCCTTGAATCAGTGATTCACTGATCCATTCATAAAAACTGTTTTTTTGTTCCTGAATGAATCAGCAGTTTTTAATGAATTGATTGAATAAATGACTCAATGGCTCAGTCATTAAGACAGTGGCTTGCTGGTAATTTTAGTCTCATTTTTAAAAGTATCATTCTATTTTTTTTTCTACCATTACATAGTTTTGTGTTCAAATTTTTGGTGTATATATTTAAAACATTAATTTCATAATAATATTTATGCAATTTGTAAGTGCAAATTATAAATAATTATACTTGTCGCTTTAAAAAAAAATTAAGTCTCTTAACCAATGTAACTTTTCAGCATAGCCTGTTTTATTTGACGTGTATCCCATGTATTCTGATACATAAATTAATGTCTCCGGGCTTTTTTTTTTTTCTTGTGGTTGCAGGTTCATTCAGCTGAATCCCATCCTGCTGTTTCTCATCGGAGAGCTTGTCAACTTTGACTGTGAAAATTACTGAAATTTAACATAACACAAACTAATTTTTACTGTATTATTTTCATTTTATTAACACTACCAGTCAAAAGATTTTAAACAGTAAGATTTTTAATGTTTTTAAAGAAGCCTCTTCTGCTCACCTAGCCTGCATGTATTTGATCCAAAGTACAGCAAAACAATTTTTAATTTTTTTACTATTTAAAATAAATGTTTTCTATTTGAGTATATTTTAAAATGTAATTTATATATAAAAGATTTACAAAATCTTTTTATTTCAGATAAACTTCTATTCATCAAAGTATCCTGAAAACAATGTACTCAACTATTTTAAATATTTATGATGATAATAATAATAATAATAATAATAGTAATAAATGTTTATCAGGATATTAGAATGATTTCTGAAGGATCATGTGACACTGAAGACTGGAGTAATGATGCTGAAAATTCAGCTTTGATCACAGGAATAAATTACATTTTTAAAATATATTCAAATAGAAAGCTGTTATTTTAAATAGTAAAAATATTTCACAGTGTTCCTGCTTTTGCTGTATTTTGGATCAAATAAATGCAGGCTTGGTGAGCAGAAGAGAATTCTTTAAAAATATCAAAAATCTTACGGTTCAAAAACTTTTGACTGTTAGTGTACTTACTTGTTTTTGCTTTTCAGTATGTGTATGTTTTGCCATGATACAAAGTGCCCAGGGGACTGTGATGATGTCCTTTTTTTCAGCTAGTTCATCCTAGAGATCAAGAGTTGTAATTTGTACTTTTAAAAAGAAAATTTTCAACAATTGAAAAGAATATTATCAGAACTAATGCTCATGAGTTATTGTGATTTTTATGGAGTTGGGGTGGTAAAAATCATGGATTACAGTGCTGCACCACAATTTGATTGTTTTTTACAGGTAAAAAAATGTTTAAACTACATGAAAATAAGCACTGATACTGTAAATGAAAATACGGTAATAATACTGTAAATGAAAATACGGTAGCACCATTATTATACTGTAAATGCAATTACAGTAATAATACTGTAACCATTTAAATTACAGCAATCTTTTTACAGTGTACTTTCCCGCCAAGCTATACGAAATAGTTTTGTTTTCCTCCAGTTGCGCTCCATTTTCCTGGCTGCTTTCTTTAGGGCGCGAGTGTGCTCATTATACCACGGAGTCAGACTGTTTTCTTTGATCTTCCTTAAGCGTAAAGGAGCAACTGTATCTAAAGTGCTAGAAAAGAGAGAGTCCATAGTTTCTGTTACATCATCAAGTTTTTCTGCGCTGTTGGATATGCTGAGGAATTGAGATAAATCAGGAAGATTACTTACAAAGCAGTCTTTTGTGGTAGAAGTGATGGTTCTACCATACTTGTAACAAGGAGTAGAATTTACAGTTTTAGCTATATGGAGTTTACACAAGACTAGATAATGATCTGAGATATCATTGCTTTGCTGCAGAATTTCAACACCACTAATATCAATTCCATGTGACAGTATTAAATCTAGAGTATGATTTCGAAAATGAGTAGGTCCTGAAACATGTTGTCTAACCCCAATAGAGTTCAGAATGTCTTTGAATGCTGATCCTAATGCATCTATTTCATTATCTACATGGATATTAAAATCACCAACAATTAAGATTTTATCTGCAGCCAGTACTAACTCAGATAGAAAATCAGAAAATTCCTTAATAAAGTCTGTGTGGTGCCCTGGTGGCCTGTACACAGTAGCCAGTACAAACATCACAGGCGATTTATCACTAACACGTGTTTCTCTAGATAATGTTATACGCAGCACCATAACTTCAAACGAGTTATACTTAAAGCCTGTCCTCTGAGAAATACTGAGAAGATTGCTATAAATTGTAGCAACACCTACCTTTTGGACGTGGCTCATTTTTATAGCAGTAATCTTGGGGGGTAGACTCATTTAAAGTAATGTATTCATCTGGTTTTAGCCATGTTTCTGTCAAACAAAGCACATCTAGTTTATGGTCAGTGATCAAATCATTTACAAATAGTGCTTTTGTAGAAAGGGACCTGATATTCAGTAAGCCAAGTTTTATCAATTGTTTCTCTGTATTGTAAACATTTTTTATTTGTTAAACATCAATTAAATTGTTACTATTACTTTGGTTTGGACGTTTTTTGTATTTTCTAGTTCGGGGAACAGACATAGTCTCTATAGTGTGATATCTAGGTGAAGGAGTCTCTATGTGCTGAGAATTAACTGACTTCTGTGACGTGAGGCGGCTAGCAGACGGTCGGTTTAGCCAGTCTGTCTGCTTCCTGACCTGGGCCCTAGTTAGTCAAGTACAAACTCTAAGACTATGTGCCATATTTCTAGAGAGAAGAGCGGCACCACCCCAGGAGAGATGAAGACTATCTCTTTTCAACAGGTCAGGTCTGCCCCAAAAACTCGTCCAATTGTCTATAAAGTAGGGCTGCCAATCGATTAAAATATTTAATCGCGATTAATCGCATGACTGTCATGAGTTAACTCACGATTAATCACAATTTAATCACAATTTTTTTATCTGTTCTAAATGTACCTTAAATTAATACTTTTTTAAGTTTTTAATACTCTAATTGACATGGGCATGGACAAATATGGATGCTTTATGCAATATATGTTTATTATTAGTGAAACCATAGTGAACAGAGCATGAAGCGTAGATATGTTTCAAAGGTCATAGATGTTTTTCAAAGAACTTGTTCATGTCTATTACACACATGAAAAAATAACATAGAAATACCAGGTTCCCATTACTTCTCTTTATTTGCACTGAGGAATTGACTTAGACCAGCCTGTTTACATTTTCACAGGACAGGGCAGCTCACTTCTTCTGAACATGCAAAATGTACATTTATTATTTATTATTACATTTGTTTGCCTCTCTGTGCCCACATACTGTATTCTGATGCAGCTAAATTCTCAATAAAACTGTTTTCACTGATTTATTTTTTTCATAGATATATTTTCTGTGGTCAGAAAACGGAGAGAATATGAAATAGTGACTAAAACGCGACCCATTAAGACTACATAACCAGCTCTACCTTCCAAGATGTTAATCTGCACAAAAATCCTGATTTACAATCGAGTCGTCGTCTGATAAAATAAAATAGCCTAAACATAAGATAAAGACAATAGCTGTTCTGTGTGTTCAGCTGTACTTGCATGTAAAATTAGAGAAGCAACATAATATCGGTTTTAAAGCAGCACTATGTAACTTTTGGAGCTCTAGCGGTTAATAAACAGAACCGCACGCATCCCGCGGAAGAAGATTCTAACCGGAGCTACTTCTCTAAGTTTGCGTCTATGGCGATTCACGCAGGTATGTGTTACTCCGCAGCGGTGACAACCCGACCAGGCTACAATAGTCCAAAAATTGTGTACCGTAGTGATTCGGGATAAGACAAAAACGCGGTTTGGAAGATTAATTCATGATGTACTCGCTCATTATATGCATTTAGCAAATTCTGAACACAGAAAACGTTACATGCTGAACAGAGCAGACGCAGAGAGAGAGAGAGAGAGAGAGAGAGAGGTGTGCACGGCGGGAAAGAGAGACCTCGCGCTTGCGTGATGTACAGTACCGGCTAGTCTCAGAAACTAAATAAGGTTTGGGCAAAAACTAAAGATTGGTCGCTAGACTCTTTTTGCAAATAAATAAATAAATAAATTAATAAATAAATAAAATACATAAATAAATTAAAATAAAATGAAATAAATAAAAAAAGGTTGCTAAAGGGGTCTGAAAAGTCGCTAAGTTGGCAACACTGACAGCATCTCCATCCATTTCTCCAACCACGGGTAGGCCACGGCTCAAACAGAAAATGCACGCTGCGTTAATCGCGCGTTAATAAAATTAGTGCCGTTAAAATTAATTTGCGTTAACGCTTTATTAACGCGTTAACTCTGACAGCACTACTATAAAGCCTATGTTATTCTGCGGGCACCACTTAGACATCCAGCCACTGAGTGACGACAGTCTGCTATGAATCTCATCGCCACGGTAAGCAGGGAGGGGACCAGAGCATATTACAGTGTCTGACATCGTACTTGCAAGTTCACACACCTCTTTAACATTATTTTTAGTGATCTCCGACTGGCAAAGTCGAACATCATTAGCACCGACGTGGATAACAATCTTACTGAATTTACGTTTAGCATTAGCCAGCACTTTTAAATTTGCCAAGATGTCAGGTGCTCTGGCTCCCTGTAAACATTGGACTATGGTGGCTGGTGTCTCTATTTTCACATTCCGTACAATAGAATCGCCAATAACTAGAGCACTTTCATCAGGTTTCTCAGTGGGTGCGTCACTGAGTGGGGAGAACCTGTTTGATGTTTTGATCGGAACGGAAGAGCGGTGTTTTGACCCGCGACTATGCCGCCTCACAGTCACCCAGTTGCCCTGCTGCACGGGCTCTAATGCCGGAACCGAACAATGTACAGGAGTCCCTGAGCTAGTCGCATCCAAAGCAGTATCTACAGCCCTCACATTCTTACTATCCTCAACTAAAGTTTGGATGCGTGTCTCTAGTTCTAAAATCTTCTCTGTCAGCCTAACTATTTCCCTGCATTTATCACATGTGAATCCCTCATTGCCGACAGAGAGAGATAAACTGTACATGTGGCAAGCGGTGCAAACAACAATAGCAGGAGAAGCCATTACTCACCGTGATTGATGAATGATACCAACTTAACTTACCGCATACCACTGTTGTTTGATGAACTCGTGAAAAACGCAGTGAGAGAGAAATGAAAACGCAGCGAGAAAAAAGAAAACAATAATAGGCGAGAATAGAAATGCTAATGGAACCGCGAGTAACAAGCTAACCGGCTAACGAATGCTAACGCGCTGCACTCGCGGTTTTAAAAGCGAACGATCAAATTAGTTAGATTAGTTTGATAGATAATACCAGAAATATGGTGGGAATTAAGTTATATATTATCACTTTAAACAACAGAGAGTGAAAGTAAGGTAAAGATTCAATAAAAAAGCCGAGCTACAATCGCAAACCTCTCAGCAGCACAACAGACAGGAACAGACTGAAGCAATCGAACACAGCCAAAAGTTTCAATAACTGCAACCAAATGCGTCCTGCAGTTCTTTCTAAGATTTTGGCCCACTCCTCAAAGAAACACTTCAGCTCAGTGACATTTCAGAATCAGAATCAGAAAGAGCTTTATTGTCAGGTTTGTTTACACATACGAGGAATTTGTTTTAGTGACAGAAGCTCCACAGTGCAACAGAATGACAGTGATAAGACAAGACATAGATAATAAAAGAATAATATACAAAATAGCAAAAACATAATATACAAAATAAACAGGTATGTTATGTGCGCTTCATGCTTCAAATTGTATGCTTCAGGTTAAAGTCTGGGCTTTGACTTGACCATTCCAAATATTTAATATTCATTTTTTTTTTTTTTTTGACTTGCTTGTATTTTTTGATCATTGTCATTCTGAATGACACAACTGTGTTTCAGCATGAGTTTATGGACAGATGGCTTTACATTCTCTCACACAAACACACATTCTCTCACACCTGGAGAATGCATCATTGAAATCAGTACCAAATGCAGTGCTTGTGGCTGCTGTAGTAGTTTGAAACTGAAGCTCGCGCGTGAAGCACATGTTTTTCTTATTCATCTCATTAGGCCTGTCATTGCATTAATCATGACTAGTAATAGTGCCACACATGCAAACACTGAAACACATCCCCAACCATGCAAGGCTAGGTACCTGTTAAGAAAGTTTTAGCTCTTTATCTTTCGATGCCGTCCGACTATTCTCAGTCCTTGCATTCATGAAGACATGGGCCCATGGAAAGAATTATGAACAAGACGCCAATTGTCTTTTCACAAACTTCTTCCCAGTTTATTGTTACATCCATACATTATATAGTCTCATTGCTAGGGGTGGTGCAGTGTTACATCCAATGAGAATTATACACCACATCTGTGTGGTACTCAGGCCAAGAAATATACATTATATAAAATGGAAGTCTGGCAAGGAAGTTCTGGACATATTAGGGATACACTTGGACGGAGAGAACTACATCTTTATGCCAAGTGTCAATAGTACAGACTAAACTCAGTCACCTCCGAGTTAGGAGGCCCCCCTCCTCAGTTGAACATTTGAACTCCATTTAAGATGTATATATGTGAGGATAAGAGAGATACAGTCAAACAGAAGAGAGAGAGAAAGCACAGACGGGAGGAGGGAGTAAGACAGAGAGAGAATGGGGAAAAACACGTATGGGAGGAGGGATTGCATAGAGGCAAACTCACAGAAACATCTGGCAGAGAGCATGATATATTTTAACAGTTCCCCCATTTGTTTATATAATAAACACCATAAAGGCTCTCTGCCCAATTCCCCTTCTCTTAACATTCAATCAACATTTTTCTCATCCCACTTGAAATCAGCACATATAACAGTTCTAGTCATCAAGGCACTTACGAGCATCTTTTACCAACTTGTAAATCAAGACAAAAATCATTCTGAAGTATTCGCTACTTCCCTTGCCTACAATTCCTAGACATATTCAGTAAACCTTCATTAATCAGCATCCGTACCAGGGATGTATGGGATGTATGCAACACAATATTCCTACGATAACACACTTTGTCCTTCAGACAGTCTATTGATTTTGCAGTACAGGTAACTGTAAGCCTTGTAGCTTTTCCTTGGCCTCAAATTTAACAATATGTTTGGCTGGTCACTAACACGTTCATAGCAGATGTATGGTATAACTTCATTATCTAGCCAGTTTTCCTCACCCATCTCTTCAAAGAAATATGTACAGGTGAGCAGGCTTTCAGTACAGCCAGGCATATTACCAGTTTTGCTGCCATGGCCTAATACTTTTAGTAATAGTCTTGCAAGTTCTAATTTCCTTCACATAATTCCCTATCTAAACATTATATTTTAAAATGCAAAATTTCAATGCTTTGCATTACATTGTTCACATCTTTGGTTTCTAAAAGGTTATGAATACCTATTTATTACCAACTAGATATTCGTAAGGTATGAGACCTTAACCAGGACAATCAGATTTGGGCCAATTTAAGAAACTAACCCCTATGTCTCCTGGACTTCTGCTGTGTCGAGGACTTACTACAGCTCTCTGGCCTTTAGTGTCAGGAGGCCTTCTAGATGTGGTCCAATTTTTCCACTCATAATATATGCTACCATTTTAATTTTAGCCTGTGATAGTAATGTATCCAGTGTAAGTGTCAAGTTAGTCTAACAAATTAACTTTTGAAGTCTATTTCAATACTATAGACCTATGCAGGAACTTGAGTCAGCTAAAACAACAACATTATCAGTAATGTCAAACAAACAGACAATCAATCTAAACCACATCGCAATCTTCATTCCATGCTGTATCAGAATGAGATCAGGATCAGGATTATTAAATCAGTCTCTCTTGCATTCTCCTTGTTCTACTGAACACTGAGTTGCTCCTCAGTCTATCCTTGATTCCGGAAGGCTCTTTATCAGTTGGAGCAAACGGCGGGCTTTTAAGCCACCAGTTGAGTTTGCTCATTCTCCTCGTTGGTCCCCCTAGGGGACTCTTCTGCCCCTGCCAGGGTTAGAGGCACGCCTGGTGTGAACTCAGGGTGTTTCTCCTTCCAACGACGTTAAGGTAACACCGAAACCATGTATCTCACTCTGTCAGTCCAGATTAGCAGAGTAAACCATCCTTGATATCAGAAGAACTACTTCTACCTGTGAAAGGAGATCTTAAAAAGCTTTTGTTAGGGACAACACGTTTACTCCTCACCCAGTCGATCCTTGTTGTAGTGACCTGTGAGGAAAAAATGAATGTGGCCTGAGGGCTGTCCATTTTTCCTATAACACCAGCAGATTGACAGGGCTGGAACCCATATCATTCCAATTTCAGTCAATATCATTTATAATCTTATCTGATTTCTTTCATTTTCCCCCTGTATACCACGTCTAAGTGGTATACACTAAATTTAAACTCATCTCAATTATTTGTTTGTTGTTTAAAGGTGTCTCACTATTCATCAAATAGTTTCTTAAACATGACTTTTTTATTCAGGCTTTTCACCCACTAATATCAGTTTTTTCTGTGAAACACTCAGCCCACATGTAACATGTTAACAAACACAATGTATTTCATACATTTGACACAGAATCAATTTGATGAAGTCCATCATGACATCCTGAAAGGGAAAAAGTTAAATATGGGGTGGACAGGGCAAGCCTTCTTGCTCTGCCTTCCCATGTTTTACCCTGCGCAGGTGTGGCACTTTTTCTTTCTGCCACAAAAATCTCCCAGGCCTAGATAATTAGCCAAATTAATCCATAGCCATTATTTCTCAGGCATAATCTACATTGTATGCCCTCTTTTAAAATTTGAAAACAGCTGTTCATGGCAGTTTGTCTGCCTTGGTGCACCATCACTCACACACTTTCACACACTCTCACACACCCCACCTCTGGCCAGAGCATCATCTCTTTTTGTCACTGCCTCCGAAGACAGTAAACTGAATGGGGAATGTATGTTGTTAGGGTGGAATACCACCAAGTCTACTCGAATAAAACAATTTCTATAATGACAGACGCTGACTCAACGTAGGCACTGTGGCTTTCCCCTTGCGACAGTGTCTAAACGTTGGACTAAAACAGTTGGACGATGTCCATCACAATGGGGTTGAATTTCATCTCGCGGTCATGAACCCAAATATTTTCAATATTTTGTCCAAATAAACTTATATGCCTAGGCATGCCATAATTAAAAGAACCAATTTTAATTTCTGAAATATAATTCATTATTCAACTGTGCACTTTTCGCCTTTATTATCTCTTCCTATTGCTCATGAGCTGCTCTAAAAAAAATTGGAGATCTCTGCATGATCTTGGATCCATGGCCAAAAACATTAACATCATGTTACCGCAATCTCTGGGTAGGACAGCATTTGTGATTTCATGAATTTCGAATTTTAGAATTATTACTGATGTTCAGCCCTAGGAAATATCTATTAACCAAGATGGAGTGACCATTTTCATTGTTTTACCATTCATATTTTGATCTTGGACACTTTGTGCCCCTCTATTCCCTTATTTATTTATTTTTTTTTTAAAGGAATCCTAGAATTTTTATCAGCTTGACAAGAAGCTCTGTCTTTAAATCAGAGTCTAAACTCTCTCTGTATTTTACAGTATCTCCTCTCTATGCTAAATCCAGTCCAAATTTTAGCCGATTGAGAAATCAGGCAAACACATTCCTTCTTTCTATGGTGTTGGACTGGTGCCTATTAAAAGAAAGCAGTGTGTTGTTAGTTGAACAGATTACAAAGAACTGCTATAAAACCAGTGAATTATCAAGTTGCAAATTAATATGACAAATCAAAATCCGAGGCGGTCTCTGTAGTGATCATTGTATATGCAGTACCTGCCCACGAGGGAAGAGGTAAAAGTCTCTGATATCATCAGTCAGTTGAACATGTTTGGGCTGTTTTAGCGTCTCTCTCTTCATGCAGTGTCTTCCGGTCTGACCCTCGGTGATGAGGATCTGGTGGGGCATCGGAGTTTTGACTCGGAATGCAGTTATCTTCCTCTGTGCCTCTCATGGCAGATATTTCATGACTGCATTGTTTCTCAGTCTTTCTCCATTCTAACCCCTGAAGTGTCAGATTCCTCTTATAGGGGGGTTTAGCCGATCGCCCATCAGCTTTTCCTGTTCTCCACAGCCATAATGTCTCTTTCTTCATGTTGCGTCGTCCATTGGCAGCTGTCCCAGAAGTCATCTGGTTACTTCTATAAAATGAACACTCAAGAGAACCGCATTGTAAATTTTGACCACAACTGCATATAAGCAATCTGTACTATGGTCAGTCATCTTGTGCAACTGTCCAAAATTTAAGGAATCTCATCCAGTTAACAATATATATAGCAGTTCTTTATTTCATTTTAATAAAGCAAGTTCTTCTTTGCGAGAAAAGAGCAAACAATTCCTTCTTTGCAGAATGCAGAAAAGAGCAGCAACCTATTCTGACTGAACTGAGCATATCATACTTCTGTAATCATCACAAATACATCAACATGATGTATTGTATTATAACTTCAGACTGAAATCTTGTAAATGGTCTAGCAAATGTGGCAAAGTCAAGAAAAATTCATTTTCTTCTTTTCTCTTTTTTTTTTTATTTTTTATTATTATTAGCTGAAAACGGCCGTTTAAAGTAGTCACTCAATCTTGTTCTCATTGATCACAATGCACAAGTTATTTCAGTTAACACAAACTAAAGTCTTAATCTCTTCACTATATCACATTTCAAGCTGTCCCCCAGGGATAACGGACACGAACTTCATACATCTAAAGATAATAAGATGTAATACAAACTATATCTTTGAAGACCTGTATTCAACATTATACTGTTTATTAAGTTATCAACGTAATTCTCTCCTGGCTCCCACATTTCATATAAAGTATAACCTTTAACTTTTCGGAGCCAATAAATAACTGAAATCACAGGAAAAAATCTTTTCAGCCAAATTATCTAAATACAGTTGTAAATCTCTGCTCTATACATTGTCATCCATGTAATCAACAGTATTGTCTCCTAATTTTGGATTTGCTGGTGACTGACAATGCTTTTAAAAATAGCAGCGCACTTGATCTAACACAGCAGAGACGGAACAAAGCAAGAGTAGATTCATTTAAAAACTTCACTAAATCCTAGTGAACTAAGAATGGCAAATAGCCAGTTGAATTTGTACTAAACAATTTTCTGAAACATACTAATCTGCTGTTTCATCCGTCCTGTCCAGATCAAGTGACATAGACAATTAGAAGAATTGTTATTTAGCAGTTTATTTGTTTTAGTGCCTTGCAAGGACTTCACTATACCAATTTAGAAAATCATTCAATCTTGAAAGGACAGAGAATCTCAATGTGAGAATAGGTAACAAAGATAGCTTTTCACTAAGCATCCATTCCTTTTTTTTTTTTTTTTTTTTTTTAAGAATGGGTAATGAAAAGGTATTTTGCAAAACATCTATTCTCCTTCCCACATATAAATTGTGAGGATAATCAATCGGTCGCGATCCGATATCCCATACTATACGTCCCGTATATCTTAAAATACGAGGATAACCCACTCTGCCAAATATGGTAGAGTGTAAATTCACGGCACGAAAATGTGCTCAATTTCTTAACAGACAGTAAGAATAATTCATTACAGATTATTTCTCACCTGTCTGTAGAAATTCCCGGAAAGACGAGCCCCCATTTGTTAAGAAAGTTTTAGCTCTTTATCTTTCGATGCCGTGCGACTATTCTCAGTCCTTGCATTCATGAAGACATGGGCCCATGGAAAGAATTATGAACAAGACGCCAATTGTCTTTTCACAAACTTCTTCCCAGTTTATTGTTACATCCATACATTATATAGTCTCATTGCTAGGGGTGGTGCAGTGTTACATCCAATGAGAATTATACACCACATCTGTGTGGTACTCAGGCCAAGAAATATACATTATATAAAATGGAAGTCTGGCAAGGAAGTTCTGGACATATTAGGGATACACTTGGACGGAGAGAACTACATCTTTATGCCAAGTGTCAATAGTACAGACTAAACTCAGTCACCTCCGAGTTAGGAGGCCCCCCTCC
The DNA here is from genome assembly GCA_039654775.1 of Spinibarbus caldwelli. NCBI lineage: Eukaryota > Metazoa > Chordata > Actinopteri > Cypriniformes > Cyprinidae > Spinibarbus > Spinibarbus caldwelli. Next base: position 2,057,243 of record CM077249.1, on the reverse strand, counting down.
TCAGTTGAACATTTGAACTCCATTTAAGATGTATATATGTGAGGATAAGAGAGATACAGTCAAACAGAAGAGAGAGAGAAAGCACAGACGGGAGGAGGGAGTAAGACAGAGAGAGAATGGGGAAAAACACGTATGGGAGGAGGGATTGCATAGAGGCAAACTCACAGAAACATCTGGCAGAGAGCATGATATATTTTAACAGTACCGTATCTATTAACCCCAACAGCCCCTCCAACTGCCTGTTCTGTGGCATCCAGTCCACTTAATCACCAGTGAAGCACTTGATGCCACAGTGACCTGCATACAGTCACATCAGCACCCCTCCCCCACATCACCACAAACTGATTCAGTATAGCTCCAGAAACAGCTGCTTCCTGCCAGTTGCTTTACCATTTCAGTTGCTGTTGTCAGCAAAAGGGAAGCTTTACAAAGGTTAAGCTCTATGGTCTAATAATAATAATATTAATACTCTTTTTTATTTAACTCTTTTTTTTTTGAAAGAAAAGTTGTAAATTTCATGGCCCCCAGAATGTTTTGTTGTATGCATGTATAAACATGAAGTATGTAAAAGAAACAGAGCCTCTGCTTAAAAAAAAGAGTTTTATTCTAGCTTCATGCAGTCTTTTTTTAGCAACACCTGAATGTGGGTAAGTTCATACATTTTGAACATACATTTTGTGAAAGACTACGTCTGAATCAGATTCAGATAGATGATGGAGTAGATTCCATCAAAGCTTCACAGTCCTAAACCGCTTTCTTGGTCGACATTTCATTAACTTTAAGCAGTTTTGATTTATATGCTGTTTAATGCTTGATGATCACATTTGGTAACAGTTTATTTTAAGGTGTCCTTGTTACACGTTACATGTTACATGCAGGGCTGGTGTCCTGACATTTTATCCTACCCGTCAGATTTTCCTACCGGGGCTTACTGCGCATGCGCTCATCAATATTTCGTCCTTTTTTTCACGCTGAACAACAATATTTAATGTATCTGCATTACTGTAAGGGTAGGTTTAGAGTTGGGGTAGGTGTAGACGTTAATAAAACACAATCTAATAGGTAGAAAAAAATATTTATTGTTGGTTTCCGGTAGCTGTATGCCTTCTAGGCACAACCGCGAATATAACACATAATTACTGTATTTGCATTACTGTAAGGGTAGGTTTAGGGTTGTGGTAGGTGTAGACATTAATAAATCATAATTTAACAGGTAGCATTTTTCGTTGTCGAATTGTACTACCTACTGTTTTAATTGGAGGTAGGAAATTTGACAGGGTAGCACAAATGGACAGAACACCGGATTATCCATAGACGGGATTGGGCGAGTGCCCTGGGGCACGAGCCAATAGGGGGGCACCAAGTGATTAAGATAATGACTAGACCTTTAAAATATTTTTCATGTTTTTTATATATATTATTTTGCTGGAAGAGATGCAGATGCATACAAATGAACAGTTAATGATACAATATAGAGAGAATATAAAATACATGCATGCATATAAAGAACTGCGAATCGCGAATAGAAATAGGCTATTTGTGTTTGCGCTGAGGGGAGCTTCAAAGATTTCTACTTGCCAGTTTTGAGTAATGTATCGCAGACATGTTGATTGATTCCTTGAATGCAATGTTAATCAGAATCCACTCACTGCTCAAAATACTGGAGTTTTGTTCATTGCTGAGTTATGCAAGCTCACAAATCCTCTCCTAATAACAAACAAAGTGTAGACAGGGTGTAAATAAAAGATTCGTTGTGTAGTGTAGAGAGATTTATTGATTATAATGGAGCTTTGTGAGATCGCGATGAACTGAAGTGAGTGACAGCTTTTAAAGATTATTAAGGGAGTTTGCAAATGTGATATTAAATTAATTAGTTTAATTTAATATTAATTAAATTAAAAGTTCAATAAACAATAAGTTAATATGAAGTGATGTACATTGTATGACTTTAACAATATTTTTGCTCTTTTTGCCCGATTTTGCTCTATTTCGTCAACGAAAATGGTTTCAAACAGTCACAGCTGAGCCTCTGCGCATCTCCATTCAAACGCCGTGTTTCGTTTATGAATGAACCTGCGTTTTTAAATGAATCTAGTGAGTCAATGATTCAATTACCCATTCGTTAAGACAGTCACTTATTAGTTCCTGAATGAATCAGCCGTTCAAACGAATCAATTGAATGAATGATTTTATGATAAAATCAGTGACTTGCTGCCACCTGCTGGCAGTTTTATTTTTATTTTTAAAGTGTCATTTCTGTTATTTAAATAATTTCAATCAAACAATAATTCTATATTCAAAATGTTATATTTAAAACATTAATCTCACAACATTGTTATGAATTTAAAACATCCATGCCAGCTCTGAGCCTCTGTAAATGTCTGTAAATTTACCTACATGCCACTTTTGTGTTCTTCTGTGCCACCTTTGTAGTGGAAACAAATTTTGTTAATATTAATTTCTTTTGATTGGTAACTCTTCAAATGTCAAATGTGGTCACCCTAGGGCACTACACTGTGTTAATCCGGGCCTGGTTACATGTACTTACTATTACAATAACTTACCACATGGTAAGTACACGTAGTTAATTAATATTACTCAGTATTTAAGTGTATAATTACACTGTAACAAAGAGACCTTAAAATAAAGTGTAACCTCATATATATATATATATATATTTTTTTTACATAGGCATCTGCTTAATTATGTGATCGCTTTTTTCTGCTTCTTCTTCGCCATGTTTTGATCCAGAGATTTAATACTATTTCAGAAGTATTATTTCCTACTGCATACCAGTGAACACATGGAAAGCCGGATCATTCTGTCAATAGCGGGGAAAGAGTTAAGAGTAAACACAATTCAGATCTGATTGTCTTTAGCTGATCTCATGCACAGAGGTGGGTAGTAACGAGTTACATTTACTTCGTTACATTTACTTGAGTAAATTTTTTGGGTAACTAATACTTTTAGAGTATATTTAAAAATGGGTACTTTTACTCTTACTCAAGTACATTTTTAGTGAAAAAACGGTACTTTTACTTCGTTACTGTGGGCGACGCTCCTCTCGTTACCTTAATGTAACACAAGTTAAAAGTCCTTTAATTTATTCCAAACGCGCCGTCTACTTTTTTTCTGGGCAATGAGCGATGCCCGTTCGCAAATGATTCATTCTTTTGAGTCAACTCTGTTCGAAGGCTTGATCAAACCAATTGGCAAACCAGTGAATCGGTTCGTGAATCAGTTTGAATGATTCGTTCAGTTCTGCCGCACGCGCTGATCGTCTGAAGCGGTTCTCACTGAAGAGTTGTAACATCAAGAGCGCTGAAGACGTGGCTTTGAATCTACAGTCAGTTGAAAGCAAATCTGCAAAGGCTATGGTTTGCTAGCTATGAAGATCTTTATTAGATGAACACCGCGTGTGCTGTCGGTTCCACAGGTCGAGATTCGATTACAGTACACGATACCACTATGACATTACCAGTTTGTTGTACATGTACCTTACACATTAAATACAATGTATAATTTATTCATTAAATAAGCCGTCACAGAGTATGAAATGAACACCCGCCAAACCCGCGTTAGTTCCAGGAGGAATGCCTTTGCCTAGACACAATTAATATTGATATTTTCACAGTATTTACGCTTGTAGAAATAAAGGCTACATTTGTTTACATTTTGCAGAACAGACGGAAGAAGATTTGTTTCGTTATGTTCAGATGTTCAGTAGCGGTCATGTGAGGAGTTTTCACTCTTCTCCGTGTCAGAGGTTATAAACATATACATTTATAATACATAATTAATATACTTTAAAATATAATTTAATTCAATTCAGTGATGCAAATCAGAATTTTTAACAGCTGTTACTCCAGTTTTCAGAGTCATATGATCCCTCAGAAATCATTCAGATATATTGATTTATTATCAGTGTTGTTGAAAAAAAAAACAGCATCTGCTGGTTAGGTATGTTTTGAAGCTGGGATGATGGTTTATGCTGGTTTAAGCTTATCATGTGCTGGTCATGCACATGTCCAGCTTAAACCAGTTAAGGATCAGCATAAACCAGCAAAGGACCAGCTTTAAATCAGCTCAAACCAGCATCCCATGCTTCAAAACATACCTTACCAGCAAAAGCTGTTTTTTTCAACAGGGAACAGTTTTGCTGCTTAATATTTTTTGGAACCTGTGACATTTTGTTCAGGATTCTTTTATGAATAGAAAGCTATAAAAGAACAGCATTGATAATAAATCAGGCTGATAAAAATTCTGATTCGCATCACTGAAATAAATTACATAAAAAAAAAAAAAAACATTAAAAGTATTTTGAATGGCAGTGTGTGTGTGTGTATATATATATAGAGAGAGAGAGAGAGAGAGAGAGAGAGAGAGAGAGAGATAGATATTTAGATAAAATTTATATATCTAAATAAAAATAGACTATTTTCAGTATATGATCCAAAGTAACTAGTAACTAACTACTTGAGTAGTTTTTTTATCCGATACTTTTTTACTCTTACTCAAGTAATTATTCAGACTATTACTTTTACTTTTACTTGAGTAAATATTTCTTCAAGTACTTTTACTTTTACTTGAGTACAGTTTTTGGGTACTCTACCCACCTCTGCTCATGCATGATCTTTAGTGAACTGAACTCATATTCAGAAAACCAAGTGCAAGTGCTAGTGATTACTAACGGTTTCTGGACTTCATACAGTTTAGCTATCGTGACACATATAGTCTTTTTTCTTTTAAACGCAGAGTGAGTGTTTGGTCGGGTGTCCGCTGAGCTCCAGGGCTTTGAGCAGCACTGGGCTTGTCCAGTAAGATTAGCCTCAAACGAGTCAGTGACACCAGTGTTTAACCTTTCTTTCTGTCTATATTTGCATTACACTCACTCATGCATGCTCATCGATCATTTCCAGCCTACAAACCTACATTCTCAATTCCATACTTGCCTTTGGGAAAGCCCTTTGAACAAGTCTGAAATGGTGAGCATTGGTGAACTGTAGTAAGAACCGTTTGCGTGTCTGTTAAATTATGACGAGGCCGAATGGGGGCTTTCGTAAACACAGATGGGTGAAAGTTGTGTGTGAAGCAAACGCATCAGGCTGTACAGTGTGTGAAATAAACACAAATACGCTTGCAGTTGTTTTCAGCGTGTGCTCACGCTGGTTGACACTAACCCATCTGTAAACAGGAGGGTGATGAAAGAGGATCATAGGAGGATTATATCTTCACTCACTCTCTCATCTCTCACTCCACCCACTGTCTCTCTTTCTCACACTACGACCCTTATTTCACTCAACCAGCTGTTCAATTAAATACATTCGTACTTCAGTACTTTATTAAAGAGACAGTTTGCCCAAAACTGAAAATTCTGACGTCATTTACTCACCCTCTGGTTTACTTCTGTTGAATGATGAATGTCCACTTGGGTGATTTCAGTGCAGTGGCAGTACATTCTGACTCACTTCAGTGTGTGGTAAAGCACCAAAGTGTGTCAGCAAGGCCATGTAAATAGATGAATATTTTCCAAGTGTTCTGATATAGTGTGATTAAAAATAACCAGATTATAAAGCAATTCCATAGGCGGCCAGCATTGCTCTCCAGTGCAAGTTTTAAAGCGTAAAATGAGTGTTATGAGAATCAGTTGTTCAGATATTTCTTTGTGAACAGCAGTCTGATGCAATGAAATTTGACTTTGAAAGTCAATCATAATGTTATATTGTAAAGTGCATAATGTAGTGACTTTTTTTTGACTGATGTTTTTTTTTTTTCTTAACTCACCCTTACACCTACCCATACCAACAAACCTGTCCCTAACTTTAACTGTATCCCACCTCAATAGCAGCAAAAGTGTTTTGCAATACAACATGAACACAATAAGTACATTGTACTTATTTTTGATGTAAGTACATAGTAGATAAGGCCACCTATAACAAGCGCTTAAATGCTCGGTTGTACTTTATTTTACAGTACGTGTACTTACATGTACTTACAGTGTATTTAAGGTGTACTTACCTAAGAAAGTACTGGTAATATAAGGTAACTACATGGAGTAGCGTTAAGTTTAGGGGTAGGGGTAGGTTCAGGGTTAGTAGTAATAATAATAATAATAAAAATAAATTTTATTTAGTATAGCGCCTTTAAAAGAGTACTTTCTCAAAGCGCTTTACAACACAAGCAAACACAACAAAGTAATACACAAAAGTACAGAATAACAATCAGTTAAAAGCAAGACAAAAATAAAAAGTTTTAAGATGAGATTTAAAAATGCCTAATGAATTTGCTTCCCTGATGTCAGCCGGGAGAGAATTCCATAATTTGGGGGCATAAAATGAAAATGCTCAATCACCCCCAGAACGCAGGCGTGTTTTAGGAACAACTAAAAGACCACTCTGAGAAGATCGCAAATTGCGACTAGGTGTATAGGGAATTAAAAGCTCTGCCAAGTACTGAGGAGCCAGACCATGCAGTGCCTTGTATGTTAACATGAGAACTTTAAAATCAATATGGAATCTAACCGGGAGCCAATGCAACAATTCCAAAACAGGAGTTATATGATCAACAACCCTGGCCCCTGACAGAATTCCGGCGGCTGCATTTTGTAAATGTTGAAGTTTGTTAATACAAGATTTTGAGACTCCAATAAGAAGGGAGTTACAATAGTCTAGACGAGAAAAGACAAAATAATTAATTAACCTTTCAGCAAAAGAGAAAGACAGCACAGGTCGTAGCCGTGCAATATTTCTGAGATGAAAGTACGAGGTCTTAACAGTGTTCAGCACGAAAGGCTCAAATGACAAGCTGGGATCAAAAATAACGCCCAGATTTTTTAATTTACTTTGTAACTCCAGAGCAACACCATCAACAGACAAAGCTAGAGAACCCGCATTACGCAATTTATGGGGAGAGCCGAGAAGCATAACTTCCGTTTTGGAACTATTCAGGCACAAGAAATTTTCAGCCATACACAACTTAATCTCAGAGAGACAGTGTGAGAGATGGGAAATATTCACATTTTGGCCTGGATTAGAGTGGATGTAAATCTGCGTATCATCAGCATAAAAATGGTAGTTAAGTTCAAGAGATCTTAACAACTGCCCAAGAGGAAAAATATAAATGCTAAAAAGCAAGGAACCAAGTAATGAGGCCTGAGGGACACCAGTACTAACAGGACCGACCTCTGATCTGTGACCATCCATAAAAACAAAATAACTATGATCAGATAAATATGATCTGAACCAATCCAGAGCAATCTTCGCCACCCCAAAGACCGATTCAAGTCGACTAAGTAATACTGTATGGTCGAGGGTATCAAAAGCTGCACTTACGTCCAGAAGGATAAGGATTGACACAGATCCAGTGTCAGATGCTAATAAAAAGTCATTCGTAACTTTGACCAAGGCTGTCTCAGTACTGTGCAGTTTCCGAAACCCAGACTGGTATGGCTCAAAAAGGTTGTTAACAGTCAGATGATTGTGCAATTGAGAAGCAACAACACCCTCTAAAATTTTAGCCAAAAATGGAAGATTTGATATTGGACGAAAATTGTTTAAATTGTTCACATCGGTATTTTGCTTTTTGAGAACAGGGGTGATAGCAGCAGTTTTAAGTGCTGCTGGCACAACACCAGTTAACAATGAATCATTGATGATTGAAAGAACAGTAGAACACAAAACGCCAAAACAAGATTTAAATAAACTAGTTGGCAGGGGATGAAGTACGCAAGTGGTAGCTTTCATACTAGAAACCTGCACACAGAGTGATTCAGGATGAACTGAAGAAAATCTGGACAGAGGAGTACCAGAAAAACATAAAAAATTGACTGCCGACGTCTGTGAACCAGAGAAACAAAATGCATGTTTACGGACACAAGCAGTTTTAGCACTAAAATTGGTGAGAAAATCATTACACAACTGAACTGATGCGGTCTGAGAATTAGCTCCGTCAACTTTAAGACGATAGTTAATAGTGTGAAAGAGCTGCCTGGGATTATTTTGGTTATTTACAATAATCTGAGAAAAGTAGGATGATCTTGCTTTTTCAAGCTACTCTACAATGACACAGCGATGCTTTCCAAGCCTGATGAAAAACAGTCAAACCAGAGCAACGCCACTTACGCTTCAGTTTGTGGCAAGCAATCTTCTTTTAGCGCAGATCATCACTATACCAAGAAGCCGAGTGTACGAAAGAGACAGTGCATGTTTTTAGAGGAGCAAAAGTGTCCAAATTGATGGTGAGGACATTATTTAACAATACAATTTTATCCTCAAGGGGAGCTGTAGATAAACCCTCTAAGGAAAAGGTAATAGATTCAGCAAATACAGTATGATCAATTGATTGCCATTTACGGAAAGAGACAGTGCGTGGTTCCTGCCTAATAGAACAAATACCTTCTAATTTAAAAAAGACAATAAAATGGTCTGAAAGACCAACATCAGCAGTGGAAATGTTTGATACAATGTCATTATTTGCAATGACTAAGTCCAGAGTATGACCTTTAGAGTGAGTAGGAAAGTGAACAAGCTGAGTCAAATTATAGCAGTCCAGCAGAGATAAAAAGTCCTTTACCATAACACATGCTTCCTGATCAACATGAATGTTAAAATCCCCCAGGATTAAAAAACCTGGTGTATTTAAAACACAATGTTGTCAGCAGATCAGCAAATTCTAACAAAAATTCTGTGTTAGGTCTTAAAGATCTGTACACTGTAACAATGACAGTTACAGGAGGAGTAGATATACTTAAAGCCAGACATTCAAATGTAGTAAAGTGAGGAACAGGCACAGGGCATACCTTGAGTAGCAGATTGTAAAGTACCATAATACCACCACCTCTGCCAGAGAGCCGCGGAGTGTCAAGCAGTCCAAAGCCAGTTGGAGTTAACTGATTAAAAAGACGACCATTGTCCTTCTTGTGCCAGGTTTCAGTTAGAAACAATAAGTCCAATTTATTGTCTGAGATGATGTCTGTCAGAAGCAGGGCCTTATTGTTCACAGATCGCGTGTTAAATAATGTAGCATTTAAAAGGCTAGTAGGCACCGTCGCACTGGAATTCCGCTCCACACAGGGCAACGATAGTAAATTATCAGGGACAACACCACGGTGATCCAGTCTTTTAGTCCTCCGTCGGGAATAAAGGATCGGAATGAGAGAAGAAGTTGTTGTATATCTGCGTCCTGAACTCCGGTGAGTGTACCGCTTCGGGCGCAGCAGACTGGCATGACCACAGCAGTCATAGATGTCTTTGGCCAGAGGATAGTTCCGTTTTATGGTTAAAAGCTGGTGCGCAGTATAACGTAAAATCATGTTTAGCAAAGCCGCGTCCGCCGTAGCAGTAACCCCAGCAAATCATAAATCCTCAGCACATGGGGAAAGCCTCCAGGCCAACACCAGTAACAAGGAAAAGTCCAGCGAACATCAACAAATGCCACCGCATTACAACGTGAGATGAAAAAATTAAAATAGCAGGGATAAAATCAAACCCACGCTGCAAAATAAAATAAAATAGAAATAAATTAAGCAAATAATCGGTGAACGGAGCGGCAGCCAAAACGTGCCAGCGTATCCATTGAACCGGAAGGAAGTTCCCAGATATTACCTAGTTATTGTAATTACATAGAATGTACATGAGGAACAGGACTGTAAAATAAAGTGCTACCAAATGCTCAGTCACTTCACAGTGCTTGCTTCCTCTGTGACTTGTTATCTATGACTGATACTCTATCTGTACAACAACTATTACTTGCTTGAGAGTTTATGTGGAAGATTTATGCAGAGTTAAATTGGCTCATTAGAGGCATGGTCTGATATCGTAATCTAAGACTGTCCTTACTGTGATTGTGTTATATCCAATCAAACCACTTGATTTTGTGAATAGTCACAAAAAATGATCTCAAAGATGATTTAAGAAGTGCATTCATTTAAATTTTAGCAGATTGCAAATATATTACAATGCTATGAAGAAGTGTTCGCACCTGTTACGCTTGGTGGAATTCAAGTATAAAGGCAAGAGGATCCAAATGCAGATGAGCTTTATTGAAGGAATTAGCAGGAACTATGAACAGCAGAAACCATGAACAGGAGGAAACCAAACACATAACAGCCAGAGGATGGACAAGACTAGACAAAGTCCAGGGCAAACACAGGGGTTTAAATACACAAGTTAACGCAGGAGCACAATGAGTTTTCATAGGAACTAACAGGGAAAGACGCGTGGTCAATTAACTGTCAATGAAGACAAACAAGGGTAATCAAGGGAACAAACAAGGCAGGACACACAGGGACAGGAGCTGAACAAAGGAAGTGAACAGGGAGACACTAGGAACAAAAACACATTACAAAACAAGAGTCGTAAACACAAGACAAGGGAATACAAGACTGGGATTGTGACAGCACCCATTGTGATTTATTTTGTTTTTGTCTTTTGTTTCAGAAATTAAAACAAACAAACAACAACAACAACAACAACAAAAAAATCTAACATAAAAACCAAGGCAACTTAAGTAAACACAAGTAAACACTTAAGTAAAAATCTGTTTCCCCAGTAGTTCCCAAATCTATGAAAAGGCATTCATAATGGCTTCAGCTGTATTGGACGCCATGATGTTTGAACTCAGATAAAAAGATCACAATGGCTTAGGGTGACATTTGGGACAGGCCCAAAGACAGTCACTTATTCAGTTCCTGAATAAATCAGGGTATTTGAACAAATTGAATGAATGAATGATTCAGTGACTCACTCGTAAAGACAGTCACTCCTGAAGAGATCAGAGTTTTTGAACAAAGCAGTTGAATGAACAAAGATTAAGTTACTGCAGAAAGAGTCAGTGTAAAATCCCATCACTAATGCACAGACTGATGATCTGTCTGGAACGAATATAGCGGGATGATAAAAAACTGTGAAATGCCCTAGTGCTTTTTGGCTGTTGTAACACACTATAAAGCAAAGAACAATTTGCTGGACCGGAGCTAACCAATTAAAACTATGATTGCAATTGCCAGTGACGACACTGTCCGACCAAATCAAACTTTGCCAGTTGACCCTTCGCAAGGAGTTTGATTGACAGGCGATCTGACCAATCATAACGCCGAATCTGCCATTTTTGTCCGACAAACAAACCAGACCGGAGAGTAGATTAACTTATGTGGACTTGAACTTGAAAATGCTGTGAATTGATGTCTTTTCATGGTTGAAACAAGATACCTTCTGATGTTCATTCATGTTTATTTCATGCTATAACAAGTAAAGAGGAAGAGATGATCGGTTCATGTACCGCTTGAACTGAGGCAATACAGTGATCTGTCACGACACATTAAAGAGTCACAAAATGCTATTTATTGTTGGAATTTCTTAAAAATTTCTTCTCTTGACAGCTGAGACTTTCCTTCATGCCTAAAGTAACCTGCTCTGTCTTCAGTTTACTGTGGACCAGGTGTGTTTTATGCTTTGAGTTCAAACAGCAGTTACAGGTTGCTCAGCATGACCAACTGCACACAGCAAATGATCATACCTAAACTACTGCATCATCACTTCTGTTGAATAGAGGAGCACATCTACCTTGTTCACTTTACACCATCCACAGGGCAGCATGTTGCTTAGGCCACCAAGTAAACGACATTGCTTTTAGAGCATGCAGACAACCACTAGATTTGTTAATCTAATGCTTCCATCAACTAAACTGGATACTGCGTCACTGTGGCCATCAGGCAGCTTGTCTTTGCCCTCAGACTCTGTCCTTATGTAAGTCCACCACATGTGAAAGTACCTGAAGTATTTGATGAGCTTAAGTGCTTTAAGACAAAGGAGGGCGCATGATGTAAAATGGATTAATGCACTGCCAGAATTCATGTTTGGAATAGTGGTTTTTAATGTAGTATATTCATGTGAAAATAAATGACTGAACTGATTTGTTTTGGGAATAGACATGGCCAGCCTGCTATGTTCAGCAGTGAGATTTTATTGTTCAAATGGGATCAATCTAGTCATCCAAGTGTATTGTAGCTATTCTTAGTGCCGCAGCTTAGCCATTGTCATCCGGTCACCTGCAGACGTGATCAAAGACAGTGTTTACATCACTACACTGATGACCACAAGTATCTACATCAGACCAGGAACTTTTATTGTAACTGTTATATCTCTACAATACACACTCCATTGTAGCATTTGACAGTTTTTGTGCTCTGCAGTGTCATTTATAACATTTCTGAATGGTTCCAGAGACACAGCCCTATTCTCATTTGAAAGTGCGGAAGATAAATTATTTCTAATTTGGCCAAAGAAAACCTTTAATATTTAGATATCAATATGTACATTTTTGAAATGTATATTTAAGGTACAGAAAGCCATAAACAGAAGTATGAAAGTAATTTTTCACAACATTTTATGCATACTGCTTAATTCTGTTTCTAATGTATTAATTCTTTTTAATTTTTTTTTCTCATTATGGTTAAAATGACACGTCATGGTTAGGTTAAAGATTAAAGTACATGGACTTGAAACTTTTTGATCAGTCCTTTACTGTCATCAGAGGATTTGACAAGATTGTGCTGATGTGGTGTGTTGATTGATCTTTATTTATCCATTTCAGATATCTTTAACACATTTTTGGCGTATATTGTCTGGCCAGTTCATTTTCCTTTTCTGGGTTCTGAACAATCTGCACTCATAGAAAGTGTTTCAGCGAACCCATATCCATTATTTGAAAGTGATTGATTCACACGTGGCAAAGATGGACACCTTCTTTCTGATCACATGTGATTTGCACAATCATGTTTCTGATCTAGGATGAAGTTCCAACATCTTGGTGCTTTCTTTAGGATGTAAACGCTTGATTCAGTTTGCAGGCAAAATGTTATTTTTCTTTGCCAACAAAATACTGTTGTTTGATGAACATCTTCTATTCATTTCTCTATTGGAAGGCTAGTTTTATATCCATCTGATGCAGCTTTAATCCTAATTGTTTCAAATTTGACCATAGCTCATCAAAATCAAATCCAGACTTCTGAGAAAACCCCCGTGCAACTCAGCAGGCTTCAGCTGTGATTTTTTATCTTTCGGCAGCTTCACGAGACTGGCTAGTGTATCAAGGTTACATCTCGATGGTAGAGGACTTTTACATGTTTTGGATCATGAGGTTGATATCCTTTATTTTCTGTTCCAAAACCTACAAATATGCACTACTTTGGATTCTAGTTTCTTTTGAAAGTGAAAGTCGTGACGTATTGTCAAGTATGGTGACCCATACTCGAAATTGGTGCTCTGCATTTAACCCATCCAAGTGCACACACACAGCAGTGAATAGTGAACAAACACGCACACACACCATGAACACACACCCGGAGCAGTGGGCAGTCATTGCTCCAGCGCCCGGGGAGCAATTGGGGGTTCGGTGCCTTGCTCAAGGGCACCTCAGTCATGGTATCGAAGGCAGAGAGAGTGCTGTTTATTCACAATCCCCACCTTCAATTCCTGCCGGTGCGAGAATCGAACCGGCAACCTTCAGGTTACAAGCCCAACTCTCTAACCATTAGGCCACGACTTCATCTTTGTCATCTTTTGTTCATGAGCATGCACATTTAACTGCAGTTCAATCTGATCTCCATCAGAGCGGTTTAGTTCCAGTCTTGTAAAGACATATGATCGCTTTATATGATTTCATTAACATCTAAACAATGATCGACACACATGCTTTGAGCACATCACATATGATAAACGTGTGTGTAATGCATGAGAACCAGTGGGGCTTGTGATGCGCACACACCAGCTTCCATGTACATCTATGGAAGCTGGTGTGTATGTATCTACGTTTATATGCAAAATCTTTGTGAAAAGTTTAAATTAAATCTGTAACTGTTTTATGCATATTGATTTTTCTTATTCTCTATGTCATATTAATTTATCAATCACATTGTTCTTCAAATAAAAAACAGATGAATGAGATAGAACTAAAATCTTGCTTTTCTATCATTGTGTTTCACAGGAAACGGTAGAATATGCCTTCCTGATCATTTTCACGATTGAAACTTTCCTCAAGATCATAGCTTATGGACTTGTGATGCACCAGAACTCCTATGTGAGAAATGGCTGGAATATGTTGGATTTTGTTATCGTCATTGTAGGGTAAGTGAAAAGTCACACACATTTGCACACACACACACACACACACACACACACACACACACAAACACACACACACTTGTTTCGCTATCCTTGTGGGGACATTCATAGGCGTAATGGTTTTTCTACTGTACAGACCGTATATTCTGTTGCCCTACACCAACCCTACACCTAAACTTAGCCCTCACAGGAGACTTTTTGCATTTTTAGATTTTCAAAAAACTTCATTCTGTGTGATTTATAAGCTTCTTTACCCGTGGGGACCTCAATTTAGGTCCCCATGAGTCTGTGTGTATTCAGGTTTAAGTCCCCACCTGAAACTCGTGTATTAAATAAATTCAGTGCACACAGACTGAAGTAGTTTAAGTCTTTGGTTCTTTTAATTGTGATGATTTTGGCTGACATTTAACAAAAACCCACCAATTCACTATCTCAACAAATTAGAATATGGTGACATGCCAATCAGCTAATCAACTCAAAACACCTGCAAAGGTTTCCTGAGCCTTCAAAATGGTCTCTCAGTTTGGATCACTAGGCTACACAATCATGGGGAAGACTGCTGACCTGACAGTTGTCCAGAAGACAATCACTGACACCCTTCACAAGGAGGGTAAGCCACAAACATTCATTGCCAAAGAAGCTGGCTGTTCACAGAGTGCTGTATCAAAGCATGTTAACAGAAAGTTGAGTGGAAGGAAAAAGTGTGGAAGAAAAAGATGCACAACCAACCGAGAGAACCGCAGCCTTATGAGGATTGTCAAGCAAAATCGATTCAAGAATTTGGGTGAATTTCACAAGGAATGGACTGAGGCTGGGGTCAAGGCATCAAAAGCCACCACACACAGACGTGTCAAGGAATTTGGCTACAGTTGTCGTATTCCTCTTGTTAAGCCACTCCTGAACCACAGACAACGTCAGAGGCGTCTTACCTGGGCTAAGGAGAAGAAGAACTGGACTGTTGCCCAGTGGTCCAAAGTCCTCTTTTCAGATGAGAGCAAGTTTTGTATTTCATTTGGAAACCAAGGTCCTAGAGTCTGGAGGAAGGGTGGAGAAGCTCATAGCCCAAGTTGCTTGAAGTCCAGTGTTGAGCTTCCACAGTCTGTGATGATTTGGGGTGCAATGTCATCTGCTGGTGTTGGTCCATTGTGTTTTTTGAAAACCAAAGTCACTGCACCCGTTTACCAAGAAATTTTGGAGCACTTCATGCTTCCTTCTGCTGACCAGCTTTTTAAAGATGCTGATTTCATTTTCCAGCAGGATTTGGCACCTGCCCACACTGCCAAAAGCACCAAAAGTTGGTTAAATGACCATGGTGTTGGTGTGCTTGACTGGCCAGCAAACTCACCAGACCTGAACCCCATAGAGAATCTATGGGGTATTGTCAAGAGGAAAATGAGAAACAAGAGACCAAAAAATGCAGATGAGCTGAATGCCACTGTCAAAGAAACCTGGGCTTCCATACCACCTCAGCAATGCCAGAAACTGATCACCTCCATGCCACGCCGAATTGAGGCAGTAATTGAAGCAAAAGGAGCCCCTACCAAGTATTGAGTACATATACAGTAAATGAACATACTTTCCAGAAGACCAACAATTCACTAAAAATGTTTTTTTATTGGTCTTATAAAGTATTCTAATTTGTTGAGATTGAATTGGTGGGTTTTTGTTAAATGTGAGCCAAAATCATCACAATTAAAAGAACCAAAGACTTAAACTACTTCAGTCTGTGTGCAATGAATTTATTTAATACACAAGTTTCACAATTTGAGTTGAATTACTGAAATAAATGAACTTTTCCACGACATTCTAATTTATTGAGATGCACCTGTATGTATGTGCATATATATATATATATATATATATATATATATATATATATATATATATATATATATATGTATTTCAATCATGACAACTCTCGGAAAAGTTTAGCATGGTGATGGATATGACAATGTTAATGTATTTGGTCTTGGCGGAATAGATCTGCTACACTGCTGCTGAATTGCTGCTGCTGTTGGTTATTGCTGTAGTTGTTGATTATTGCTGCTGCGGCTGCAATCAAGTACAGGAACTTGCTACTGCCAATGCATATGGCGATACGGTGCCATGAGTATTTAAGACATACTGCTGCTGCACAAATAGCATGTAAAATAACCGTAGCAGATCTATACAGGTGGAGCTGGGGAAGGTGGAGGGCTTCAGAGATACTCTGAAAGCGCGCTGCAGGAATCTCAAGTGAATACTACTAGCCAGCCATATAAATGCAAGGCATTAAGCTCATTGGCTGCATGTCCAGCATGAACCAATCAGCTTGTGCCAAGTCGTTTAACTCTCTGAATATCATCGGTTATGTTAACAACCCGTCAGCTTGCGCCATCTAGAGTTTCATGACTGAACTAATATATATATATTAGGGGTGTCAACGTTAACGTGTTAACGTATGCGATTAATCTAAAATTTTTAACGCGTTAATATTTTTTTAACACAAAATAATCATGTGATAATGCTTGACCCCAACTTCTTCCCGTCATCCCAGCGCAGAAGGTTATCTATCATTGTGTGATGAGGGTACAGTGAACCAGTGTTGCCAGGGTAGCGGCACAAGTAGGTTATTTTGAAAATACAGTCGCGGGAAAAATTACAGAGCCGCGGGTTGCGGTTTTTTGGGCTATTTTTATAATGTACCGCGGCCGCCCAAAGTGTATATAGACAAATGAAAATTAAAATAGATCCTTTTACTAATGTGTATTATAGTTGGAATGTATACCTGGCAACTTAAGAATGGAGAGGCGGTTGTAACATCACAAACAACGTGAGTTTAGCCAGAGCATACGTTAAGGCTTTTACACAGCAGAAATAAACATGACAGCCACTATAGATTATACAAGATAATAAACACACGATTACGATAGGATATGGTTTGTATGTGATTTTCATGAGATGAATGTGTACATCTGAAATGCTAATTTGTGCAGCGATATAAAAGGCTATAAATAGCATATTTTAACAACAGTAAACGACCAAATTCCACATGTGATCGTAAAAGGAAGTTATTACAAACACTTGATGGTGGTTTAAAGTGAGTTCTGAGTAAAAGTGTACTATTAATCTCATAAATTGTCTTATGTAGCATGATGCTAATGTTAGCGCTAATGCACCTGCAGAACAGGTCCAATTTTTCTTCTTAATGCATTTTATCATAATACTTCATGTAAGGTCGCAAGAAAATGTTTTGTTGTATTTATTTAGAAATACTTTTGATAATAGTTGGGTAAATGTAAACTGGGATTGAAGCAATGTGGCTTGGTAAACATTTTATTACCAGTATAAAGACTGATAATGGCTGAATAAAAACAAAAGAATAATGATAAAAGAATAATAAGGATTATGTCTCATACCTGGCGGAAGTGTGAAAGGTTCTGTTTCCTTAAACTAGTTTGTCATGCATGTGTGTGTGTGTGTGTGTGTGTGTGTGTGTGAGTAATGGTACTGTAAGATACGGTAAAACTGATGCTCTTTGGAAGTTATTCGTAGGAATGACTAATTTACAGTTTAAATCTATATACTATTCAAGAAGAAAAATGCATGCACTTTTAAAAAAATGTTAAAATTGTTATATATCAATTTATATACAATCCTATAATTTATAGTGAAATACAGTAAAAGCACATTCCCAAAAGTTCTTGTGTTATGCATAACATATAACGATATTTTATTTAAATTACTTTTTGTATTTTAGTCATCAGTTTTACAGCTTATATTTTCATTTAATTAATATTTTTAGTGTTAATTTAGTGTCACATGTGTTACCCTGATGGTTTTTGTGTGCAAGACCCTGAGCACTATCTGTATAAATGAGTCTATATGTGAGTATGGGCCATGTCTTATGGACTGGCCACTTATGACGAACTCTGATTCATCAGCAGGTTCAGTTTTACCACCTGTAATATTGAATGGATAGTTCACACAAAAATCATTTACTCAACCTCATGTTGTTCCAAACCCGTAAGTCTTTTGCAAATGAAGTTTTAATATTCTCTCTTCATTTTTTTGTCCTTCCATGAAAACTCCAAACTTTTCAATCTGTTCTTCACATAATGTGGTCATATCTCTTCAGAAAATATTCGGTCAGATGACTCACAGAGAGGGCTAGTGTGTTTGAAACTTTCTATGTGCAGAATGAGGATATGAGTTTGTTTGCTTGAAGAATGATGTGGAAATCATAGCATAAGGAAATATATTCTGATAAGTCACTTTGTCATGTTACTTTTTCTACAGCATAACTTTTAATGGTGTATCCAGTCATCATACTTGAGTAAAAGTAGATACCTATACGGAAATAGTCTCAAGTACCTAATATAATTTTGATATTGTTTACAAATTTACTTAAGCATCGAAAGTAAAATTAAAATATAAATAATGGTACATAATGTGGTCTATGTTAGGATTTGTAAAAGTGAACTCAAGAACTGCTCTGGCATGTCTATTAAAATCTGAACAGATTTTAAAATTCTAGGCATCACACTTACTGGCATACATTTACTGACTATGTAAATAGTCACAGAGTAAAAACTGGGCATCATACACTAAACGACTGAGGATCACACACTACCAGACTTTAAAATCGTTAGGATCACAACAAACCCACACAGAAACATGCACCTTGTTGCTAGGAGATGCATGGTAAATGAAAACAATAAATTCTAAAATAATCTCAAATTATCAAACATGTTTGATATCCTCTGACTGGATGGAATCATAATCTGAAGCAGGGGCGTTTCCTCCGAGGAGGCAAGGGAGGCAGTGTCTCCTCAAAATATTGGATGAGAAAAAAAAAAAAAAATTGTACAAAAATAAAATAACGCCAATATTAGAAAATATAACATTAAAAAGTGTATAAATCACTCATTTTTCTGAAGAAACATTGTCCAACAGCAACACCAGCAGGTAAAGTTTCAGTGGGAGTCCACATCTCTCTCACCTCCCCTGAGCCCACCCCTAAAGCGTGCCGTGAGTTTGCTGGTGGGTAATTGAGAATGAATGTGGGAAATTCATGTAAGAGGAGGCAATGCCTCCATTGCGATATGATTGGATATGACTGGTTATGATCAGCTGTGATTGGTTCATGTGATAAATCCTGTCTTTTGTGTTCGTGTGCGTTAGTGAATCAGTGTGAATGAACAATATAATGGTGTTAATTGCGAAGACTAATTTGAAAAAGTAAGTTAAAAACTCAGATATTACCACTTTGTTACATCAAAATAAAATGTATGAAAATATGATCTGTGGGAGTTTTTAGTGAGTAATCAGCTTGGTGACATTTAAAGTAAATCTCCATGTCTGTGAACAATATTTACCAAGCTTTGATGACTGATGATCCAAAAGAATTCAAAAATACTTAGAAGTTAACTATTAAAAAGAATAGCTAAACATAAGTTCAGAAATAAAATATGTTTAAATTGTTACTGCCTTGAGTTATTATTTTTCTAATAAATGTGAAATACTTAAAAACACTAACTTGATGAGATTCATACTTTGCTTTAATAAATAGAATATTGATTACTTTGTTAATGTAAAAATATAAAATATAAAATAGATCTGCCTCTTCATTTCTCCTCAACCACTGGTCTGAAGATAAAAACTTGGAGACTGTGACCATCATACACTACGCAATTTTCTATGCAATATCTGTCAACTCAAATCTACAGACTGGCTCTGATTTTTGACAACTAGCATCAACTTATCCAGACTGCAAATCGGGGCAAAAATCAAGCCTTTAGCCAATTATGGTCACAAGTTCCATCGTTACACAAAACCATAGTTACGTGTCCTAAAATCATAGCTCCAAAGAACTTTTTCACAAACAGCATCGCAAACTTATGAGGTTGAAACTGCATCTCTGGACCTGTGGTTAGAAGCACAGTTTCTTGTTAATATTACATGTGTACTTACATAGATCATGCTCTTGGGCAAAATGTAAGAAATATTGTTGGTAAAAAAATATAAAAATATTGTTTTATTGCTAAACTTTTATTAATATGTTTTTCAGTTTATGTTTATCAATTGTGTACTCAAATTCTTACTTGTCTGGTGTTTTGTAAGTGTTACTTTGTGTGTTTACCATCAAATAGCATGTGTTAAATGATGTTTTAATGACAGCGAATCGTTCTTCTGTGTTGGCCTACAAATGGATGTCATGATTGAACAACTCTTTTGGAAGTAGTTCATGTCAGCTGGAAATTGTTGAAAGGATTTTGTCTGGCATATAGCTGACAACTGTTCACAAGGGCTTACAACCTGATCTAGTGCTGATCTCTGACCTGATGTAATAAGATTAACTCCACCCAGGGAGGAGGCCATCCAGTGTATGAAGTCAGAGGTCATGCTGGATGGAGATTGTGCTGCTGTAGGATCCTCAGGGATCATACCAGATCTCATCTGTGACATCCCCTATTCCCGGTGCCAGATGAGTGTTGTTTGATACAGGTCCATGAAATGTGCAAAAGATAAAACCCACCTGACTTGACATTACGTCCTTTAGTCATTTATTATTTCTGTAAATTACAAAAAGTATTTGTAATGCTGTTCCGGCTTCAGCTTGTGTTTTCATCATCACTAGCTCTATCATCATTAGCTACTATGATAAAAAGTCATGATAAGGTTTAACTTTCCTAAACTTCCTAAACATTACTTTTCATCTTGCTTAAATAACATAACAATCTGTCTAAAGTTTACCTTGTTAAATGTGATTAACGAACCTCCGTTCAGGTTCATCAACAGATTCACTTCTGTCTGCATCTCTATATTATATGTACACAATTAAGATCACTTAACTATTGCTTCTCAAAAACTGAAACAGCAGTCTGCTTTTTATTTCTCTAATTTCAAATTGAGGTACTATTATGTAAGTGGTATGAGCTTATTATTGTACTATTGTAATTAATATACATATTTTGTATGTAAGTGGTTTTCCCCCAGAGTAACACCAGTCAAGTTTTTGTGTTCATGCTGATCAGTATGTAAAGCTGAGTAATCATTAGAAATAAGTTCATCCAACTAAAATAATTTGATTTTCAGATATGGTGGTGGTACCCGTTGTGCAATGTGGAAAGAATAAATTATGCTGTTGCATTGTTTTACTCTTTGCTGTTCATCAATTTTTTTTTTTTTTTTTACGTAAAATTATTTTTTTTGGTTATCACCATTTTTAGTTTTGTATGCTAATTATTTATACATCCCTAAATGATAGTTAAGTAAGTTAAGTATAAAAACATGCAGCACACCACAACAGTTCTGCAAACAAATAAATGACTGACAGCCCAAATAGCCAATTAAATTGCTGCACTGACAGGACTTCTTGTTATCTGCAATTTTGTCTGTCTGTTTTATCTGTGACATCCCAATGTTGTTGTAAAAAGGTGTTGTGATGATAAATGAAATTCAGATACTAGATATCCAGAGAAGCTAGTCAATGAGTTTTCATTTCCAAAACCAAACAGTAATCTTGAGGGAAAAAAAACAAACAAATAAACAAACAAACAAAAAAAAAACAAGCTTTTCATCAGTCCCTGCTGTAGACTGCATGAATAACAAACCTTGGGAATTTTGAATGATCGTCCAAAAGCAAAACAACTCTATGTTTGCACAAAGGAAAGAGATAGCAGAATATATTATGGTGGATGTCAATTGATTTAAATAGCGCTTATCATTCGTTATGACACTGACCTTCATTCATTTTACGTAATTGTTTTCTCCTTTGCACAAATTCCCCTAGTAATTTTACTATTTTCTCATCTTCTACTGTTACATTTAACTTATAATATTGTATATAACATAATAATCTGATAATAATAACCTGAACTCACATTCTGTTATTAATACTGATGAGTGTGTGTGTTTAGTCTCTTCAGTGTCGTGCTGGAGCTGGTAACCAAAGATCGAGATGTCAGCGGACAGTCAGGTGGCAAGCCAGGCGGCTTCGATGTCAAGGCTTTACGAGCGTTTAGAGTTCTGCGGCCCCTCCGCCTGGTCTCAGGAGTGCCAAGTGCGTCCACGCCTTTACCCAGCATTCACAGCCACAACAGCCTGATAACATGCTGATAATATGTTTGTGTGTGTGTAGGCTTACAGGTAGTGCTGAACTCCATCATTAAAGCAATGGTTCCTCTGCTGCACATTGCTCTGCTCGTACTCTTCGTCATTATCATCTATGCCATCATCGGGCTGGAGCTGTTCATCGGGAAGATGCATGCAACCTGCTATCTGAACGGCACGCGTCAGTGTGTTCTCACATTGACTAGACTAATTTATAAACAATAAATGTTCTCTTTCAAAAATTTATTTTGCAGTACACACACACATATGATACATCACACGATACATCATAATGTATCAAATAATGTCTTAAAGATATTCTAACCAGGATGCTCGTACACACAGTACATAAATGGCACCATTTCCTGAGAATGAGCCACATATTTCTTATTCTCCACACAGGTACATTAGCCGAGGAGGATCCAGCTCCCTGTTCTCTTTCTGGTCATGGGCGTCACTGCCCTCTCAATGGCACTGTGTGTAGGGATGGTTGGCATGGGCCCAACAATGGCATCACAAACTTTGACAACTTCCTGTTTGCCATGCTGACTGTGTTTCAGTGTATCACCATGGAGGGCTGGACTGATGTGCTGTATTGGGTGAGACTCTCAATGTCTTCCTGTCACTTAAACGTTCACTGTCGCTGACATACTCTTTGCTCTTTCCTGAGCATCCACTTCCGCTCTAAGCTCTTTTCCATGACACACAGAGAGCTCAATAGATGCTAATGAGATTGACCCTCTAAGACTGAAGGGACAAAGTCAGAAGACGGGCAAAATTGAGAACACAGGAAAACATGTCAGCCTCTGCTTATCAGTGGTGGATGAAGTACAGATACAATAATAAAGTATTACTCAAGTGAAAGTAATCCTTTTCAATTTTACTTTTGTAAAAACAAAAGTACTTGATTTTTAATATACTTACATGTAAGTATTAAAAGCACTGATCAGTGAACCAGGTTTATTTATTCTTCAATTTTATATACTTAATCCTACAATAAGGAAGAGTAGTAGATGAAGAAACTTAATATGTATTGATCTGAAAATAAGCAAACATTTTATTTTATTACCAAAATGTACTTGTAATGTAGTAACAATTTAGGTGTTCCCTATCGAACGGAATGGCAGTGACTGGCGCAGTTTTTTCCCAGAAGTTCACAATGAACTTACCAAGGTGTGTCACGCCCCCTACTTGGCGCGCATCCACTATTCTAATTTCGCCGCTCTCGCTTCCATTAACGGCACTGAAAAAAAGGGATATGGCAAGCTCCCCCTCTGGATGAGGTGGTTGCTGCACATCTGTTGCGCAGGCAATCAGTGGGACCATGACCAGCTTGGTGGTGCTTGAGTGCCACCTTTGGCTAGATTTGTAGGAGATCAAGGAGATCGAGGCTGCAGTTTGCTCGCAGACCCCCTCGCTTCAGATGTGCTTTTCAAACTTTGGTACAGAACAATGATCTGCATGTTCTCCAGGACAAAGTGCAAAGTCTGCTTGCAGAGGGAGCTATAGAGATGGTTCCCTCAGTGAACAGTGAGTCAGGCTTTTACAGCCATTACTTCCTCATTCCCAAGTAAAGTGGTGGGCTCAAGCCCGTCCTTGATCTTGAAGGCCTGAACCAGGCCTTAATAAAGTACCTGTTCAGAATGCTAACTTTGAAACAGATTCTTGCACAAATACGCCCAGGGGACTGGTTTTTACTGCTGGATCTGAAAGACCAGATAGTTCAGATAGCCCCTCATCACAGACCGTTTTTGAGATTCATGTTCAAGGAGGTGGCTTATCCAAACACAGTCCTCCATTTCATCCTGTCTCTGACCCGTACACTTGGTGGAGTGCATGGATGTGGCTCTTTCCCCTCTGAGGCAGATGGGAATCCCCATTATGAGCTTATATCTTGTCAACTGGCAGATCGGACCTTGAAATTCTCACTCACAGGTCGCTGCTGCTTAGCCACTTGGAGCGTATCGAGCTGAAAATCATTTAGCCAAAAGCCTTGTGTGTCCTAGCCAGCAAGTAGTCTGCTTGGGCACAATTATTGCTTTGGCCCAGATGTGAGCGTAAGTCGCGCCAGAACGCTCACTGAAAATTCAGCGGCTAATGGCATCGTCCCAATTCTGGCTCAAAGCCTGTGCACCATCTGATTCCAACTTGGGCTGGGGTACACTGTACGAGGGCAGACCGGCGTTTGGCTTCTGGTCCAACCGGAGCAATGCCTGCACATCAACTGCCTCAAAATGATGGCAGTTTTTCCAGCCTTAAAAACTTTCTTGCAGTGCCTTTAGATGGCATCACATCCTGGTCCTCTTGGACAACATTACGGTGTTAGCCTTTCTACATCTCCAAGGTGGTGTAAAGTCATGCTCCCTTTACAGGATGGCGAGACGCCTCCTCCTATGGGCGCAGTGCAACCTGCTCCTGCAGTTCACGTGCTCGGCAGGCTGAACCAAGGTGCGGACATGCTGTCCAGGGGCAGTGTAGCTCCAGGAGAATGGAGACTACTCCCCCAGATGGTTCAAATGATCCAAATTAATTTACCTGCTATTGGCAGCTCCTTGGCCAATCCCATTGAGGACGACCTCCGCTCTCAAGCGAGAGGCATGATTTGGCATGCCGGCCCGAGCTGTGGAGCCGTCGTGTTTGGCCCTTTGACGGGAGTCTTTATAGCTCCTTGTGAGAATGATTTAACACCATTTTGGTGGCTATTGCCCCCTCTACAAGATGCCTCTACACCCTACTCTACTCTTTTCTGACTGGTGTGCAGCACGGAATAAGGATCTGTCCTCTTGTGACATGTCATCCATGTTAACCTTTCTGCAAGAGCTGTTGGATAAGGGGTGGACCCCTTCCACGCTCAAAGTGTACGTGGCTGCCATCGCGGCGAATCACGCTCTTGTGGCTGGCCAGTCACTTGGCAAGAACGACCTTGTCGTTAGGTTCCTAAGAGGAGCTAGGAGACTGAATCCGCCTCATCCTAATATGGTGCAGACTTGAGTTTTATCCGTAGTCTTTAGGGCCCTAAGGGGCCCTCACCTGAGCTACTCCAGTCGGCCGACTTACGGCCCCTGTCACTTAAGACCACCCTCCTTTTGGCATTAGCGTTGTTCAAGCGAGTGGACAATTTTCAAGCACTCTCAGATGCTTCATCATTGTCCTCAAACTAAGACATGGCTATGTGCCAAAAGTGCTCTCCACTCCGTTCAGAGCTAAGTCATCACCCTTCTAGCTCTTCCTAACCCAGAGGAAGAGCAGGGTCCGAATTCACTCTAACAGGTTCGGGCTCTTAGAGTGAATGTTGGGCACTCTGGCCACTTTCAGCTCTCAGAGCAGCTCTTTGTATGCTTTGGAGGCCGCTCTAAAGGGCTGCCAATCACAAAGCAGGATAGATCTCGCTGGATAGTTGACAGTACAGCCCTGGCTTATGCCTCAGTGGGCTTACAGTGTCCTATTGGAGTAAGTGCCCACTCCTTCAAAGGAATGGCCTCCTCCTGGGCTTGGTTCAGCGGAGTTTCAATTGGTGAGATTTGTGTGGCAGCCGACAGGTTTTCGCCGTCTACCCTTACCAGATTTTATAACTTGGACGTCCCTGCCCTTCAGGCACAGATCCCCTTAATTTACCTAATCCTCTATATTAGTGGAAAAGGTCTTGTATGTAGATTGGCTCATGCCTTTTAAGAGCCCTCATTACGGGGGCTCCGGGGCTGGGCATGCAGAGCAGCTTCGTTCTGCACTTGCTTATAGCATGGCGCTATTGGATGCATTCCCCATAAGCGTTCAACGCAATGGGAGAGAATGTTTGACAGGGAATGCTCCGGTTACTAATGTAACCTCTGTTCCCTAAAATAAGGGAACGAGCATTGCGTAAGCTGCCATGCTGCATGCAAGTCAATGACTGTTGTTATCAGTCAAAAGAGTCTGATGAATGGCGCTCAGAGCCAACTTATATAGCAGTCGGCTTCACACCTTTTGGCGGGCTGAAGTGCCATTTGTTCGTGTAGCTACACGATTGTGGACAAATAAGGCTTCAGTTTCAGAGTAAACAGGAGTCAACGCAATGCTCGTTTCCATATCTCAGTGAACCGAGGTTACGTTAGTAACTGGAGCGTTTCATCATTTAAAATGGCATTTGTAGCAGGGAAGATCCATGGTAATTAAACTGCATTATTTTAACTTTGCATTATTCATAGTTTTTACCTACAGTTGCCAACCCTGTAGAGACTGTGACAGTATTTCATACAATGGAAAAAAGCTTAAAAAGCTTCAGCGTTACCATAGATTTAGTTCACATATAACTGGCAGTCATGACCTTTAAATAATTTTCATTTAGTATTAATAAATACTGAAATTTAACTTTAGTATCTTACTTTTAGTGCCATCGGTGTCGTGCACATTCAAGTTTAGAGAATCTACTGCTTCTTTCCACATTTTGTGTTAGTCATGAACAGTTCAGTGAATTGTAAACTCCAGGTTCCCTCTAACTCCCCTGGGCTCGATTTGGGAACTGTAGCCTCCCCTGAGCTCGACTCGGGATCTGGAGCCTCTCCTGCGCTCGACTCGGGAACTGGAGCCTCTCCTGGGCTCGACTCGAGAACTGGAGCCTCCCCTGGGCTCGAGTCGGGAACTGGAGCCTCCCCTGGGCTCGAGTCGGGAACTGGAGCCTCCCCTGGGCACGACTCGGGAACTGGAGGCCCTCCTGGGCTCGACTTGGGAACTGGAGCCCCTCCTGGGCTTGACTTGGGAACTGGAGCCCCTCCTGAGCTTGACTGGGGAACAGGAGCTAGAGTCTTCCGTGGGTTATCCTCCGGAACATGAGCCCCAATAGGGCTAGGCTCGGAATCCGAGGACCATTCTGGGCATGACTGGGGCTGAACAGCACTCTGTGTGCTGGCTGAGGTGTCAGGGGCCCTCTCATGGGTACACTCGGGAACCGCTTCTGTCGGGGCGTCCTGATAAGCAAGCGGCTTGGGAATGGCCTCCTTGGCCATGACAAGAGAAGCTTCTTGCTCCAGCGAAACCCCCACAGACATGACATGACCGACAAGACCGACTCGAATGGGTTCGGGAGGACTGGACAAGACTACAGGGGACATGACCTGACTTGGGACAGGCACTGGAGGGTGCTCTGGCAGGCGCTTTCGAGGAGCGGGCACTGGAGGGCCCTCTGGCAGGCGCGTTGGAGGTGCGGGCACTGGAGGGCGCTCTGGCAGGCGCGTTTGAGGTGCGGGCAATGGAGGGCGCTCTGGCAGGCGCAGGTACTGGAAAGAGGAGTGGAGCTGCGAACCCCGGGGGCAGCTCCATGTCCAGGAGCGCCAAGGGAGCAGCGGTCGGCGGGCTTGTGTGAGCCGCGAACGGCAGCATGCATAACTTCGCCGCGGGCAGCAGCCTTGAGCGAGCCGCGAACAGCGGCCTTGACTTCGCCGCGGGTGGTGGCCTTGACTAAACCGCGAACGGCGGCGGACTTGGCAGCCGAACCAGGCTGAAGTCCGTCCAGCTGGCAGGTACCAGCCGCAGACGGCGGCAGTCTCGGGTGAGCGGCGGACTTGCCATCACGGCGGGAGACAAAACCAAACAAAACATAAACTCTTCAAAAACTCAAACAAAACACGGGAAAAGAGAGCGCCGCTTACTTCTGTTTAGGTCTATTATTCTGTCACGATTCTCACGGGGAGACGGAGACCAGGAACGGGGAGACGTGAATAATCCAACTAAAGTCTTTAATGAAATCAAACAGGGAAGTACATCACAGGCTGGAAACACACACGTGACAGACAGAGATGACGTTTAATACTCGACAGGAAACACAGGGCAGGACACACTATAAGTACACGATGTAACTAGATAATTAAACACACACAAATGGAACATAATTAACTAATAATCACCGGAACAGGAAACTAACCAAATATGGGCATACAAGAGGAAGGGAAACACAAGACACACAAGACAATCCTGACAGTAACACTTTAGATTAGGGAACAGTATTCACTATTAACTAGTTGTTTATTAGCGTTCATATTACTAGTATATTGGCTGTTTATTAGTACTTATAAAGCACATATTAATGCAGAACTAGATCGCTTAACCATACCTAAACATACTGTAACTACTACAACAACTGCCTTACTTATTATCAGTAATCAGTATATTAATAGTTTATTGAGGGAAGACTCTTAGTTAATAGTGGATATTTGTTCCCTAATCTAAAGTGTTACCAAATACTTCAGTTCATTAACATCTTAACATCTTACATAGATGTTAATGTATGCAACATCACTGTAAATTGCCACATGAATGCCTTTATTACAAAGATTGTTTAATATTTCACTTCACACATACTCTTTCATTCTTGCCTTATAAGAGTCAAAACCTTTAGGCTGGTTTTAACTTTATGTATTGCACCAAATTCTTGACTATCATCACTTATTAATGAAAAAAAAAATTGTTCCAGGATTGTGCTTGTAAACTGAGATAACACACAATTTAAAAAAAAAAAAAAATGTTTGTTTCCCAAAGCTGTGTTTGTTAATGCAAATCAGTATAATAATATAGCATCAGGCATTGTGTGCCCTTGGATCATGACCACCACTTACACATACTCATCTAATTTGCTCTGGAACTTCATTGGTCGACTCTTCCTGAGGACAATTGCTTATTTGCATGTCCTTACTTTAAATCTGAATTTAAATCTTGACGTAACAAGTAGATTTTAGTTTTAAATGTATTTTTTTTCTTATATTTGCTAAAATGGCGTAAAAGATTAGCAGCTGAGAGTATAGTCAGAATTGGCCAGTTTTTGTTGCCATATTTTTGTTTGTAAGGGTAGACTTGGTAACATTAGTTAATCTGAAAGTTGCTGTGTGTCGTTGTGTTTCAGATGAATGATGCTATGGGCTCTGAGTTGCCTTGGGTCTATTTTGTCAGTCTGGTCATTTTTGGCTCCTTCTTTGTCCTCAATCTAGTATTGGGTGTTCTCAGTGGGTGAGTTATTTTATCCAAATGCTGTTCACATTCAATTTCTGTAAATTCATAGATGTGCCCTTCAAAGTGTCATAACCAAAACAAAATTTCCATGGTCTATATCTGGGTATATGATCTCTTCCGTACAGTACTATTTTCTATTGCTAGAGTAAATTTATCTGAATGTGTGTACCACAGAGAGTTCTCTAAGGAGCGTGAGAAGGCCAAGGCTCGTGGAGATTTCCAGAAACTGCGTGAGAAGCAACAGCTTGAGGAGGATCTGAAGGGGTATCTGGATTGGATCACACAGGCTGAGGACATCGACCCTGATAATGATGAGGAGGGAGATCAAGAGGCCAAACGCAATCGTACGTAAAAATGCAAGACTCATTTGTTTCTTCTCTTTTCATCTTTTCGTCTGAAGGTCTGTTGAAACACATGCTGTCATTTGCACACATTAACAGTTCTATTTAAAGATCATACTGGAATGAAATCAGTAATGTTGAGAAAAATGTAATGTTGGTCAAATGTAAGTTGTTCATCAGTTTATGCATACACGTAATGAAACCAGTCATGTTTTGTGTGAGCAGTGCTGTAGTTCAGTTTAAACGCAGTATGAGTCAGTGAGTGGATCGTTGCAGTAATGAATTATAGGCTTTGACAAAGCTGAAAGATAAAATAAAAAGCATTTAAAAACTGATAAATGTGGCTTGAACAGTGTAATGTTCTGAAGTTTGTCATTTTATATATTAAATTTAATTTAATTTCAGTTTACAAATATCTTACACTCTTTACTCAAATTAAAACTAAAATAGACTAAAAATATTTGATAACAGAAATTGTGTACCATTCACTGAAAAGGAAATGACAGAAAATCTGCTGTTATTTGGCCAATCAGACACTGTTGCTGATCGTTTTATCAGTCTGTGGTTTTCACTTGCCATTAGCATGGTTTGATACTTTTTAGATGGATAAAATTTGCATCCCAGTCTTTCTCCAGTGTGATCAGATCACAGACTGTAAAAAAAAGATATACGACCTGTCTTCACTTCCTTCCACTATAGAAAAGTGAAGCCAAAATATCTCAGTATGGCTGCTGTTATCTTGCAAAAATAATGTCATTTGTAGTATGAGTCTGTGCAGTAGTGAATCATTTGTAGTCTGAGTCTGTGCAGTAGTGAATCATTTGGAGCCTAAGTCTGTGCAATAATGATTCATTTGAAATCTGAGTCTGTGCAGTAGTGAATCATTTGGAGCCTGAGTCTGTGCAGTAGTGAATCATTTGGAGCCTGAATCTGTGCAGTAGTGAATTATTGGAGCCCGAATCTGTGCATTAGTGATTCATTTGGAGCCCGAGTCTGTGCAGTAGTGACTCATTTGGAGCCCGAATCTGTGCAGTAGTGAATCATTTGGAGCCTGAATCTGTGCAGTAGGGATTCATTTGTAGTCTGAGTCTATGTAGTAGTGAATCATTTGGAGCCTGAGTCTGTGCAGTAGTGAATCATTTGGAGCCTGAGTCTGTGCAGTAGTGAATCATTTGGAGCCTGAATCTGTGCAGTAGTGAATTATTGGAGCCCGAATCTGTGCATTAGTGATTCATTTGGAGCCCGAGTCTGTGCAGTAGTGACTCATTTGGAGCCCGAATCTGTGCAGTAGTGAATCATTTGGAGCCTGAATCTGTGCAGTAGGGATTCATTTGTAGTCTGAGTCTATGTAGTAGTGAATCATTTGGAGCCTGAGTCTGTGCAGTAGTGAATCATTTGGAGCCTGAGTCTGTGTAGTAGTGAATTATTTGGAGCCTGAATCTGTGCAGTGGTGAATCATTTGGAGCCTGAGTCTGTGCAGTAGTGATTCATTTGGAGCCTGAGTCTGTGCAGTAGTGATTCATTTGGAGCCTGAATCTGTGCAGTAGTGAATCATTTGTAGTCTGAGTCTGTGCAGTAGTAGTAGTACTCTGATAAGATTCTTGAAAAATGTTCCTTATTACATTAGCAAAGTAAAAATACTGTCCACCACTGCTGTTTACACGAGGCGCTCAAATTACACAAAATCTAAATAAATTAATAAACTGTAAAAGTCCATTTGCAATAGCACTTTACCAAAAAGGTTCTACATGTCAGCATTACTTACTACTTTAGGAATGTTTCAGCTTAATATTATGTATAAAAGTAACATTTTAGGTAACTGTCATGATTCTCACGGGGAGACGGAGACCAGGAACGGGGAGACGTGAATAATCCAACTAAAGTCTTTAATGAAATCAAACAGGGAAGTACATCACAGGCTGGAAACACACACACGACAGACAGAGATGACGTTTAATACTCGACGGGAAACACAGGGCAGGACACACTATAAGTACACGATGTAACTAGATAATTAAACACACAAATGGAACATAATTAACTAATAATCACCGGAACAGGAAACTAACCAAATATGGGCATACAAGAGGATGGGAAACACAAGAAACACAAGACAATCCTGACAGTAACACTTTAGATTAGGGAACAGTATTCACTATTAACTAGTTGTTTATTAGCATTCATATTACTAGTATGTTGGCTGTTTATTAATACTTATAAAGCACATATTAATGCAGGACTAGATCCCTTAACCATACCTAAACATACTGTAACTACTACAACAACTGCCTTACTTATTATCAATAATCAGCATATTAGTAGTTAATTGAGGGAAGACTCTTAGTTAATAGTGAATATTTGTTCCCTAATCTAAAGTGTTACCAAATACTTCAGTTCATTAACATCTTAACATCTTACATAGATGTTAATGTATGCAACATCACTGTAAATTGCTACATGAATGCCTTTATCACAAAGATTCAGTTTAATTTTTCACTTCACACATACTCTTTCATTCTTGCCTTAAGAGTCAAAACCTTTAGGCTGGTTTTAACTTTATGTATTGCACCAAATTCTTGACTATCATCACTTATTAATGAAAAAAAAAAAAAAAAAGTTCCAGGATTGTGCTTGTAAACTGAGATAACACACAGTTAAAAAAATGTTTGTTTCCCAAAGCTGTGTTTGTTAATGCAAATCGGTATAATAATATAGCATCAGGCATTGTGTGCCCTAGTGAATCATTTGGAGCCTGAGTCTGTGCAGTAATGATTCATTTGAAATCTGAGTCTGTGCAGTAGTGAATCATTTGGAGCCTGAGTCTGTGCAGTAATGATTCATTTGAAATCTGAGTCTGTGCAGTAGTGAATCATTTGGAGCCTGAATCTGTGCATTAGTGATTCATTTGGAGCCTGAGTCTGTGCAGTAGTGACTCATTTGGAGCCCGAATCTGTGCAGTAGTGAATCATTTGGAGCCTGAATCTGTGCAGTAGGGATTCATATGTAGTCTGAGTCTATGAAGTAGTGAATCATTTGGAGTCTGAGTCTGTGCAGTAGTGAATCATTTGGAGCCTGAATCTGTGCAGTAGTGAATCATTTGGAGCCTGAGTCTGTGCAGTAGTGAATCATTTGGAGCCTGAATCTGTGCAGTGGTGAATCATTTGGAGCCTGAGGCTGTGCAGTAGTGATTCATTTGGAGCCTGAGTCTGTGCAGTAGTGATTCATTTGGAGCCTGAATCTGTGCAGTAGTGAATCATTTGTAGTCTGAGTCTGTGCAGTAGTGAATCATTTGTAGTCTGAGTCCGTGCAGTAGTGATGCATTTGGAGCCTGAGTCTGTGCAGTAGTGATTCATTTGAAGCCTGAATCTGTGCAGTAGTGAATCATTTGAAGCCGGAATCTGTGCAGTAGTGATTCATTGGTGGTCTGAGTCTGTGCAGTAGTAAATCATTTGGAGCCTGAGTCTGTGCAGTAGTGATTCATTTGGAGCCTGAGTCTGCACAGGAGTTATTCATTTAGAGACCGAGTCTGTGCAGTAGTGATTCATTAGGGGCCAAGCAACGAAGGTGCGTAGGCACCTATTATATCCGTTAGCGTTCTTCTTATTATTATTCTTCCGCTCTTGAGTCTATGGCAGCCCATAGAACCGATTGCGGGAAAGTTGTAAAATTTGGCACACTGATAAAGGACAGTCTCAATACTAACCACAGCAAGTTTGGAGTCTCTAACTCAAACTCTCTAGCGCCACCACTTGTCCAAAGTTACATTCATGTTTATGCTAATAACGTTTGAACCGTAAGGGCTAGAAACAAAATTCTAATTCCTTGGCTCAAGCCGATTCGAATGCACTACATGATGTCATTTTCCGTCATGAAAATTTTTCCGCCATTCTGAATTTTCTGAAAAACCTACTTTTTCGAACTCCTCCTAGGCCGTTGCTCTGATTTTGACGAAAATTGAACCAGATCATCTTCAGACCATGCTGACAAAAGGTTATGGAATTGAAGTTGATTCGTCCAACCGTTCTCGAACAACTCATAAATGAATTTTACGAAAAGCATGCAAAAATGGATGTGAGCTTATATCTCCGCAATGGTTTGGCATGTTGGGACCAAACTTGGTGTGTCTTATAACAAGCATGACGTGAAGCTTCCTGCAGTGTTTCGGCGCAGTGCCACCTAGTGGTCAGGAGATATGACAAATGGCTATTTTTGCTTATAACTTATCAATAGTTTGGCCAAAAATCACAAAATTGTTCTCTTTAGATTCGGTGCATCATGCCGAGGCGAATCATATCCAATTTTCCCATGTCAGCCATTTTGGGCGTTGGCCATTTTGAATTTTGTTAAAAAAATGCTGTATTTAATGAACACATTGACGTATCGTTACAAAACTCGATATGCATCTTCAACACCATGCCCTGATAGTACTCAAAAAGTATGGGGGCAGTGCCACCTTGTGGTCAAAAGTTATAACGAAATTTCTAAAAATACTAATAACTTTTGTTTACATTAGCCTATTGTAATGAGACTTATGTTGCTAGATTCCTTGGACCATGTCAAGAACATAGATACCAATTATGCCATAATTGGATGAACTTCCTGTCTGCCATTTTGATTTATGTTGAAAACCTACTTTTTCGAACTCCTCCTAGACTGTTGGTCCATTTTTCACCAAATTTGACTCAGATCATCTTCAGACTATGCTGAACAAAAGTTATGGATTTCGTGTCAATATACGGAACGGTTTTCGTTTAGCGCATCAACGAATTCCAAACTGCATCTGAGGCTGTATGTCAGCGAAACTTTGACATATTCACACCAAACTTTGTATGTGACATTGCCACCTCACACTGACCACGCCATGTCAGTTTGTTGACAGCGCCACCTATTGGTCAAGAGTAATAAACCATTCATTAATTATTAATAATGAAATTTCCAAAAATGCTAATAACTTTTGATTGCATTAGCCTATTGTCATGAAACTGGTCTCAAATTATTCATTGGGTCATGCCGACAACATACATACCAATTATGTCATAGAAAGCCGAACTTCCTGTCCGCCATTTTGATTTATGTTGAAAACTGTTTGTCCGATTTTCACCAAATTCGAAAACATATCATCTTCAGACCATACTGACAAAAAGTTATGGATTTTGTGTTGATAGACAAAACGGTTTTCGCATACCACAGCAACGAATTTGAGGCATGATGCCAAAATGACAGTTGAGGCTGTATCTCTGCAATGCTTTTTGGCATATTGACTCCAAACTTTGTGTGTACCATTGTCACCTCACACAGAACACACCACATCGATTTGTTAACGGTGCCACCTATTGGTCAAAATTGAAAAGTCATTCAATCGTATCACTAGTAGTTTTAAATAATTTTTCAGCCATTTGTACTACAATAATCTTAAAATGGCTTCAATTACTCATTGCTGCAGTTGGTCTGATGCTTGCTTCTGTAGTGCTTGGCCCCGTAATTGCTGCTTGCAGCTATATTTTGACCCTGTTTTTACAGCATCAAATAACTAATTAAAAGAACAATGGACACTTGAACATACATTAGCATGACAAGAACTATCTAAAATAATGGAAACCATCTCTGGGAAATTTGATTATTTAGTTTGACTCATGTCCCATTCGTTTACATGGAGAGGGCGGGGTTTATGACCTATACTGCAGCCAGCCACCAGATGGTGATCAAAATGTTTTGGCTTCACTTTTAACTAAGGTCATGTGCGGCACACTTAGATCAGATCCGTAATGGAATAATAGAACATGCTACTTACATATTGCGTCAGATATATTACTTTGGAAAACTCTGATGGATTAAAAAGCTATCTGTCTATTGCATTTGCCTTCTTTAGAAACATTCCCTCAGTAAAGAACAATAGTTACAACATTATGACAATGATAACACTACACCACAATGGAAAATTTACAATCCAAAATGTCAAAATTAAGGATAATGATCATTTGTAGTTCAACCTCTTTATTATGTACTTTGCATTAGTGCAAGTATGGGTACCTTGGCTGTGTAGTGAAAGTGTGCTTGTAGTTTTCTTTTTAGTCTTTGCTTTGTTATGCTTAATATTGAATCAGAACTGCAAAACTACCTTCTGTGTCCTTCCTGTTTCTCTCATTTCTTTCTCTTCTCTCTCTCTGTCTGTCTGTCTCTAGTGTAGTTGAATTGTAGTGATGCTGTGTTTTTGTGCAGTAGACACTCATAGCTGCTCTCTGTTTGAATGCATGTGAACTGAAGGGGTGACGCTGGGTGATCTCACCCACAGGAAGAACACAGGAAACTCTGGCTGGTTCAGTCAGTCCACTAAGACTCATGGTAAATTTTACTCTGTTTGTGTGTTTGTGTGTGACAGACACTTCATATGCATAGCAACATATTTAGTTAAAACAACAATGCATTGAATCTAGTGGCAAGAGACAAAAGACCCCCTTGTCTGTAGGTGCATACAATGCACTTTATTTTATTTGATCAAAAAAAATACAGTAAAACATTAATGTTGTTAATTATTATTACAATTTAAAAAAAAAAAATCCTATTTTAAAATACATTCAAATGTAATTTATTCCTGTAGCATTTGTTGTTTAACTGGTATTTGTTAGCAACAGCCTTTTCTTATTAAATGCATTCATTTTTTTTTTTTTTTTTTTTTTACAATATAGTTACATACATTTCCTGTTAATCACCTTTTGTATCTTTGCATGTTTCATCATAATCATGCTTTTCATGTATACCATGTTTTTGTGAGAATAAACCATTTTGAAGATTTATAACCTATAGACCACATTTTTAGATTTTTCTTCATTATTATGACAAGAGGTGTGACTCTTCAGAGTCAGTCTTTGTACACATGTACTGCATTTCATCAAAATGATTTTTCCCTTTTAAGGATTTTCGTCAAATGGCCACACTCTACATTTAGGACTAGGAAAAAAAAAAATCCAGGCAGAGACCAACATGGCTATATGAGGATCTCTCAGTTATGAGCCGAGGAATATGTGGATATGCACTTTGTTTGTATAATTTGTGTGATGTCATTTTCATTCCCTGAGATGACATTTTAATCCTCTACAATTCACTCTTTTTGATGAAAAAAGTTTGTGAATTTTGTGAAATCACACACATTCACAAGATTTTTGAATATCATAAGCAGGCAATGATACATTTATAATACCTTAAAAAAGTACATTAAGACATTTTAGTGTATAGGATGTTGTGCAAATATTGGATTCAGACATGCCCTTATGCCTTATCATTGTATGTTTGGTTTGTGTTCACTGTTTCCTGTTCCTTCTGTTCCTTCAGTACCTGTTTTAATAGTGCCCGAGTGTTCTTTGTTAATCAGTCATGTTATGTCATTCTCCTTGGATGTGTCTCAATCAGCTCCTTAGATCATACGTCTGGCCAGAGATTTCTAGAGGTGTGCCAATGTCATAATTGTTCCAAAACACAGAATTTTCACTTTGTAATAATTCCTGCAATGCACTGCAATGACCAGGGAGCATCATTGCTTACTTTGTTGCCTTAGCGGCTGGAATGTAGCTAGTATATGTAACAGAGGTGTACTTCGAAACAAATCAGACCAGAAAGATATCAGTCCTGCTTGCTGACCAGTGATGTTCTTGAAAGGTGCAGTGGTGTCAACAAATAAGGTTACGATTGGCAGCTCGTTCTACCAGAGAGGAGCAGAGAGGGCCTCATTGTGGGCTCTGATTGATTGAAGGAGAATTTATTTGCATTGCTTAGAGTTTAGATGGTTCTTCGTACTGTGTGTGTGATTGCTAGAGGGGCAGGGGCATTTTAGCATTGTAGCATTTTAAATTAATTTATTATGTTTTATTACAGTTTCTGTTAATAAAAAGTCTGAAATAAGACTTCAAGTTTGAGAACTTGCAACACTATTTCCCTGTTTAATACTGTAAAGCTGCTTTGACACAATTTGCATTGTAAAGAGCACTATATAAATAATGGGGGAAAAAAACTCCCTTTGCATTACATTAGTGCAGGCTCTCTTGTTCTCAGTGATGTGTTTTCTGTGTCTCTGCAGCAAGTATCCCCACAAGTGAGACTGAGTCTGTAAACACAGAGAACCCAGGAGAAGATGAGAAAGTCTGCTGTGGGCCCATCTGGTAAGCACTCACTTTTATACCTTATAGCTATACAGCTAAGCATATCAAATTTTTTTCACAGCCTGTTGTACCTGTGATAACTTCCAAAGAAACTCTCAGCTCTTGAATCTCTAACGAAATGTTAACTGGTTGTCACTTGCTGGATGTTTTTTTTCGCCAGCTTGTAGTGTGGCATGAAGTGATGCCGTATTTTTCACTTTTTCAGTCAGAAATTGACAAAGTCGAAGTTCAGGTCAGTAGCTCAGTGTGTGCTTGAAGCTGAATTCAGTTCCAGTTGTGTGTGTTTTCTGTTCTTTTGTCTTTTTGATGTAATTTCACCTCATCATTCTGCATGTCGGTGTATATGTGCTTTGTTTTTAACATTTAAAGCTCTTTATGTTGACGTGCTACGGTGTGCCAGTGAATCTGTCAAGGCGCTTTGATGCTTGGTGTGTATGTTGTGCTTGATATGAATGCATTCGGAGGGCTTTGCATTTCATTACATTAAAGCTTGAACAATCTTCTGACTATATTGCATGCATGGACACACTAAA
This sequence comes from Spinibarbus caldwelli, assembly GCA_039654775.1. NCBI lineage: Eukaryota > Metazoa > Chordata > Actinopteri > Cypriniformes > Cyprinidae > Spinibarbus > Spinibarbus caldwelli. Next base: position 2,019,024 of record CM077249.1, on the reverse strand, counting down.
CAGCATACAACATGTGTTCACATAAATCAGCTGTGCAAATACATACAGTGGGTACGGAAAGTATTCAGACCCCCTTAAATTTTTCACTCTTTGTTATATTGCAGCCATTTGCTAAAATCATTTAAGTTATTTTTTTTTTCCTCATTAATGTACACACAGCACCCCATATTGACAGAAAAACAGAATTGTTGACATTTTTGCAGATTTATTAAAAAAGGAAAATTGAAATATCACATGGTCCTAAGTATTCAGACCCTTTGCTCAGTATTTAGTAGAAGCACCCTTTTGATCTAATACAGCCATGAGTCTTTTTGGGAAAGATGCAACAAGTTTTTCACATGTGGATTTGGGGATCCTCTGCCATTCCTCCTTGCAGATCCTCTCCAGTTCTGTCAGGTTGGATGGTAAACGTTGGTGGACAGCCATTTTTAGGTCTCTCCAGAGATGCTCAATTGGGTTTGAGTCAGGGCTCTGGCTGGGCCATTCAAGAACAGTCACGGAGTTGTTGTGAAGCCACTCCTTCGTTATTTTAGCTGTGTGCTTAGGGTCATTGTCTTGTTGGAAGGTAAACCTTCGGCCCAGTCTGAGGTCCTGAGCACTCTGGAGAAGGTTTTCGTCCAGGATATCCCTGTACTTGGCCGCATTCATCTTTCCCTCGATTGCAACCAGTCGTCCTGTCCCTGCAGCTGAAAAACACCCCCACAGCATGATGCTGCCACCGCCACCATGCTTCACTGTTGGGACTGTATTGGACAGGCGATGAGCAGTGCCTGGTTTTCTCCACACACACCGCTTAGAATTAAGGCCAAAAAGTTCTATCTTGGTCTCATCAGACCAGAGAATCTTATTTCTCACCATCTTGGAGTCCTTCATGCGGGCTTTCATGTGTCTTGCACTGAGGAGAGGCTTCCGTCGGGCCACTCTGCCATAAAGCCCCGACTGGTGGAGGGCTGCAGTGATGGTTGACTTTCTACAACTTTCTCCCATCTCCCGACTGGAGCTCAGCCACAGTGATCTTTGGGTTCTTCTTTACCTCTCTCACCAAGGCTCTTCTCCCCCGATAGCTCAGTTTGGCCGGACGGCCAGCTCTAGGAAGGGTTCTGGTCGTCCCAAACGTCTTCCATTTAAGGATTATGGAGGCCACTGTGCTCTTAGGAACCTTAAGTGCAGCAGAAATTTTTTTGTAACCTTGGCCAGATCTGTGCCTTGCCACAATTCTGTCTCTGAGCTCTTCAGGCAGTTCCTTTGACCTCATGATTCTCATTTGCTCTGACATGCACTGTGAGCTGTAAGGTCATATATAGAAAGCTGTGTGGCTTTCCTAATCAAGTCCAATCAGTATAATCAAACACAGCTGGACTCAAATGAAGGTGTAGAACCATCTCAAGGATGATCAGAAGAAATGGACAGCACCTGAGTTAAATATATGAGTGTCAAAGCAAAGGGTCTGAATACTTAGGACCATGTGATATTTTAGTTTTTCTTTTTTAATAAATCTGCAAAAATGTCAACAATTCTGTGTTTTTCTGTCAATATGGGGTGCTGTGTGTACATTAATGAGGAAAAAAAAATGAACTTAAATGATTTTAGCAAATGGCTGCAATATAACAAAGAGTGAAAAATTTAAGGGGGTCTGAATACTTTCCGTACCCACTGTACGTTCAGTGTGTAACCCTCACAGTGCTGTCCAATCACATCTTATCTCTGCAGCCGCTGGCGTTGCTGGAACAGGTTTTGTCGCCGGAAGTGCCGAGCTGTGGTGAAATCCACCCTCTTCTATTGGCTGGTGATTTTGCTGGTGTTCCTCAATACACTCACAATATCATCCGAACATTATAACCAGCCCGACTGGCTCACGGAGATCCAGGGTGAGAAACTCATAGCAGCCACTCAGTGAAACTCTTTTTGCTTTATACACCTTTGGATGTTGACACAAACATAAATAAAGCTTGATGACTGACAAAAAAATTATAACAGTATTGTCAACCCTAGTGAAAAATAAATACACTAAAATGTATTTGAAATAAATTTATTTCATGCTAAGTATACTATAACATGTTTAACATATTTATATACTTAATAAAAATACCCTGCAACTGTACTTTTAGTACAATTCTGAAAAAGTCTGCTAAATTGGAACAACTAATTTTGTACTTAATGCATTTTAATTGTGGGGAAGTAGTGCTAAAGTCCAACTAAAGATACACTGAAGTATATTTGATTTTGCCAAAGTGGAACTATTGCAAGTACACTTCAGGTACACTTTAAATATCTTGCATTTAAAGACTGATATTATTCAAAAATCATACAATCCTCATCAATAGTGACATTAAAACACATTTTAGGCTTAATATTAAGAAATGTGCATTGTGCACAAGTAGTACTCCAAATAAAGTTTAATTATAATTTTTATATCAGTAAGTCTTGAGCTATATGTCAGTAAATATTTAATAGATTTGAACTATACTTACTATGAAATAAATGTATTTTAAATACATTACTTTTTTACTATGGAAAACTGACCAATTAGGATATGTAGAGATAGATTATATGTATATCTTATTTGTTCTTGTTGTGTTTTTCTGCAGATGTGGCTAATAAGGTGTTGTTAGCCCTGTTCACATGCGAGATGCTGATAAAAATGTACAGTCTGGGGCTACAGGCATACTTTGTGTCACTTTTCAACCGCTTCGACTGCTTCGTAGTTTGTGGAGGCATTGTGGAGACGATCCTTGTGGAGCTTGAGATCATGTCTCCTCTTGGCATCTCAGTGTTTCGCTGTGTCCGGCTCCTCAGAATCTTTAAAGTCACACGGTGAGAAACAGCACACATGATCAGCTGGTTTCTTATGCTGCCTTCATATCACTGTAATTACAGGATGACAACTTTTGGTCACACTTTATTTTAAAGTCCAATTCTCAACAAAAACAAACCATTAACTACGATGTTTCCCTCAATAAACTCCTAATTTGCTGTTTATTAATAGTTAGTAAGGTAGTTGTTAAGTTTAGGTATTGGGTAAGATTAGGGATGTAGAATATGGTCATGCAGAATATATGCTTTAGAAGTACTAATAAACAGCCGATGTGTTAATAATAGGCATGCTAATAAGCAACTAGTTAATAGTGAGAATCGGTCCCTATACTAAAGTGTTACACAACTTTCTCATCAGTCTAATTTTAAATGATTTGTTTCTCACACTTCACTGTTGATGTGTATTACTATGTCAGTAGTCAAAACATAGAACATATCAAATAGAAATAAATGGGTAGTTCATGCATAACATCATGCATTTGTACTTCTGTCAGGGCCACTATCGTCAAAATGATTGACACTTAGCATACAGTTTGGATTGGCGGTATGGTTCTGTTCTGGGCAAAACTGTAGTAGTAATAACCCCCCTTAGGGTAAACAGAACAGAACAAAGCAGATATCATTAATGTTCTTTAATGATATTTAAGTGTAACAACATTCAAGATAAAGCAGTCTGATTGAGCAAGGAATATCAGAAAGCCAAGCCTGACTGTGGCGAAAGGAGGAGTTGGGGATGAAGGAGGTTAATTTGCTCCTAAACAAGTGATAGAGCTGCTGAATAATACTGAATAGACCTTATATGTGACCCTGGAGCACAAAAAGTCGCACAGGTATATTTGTAGCAATAGCCAAAAATACATTGTATGGGTCAAAATCATAGATTTTTCTTTTATGCCAAAAATCATTAGGATATTAAGTAAAGATCATGTTCTATGAAGATATTTTGTAAATATATCAAAACTTAATTTTTGTTTATTAATATGCATTGCTAAGAACTTCATTTGGACAATTTTAAAGGCGATTTTCTGAATATTTAGATTTTTTTTTTGCACCCTCAGATTATCAGATTATCTTGGCCAAATATTGTCCTATCCTAACAAACCATACATCAATGGAAAGCTTATTTTCAGCTTTCATGTGATGTATAAATCTCAATTTAAAAAAGATTTGACCCTTATGACTGGTTTTGTGGTCCAGTGTCACATATAGGAATGCCCTGATAGGCGTCATATAGGTAGATGTGATCAGCTGATGGTCAGCCGATGCAAGCTTGACTCATGTGACCTGCCAGATCTAACGCTATATGCTTGATTTCTGTACTAAAAAGTCTCACTGTAGGACCACTTAAAATACGTAACATAGATTATTAAACTTTTTTTTAAAGAGTCCCACATGTCCAACTGGTTGTATTGCTCTTGAAGAATCAATACAAATCAAAATACAAACCAAAGTTCTGTTGAAATTGTTGTAACTGATTTTGTTTTTAATGACTATAAACAATATGTGACCAGTAACTAAAATATCATGGTGCTGGTTGTATTGAGTCTTTTTTCTGTTTCTAGTCACTGGGCGTCTCTGAGTAACCTGGTGGCATCTCTTTTGAACTCCATGAAATCCATTGCGTCTCTACTGCTGTTGCTCTTCCTCTTCATCATTATCTTCAGTTTGCTTGGCATGCAGCTCTTCGGTGGAAAGTTTAACTTTGATGAGACTGTTACCAAACGAAGCACTTTTGACAACTTTCCTCAAGCCCTGCTGACTGTCTTTCAGGTGTGTGTGTGTGTGTGTGTGTGTGTGTGTGTATGTATGTGTGTGTTTGTGCATGTATGTACACTACTGTTTAAAACTTTGGAGTTTGTATGATTTTTTAATGTTTGTGAAACATTTGTGAAACAATGTATTGCTTACCAAGACTACATTTATTCATTCCTGTGATGGCAAAGCTGAATTTTCAGCAGCCGTTACTCCAGTCTTCAGTGTCATATGATCCTTCAGAAATCATTCTGATAGGGTGACTTGGGACTCAACCATTCTTATTATTCTTTGGTAGTTAAAAAGTTCAAAAGAACATTGTTTATTTGAAATCTTTTTTAATAATGTGTAAATCTGTACTGTCACCTTTGATCAGTATTACTGACTCAAACGTTTGAACTGTAGTTTTTCATTTACAGAAACCTGCATGTTCAAAGACTTTTACAAGCACTATAGAGCAAAATGTTCATGTTCTGCCCCTACCTTCCATAAAATACTATGGTATGAATGATAGTACTGTGCTATTCCTTGAGAAACACAAAGCAGAGCAGGACACTTGAATGCATGGAAGAAGATACTATATTTGCAAATACCATGGTACATGAATACAATAATCATAAAATCAGAATCAGAATAAGCTTTTATTGCCAAGTATGTTAACACATACGAGGAATTTGTTTTCGTGACAGAAGCTTCCACAGTGCAACAGAATGACAGTGACAGAACAAAAAACACAGATAATAAAAAGAAGAATAAAAAAATAGAACAAGTAAATAAGCAATAACAATACACAAATTGACAATTGTATGTACAGGTATATTACAATAGACAGTTTTGTATGTACAGGTATATTATGTGCAAATTGAAATGTAGACTAAGTATGTGTGTTATATAAATAAGTGTATAAGTGTATAAATAGTGTGTGTTCCACAATTATTGTCAGGTGTTCATGAGATGGATTTCCTGAGGGAAGAAATTGTTTCTGTGCCTGGCTGTTCTGGTGCTCAGAGCTCTGTAGCGTCGACCAGACGGCAACAGTTCAAAGAGGGAGTGTGCTGGATGTGAGGGGTCCAGAGTGATTTTGCCAGCCCTTTTTCTCACTCTGGATAAGTAGAGTTCTTGGAGACTGGGGAGGGTTGTACCCAGGCCCGTCGCCAAGGGGGGGCATTGGGGGGCAGTGCCCCCCCAAATGACTCGACGTGCCCCCCTGCTTACATGATCACGAGTGAACTTAATATTGAGAACAAAAAACCTTCATACTGATCTAGTCAATGAATATTGCGGGGGGGAAAAAATCACGTATTCAGCAGCATTTAGCTCAAAGAACCACTAATCTCTGCAACAGTAACTTATTAGGAAGCTAATAACAGTGGCGTAGCGGACACGCAGTGCAGGGGGCGCAAATAGCAGCACAGATATAAGGATTCACACACATCGTCACCTCACGTACCTGCAGCACTTCTGTGTACACCTATAGGGAGAAAAACTGAATAAAACAGCATAGGCCTCTCATGGGAAATGTATTCGTGCCGAAGAAAAGATAGGTCTATATGGTGCGTTTCAGTTTCTCTTTACATTCATTTTGGCTAGACTTTTATATGTTCTTTATAATGAATGCCATTAGGCTAATTTGTGGTTTTTTAGTTATTTATTTATTTTTTATTTTTTTGCTATTTGCTAATTTTATGATTTGTATAGCTATATAAATTTGTACTATAATTCTATAGCTGCTTAGGCTCTATTTTCTGATTTTTATGTTCCTTTGTTCTGAATGCTGTAAAATTTTAATAATTTGTTGACAACTTCTGTTTTTTTCTCCATGCAGCAAATGTTTTAAAAATAGCTTGAAAAAACATTGCAAATTACTTTATTGCATGCTTTTAAAGAACTTTTCACTATTAACTTGGGTTGCTTAAATGTATAAAACATTGTCATAAATTCGTTGTATTCCCATTCCCACAATTGTAACTTTGCTCAGCTGCGCATGCGATCTTAAATCAAATTTTGGCGGTGACGTGCAACAAGTTTATCATGTAGGATAAGTGTTTTAATAAAGCTCTCGGGAGATTTCACTCAAAGACCCGCTGCCTTCAAGACTATTTTAATGGTGAGGCTATGCGCTAATATGCACCTATTTTATATTGCTATAGCCTATGTATTGTTTTATTATTATTGTGTTGTTGGAAATTAAAAAGCTTTAATTGCGAGTCATGTCCTTAACGCATAGACTATTTCTGACACATTTTTGTCCGATCCATTGATATGGTTATTACTTAGGCTATTGCAATTTCGAGAGAAAATCTTACATTTGCGGATGTGACTCTGAATACTATGTAGTGTGTACATAGCATTGGTTCTCTTAGCATAGAAAGCTCCCTTTATTATAAGCTCCCTTTATTATAATTAAAAAGATGTCACCCATCTCATCGCGATCTCACAAAGTTAAGTTATAATCAACGAATCTCTCTCTACACTGCGCAGTGAATCTCTTATTTACATAGTGTTATAAAGAGAAGATTCGAGAGTGTGCAGAACAAAACTGGCGATTTGAGTGCTGATTCTAACATAAATAACCTACATAAAAGTCATATATAACACAAAAGTCGACAGATTATCGACAGACTATCTTTTTAAATCTGTTTTTATATTACATTAGGCCACGGCTTCGGGGAAGTCGTGGCCTAATGGTTAGAGAGTTGGGCTAGTAACCTGAAGGTTGCCGGTTCGATTCTCACACCGGCAGGAATTGAAGGTGGGGATTGTGAATGAACAGCACTCTCTCTGCCTTCGATACCATGACTGAGGTGCCCTTGAGCAAGGCACCGAACCCCCAATTGCTCCCCGGGCGCTGGAGCAATGGCTGCCCACTGCTCTGGGTGTGTGTTCACGGTGTGTGTGTGCGTTTGTTCACTATTCACTGCTGTGTGTGTGCACTTGGATGGGTTAAATGCAGAGCACCAATTTCAAGTATGGGTCACCATACTTGACAATACGTCACGACTTTCACTTTCATATAGAACTTGATCAGTTTAAGTAATAATAGGCTACAGGTTGTTATTGTTTTGGTGAATGTCTGTTTCTGAGATCATAAAAAAAAGTGTGCCCCCCTATGAAAACGAAATGCCCCCCCATTGAATATTTTCTGGCGTCGGCCCTGGTTGTACCAATGATTCGCTCAGCAGTCCGGACTACCCTCTGTAGTCTTCTGAGGTCAGATTTGGTAGCTGAGCTGAACCAGACAGTTACTGAAGTGCAGAGGATGGATTCAATGATGGCGGAGTAGAACTGTTTCAGCAGCTCCTGTGGCAGGTTGAACTTCCTCAGCTGGCGAAGGAAGTACAGCCTCTTCTGGGCCTTTTTCACAGTGGAGTCTATGTGAATGTCCCACTTCAGGTCCTGGGAGATGGTGGTGCCCAGGAACCTGAATGACTCCACTGCAGTCACAGTGCTGTTCATGATGGTGAGTGTGGGGAGAGCAGGGGTTTCTCCTGAAGTCCACTATCATCTCCATATTTTTGAGCGTGTTGAGCTCCAAGTTGTTAAGACTGCACCAGACAGCCAGCTCCTTAACCTCCTGTCTGTAAGCAGACTCGTCACCGTCCTGGATGAGGCCGATCAGTGTGTTGTCGTCTGCAAACTTCAGGAGCTTGACAGAGGGGTCTTTAGATGTGCAGTCGTTGATGTAAAGGGAAAATAGCAGTGGGGAGAGAACACAGCCCTGAGGGGCACCAGTGCTGATCGTAGGCTGAGCTGAAGTCCACAAACAGGATCCTCACATAAGTCCCTGGTCTGTCTAGATGTTGCAGAATATAATGCAGTCCCATGTTGACTGCATCGTCCACAGACCTGTTTGCTCTGTAGGCCAACTGAAGAGGATCCAGTAAGGGTCCAGTAATGTCCTTCAGGTGGGCCAGCACTAGGGCTGGGCGATATGGGCAAAAATTCATATCTCGTTATTTTTTGGCCGATTTGCGATATACGGTATATATCTCGGTATTTTTGTTTTTGTATTTGGGTTAAAAAAATCTGTATTTAATATATATATTTCACTTACCGCCCAATGTTGTGCAACAAAACAATACATATTAAAGGCTATGAAAACAAATAAAGTGAATGTAACCATGTAAGCCTTTATATTATGTGCAAAAAAGGGTTAAAATCACATTTCATTCTAACATTGTAACATTGCAATCTAAAAACAAGAATAAGGCTTTTAAAGCGGAAGGTAAATTCACTAAATTAAAAATGAAAATAAATAAGAACAAAAGCACAGAGTTGTGTTAGACTATTTTGATTACCCCACTACAGTCACTTTATATACAGTTAGTGCTATCATAAAAATAGACTTACTTGTAGAATTTTAAACCTACATGTCACATTTGTTGGCCAACTACAAATATTTCAGCGAAATGTATATTTTAGTCAGAATTATTGCGCTAATATTTAATTGAGCTCCGTCTGTTTGACGCGCATGCGAGTGGCGGCGCTCGTTAAAAATGAAATCTGTGAAGTTTAGCGGAGAGTCGTACAGCAGAAGGCTCATGCACTTCTGACAACAAAATGGAAATATTTCCCTGACTTTATAACATTTACAGATGGAGAATATACATGTGAAACGTAAGTTATGCATTAAGGGAAACAGCACATCTCAAACACATTAAACAGCACGAGTGGCGTCTCTGTCAGCGGCACACCAGCCTTTCTGTCAGAGCATCTGATGGGCCGAGCCACTTAAACTACGCAAAACTATAATAAGCACTTTCTCCGCAATGGCTGAGTCTGTGTCTTCCGCTATATTTTCTGATGCGCTCGTTTCAAACTACTGTATATCGATATAAACGGTATTGCCTCATATCGTATCGCTTATAAAGAAAATATCGATATATCGTACAAACTCGATATACCGCCCAGCCCTACCCAGCACTAGATTTTTAAAAGATGACCACAGACAGGGGCGGACTGGGGACAAAAAGTGGCCCTGGACTTTTTGCCACAGAGAGGCCCACCAAACCCAGTGCACAACACACCACACCACACCATAAATGACTGGCATTCTTTACATTATAATTTGTCTTTCCTGGTGTATATGGCAAATAGTAAATAATTTTAAAGAATTTTTATGAGGGACAGTTTAATATCACTAAAGTTAAATTAATTAATACAGTTTAATATCACTAAAGTTAAATACCTATATTATCAGTCAATATGACACAATTCTCTGGTATCATCTAGAAGACTTGAATAGTTCAGAATGAATAGTTCAGAGATGACACCTAAGATGACACCTAAGATGGCGCCGCAGATGGCAGCTACTGTGCTTTGCTCTTCAGTGTTTGTACTGTTTTTGTTCGTTTTTCCTGTTTTTTGTTTCTCAAACACCATCAGTTTTACTAGGGATGATCTGCTGAACATTCGGCAGAACACACCACAGAATCTTTTACCGGTTTTTGATTATTCGGACGTTTTGCTGGACATTGTTGTTGGCGGAGCCGTAGCTCTGGTCAAACGCTTCAGAACGCGCAGACGTTCAGACAGGGCGGATTTAGAACGGCGTTGCCTAGCATCCATCTGACGAATCTCCGCTCTCTACCCAACAAAACGGACGAACTCCTTCTGCTCTCCCGGACAAACAGGGACTTTTCAAACTCTGCTGCTCTGTGTTTCACGGAAACCTGGCTGAACGACGCCATTCCGGACAGCGCGTTACATCTTCCGAGCTTTCAGCTGTTTAGAGCGGATCGCGAGGCAGAATCAACGGGGAAATCGCGCGGCGGCGGGACGTGCTTTTACATCAATGAGAGGTGGTGTACAGATGTAACTGTGTTAAAGAAGATGTGCTGTTCAGATCTAGAAACGCTCTTCATTAACTGCAAGCCTTTCTACTCGCCGCGGGAGATTCACTCGTTCATTCTCGCGAGTGTTTACATTGCTCCGCAAGCGCAAGTGAGCTTCGCTTTACAGAAACTAGCTGATCTGATCACAGAGACAGAACAACAACACCCGGAATCTGTTTTAATCATTCTCGGGGACTTTAATAAAGCAAATCTCTCCCGTGAACTGCCAAAATACAGACAGCACGTCACATGTCCCACCAGAGACAGTAATATATTGGATCACTGCTACACAGCGATAAAGGACGCATATCACTCTGTCCCACGAGCAGCTTTAGGACTCTCTGATCACTGTTTGGTTCATCTTATACCGACCTACAGGCAGAAACTCAAATCTGGAAAACCTGTATTAAGAACTGTTAAAAGATGGACTAATGAAACAGAGTGGGTTTTACAAGCCTGTTTCTCTCTCACTGATTGGAGTGTTTTTGAAGCTGCCGCAAATGATCTGGATGAGCTCACAGAGACTGTAACATCTTACATCAGTTTCTGTGAGGATATGTGCATTCCTACCAAGACTCATCTAACTTACAACAACGACAAACCATGGTTCACTGCAAAACTCAGACAGCTCCGTCAGGCCAAAGAAGATGCTTACAGAAAGGGGGATAAAGTCTTGTATAAACAGGCCAAATACACACTGGAAAAGGAGATCAGAGTGGCAAAGAGGAATTATTCCGGCAAGCTAAGGAAAAAATTCTCTTCCAGTGATTCTGCTTCAGTGTGGAAAGGTATGAAAGAAATCACCAGTTACAAGTCACCATCCCCCAGCACTCTGGAGAATCAACACCTGGCAGACGGTCTGAACGAGTTCTATTGCAGGTTTGAAAAAAACACCCCACACCCGCCCTGAACACCTCTCCACACAACCATTCACACCTCCAGCAACCCCCCTCTCCCCCACACCTGCAATTCAGATCAGCGAAGATGAGGTGCGCCAGGTCTTCAGGAAGAACAAAAGAAGGAAAGCACCAGGCCCAGACGGTGTGTCACCAGCCTGCCTAAAAACCTGTGCTGACCAGCTGGCCCCCATCTTCACACAGATCTTCAACAGATTACTGGAGCTGTGCGAAGTCCCCTCATGCTTCAAACGCTCCACCATCATCCCCGTCCCAAAGAAACCCAAAATTACTGGACTTAATGACTACAGACCTGTGGCTCTAACATCTGTGGTCATGAAGTCATTTGAAAGACTGGTTTTGGCTTATCTGAAGTCCTCCACTGGACCCTTACTGGACCCCCTGCAGTTTGCCTACAGAGCAAACAGGTCTGTAGATGATGCAGTCAGCATGGGACTGCACTTCATCCTGCAGCATCTGGACAGACCAGGGACTTATGTGAGGATCCTGTTCGTAGACTTCAGCTCCGCTTTTAACACCATCATCCCAGACACCCTTCAGAACAAACTAACTCAGCTCTCCGTCCCCACCTTCGTCTGTCAGTGGATCACCAGCTTCCTGACAGACAGGCAGCAGCTAGTGAGGCTGGGAAAATTCTCATCCAGCACCCGCACCATCAGCACTGGAGCTCCTCAGGGCTGTGTTCTCTCCCCACTGCTCTTCTCCCTGTACACTAACGACTGCACCTCTAAAGACCCCCTCTGTCAAGCTCCTGAAGTTTGCAGACGACACCACACTGATCGGCCTCATCCAGGACGGTGACGAGTCTGCCTACAGACAGGAGGTTAAGGAGCTGGCTGTCTGGTGCAGTCTTAACAACCTGGAGCTCAACACGCTCAAAACTGTGGAGATGATCGTGGACTTCAGGAGGAACCCCTCTGCACTCCCCCCACTCACCATCATGAACAGCACTGTGACTGCAGTGGAGTCATTCAGATTCCTGGGCACCACCATCTCCCAGGACCTGAAGTGGGACAATCACATAGACTCCATTGTGAAAAAGGCCCAGCAGAGGTTGTACTTCCTTCGCCAGCTGAGGAAGTTCAACCTGCCACAGGACTTGCTGAATCAGTTCTACTCCGCCATCATTGAATCCGTCCTCTGCACTTCAATAACTGTCTGGTTCAGCTCAGCTACCAAATCTGACCTCAGAAGACTACAGAGGGTAGTCCGGACTGCTGAGCGAATCATTGGTACAACCCTCCCCACTCTCCAAGAACTGTACTCATCCAGAGTGAGCAAAAGGGCTGGCAAAATCACTCTGGACCCCTCACATCCAGCACACTCCCTCTTTGAACTGTTACCGTCTGGTCGACGCTACAGATCTCTGAGCACCAGAACGACCAGACACAGGAACAGTTTCTTCCCTCAGGCAATCCATCTCATGAACACTTGACATTAAAAGTGGAACACACAACACTATTATAAATTATTTATTCAACACACATACTTATTTTTTCATTTCAGATTTGCACATATTAGACCTGTACACCATAATTGTCTATATTATATATTGTGTTTTTGCTATTTGTACATTGCCTATTTGTATATTATTCTTTTATTATCTGTGTCCTGTCCTGTTGCTGTCTTTCTGTTGTACTGTAGAGCTTCTGTCACAAAAACAAATTCCTCGTATGTGTAAGCATACCTGGCCAATAAATCTCATTCTGATTCTGATTCTGATTCTGATTCAGAATGCGGACTGTTTTTATGGTGCCTTTCTATTGGTCATATACAGTATTTGTCCTTTTGCAGGAGCTTGACATCTATCATTTTAAGGAATTGAGCTCCAATTGTGGAAAAGAGTATACAAATTTTTTTGATGATGAAAAATATAGTAAACAGTACTGTGAAATATATAGCTGTCTTCTATGCGAATATATTGTAAAATATAATTTATTGCTGTGATCAAAGCTGAATATTCAGCATCATTACTCCAGTCTTCAGAGTCACATGATTTTCCTTCAGAAATCATTCTAATATGCTGATTTGCTGCTCAAGAAACATTTCTGATTATTATCAATGTTGAAAACTGTTGTGCTGCTTCATATTTTTGTGGAAAATGTGATACCATTCACATTCAGTCTTGGGTAAGATTAAAAAATATTTTTAAGATTAATAAGATTAAAATAATATTTTTCTTCAACAAGGTTCCATTAAATTGATTTAAGTGACAGTAAATATTTATACTTATATATACTTATATTATTACTAAGTACTTATATTTCAAATGAATTAACTGAGAACCATTATACCAATAATAAAAACCATTATTAATAATTGATCAAAAATAATAACTGATAGTAATTAGGCAGCAAATTAAGCAGCATTAAAATGATTTCTGAAGGGACACTGTAGACTGGAGTAATGATGCTGAAAATTCAGCTTTGATCACAGAAATAAATTACATTTTAAAATATTCTATATAGAAAACCACTATTTTAAGTGTAATATTTCATAATATAATTGTTACTGTATTTTTGATCAAATAAATTAAATCTTCTTTCAAATAAATGAATAAATAAAAAGCCTTAATTATTTCAAACTTTTAACCACCAGTGTGTATATAAAATAATGCATGTGAATTAATAAGCAAATTATATTTTTATTAGGCCTATAATATAAATCACTTTCATATGCACAGCGCTCGAAAGCAAAAGTCTTCAGATTTACAATGTTTTAGAGTAAGATTGAGAATGATTTTTATAGATTTTTAAACATTTTCTTAGACACGGAAATCACGGAAGAAAGCCTATACAGAGATACATTAACTCTTATCTCATGTCTGCTGAAAACTGCTATGTTATAGACGAATAACGTAAATGGCATTAAAATCTAAGACATTTGAAAAGGCCAGTAGTAGTTTGCATTCCTGAAAATTAATGTCTATCGTTTAACTTTTTTTTAATTTTATTTATTTATTTTTTTATGTAACGGTTGGCAAATATTGCTGAATTGCCTCGTCATGTTTAGCTGCTTACATCAGCAGCTCGCATTCAAGTCGCGCGCAGCTTAGAGTCTGTGAACAATAAATCCCGCCTTCTACACTTTGATTAGCTATTTCAAACATTTTGACATTGACGAGCACTGAGCCGCTGCACTGAGCCAGAACACGCTAAATTAATTAGAATTTTTGAATCAAGTGGGCCGCGCGGCGGAAGGATATACACGTGCATCTCAATAAATTAGAATGTCGTGGAAAAGTTCATTTATTTCAGTAATTCAACTCAAATTGTGAAACTCGTGTATTAAATAAATTCAGTGCACACAGACTGAAGTAGTTGGTGAAGTCTTTGGTTCTTTTAATTGTGATGATTTTGGCTGACATTTAACAAAACCCCACCAATTCACTATCTCAACAAATTAGAATATGGTGACATGCCAATCAGCTAATCAACTCAAAACACCTGCAAAGGTTTCCTGAGCCTTCAAAATGGTCTCTCAGTTTGGTTCATTAGGCTACACAATCATGGGGAAAACTGTTGATCTGACAGTTGTCCAGAAAACAATCATTGACACCCTTCACAAGGAGGGTAAGCCACAAACATTCATTGCCAAAGAAGCTGGCTGTTCACAGAGTGCTGTATCCAAGCATGTTAACAGAAAGTTGAGTGGAAGGAAAAAGTGTGGAAGAAAAAGATGCACAACCAACCGAGAGAACCGCAGCCTTATGAGGATTGTCAAGCAAGATCGATTCAAGAATTTGGGTGAACTTCACAAGGAATGGACTGAGGCTGGGGTCAAGGCATCAAGAGCCACCACACACAGACGTGTCAAGGAATTTGGCTACAGTTGTCGTATTCCTCTTGTGTGTCTTATTTGGGCTAAGGAGAAGAAGAACTGGACTGTTGCCCAGTGGTCCAAAGTCCTCTTTTCAGATGAGAGCAAGTTTTGTATTTCATTTGGAAACCAAGCTCCTAGAGTCTGGAGGAAGGGTGGAGAAGCTCATAGCCCAAGTTGTTTGAAGTCCAGTGTTAAGTTTCCACAGTCTGTGATGATTTGGGGTGCAATGTCATCTGCTGGTGTTGGTCCATTGTGTTTTTTGAAAACCAAAGTCACTGCACCCGTTTACCAAGAAAATTTGGAGCACTTCATGCTTCCTTCTGCTGACCAGCTTTTTAAAGATGCTGATTTCATTTTCCAGCAGGATTTGGCACCTGCCCACACTGCCAAAAGCACTAAAAGTTGGTTAAATGACCATGGTGTTGGTGTGTTTGACTGGCCAGCAAACTCACCAGACCTGAACCCCATAGAGAATCTATGGGGTATTGTCAAGAGGAAAATGAGAGTACATATACAGTAAATGAACATACTTTCCAAAAGGCCAACAATTCACTAAAAATGTTTTTTTTGTTTTTTATTGGTCTTATGAAGTATTCTAATTTGTTGAGATAGTGAATTGGTGGGTTTTTGTTAAATGTGAGCCAAAATCATCACAATTAAAAGAACCAAAGACTTAAACTACTTCAGTCTGTGTGCACTGAATTTATTTAATACACGAGTTTCACAATTTGAGTTGAATTACTGAAATAAATGAACTTTTCCACGACATTCTAATTTATTGAGATGCACCTGTACGTACATTTACTACAATTCATTTTTTATATATATTTACGCAAAGGGCCGGCCCACATTGTACAGTGGCCCACCGGGAAAACTCCCGGTGCTCCATATGGCCAGGCCGCCCCTGACCACAGATGTTAGAGTCATAGGCCTGTAGTCATTTAGTCCTATAATTTTGGATTTCTTTGGGATGGGGATGATGGTGGAGCGTTTGAAGCGTGAAGGGACTTCGCACACCTCCAGTGATCTGTTGAGGATCTGTGTGAAGATGGGGGCCAGCTGGTCAGCACAGGATTTCAGACAGACTGGTGTAACACAAACTGGGCCAGGTGTTTTTTTCCTTTTCTGCTTCCGGGAGACCTGGCGCACCTCGTCTTCACTGATCTGAATTGCAGGTGTGGGGGAGAGGGGGGTTGCTGGAAGTGTTAATAGTTGTGTGGAGAGGTGTTCAGGGCAGGTGTGGAGTGGTTTTTCAAACCTGCAGTAGAACTCATTCAGATAGTCTGCCAGTTGTTGATTCTCCACAGTGCTGAGGGATGGTGTCTTGTAGTTGGTGATCTCTTTCAGACTTTTCAACACTGATGCTGAGTCACTGGAAGCGAATTGAATCCTTATTTTTTTCTGAATAATTCCTCTTTGCCACTTTGATCTCCTTTTACATTGTGTATTTGGCCTGTTTATACAAGACTTTGTCCCCCTTCCTTTAAGCATCTTCTTTGGCCTGACGGAGCTGTCTGAGTTTTGCAGTGAACCACGGTTTGTCGTTGTTGTTGGTTAAATGAGACCTGGTAGGAATGCACATATCTTCAGAGAAACTGACATATGATTTTACAGTCTCTTTGAGCTCGTCCAGATCGGTGGCAGCAGCTTCAAAAACACTCCAATCAGTGAGGTGGAAACAGGCTTGTAAATCCCGCTCTGCTTCATTAGTCCATCTTTTAACAGTCCTTAAAACAGGTTTAGCTGATTTCAGTTTCTGCCTGTAGGTCAGTATAAGATGATCCAAACAGTGATCAGAGAGTCCTAAAGCTGCCCGTGGGACAGAGTGATATGCATCTTTTATTGCTGTGTAACAGTTATCCAATATATTACTGTTTCTGGTGGGACATGCTGCCTTTATTTTGGCAGTTCATGGGAGAGATTTGCTTTATTAAAGTCCCCGAGAATGATTAAAACAGAGTCCGGCTGTTGTTGTTCTGTGTCTGTGATCTGATCAGCGAGTTTCTGTAAAGCTCAGCTCACGTGCACTTGCGGCAGAATGTAAACACTCACGAGAGTGAACGAGCAAAACTCCTGCGGCGAGTAGAAAGGCTTACAGTTAATGAAAAGCACTTCTAGATCGGAACAGCACATTTTCTTTAACACAGTTACATCTGTACACCACCTCTCATTGATGTAAAAGCACGTCCCGCCGCCATGCGATTCCCCCGTTGATTCTGCGTCGCGATCCGCTCTGATCAGCTGAAAGCCCAGCAGATGAAGCGCACTGTCCGGAATGGCGTCATTCAGCCAGTTTTCCGTGAAACACAGAGCAGCAGAGTGTGAGAAATCCTTATTTGTCCGGGAGAGCAGAAGGAGTTTGTCCGTTTTGTTGGGTAGAGAGCGGAGATTCACCAGATGGATGCTAGGCAGTGCTGTCTGAAATCCACGCTGTCTGAGCTTCACGAGCCCACCGGCTCGCTTCCCCCATCTGCGCGTCCTGAAGCGTTTGATCAGCACAGCTGCTCTGCCGACTACTATGTCCAGCAAAACATACGAATAATCGAAAACCGGTGAAATATCGGGTGGTGTGTACTGCCGAATGTCCAGCAATTCGTCTCTGGTGAAAGTGATTGCAGGAATATAACTAAAGACAGGACAAACTAAGAAAAACATAAAAACAACTGTGGACGATGCCACAGAGGCTGCTATGAGTGGCGCCATCTTTCTATTGCTTAAATACTCAAACATTCTATTGCTTAAATGCTCAAAAATTCTAACGCATAAATACTCAGTAAAATACCATGTAATATATTAGTCTGTTACAATCACAACACATTATCCATTTTGTAAGAATTATGTTGACATATAGCTTGTTTGGCAATATTTGGATAGCTTACACCATGAACATTAACTTTGCATGAAACCAGCATATATAATTAAAGAAACAGTTTTAGATTGAGGCCATCCATCCAGCCAGTAGAACACACATGACATGTTGTGTCACATAACCATTTGTAAATATGTACATTTTTTTTCTATCTCATCAGATCCTGACGGGTGAGGATTGGAATACAGTGATGTATGATGGGATCATGGCATATGGAGGCCCCTCCTCCTCAGGCATGCTTGTGTGCATCTACTTCATCATCCTCTTCATCTGTGGAAACTGTATCTTTTCTTCTGTTCAGCCCATTTGACCTCACATCATTACTATATAAGATTTCTTCAGACTGTGTTGAACTGTGCTGAACTGGCCAAACAAGCAGCTGAACAATGAAATTAAAGCTGTTCTGCTGATTTGTAGTTATTGAAACAAAAGCATATGTTACAATGGCCAATGAAATGAACTTTGTACATTTCAGGCCTAAATTGAACAAAAACATTAACAGAAATCTTGATTTCACACCTTGCTGCATTCTAATAAGTGTCAGACCGCATTTCTTAAAGGGGTCATGAACTACTTTTTTTTATTATTTTCTACTGTTCTCTGAGGTCCACTTATAATGTAATCAATATTTTTACATAAAAACATAATTTAACATAATTCAACATAATTTAGAAGTAATAGGCTATTTTCTGTCCTGTTTTAACCCCCCTCATCAGAACGCTCTGTTTGAATAGGTGTGGCGGATTGTAAACTCAGAAGTAAACGTCCACTGCTATGATTGGCTAATAGTTGTGTATGTTTGACAGTGTACATTCCTCACAGATGGACGCTGTTGTGATTTAGGTTAAAAACTTATAAATACTCAATACATATCAAACGATCTGTAATAACAGACAAAGCAATAGTGATCACGTAATAAAAACAGTTACTCACACTTGTGGTGTGACATTACTGTCGGATCCAATATAGTCGGCACAGCATCGTATTTTAGTTATAGTCTTTCTGAAAATCCTGTGTCGAATTGTGCCTTGTTTGTAAACAAATTCGCAGTAAAATGAAGTGACAAAGGACCGAGTTCTTACTGACATGGTCTGGATCTTCATTAAAAACAAAGTTCATTCACTCTTTCCTAATGTTGGGATGAGAAGGAAGGCAATGCAAAGGCTGTGTTTTTCCACAACTTGGCACTGCACAGCATCTTGTTGTCTTTAGAGCCATCTTTATCGTTTGGTTTCTGCGTTGAACTGCGTTTGTCTCTCTCGTTATTTGCACTACATGCATGAATCGGTGGACGGGGCTACATTTACATTTAATCATTTTGCAGACGCTTTTATCCAAAGCGACTTACATTTGGGGAATACATAAAGCAATTCATCTGAAAGAGGCAAACAGACACAGGAAGTGCTCGTAATACCAAGTTTCAGGCATTGTTCCAAATAATATATATATTTTTTTTTTGCTCACTAGCGGATCTCAGACTTCTGGAGGGAATGTAGATTCGTAATAGTGAGTGGAAGTAGGCGGGTGCAGAGCCTGTGGTTGTTTGATATGCAAGCATCAATGTCTTTAACTTGATGCGAGCCTCAACCGGTAGCCAGTGCAAGGAGATAAAGAGAGGTGTAACATGGGCCCTTTTGGGTTCGTTGAAGACCAGTTGTGCCACTGCATTCTGAATCATTTGTAGAGGGTTGATTGTGCATGATGGAAGTCCAGCCAGGAGGGCATTACAGTAGTCTAGCCTAGAAATGACAAGGGCCTGGATAAGAAGTTGTGCAGCAAGCTCTGTTAGAAAGGCCCTGATCTTTCTGATGTTGTGCAATGCAAACCTGCAAGATCGAGCTGTCTTTGCAATGTGGTCTTTGAAGGTCAGCTGATCATCAAAGATTACACCAAGATTTCTGATCGAACTTGATGGGGTAATTGTAGAAGAACCTAGCTGGATGGTGAAATCATGCTGTAGAGTTGTAGTGGCAGGGAAGACAAGAAGCTCAGTCTTTGCCAGGTTGAGCTGGAGGTGATGTTCTTTCATCCATGCCAAGATGTCCGCTAGGCAGCCTGAGGTCCGTGCAGCTACTGTTGGATCATCTGGTTGAAATGAGAGATAGAGCTGTGTGCCATCAGCATAGCAATGGCAGGAGAAGCCATGTGCCTGTATGATGGGTCCCAGTGATGTAATGTATGTGGAGAAGAGGAGGGGTCCAAGAACTGATCCCTGGGGAACCCCAATGACCAGTTGATGTGCTTTGGATACCTCCCCTCCCCAGGCCAGCCTGAACGATCTACCAGTGAGATAGGATTCAAACTAGCGAAGATGAATCCCTGTGATGCCCAGAGATGAGAGGGTAGACAGCAGGATCTGATGATTGACAGTGTCAAAAGCAGTAGATAGATATAGCAAAATAAGGACTGATGATTCGGAATCAGCTTTTGCAATCCATAAGGCTTCAATGACTGACAGCAGCACATTCTTAGTTGAATTACCACTCCTGAAATCTGACTGGTTGGCATCCAATTTATTCTTCTGTGAAAGAAACGATACCTGGTTTAAAACAACTCGTTCTAGGGTTTTGGCTAAGAATGGAAGGAGAGAAACAGGTCTGTAGCTATCTAAAAGTGAAGTGTTTAATGTAGGTTTTTTGAGCAGTGGGGTTACCTGAGCCTGCTTGAATGCGGTGGGGAAGGTGCCTGTGAGGAGAGATGTGTTTATGATGTGTGTGAGTGCTGGTAAAAGTGTGGGAGAGATTTCTTGGAGAAGGTGTGAGGGATTGGGTCTAGAAGCCATGTTGTAGGATGGCTGGAGAGGAAAAGTTTTGATACTTCTGCCTCAGTGAGGGGACAGAAGATGATGGGAGTTTTAGCTGTGGATGTGGTTGGTTTGAGGTCCTGTGTATGGGGGGCTGAGAATTGACTGCTGATTGTTCTAGTTTTGTCCGTGAAGAATGTGGTGAACTCATCAGCTAAACAGGCAGTGATGTCGAAGCAGGCGTTGATCTTCTTCTGTGGAGGCGGTGTTTTGCCGCACTATTACGTCATAAAGTGGCACATTTCACTAACTGTCATTTTGGCAGATTGGCTTCAGTATAAGCTGTTTTTAGACTAATGAGAAAGTTTTGAATTCTGAGACTTACAGGATTTTTTTTATAGTACAACAACCTGTTATATGTCAAAAGATCAAGGGAATTTTGATTTCTCAGTTCATGACCACTTTAACATAACAAGCGCATTCTCAACTGCTGTAACAGATCTCTGGACCCACTTTATATTAGATGTCTTTAACTACTGTGCACATACATGTTGTTACATTGTACTTAGAGTACAGAAAAATTGTTGTCAGAAAAAAATAGCAAAAATTGTACCCTTAAAGGGATTACTCTGTACCTTATCTACCCCTAAAATGTGCATATTAGTACCTAAGAGTAGTAATATGTACCCTTATGGTATTGGTATAAACCTTTTAGGGTAAATAAAGTATAGAGTTGTCCCTTCAGTGACAAGCTGTTGTACCCCTAAAGATACAATTTTTGTACAGTTAAAGTACCTGCATGTAATTACATTCATCACTGATGGTGTGTCCAAGGGGTGCAAGTTGATGTTTCAAGATATGAGAGCAGTCTGGGGTTGCCAGTGGCATCCATGAAAGGCTGAATGAAACCAATGAATAGTGTGGTGATGACTGGAGAGACAGTGGACAGCACAGAGAAATGGCATTCAGGGCAGTGAGTGTTGCCATCCAAAACTAAAACTCCTGTGAGGAAGCACTTACGTAAAGCTATGGATAGCCCTTTTGAAAGACCTGTTTTTGTAGCAAGAACCTGAGAGGTCATCCCACAGTGTCCAGAACCTCCTAGCTCCACGTGCTGAACCCAGCAGCCAATCATTGCGGGGGTCTGTTGCATCTTGTGGTCTGTTGGCCTGATACAGTCAAAGCAGCACAGACTAGCTCAGCCCCAGGACAAAGTAAGGGTGCTATACAAAGTGTATAAGCACTGGCCAAAACTTCTAGAGAGACTGAGAGACTCATTCAGGTTACATGGTGGAGAGGGAAGGTAGCCATGCAGTGGGGATATGTAGGTGTCTAGATAAAAACGGAGGAAAACTGTGGAAGGAGGAAGTGACATCACACAGTTTTGTACCATCACCCTGATTAGTGCGGAAGGCAAAGTCTTATTTAAGAGTTCTTGCCTGCGTTTGTACACTTAAAATAAGTCTGTATCTTTCACTTTTGATTATCGATTGAGAGAGAACTGAATGTGTTCCTTTTAATTTCTTAACACATCTGATGAGACATCTTACTGAACGTCTTCTTGGCCATTGCTGTGGATAACCTGGCGGATGCTGAAAGTCTGAACTCGGCCCAGAAAGAGGAAGAGAATAGGAACAAGAGAAAGAAAAGCAGGTGAGCCCTCCTCTCTGATACTCTGAGAAGTGTTTCATTCAGACACCGAGCACAAACATCTGCTAACATACAGTGTGTTTTGTGTAGGAGTATGAGCATATTCAAGAAAGATGGTGACGATGGAAATTTAAAGGTGGGTGACATGGCTCTATGGAATACTTGACTTTATTGGCTCTATGGAATACTTGTGTTTATTTCTTTGGTAAGTGGCTGTACTGAACATGATCACAAAAAGCTGCTGAGAGTGACACTACCACCCTGACAGGGTTTACTATGTTTTAATAAGCACCTGACTCTACGTTATCAATATTACTGAGGTCCTTTGGTTGCAGGCATCTGGTGATCAGGAAGGTGATCAGGATCAGACAGAGGAAATGATTGACTCATCAGGTGAACCTCTAATAGCATTTACCCCTCAGCTCTGCACATGAGCTCCAGTAATGTCAGCTGATCACTGTGATTGTGTGTGTATGTAGAGGAGGATGAGGAAGATGAGCCTGAGGTACCAACAGGGCCGCGGCCGCAGAGGCTGTCAGAGCTGAGCCTCAGAGAAAAGACGCCACCCATCCCAGAGGGCAGCGCCTTCTTCATCCTTAGCAACACCAACCCGTATGTCATACAGATCTTTAAAGAGATAGTTCACTCAGAAATGAGACTTCTGCCCTCATTTGGTCACTCTCATTCCAAATCAGTATGACTTTATTTACATTTACATTTTTTCATTGAGGGAACTTTTATCCAAAGTCAAATGTGCAACATCACAAGCAATTTATCATACCATATGCATATTACAAAATGGCAAGTTTGAAGTAGAAGCTAGATTAGTACACAAGCTGCAGCAGTACATGTGCACAAGTAAATGTGCAGAAAAGAAGAGAACAATAACCATTTTTTAACAAATCAGAGTTATAGCAAGTGGCTATATTTATACTTGTGAACACATTCTTTTTTCCGTGGCTACAAGGGCAGATATTTAGTAGAATGTTCATGCTGCTCTTTTACATACAATGAAAGTATACTTCTTTAAAGCACAACAAAAGATTATTAAAATACTGACTTAAAATATACTTTAATGCTTTTATTCTGACATTACAGTTTAGGGCCAGATTTACCATAAACAAGGCAAATTAGAGCGCAATTCCATAAAAGCGCAGCTGGGAGGGGAAAATTCTGCATGTGACAATGCGCACATTAAAGTACACAGACGCAGCTAGATTATTTCAATAATGACCAGCGCAAATTAGCACCTGCTTTAAGATATACTTTTTTGGGGGCGTTAAATAATGGCGCATATACCAGTAATTTGACGAGCCCTAACTTTAGTAAATCGCATTGCATGATTCATTTTAATACTCTCTTCCCATAAATTTTGCGTCTGAAAGGGATGCATATTCAATAAAGTCAGGTGCAAAAATAACTGTGTCCACGCCTTTTCAGCACTAATTCTTCACTGCGCAATCTTGACAGTATTTTTTTTAACGACAAAAGACGGTTTGTAAATCTGTTAGTGAATCTGTCCCTTTGTTTTTGAAGTGCAAGTTTAGTTTAAGTACACTTTAGCGGCCTAATATTTTAATATTATTGCATTATCTTCAAGTACAGTTTTTAAAAGTATACTTTTAAGATTAGAAGCACACTACAAATGCACACTCAGTACAAATAAGAATGCTTCTTTTTCACAAGGCGTTTTCAAAAACATCTTTTGGACTGCCATATGTGACCCTGGAGCACAAAAGCGTAGCACAGGTATATTTGTAGCAATAGCCAAAAATACATTGTATGGGTCAAAATGATCAATTTTTCTTTTATGCCAAAAATCATTAGGATATTAAGTAAAGATCATGTTCCATGAAGATATTTTGAAAATGTTCTACCGTAAATATATCAACTTAATTTTTGATTAGTAATATGCATTGCTAAGAACTTCATTTGGACAACTTTAAAGGCGATTTTCTCTATTTTGATTTTTTTTGACCCTCAGATTCCAGATTTTCAAATAGTTGTATCTCGGCCAAATCTTGTCCTATTCTAACAAACCATACATCAATGGATTCAGATGATGTCTAAATCTCAATATAAAAAAAATTGACCCTTATGACTGATTTTGTGGTCCTGGGTCACATATTATTCATTCTCACACACTATAGTCCATTTCACCTCTGTCTGTAACGCAGGATCCGTGTGGCGTGCCATCGGCTCATCAATCATCAGATCTTCACCAACCTCATCCTCATCTTCATCATGCTGAGCTCCGTCTCGCTGGCAGCCGAGGACCCCATCCGTAACTTCTCTGCCCGAAACATTGTAAGACGGTCAAGAAAATGGGAATTTCTTCTTTTAACACAAGATCTAATTATGCAGCATCAGTTAGACTCATGAACTAGAGTCTTTGTTATCTTATTTTCTTTGTTCACAGTTTGAAGAGATAATTGTTTCCAAGCAGGAATTGACAAGAAGCTTAAAATACAGATTCACTGTTTACCCATTGAATCATTTCATTGATTCAGTGAACACATAATATTATCTAGATAGTGTAGTCCTTAATCAGGTTTAACACCATTTTGAATTGAACACATCTATTAATTAGATAGTAATAACTAGGTAGCTAATATAAAACATATGATGATGGCTCCTCCACCTGAGTCTGGTTCCTCTCAAGATATTTTTCTTTAAGATATTAATGCTTTGAAACAACATGAAAGAGCTGTAGAAATAAAATAACTTGAACTGACTGAATTTCTTTTTGCGTTCTTTGTATGTCCTGTTGCTCTGTGCAGGTTCTTGGTTATTTTGACTATGCCTTCACTGCTATATTTACAGTGGAGATCTTGTTGAAGGTAAAGACTCCTGTCTTATTTCAGTCTGCACACTAAACAATGTGATTATAACTCTCTTACCTGTTCTAGTTTATGAAGATATGCTTTACTAGTTTCTTATTTGGGGTTATTGAGTTGAACAGGAATTTACAACCCAATTTAGGTTTACTATTGCTTTAATTGATTACTGACTCTAATAAATATAAATGTAATATAATTTGCTAGAATTCCTTTAGCTTCATGCAGTTTAGTTCACTCGTCTTTGTTGTGTTCATCAGATGACTGCGTTTGGTGCTTTCCTTCACAAAGGAGCTTTCTGCAGGAATTACTTTAATTTGCTGGATCTGCTGGTGGTCGGAGTCTCCCTCGTTTCCTTCGGCATACAGTATGTAATATAATGCATTGCTGAGTTATTTCATTCTGTACATTTGAAGTCAGTCACTGTGTTCATGTTCGGCAGGTGAACGTTTGCTGTGTGTGTTTTGTCTGCAGATCGTCGGCTATTTCAGTGGTGAAGATCTTAAGGATTCTGCGTGTGCTTCGACCTCTGAGAGCCATCAACAGAGCCAAAGGACTCAAAGTCAGGCACTGTTATCTCTGTTTGACACTAGTATAATGTGAAGCTCACCAGATTGTGAAGATCTGTGTAAAGGTGCTACAGTATCAGTTATATTCAGAAATGAGGTGCAGATTTATTGCAGAGACATCACATAAGTGGCAGCTGTGAGAGTACACTTCATAAAAGGTTTTGACCTTTTTCAACATATGTAAACAAACTCAAAGTTTATTTGGACATTATAGATGGTTGAAGGTGATATAATGTAACAGATAACAGATAAGAAAATTTGACTTTGACTGAAAAAAAAAGTGTAACATTTAATTTTGATAGTCCACTTTAGACATTCTACTAACTAAAAGTAACTTTGCAACTACATGTTAACTACAAGTCATATAAGTATTAATAGTCTGTCTGCTTAATATTTTTTTTTATTTTATGGTGAATCTACTCATTGGGGCCCATTAAATTCAATTTTGTTTGGATGCAAACTTTAGTCTTGCCTTGACATTCTTTATTGAGATTAGGGGTCATGTCATACGTGTTTTGTTTTTTGTTTTTTACATTTTTAAAAGTTATTTCAAAATGCTCTGATAACTGAACAGCTGCAGTGTGAAATATTTTCAAAACAATCTCGCTAGTTTTTGTAATGAGAAGGAAGTGTTTGAGGTTGGACACTTCCTGTATATTTAATGCAATAAACTCAATTTTGCTGATATCAATCAAAATTGCATTTCTCATGTCATGACTCCTTTAGAATAAGATTAACAACTTACCGGTTTAACTGTGAAATGCATGAACAAAACATTTTTCTGTTCTTTCTCTCTCTCTCTGCCAATGTAGCACGTGGTTCAGTGTGTGTTTGTGGCCATCAGGACGATTGGGAACATCATGATTGTCACCACACTTCTTCAGTTCATGTTTGCCTGCATCGGTGTGCAGCTGTTTAAGGTGCCCCAGCAAATACTTTCACATGAAAGCAAGATTTCACATTTAACCAATGCCATTAACAAGCAGTTTTCATTGTTACATGATGAAAATGTTTTGTCCTCAGGGGAAGTTCTACCGCTGTACCGATGATGCAAAGACAAGTCCAGAGGACTGCAAGTGAGCGAATGAAGTGTTTTACAGTGAATACACAGTGTGTGCATGTGTGTTCTACCATCTTTTTGTCTTTCTAGAGGGACGTATATCGTGTACAGTATTGGTGAGACGGCACTGCCACAAATGCGTGAGAGGATCTGGTACAACAGTGACTTTAACTTTGATAATGTGCTGATGGCTATGATGGCCCTCTTCACCGTCTCAACGTTTGAGGGCTGGCCAGCGTAAGACCATAACACACACACATTCACACACAAACACACACACACACACAGGGTTATGTACCTTACCCCTGAAATATCCCCTGCCACACACACATTTTTACATCTTTCATTAATGATTGCCTCTAAAGGATGTTTTTTTTAGATTTAATTCATTTCCGGGTGACAGTTTTGTCTCCAAACTAAAGCTAAGCAAACAGACTCACATAAGAACTGTTCACAATAAGACAATAAACCTAAAAAAAGCTAAAAAAAAATATGATGCTAAGATAAATCCTAAATTGACTGACAGCTTTTATGCCTAATTGTTATTGTTAAATTGTTATTTGTTAAACACAAATATTACAAGACATTATTCTAAGTATACTTAAAGAGAATACACTTTCATGATTATTTCTTAAAACACTTAAGTACACTTTTTTGACATTAAAGTATATGTTAGTTTACCATAAATGCTTGTCAGTACAAGACACTTAACAATATACAATATACGTAATAAGTAGACAATAGATGTGATTATGAAATTACATACATTGCAAAAAATAATTTTCTTACTGAGTTTTTTTGTCTAGTTTTCTAATATAAATATCTAAACGTTCTTGAATTAAGATGCATTTACTTGAGAAGCAAAATGACTTAAGGTATTAAGTCTTGTTTTCTGAAAAATGTATCAATATTTTGTTAGTTTTTGCTTAAAACAAGAAAATACTTAAAATAATCTTAATTCAAATTTACTTAATTCAATTTTTCTTACCCCATTGGCAGATATTTTTTGCTTGTTTTAATCAAAAACTAAAAAAATATTGATACATATATATATATATATATATATATATATATATATATATATATATATATATATATATATATATATATATATATATATATATAGAGTCATTTTGCTTCTCAAGTAAATGCATCTTGATTCAAAAATGTTTAGATATTTATACTAGAAAACATGACAAAAATACTAAGAAAATCTTTTTTTTTTTTTTTGCAGTGTATAAAGATATACTTAAATCCTACTCATTCTTACTAGTTCACCTAACTGCATTTAATATAAAATTAAAGTATAATACATTTTCATTTAATTACAGTTAACATTCAGTTAAGTGGCCAAAAGCATTACATTCTGTTAACCCTAAAGCAGATTTTTTTTAAGTAAATTACTGTATTTTCATAATAAGTATTCTTTTTTAAAAGAATGCTAAAGTGTACTTTTTCACAAGGGTCTGCAAGAATGTGACTATAAAACAGTACAGTATGATTATAGCAGCTGCCCGCATTTTAATAACACAGTACACGTCTGCATTTGACTGCTGTGTATGTAATTTAATATCACATCATAAATCAGTGGTTCTCTACTGGTGGGTAAATTAAAATAATAAAATGCAACAAGGTAATTGTGTACAGTTATGGCAAAATAAATAGACTGAATTACTTCCCACATCTTTTGGTGAAATGCATTGGTCCATTGAGTGTGTTTTGTCTCCTGCAGCCTGCTCTACAAAGCCATCGACTCAAACAAGGAAAACATGGGTCCCATTTACAACTACCGCGTGGAGATCTCCATCTTCTTCATCATCTACATCATTGTCATCGCCTTCTTCATGATGAACATTTTTGTGGGTTTTGTCATTGTCACGTTTCAGGAGCAGGGCGAGAAAGAATACAAGAACTGTGAGCTGGACAAGAACCAGGTCTGCAAGTTCATTCAGATATTATTCTGATCCAGCGAGGATATGAATGAAAGACGAGGGTGTAAGTTTTATTGTGTGTTTTGACAGCGCCAGTGTGTGGAGTACGTTCTGAAAGCACGTCCTCTGAGGAGATACATCCCTAAAAACCCGTACCAGTATAAGTTCTGGTATGTGGTGAACTCCACAGGCTTTGAGTATGTCATGTTCGTGCTCATCGTCCTCAACACACTGTGTCTGGCCGTTCAGGTGAGTAGACAGATCTAAACATCAGCACTATTACACAAACACAACAGTGTCTTCAGAGAATATGAATCAGAGAGTGGGGCAAAACCTAACACTTTTTGACTTTCTCAGTTTGTGTAAATCCACATCCGGTTCAGAGTATCATTTTTTATCCAAATTAATTTCACGCTTGTCTAGTACAAATATGTCACTTATTTTCATAATTACAGTGTATACGTTTTTCTTTACTTACCCCAAAAGAATGGAAGTGAAATGTGACAACATGCCCCATAGGTGGGTGGGGTACCTTGTAACAACTGAGGGGCACGTTGTAACATGACCATATGACAGCTTAAAATGTAATCTGGTCTAATGAAAGAAATATACAAGACAAACTAAAATAGTTTGTCACTAATATACAATTATTAACTTTTTCAAATAAAACAATGGCGTTTTTTTTGAGAATTAAAAAGAACCTAATTTTGGAGTTTGTCAATGAACACATTGTCAAGTCAAGTCACCTTTATTTATATAGTGCTTTTAACAATACAGATTGTGTCAAAGCACTTAACAATATCAAATTGGAGGATAGTGTCAGTAATATATAATAATAAGATTAAACACTCAATTTTCAGTTAAAGACATTTCATTATTGAATTCAGAGATGTCATTGTCTAGATCAGTTTAGTTTAAATAGTATATATGAAATCAAATTGATGATAATCCTTAGAAATTAAGTGTCCCCAACTGAGCAAGCCAGAGGCGACAGCGGCAAGGAACCAAAACTCCCTCTGTGACAGAATTTTTTTGCATCCATACCCTGATCGCAAAACACAGATAATACAGTATAGTTCAAAACATTGTGGGCAAATAGATGAAGAAACACATTCAGACATCCCTTCCCTCCACACACAGCTCTCACACAACAGGAGACAAATACTCAGTCTTTATTCACCTGTTTCTTGTGGTTTCTCATTAAAATTCATGAAAGTAAATAGTGTAAATTACATCGCTAATGTCATAAAATAGCATAGTATAATTATATATAAGCAGTTGAACAGGTATACCTAATAAAGTGGCCAGTGATTGAAGTTTGTAATGTTGTAATTCACTTTGTAGCTGGTTGGTTTGGTTCATGGCTTTTAAGGCTTTAACAAAGACTTCTTAAAAATCCCTATGGGAAAAATGAATGTGAAAAATACTGCTGGAGAAAGTGGTTAGTGTTAATGCACTCTATACCAGGGGTTTTCAGCCTTTTAGGACATGCACTCATTTATCTAATTTCCTTTGTGGGAAATGGGAATATGTGTACAGTACATTACCCCCATCAACCTACACTCTTCATCGCTTCAGTCAGGACCGGATTAACACATGGGCCTACCGGGCACAGGCCTGTGGGTTTTCTACGGGAGGAAAATACTTAACGAGAGACTTTGTGCATTGCGTTCATATTCTGCTGTTCTGTGGCCACAGATTTGTGGGTCTTGTATTTCTCTCCAGCAGGTGCAGAACTCGTTATAGTACGTTATAGTACTAAATTACTTTTATGCACGATCTGTGTCGATTGCAAGTGATGTCACAGGTAGTGGAGAGTGCAGGTGGCGATTGCAAGTGACATTGTAATTTTGTATATTTTTTTCTTGTCTTCACCTACAGGCCTGCCAACCTGTATCCATTTTGTGTAACGGGTACGCATTTTGACCTCAAAGTATGCTGGTACGATTTGTCACTCTAAACTGTGCAAAAACCTGGTGACGCAGTACTCAAATCAAGCAACAGTAAAAGATGAAGAGTTTGAACAATCAGAGCAAAAATTCAAAAATTCACGCGCTGAAATGAGGAATTCTCCCCGCTTATAACATGCATTTGAAAAAGCAACATACACCAAACATTTTCCCTTGTAATGAGAAGCATTTCTAAACCTGTTGTCCAACAAAAACATTATAACATATTCCACAAATAACTTCCTTTTGTGATCTGATATGGCTTCTTATCACAGAATGATGCAGAAATATAAATTCTATACTGTAATACAGGCTATGTCGATTAGCAATGGATTATAAATATACATAATTATTATGAAAATACCCGAGATGGCTTTAAGAACACAGATAAACTATACATTGTCTCAGTCAAGTGTTTATTGCCTTCATGTTTCCTCATTCAAAGCTATTTTATTCAGTTACAGCAATAGCTGTGTGCCTTCCATGTTAGGGATTTCCTGAAGCATCTTAAGTTTTATTACTTCTGTGATGCACATGTGGAGTTTCTGCATGAGGACGCCCTGTGGCGTCCAGTAAAAATGACGTGTTTTTTAGCGCTAAAAATGGCCAATCCATAAAAATTATACTTTGCTCAAAAAGAATTTTTAAGCAGACATGAAAATCCCCAAAAAATACCCCGTGTCATGTCCAGTCACACTGTTGGTACTCCAAATTTTTTTCCAAGGTTGGCAGGTCTGCACCTAGCCTATGCTGTAAAATGTTGAGAGATTTAAAAAAAAAAAAAAAAAAAAAAAAAAAAAAAGCACAGGTGGCTGAGAGTGCATGTCTGCAGCCAGATTAGCTGAGAGACTAAGAAATTTATGAATGATGAAAAATTTGCTAGCAAAATCTCACATTCACATCTGTTTCACCAGACTATATGCTTCTGAATGACAGGTGCTCGTGCCCCCTTTAACCGGTACTATTACCCTCAAGTCAAGTCAAGTCACCATTATTTATATAGTGCTTTTTACAATGCAAATTGTATCAAAGCAGCTTTACAGTATTAAAGAGGGAAATAGTGTGTCTTTCTCCTCTGGCCAGACAAAACCAGCTAGGGGGCTGCGTCCTACAGGTTGAAAACCCCTGCTCTATTCAAGCTTATGCAATAAATCCAGTGCAAGTCGTGAGTTCTAGAGTAGTACAATGCTGGTTCTTTGGCGGTTAAGGAATAGTTGTGTATTTCCTGTTTGGAGTTCTGGAAACCATTTCAAACCAATTTTGTGACATGATCTCTATGAATGAAGGACTTCCACATAAACAATGATGTTCTTGTTTTTGTTTTTTTATGTATCGTACACAGCATCACGGCCAGTCACGTCTTTTCAATTATGCGATGGACATTTTGAACATGGTGTTCACGGGTGTCTTTGCAGTCGAAATGATTCTCAAACTGGTTGCCTTCAAACCAAAGGTAGGTCTTTCTTTTGTCTGGCTATACTGCAGTGATGTCAGAGCGCTTGTACCCCTGTCCTGTGATGTTTAACCCTTCTGCTCTCCTATCCTCCCCCCGCCGCTGTCTGTCTGATTAGGGTTATTGTGTGGACCCCTGGAATGGGTTTGATTCTCTGGTGGTGATTGGCAGCGTAGTAGACATCATTCTGAGTCAGGTAGAGCCCCGACTTTCCTCTCGTCTGTCTGACCCTCACTCTGAGCTTTTTCTCACCTCTGCTAGTTGGCGTTGTCTGATTTTGTGTTTGTTTAAATCACTGGTCTCTCGTCCTTCAGCGTGCTGTGTTTATGGATGTATCTGACACTCTTACTTCAGGGGGAATATGCTTTCAGGAAGTCTTATTTATACCCAGAGAAAACTGTGGCTTCAGAATTTAAGCAACAGCAAAATGCTAAAACATCAGATCAGAAGATATCAAATGTGATTATACAGATATATTATAAATATTTGTGCTGACTAATGAATAATATGGGAGTCTCACAATACCTGTCAAGAACATGTCATATTTGTCCCCAAAATCATCCAATCAATGAAGCCTGTTTTAGCACCTTTAAGATTTTTTGCACTGCGATGAAATGCAGAGTTTTAATGAAAACTAAACACATTTAAACCCCAAATTCAGATGCAGAAAAATCTCATTGTAGGAAAAAAGTACAAATTATTTTCATGTACTTAGTTTACAATATTTATATATCACAGTAATGTGTTGTTCCAGATATTATTGTAAAATAAATAAAGCCCGACAGGGTGATACCCGTTCTTCGTATGTGGATTTAATCTAGATAACTGTAGGATTTAGATCCTGCATTCTTTAGAGTTCAGAGTTGTTGTCACAGCAACAGGTTCGTAAACTCAAACTGTCTTGAAAAACTCAAAAGTCCGTCCCAGTCTCTGCTTCTTTCTTGAGCAAGGGACAATAAATTTAAAACATTTAAAATATTAATCGTATAAACATTTAAATATAATAAAATAATAACTATTATAATAATATTGTGTAGACTATAATAATAGACACCTGATTTTACCCAATGAAAGATTCTTTTTGTGAATTAAAAGTTACCTGATAATTTTATTGGAGGTAATTATTATCTTATGTCATGGTCTGCCACTTCGTAGGAACTAGAAGAACGTGGAATAAACTCAAAACAGTCTTTAATAATGAAAACAAAGGTGTACACAGGGCAGGTAGGAACTCAAACATGAAGACATTCAACACCGAAGCTAGACGCAGGAAACACTGGGCTTAAGTAACAGAACTAAACGAGGATAATCAGGAGAACACAGGTGAATCAAATGGAACTTAATAGGAACAAGAACAAGAACAACCAAATAAGGGCATAATTAAACATTAGGGAAAACTAGGTCAAGGAGCACATGGAACCAAAACAAACACAAGACAGGTCCATAACCCTGACACCTAAAATGTTATTAACCTAAACAAACTGTAGGCATTGAATTAATTTATTTTTTTATAACTGAAATAAACTTTTAACTATACTTTAAGAAGATTTTAAGTATTAGTGATTTTTTTTTATTTATTAAAAAATGTAGCAAATTATTTATGTATTACATAAAAAGACTTGCTTCTTCTGCGATTTGACTTGATGTTTTGTAATTACATTTCATATGATTTACTCTGGTATTTGTTTATAATAGAAGCCAAAATTAATCAGGTCCATTTAAACACTTAATTAATTTGAAGAATTCTCAATAAAATCATATTGTACACACAGTTCAGTTTTCAGGTCAGGAGCAGGTGTAAGGTTTGGTCAGAGCAACTAACATTTAGAAAATATTCATGAACTTTCATGAATATAACATTTTACATGAGAATGGCTGTATTTCTGATTTATATGAGTTCTGAAATGAGTTCTGCTCATGTTTCATGAATGATTCACATTGAGAATTATGAGAACCACAAAAAATAAATAAATAAATCAATAAATAAATCAACTGAAACGTCTGGGCGCATTACAGTACATGTCTTGCAGATGTCAATGTAAAAGGTTTCCTTTTTTTTTATTTATTTATTTTTTTATTTTAGGGTGAAATGTGACATGGACATGTTATTATGAGATTCATCATATAAAAACATGCCTGTTATAAATAAATACCCAGACTGCCTAGCTGTTGTTATTGTAGGATGTGTCTCAATCTGCTCCCCAGTTACAGTGCATTGGTTACGTAGTTGGCCATCAGGAATGTCACATTGTCAAAAATAACACAATTCCCCACAAAAAAAACAAAAAACAAAAAAAAAAAAAAAAAAAAAAAAAAAAAAAACAGCAAGCATTTGTTTTAGGGATGCACCGAAATGAAAATTCTTGGCCGAAACCGAAAAACGAAAAAGAGGAAACCAAGGCCGAAAACCAAAACACCGAAAGAAATTATGCCAATTATTAGTACCATTGCATTTATGGCTATGACTGTGTACTAACTTTACTAAAATCAAGGCATTGCAATTGCATAAATTAATATTAAAGTTTCAAAGAATAAATCAATTACAAATTATGCAAATATTAATTTAGCACATCGCAACAATGCACAGTATAAAATAAAATTCAAACTAAAATGTTTAACTTGACCCCACTCATGTGTACATTAAATAATAATGTACAGGCCTACTGGCGGAGTGCTCGGAGGCGTTTTCCTTTTCTGTGCCGCGTTCCTCTCATATTCAGCGTAGCGATCGGAATGTTTGGATTTCAGGTGATAAATTAAACCCAACGTGGAGAAAGTCTTTGCAGATGCACCCCCTCTTGAAATTTCGGCATTACATGTTTTGCAAATCGCTGTCCGTGGGTCTTTCTCAGACATACTGAAATACGTCCACACCGCAGACATGTTGCTTCAGACAAGCACGTGCAGGTCGCGGTTTCTGTTTGCGTCATCACAACATTTCGGCCGCATTGTTTCGGTGATAAATGTCTTTCGGCCGAAAACCGAAAATGCACTTTTGGGCCATTTTCGGCTGAAAATTTTCGGTGGCCGAATATTCGGTGCATCACTAATTTGTTTCTCACTGTAATCACTTGTAGGAAATTGTCATGCCATCATGTCTTGTTCAGTCTCTCAACTTGACAGAGATGGAGGACGAGAATATGATGGCATTTCAGCTGCGGTACAACGAAGATGCATGATAAACAAAACAAGTCCAAATGTTTAGCGGTTTAAGACCCTTTGTAGTGTCAGAATTAGTGTGTGTTCACGATATGCTAAGTAATGTAATGGGGAAATAGGGAGTGGAATGAGACACAGCAACAGTGTGTCGCTCGTTCTGTCTGTGGCTGCAGCATCATAACTCTGATTTTCTTCTGTCTTTTTCTTCCCACTTTCTGTTCCTTTGTCAATTCATCTCTTTCTTCCAATCCTCCTTTCCTCTCTCCTCTCTATATTTCGCTGGGTGCCGCAGCACTATTTTGCCGATGCATGGAACACGTTTGATGCCTTAATTGTTGTTGGTAGCGTCGTTGACATTGCGATCACGGAGATCAATGTAAGTAAAAGCGTGATCCAAGCCCAGCATCTCTGTCTGTTTTTGTTCAAATATTCAAGTTGAAGCTTATGTGGGTCATTTTCTGGAAATATGCCATTTGTTTCCACATCTTACTGCTGATACAATCAGGAGGAATGTAATCACATTAAATGATCAATGAACACTGTTTAGTGAGCGATCTTTTCAAATACAATGTTTGTTCTTCAGCTAAATATCAGCCAGCTTCCAGTTTTAATAGATTAAATGAAATAATCTCATCCTAACTATTTGCAGTTATCAAAGCTGGGTAGATTACTTGAAAATTGTAGTTTGTTACTGATTACAAATTACATGACAAAAATTGTAGTTAGTAATGGTAAACATTACATTACACATGTTAGGTAATATAATCAGACTACATTTACTTTTAGATTACTTTTGACCTAACTTTATCACATTGATTTAAATAGAATAAGTTTGTATCAAATTGATATAAAAATACAAAGAAAAAAGAAAATATATATTTGTTCATATTGTTGTTAACAACATGAAATGCATTTAACATTGCATTAGTTTCCCGAACTGGAGTTCATAAAGCAGGGTTCCCACGCTTCTTGAAAGTATTTGAACGTACTTGAATTTCAGACATATGGATTCAAGGCCTGGAAAGTACTTGAAAACAAACGGGTCCTTTAAAGTGCTTGAATTATATTTGAAATAAATTTTGTTTATGGTGCTATTTCAAAAATGGTCCTATGTGCTGTCAAAGACAGAACGAAACGGCACTAATGACTGGGGATGGAGATGAGGTAGCGCGAAAAAAAACTTTTCTTAAGCCCGCTCACGCTGAATTTCTGACCATTACCGCCCACCCCTGCAACTTGTGTGTCCTGCTTCCGCAAACATTCTAATGTATATAATTTTCGCGTTATCAATATGCGGGGTATTGAAATCGCATTTGAATGAGCGTTCGCTGCTCACTTTCGAATTCGCGATCACGCGCACTCTGTGTAAAGGGAGCAAATCTTACAGTGCGTGCATAATTATTAGGCACGTTGAATTTCCAAGCACATTTTACCAATTCTAAACCACATCAATCTTAATAACTACTATTAATTTTGTATTTAATCATTCATAAATGATATACAATTGTCCATGAAGGCTGGAAGTGAAAAACTCCTTATATTCAGGTGTGCATAATTATTAGGCAGGTTTTCTTTTACAGATAAAATGAGCCAAAGAAAAAAAAAAGATTTAACTCAGAATGAAAAGTCAAAAATGATTAAATCCCCATGAGAAATATTCAATACTAATGCTACAGAAATTGCAAAGTTAAGGCATGACCATTGGACAGCGAAATTCTCACTGGGTCAGTGGGGTCAGAAAAAAACAGGTGGAGAAGAAAAGACATGTTAACTGCAAAATAATTAAGAATTAATATGAAGAATTAGGTGTAAAACCATCAGGAACCCTTTAGTCTCCAGTGCCACCATTTTCCAGAACTGCAACCTTCCTGGAGTCTCCAGAATTACAAGGTGTCAGGTTCTCAGAGACTTTGCTTAGGTAAAAAAATCCTAAAAAATGATCCTCATTTAATAAGAATCACATGCTGAAGTGTTGTGAAATACATGAAGACTAATGTTTTATAGGTTTTATAGACAGATAATTTGCGAGTGACTTTTGAAGGACCAGCACCACATCCTCTTGTGCCACTCACTCTTAAAAATAAAGGTTCTTTATTGGCATCAATGGTTCCAAAAAATAACTTTTATCATCCATGGAACCTTTTCATTCTACAAAAGGTTCTTTACAGTGGAAAAAGGTTCTTTAGATTATTAAAATGTTCTTCACACTAAGAAAAAAAATGGTTCTTTTAAGGACTTAAGGATTGAAAGGTTCTTTTTGGGAACCAAAACTGGTACTTCTGTGGCATCGCTGTGAAAACCCCCTTTTGGAACCTTTATTTTTAAAAGTGCTGTTTGAAGAATTTATCTTCCAGAATCTGGCAGCAAGTTTTAGGAGCTCATTTTTAGTCAATCTCTGCAAGACAGACTTTTCAGGACAGAATATGGACTAAAAATGATCTCCCAAAACTTACTGCGACATGGAGCTAAGGAGAAAAATGTAGAACTTTGACAAATTGGAAAAACAGCTTAGTGAAAAGCGTTTACAGTTTAAAAGCAAATAAAAAGTCCTATATTTTTTTATTTCTTTATATTTTTTGCAGATTTGCACATGTACAAGTTTTAAAATGTTCATTAAATATTTTCAAAAAAATATTGAAGTTTTGAGCAGCTGCATGCTTTTGACTTGAGTTTATTTGTTAATGAGTAACGTCTTAGTGAATTTGCAAATTTTTAATGTTAAAAGGTTTTACCGTGTTATTACAACATTTAACCACTTTTGATTCATTTAAAAATTGAGAAATTCTTTCAAATTTAAATCTTGTACAAGAACTACAGCAAAAACCAGTTTGATGCATATTTTATCAATATTTTAGAAATTGTATTTGAATATTTCCAGTACTGACTTCAGTGGATTTCATTAAATTCCTTTGAACACGACTGCTCAAAACAGTCCAAATTCATGAAACCTACACATTCAAAACATTATTACTCTGAAATTTTTTTATGTAAATGTTAAATGTAAGTGAAATGTTAAGTACTGTAAGAGGTCTTTCATGACACTACATATGCTGGGGTGTGAATTTGATAGGTGCTTGATATAAAATAAATGGTGCTTTAAAAAGTCCTTGAATCTGGTGTTCATGAAAGAGTGGGAACCCTGATAAAGGGACTGCAGAGGATTCATGAATTTAATGATAAGCTAATAATTAATAAAATCATAATATAAATTTAAAATAAATATATTTTTAAAATAACATCAAAATAAAACAATTACTAAAAAATAAAATATTTCATTTGTTTATCTGCATGTCATCTGACCATTAACCAATATTAGAGAACCATGGACATGCAAATGTGATACTTAATTATTTTAACTTTATTTTAACTATTTTTAATTATTTTTGAAGTAAATATACTAGGTAAAAGAGATTCAGATAAC
Source organism: Spinibarbus caldwelli (assembly GCA_039654775.1). NCBI lineage: Eukaryota > Metazoa > Chordata > Actinopteri > Cypriniformes > Cyprinidae > Spinibarbus > Spinibarbus caldwelli. The sequence continues at coordinate 1,980,244 of CM077249.1, read as the reverse complement.
AAATAAATAAATAAAAAATAAATAAATAAATAAATAAATAAATAAAATAAAAAGTTTGGGAATCCATGCAAATATAGTAAGAAATATGTAAAGAAGTAATAACATGAATTTATGCATTTTAATGTGTTTGAAAGACAAAAGCCTTCCAAAGACATGGTAATAGATGATTAAATAACCTACTGAGTGATAAAAAATAATAAAAAAAAAAAAAAAAAAAAAAAAAAAAAAAAACATTCATCGGTAGTTGATGCAATGTTGAAATGTTGAGAAAACACTTTTTGATTTTTTTTATATGATTTTTGTACATCCAGTGGCTGTTTTTTGTATGAATGTCCACAAAACTAGACTTTCATAATGTATATAAGCGGTAAGCTATTTTAGAAAGGAAAATTTAAAAGATGAAAGACAAATTAAGGAGAATCACTAAATTATGAATAATTTATTACTATTGTGTGGATAATATGTAATCATGTAATCAATAAAAAAGTAACTGTAGTCTGATTCCACATATTTTAAAATGTAATTTAATCTAATTACAAGTACTTATTTTTTGGAATCTGATTAAGTAATCCATATTACATGTAATCAGTTACTACCCAGCTCTGGCAGTTATTGAAATGAATTGCATTTATCTTTGTCCCTGTGCATTTTTGGGCCTTTTTCCTTTTATTTTCATAGGACGGTGCAAGGGTAGATAGGGAGCACTGGAGGAAGAGCAAGGGGAAGTGGTGTGGGAAAAGACCTCAAGTCAGGACTCGCACTTGGGTCTGCTAAAGCTCTGCTGCGCTGTATGTTGGAGTGCTTTCCCACAAGGCTAAAACTGACTGTCTGTGATTTTTGTTCACCCATCTGTCATTTTAGGATTGAAAGTTGATAATTTTGAACACCTGAGCAGTCCAGATAATCCCTACATAGAACTAAGATCATGCTTGTAACACTGCTTGTGTCATTTTAGGATTCTGTAACATCCAGTCTGTGGAATCTCACAGTTGTCTAAAGCTCAGTGGTAAAGCTCAGTCTACTGTTGTACAAGCATTCTCTATGAATCCCCTGAATCAAGCCCAAGAGGACAGTGCTATCCTGGACATATTATACCTCCTGATAAGTGAATAAGTTAGCTGTGAAGGTCTTGTGCAGAAGCAGTTTCATGCAAAATGAGGTCCTGAGCCTGAGCTATGGGTTAGAAAGTGGGGAAGAGGCAGGGCTTCCCCAAAGGGTTTTATGGATAGAAACACAAGAATGACATGTTGAGTGAGTTGCTCAAACTAGAACTACAGATTCAAGATTAGAGGTAACTACGGAGCCTGTGAAGTCACCTGTAGGAAAAAAAAAAAAAAAAAAATCAATCTTTGGCGACGGTTTTGCAATGCGTCCCCTCAGTTTATAAACCGTACTCACGAATTCTTAAACTGTTCCCTCGGTTTAACAAATCGTGCCCACGGATTACATTTACATTTAGTCATTTAGCAGATGCTTTTATCCAAAGTGACTTACAAATGAGGACAATAGAAGAAATCAAAACCAACAAAAGAGCAACAACATGCAAGCGCTATGACAAGTCTCAGTTAGCCTAACGCAGTACACGTAGCAAGGTTTTCTTTTTGTTTTGTTTTGTTTTAAAGAAAACAAATAGATAGAATATAGAAAAGAAAGCTAGTGTTAGTTTTTCAAGAAAAGTTAGCAGTTAGAGAATAAATATGCAATTGATAGAGGGTCAAGTGTGTGTGTGTGTGTGTGTGTTTTAAATAAAAAGAAGGCAGATAGATAAAATAGAATTAGAAAAGAGAGTGCTAGAGTTAGAGGGTCAAATAAAGATGGAAGAGATGGGTTTTTAGCTGTTTCTTGAAGATGGCTAAGTATTCAGCTGCTCGGATTGAGATGGGCAGGTCATTCCACCAGATAGGAACAGTTAATGAAAAAATAATAATGGATTAATAAACCATACCCACGAATTTCAAATCCGTGCGCACGCTTTCGCAATCCGTTCCCACGGGTTTGTAAACTTTACTCACGAATTTGTGGCCCCGCCTCCAGTCTGTACCAGCAAATTCAACCAGGCCATCTGTTTAGGTGCTGGATGCACTGAATTGTGTTTAAACTTTATTTTTCAAAATTGAGAATTTCTTGAATTTTCTAAAAAACAATAGAGAGTTGGATGTAGTCAAGATGCAGTCAATAGTATGTCAGATGAGCAACTATTGACATATTTGACACCCAGATTGACACCGAGATTTGGAGACCGGACTGCAATAAAACAGTAGGCTTACTGCAGAAGAGAATTAGCTGCATTAGAAGGAAATATAGTATTAGATGGAAGCATAAGGTTAGACAGAGAGAGTCCTTGGGAAGTATTCTGTACAATGTATTTAAACCCTATACACTGAATAGTCTAATTTACTTTTAAAGTCCATTTTGGGGGGAAAAAGCTTAATGTAATAAAATGGACTTTAAAAGTAAATTTAAAAAATTTTAAACAAGATTTTTGACCCACATCATTCTTATTAAATTGTTATATTCCACCTCGTGCACACTACAATTGATAGAGAATCACTGTAATGCAGTTAAGACAATTTGATGTATTCCAATTAATAATACACAATAAAACAATATACAATAAAATTTGTTCTTCTAAAATGAATCCGTGAGTAAAGTTTACAAACCCGTGGGAATGGATTGCGAAAGCGTGCGCACAGATTATGAATTTGAGGGTACGGACTGAAAAACTGAAGGTACGGTTTACAAAATATGAGTGCACGGATTGGAAATTCGTGGGTACGGTTTATTAATCCGTGGGCACGATTTGTTAAACCGAGGGAACAGTTTAAGAATTCGTGAGTATGGTTTAAACTGAGGGGATGAATTTCAAAACCGTCGCCACGGATTGATTTTTTTTTCTCTACAGGTGACTTCCCGGGCTCCATAGGTAGCAAATTTGTAGACCACTAATCAGAATATTTGGCAGTGACAACCATAGTCCTTTTGGCCTAAGGTTTGGAAATGAGTGAAAATGAATGAAGGCATGAAGGCTTCAGGCACAAATGGCACTGTTTTCTGAGAATTACCTATGTCACTGTAATGTTAGAAGTATGCCATGTATATAAACACATTTTTACGGTTTAAAGTGATCACGTACAACTGAAATGAATTACTGATTTTTTTTTTTTTCTTTTATGTGTTCAATATGTAAAACCCAGTATTGAGAGCAGTGTCTAGGCATAGTTAAAAAGGAAGCACAACTGTATTTCATGTAATTCATCATGAGAGAGCTCAATAATTAGAATTTTTAATATATAATAATATATATAATACTAAATACACACACACACACACACACACACACACACACACATATATATATATATATATATATATATATATATATACACACTTTAGTATATATTGCTATAGATACTGTAGGTTGATTGTGAGTTTTAATACGAGCCCTTTGATTTGTTGAAGCAAACAGAAGCTGCTGTATTTGCAGTATAGACAGGGGTAAGATGCCTGGTGTGTTGTCTTGAAAAGACGGTCTTTGTTATGAATATGGGACCATTAAGCATTTGTTGTTGGGAATGTGAAGCCTGCAGTGCATGCACAAACTCTGCATGAAAATGACCAGTGAATGATGCAGAACGTTAAAACACTCAAACGCACAGTCTGTTCACACACTCATTGCACACACTCCACACACTGTGAGATGTGTGACATAGACACATTGAAGTAGAGAGTGGAAACACATTGTACCTCATTAACATGAACTGTCTTGAATGCTGTCTGGTGTTTTTCTCAGAACACGGAAGACAGTGCAAGAATTTCCATCACATTCTTTCGTCTGTTTCGTGTCATGCGCTTAGTGAAGTTGTTGAGCAGAGGAGAGGGCATTCGCACGCTCCTGTGGACCTTCATCAAATCATTTCAGGTACGCTCATTTCATAAAGCAATTTATTACATGACTGTTTGGGATCCTTTATTGTGATTGTCAGATTGGCTATCAAGTGGACAAATAATATTACACAACTGACTAATTAACCAGTAAAGCAGTGACACTTTTACATCTCCCATATCACTCAACACTCAAGTTCATTTGTGCCATCTTATGTCTCAGAATCATAAACATTTAACTGTGATTAAAATGCTGAGCTTAGGTGTAAAACAGTTAAAGCAAGAATATAATAAATAATTAGCAGCTAAAGATGGGCAATTTTATCTCTAAAATTCCTTCACTGTAAACTGCCTTAATTTGAAGCAAGTGATACAGTGGGAGTGGCTTTATTGCATCAGATATATATGTCACTTTGCTCACAGCTGTTTGGTCGAGTTTGGGTTTGTACAGTGGCCCAGTAGTGCACAAGACAACAAAATCTCCACAACACAACGGAAACAAGCCACAACACAATGAAATTAGCACAACACAACGGAAACAAGCAGCAACGCAATGAAATTAGCACAACACAAAGGAAACAAGTCCCAACACAATGAAATTAGCACAACACAATGGAACCAAACCCCAACACAACGGAAACAAGTCGCAACACAATGAAAACAAGCCACAGCACAACGAAATTAGCACAACACAACAGAAACAAGCCACAACACAACGAAACTAGCACCACACAATGGAAACAAGTCCCAACACAATGAAATTAGCACAACACAATGGAAACAAGCCGCAACACAATGAAATTAGCACAACACAACGAAAACAAGCCACAGCACAACGAAATTAGCACAACACAACGGAAATAAGCAGCAACGCAATGAAATTAGCACAACACAAAAGAAACAAGCCACAACACAACAAAACTAGCACCACACAATGGAAACAAGCCACAAGACAACGAAATTAGCACAACACAACGAAATTAGCAAAACACAACGGAAACAAGCTGCTACACAGCGAAATAGCACAACATACTGGTAGGGTGACCATATGTGCCATTTTTCCCGGATGCGTCCTGGCCAGGATTTCTATATTGCCTAAAATATCTTGGTTTTGGCTTTGTTTGCCTGTGCAGACCGACCGTGTATGATATCGGTTCCTTATGTTTTATGTCTCTCGAGGTACTTTCAATCAAAGCAATATAGAAATCCTGGCCAGGAAGCATCCGGGAAAAATGGCATGTATGGTCACCCTACATAACGGAAACAAGCCACAACACAACGAAATTAGCACAACACGACGAAATTAGCACAACACAACAGAAACAAGCCACAACACAACGAAATTAGCACAGCACAATGGAAACAAGCCACAACACAACAAAATTAGCACAACACAATGAAATTAGCACAACACAACAGAAACAAGCCACAACACAACGAAATTAGCACAACACAATGGAAACAAGTCACAACACAATAAAATTAGCACAACACAACGAAATTAGCACAACACAATGGAAACAAGCTGCTACACAGCGAAACAGCACAACATAATGGTAGGGTGACCATACGTGCCATTTTTCCCGGACGCGTCCTGACCAGGATTTCTATATTGCCTAAAATATCTTGGTTTTGGCTTTGTTTGCCTGTGCAGACCGACCGTGTATGACATCGGTTCCTTATGTTTGCGAAACACTCTCGAGGTACTTTCAATCAAAGCAAGATAGAAATCCTGGCCAGGGCGCATCCGGGGAAAATGGCATGTATGGTCACCCTACATAACGGAAACAAGCCACAACACAACGAAAATTAGCACAACACAATGGAAACAAACCACAACACAGTGAAATCAGCGCAACACAACGGAAACAAGCCACAACACAACAAAATTAGTGTAACACAATGGAAACAAGCCGCAACACAACAAAATTAGTCCTATGCGTTGTGTTGTGGTGATTTCGTTGTGTTGTCCACTACTAGGCCACCGTAGGATTGCGATTTCTAACCCAGAATAAAACCTGCTCTGGAGAAGAGTAGCCATGTAACATAAGTTAACATGGCAATGAAACACGCTCAAAACCAACCCTCCTTCTTGAGCACGAAAACTCAGAGCTTGCTCAAACTAAATGCAAACTTACCTTAACTAAAACCAGCTTCCAGCAACAGGCCTCTGCTGCTCAGGTGGGTATGGCTGTGTGCTCACATACTGTCACAGGATTTTTTGTTCAAAACAGAAGTTTCTAATGAGTCTGAAGAGCTTGAGTAGTTGGTTCATGTGTGTTTAATTAGGTTTGGAGCTAAACTCTGCAGGAGAGTGTCCCTCCAGAAACAGGTTTGGACACCCCTGTGCTACATTCAAAAACTCATGGGTGTGGTCCTTGAGGAATTATCAATTCTGGGTGAGAAGGAGACTAAAGCTTTCTACAGACTGCGATTTCAGCAATTTTATAAGGTCATTACAAATCACACTGTGCGACATGGATCTAATAAATTTGGGTACAACATGTATGCAGACTGTGATGATGACACCTAGTGACTCGTAGGCTACGACGTAACTTACGACTGAAGACTAAAACATCATCAGCATGTGCTAGTGGTAAACAAAAATAGCATGGCGAATCACAGTTTGGCAGTTGTACTTTTTATGTGGTGAAAAAAAGAGGAAACTGTGAAAGAGGAAGGGAAAAGAGTTTGAATAAGCAGTTTTAAGTTTTTGCGCCATGTCGCATTGATCCACACGCTACATGCATTAGGAGCCACGATTGTTTCATGATGGTAATCTTTAATCTAGGACAGCTGAAAATTGTGCAGTGTGTCCTGGGCTTAACAGGTGCTAGATCCATGGTTGTGGAGCAAATGAGAAAGTTGAGGCATGGATCTAAATGCAAGCCATATATTTACTTAAAGAAAATTAATAGAAACAAGAACCAACAGAGGAAAAGAAATTGGAAACAATGGCAAATAAACTTCAAAATAAGAGTTCTATCATGACAACTCTCTGAAGGTTTAGCATGGTAATGTACATGACAATGTTAAGATGGAGGATTTCTGAAGCACACTGCAACTGCTATGGCAAGCACTAGCCAAGTATTTGAATGTTGAGCAGCAAGCTCATTGGCTGTTGATACAATCAGCTGTGCCATGTGATAATGATATCATTATGTTTCATTTGGATTTGGATTTATAGCAATCAGGCAAATCAGAAACGTGACACATTTACTTAAGGCTGGAATACACTAAACGACTTTTAAAATCTGAACAGATTTTAAAACACTAGGCATCATATACTTACCGACTGATGTCCTCCGACTGGATGGAATTATAGACTGAAGCTAAAAAATCAGAGTCAGTGACCATACACTACGCAATTTTTTATGAAATCTGTCAACTCAAATCTGCAGACTGGTTCTGACTTCTCCAGACAGTAAATTGGGGCAAAAAATCATGTAGTGTGTTTCAGCCTTTATGTGCACATCTTTTGTCTGCTGCAATGCCCAGATGTAAAAAAACAAACAAACAAACAAACAAACAAACAAGCAAAAAAAAAAAAAAAAATCATGGACATCTCAGTACTGAATTGTTGATTGAAATCACATGGTGAATGATAACTGAAGACTAATGTCTGAGACTAGCTGTTAGATAATTAGTAAATTAAGAAGTAACTTGGAATGCAAATTAATAAAATACATTAAATTATTGTAATACTGCAATAATTTGATGTCATATCGATATTCAATAATGAAGATGGGCTGATGTAATTTCCTCCTCTCTGTCTCTCAGGCTCTTCCATATGTGGCTCTGCTTATTGCCATGTTGTTCTTCATCTATGCTGTCATTGGAATGCAGGTAAATCATCTGCTGGTGTAACGTAGTAAACCTGTTGTGAATTATGATAATGTGATGGTTTTATTATTTTAGGTGTTCGGGAAGATCGCCATGGTGGATGGAACCAGTATTAATCGTAACAATAATTTCCAGACCTTTCCACAAGCTGTGCTCCTGCTGTTCAGGTGTGTTCATGAGAATATTGTCTATTTGTGAGCATTTTTGTTTCACTTCAGTTTTCACTCAAGTCTTACTGGAGAATGTGGGTCTTACTGGAATGACAAAAGCTGTACATTCATATTATCAAAGCAGCAGTAAAATAAGTGAAATAACATACAATAATACTCGTGTAAATGGAGTGAATTAGTATTAATTTATTAATTAGTATTAGTATTATTTAACTAGTAAAAAACATGAAGGTGAATGAATGTTTTCAGTAAGCATAGCTAGCAACACAATCATGCATTAAAAATATAACATTTCATCAGAAACCAAGTAGTACATCTTTTGCTCAATTGCTAAGTTTTGTCAGGCTATGCATCTCCTCCTTTTGAATACCAAATATACAAAATGTCAAATTTTTGCATGTCCGTTGGTCAGTTGTCCGTGATGAACTGTACCATATTGGGCAAATTTGTAATAAAAGTTAAAATCAAAATGAATTTGCAAATAATTGCCAGTAATAATTCACAAAAGTACAGAATGGTCTTTCATTGGTTTTTCCCTTACTGTATGTCAGATGTGCGACGGGTGAGGCATGGCAGCAGATCATGCTGGCGTGTTTGCCTGGCAAACAGTGTGACTCTGAGTCTGACTATAACCCTGGAGAGGAGAAAACCTGTGGCAGCAAATTCGCTATCCTCTACTTCATCAGCTTCTACATGCTCTGTGCTTTTCTGGTACCTCAAAACATTTCAGCTTTTAAGATGTTTTGTATTTGTGTGTTTAGTACTTCTAAGCATATTTGATCTCTAATAATCTACTCCCGTCTTCTTGTTCTTTTTCTCTTTAGCATTACACTATTTTCCTCCTCAGTAAAAATTGTTTTTGTTTTGTTATCTGACATTAATGATATTGCTCAGTTTTATTATTGTTCTTTTTCTCCAGATCATTAATCTGTTTGTTGCTGTCATCATGGACAACTTTGACTACCTGACACGTGATTGGTCAATTCTTGGACCACACCATTTAGATGAATTCAAGAGGATCTGGTCGGAATATGATCCTGAGGCCAAGTATATATCAAAAAGATGTTGTACATCTAGATGACTCTGTGTGTGTTTTGTTTGACAGTGAATACTGTGTGTGTGTTTATCAGGGGCCGTATAAAACACTTAGATGTGGTGACATTATTACGCAGGATTCAGCCGCCACTGGGCTTTGGCAAGCTGTGTCCTCATAGAGTGGCTTGCAAGGTATAAAGCACATAAAGCACATGCACATGCACATGCACATACACATAGACATACATGCGTAAAAATGTGCAGAGACATACATTTTCCTTTTTAAAATACTAAGCATGATTTTTTTCTGAACTTTAAGCAGTCTCTCTAGGATTTTGGTATTTCAAAATGTAATGCAATATTAAACAAATTGGGTGCTTCAATGGCGATCTTTGAGAGCAAAATTCCTCTAAAAGAGCAATTGGCCCAGATATCCTGGCATAAATAGGCCAGCGTGGCATTTGCTCACTCGTTCTGTTCTTTGGAGAGATGCAGCATCTCATCTTGAGAAGCAGCACTTGATTCACCTCTCCAAAACCTCAGCGTTGGATCTACAGCACAGGCAGTGGCCTCTCCCTTGGTCATACACAAATTCTCGAACTCCAGTTCCCGCGTACATCGGTGACTTCATCAACAGACCTGAGGTGCAAGGTTGGTGTTGCTCACCCATTACTATGCATCATGAGATACGCAAAGTCTTCAGCATGGTGAGCCTTGCTCCAAAATTCCGCAGGCAATGTAGTTCCACTGAGGCCATTGGTGTGGTGTCTGGACACTTGGAAAGTGCTCCCCAGCACGTCCCACTGGTTGCTCAGACCCATTCGACTCGGCTATGCGACTCAGTTCGCCAGGCGCCTGCCAAAGTTCAGTGGCGTTATTTTATCTCTGTATGAGGAGAGAATGCTTCTGTCCTTCGAGTGGAGATCGCTGTCCTTTTGGCAAAGGACGTGATAGAGCCTGTTCCCCCAGATGAGGTGAAGAAAGGGTTTTACAGCCCTTACTTCACTGTACCCAAGAAGGGTGGATTTAAGGGTACTGAACAGGCTCCTGTTTAGGATGCTCACCTTGAAACACATGCTGACATGTGTCAGGGCCCAGGAATGCTTTGCAGCTATAGACCTGAACAACACGTACTTCCATGTCTCGATCCTTCCAAGGCACAGGCCTTTCTTCAGTTTGCCTTCAAAGGGCAAGCTTATCAGTACAAGGTTCTCCCCTTTCAGCTGTCCCTGACTTGCGTCACCAAAGTCGCAGAGGCCGCCCTTGCCCCCTTGAGGAAAGTGAGCATCTGCATTCTCAACTACATTGGCGACTGGCTAATTGGTGCTCGAGCACCTAGCCCGACTGGGACTTCGGGTCAACTGGGAAAAGAGCAAGCTCTCCCTTGTGCAGAGCATCTCTTTTCTCAGTGTAGAACTGGACTCTGGGGCGAGTGGAGACTCCTTTCCCAGATAGTTCAGCTGATTTGGAGTCGATTCGGCCAGGCACAGATAGATCTGTGTGCCTCGCAAGAATCCTCCCATTGCATCTCTACATGTCACCTTCCTTCGAGTAGGATGTGGTCTCCATAGTGTTATTTTCTCATTGGAGAAAGTGAACACTTCCCAACATTACAACCAGGCTCACCAGCCACTGAATTGTATTAACAATCTTTAAGCAGAAGAAAAGGCTTCCGGCTGAGTTGACCTCTGCATTATATGGCAAGGGAGGTCATACTTCCTGGGCATTTGAAGGTTATGAGATGCATTTGTTTGTGACACGCTGGTCTTGTCATTATCTCCGCCAGATTATCTGTGCCACAGTGAACTCGTAATGCAATTCAGCCAGTTGTGGCGATTAGTATAATTACCCTTAGTGTCGGAATTTCGACACAATGTCTTAGTGACCAGCTAAAAGGGAACGTCTTGGTTACTTATGGTAACCCTTGTTTCCTGATAGTTTCCTGAACACTAATTACATAAGTACCATACCATCATACCATTTTGTGGATTTTCACTGTAAAAAAAAAATGCAAATATAGCTGCAATTTTTGAGAAAAGCTGCAGCAATTTAGTAACTGTAGGCTGCAGAAATAAAAAAAAGGACTGTTTAGACCATGTGATATAATATTAATAAAGCATATATAATATTAATAACAGAAGTGTAAATATAAACACATATCACATGCATTAGTTGCATTATACACACAGACTAATCACAGTCTAAATTCCCCTCTTTCTCTTAATATCTCCTCAGAGGTTGGTTGCCATGAACATGCCACTGAATAGTGACGGCACGGTCATGTTCAATGCCACCCTGTTCGCTCTGGTCAGAACTGCTCTGAAAATCAAGACTGAAGGTAAAGACAGAAGGTTTTGCGACAGAGACTTTCACATGTCTGTGCTGGTGTGAATGTGTCATTAATTGTGTCGTTGTGTCTCTCAGGGAATCTGGAACAGGCCAATGAGGAGTTACGAGCCGTCATCAAGAAGATCTGGAAGAGAACTAGCATGAAACTCCTGGACCAAGTGGTGCCACCTGCTGGAGGTCCAGCTCACACACACAAATACTCACTCACTCACTCACTCACTCACTCACTCACTCACTCACTCACTCACACACACACACACACACACACACACACACACACACACACAAGCGCTCCAAGCACACACACTGAATTCCATGTTTTATAGGGACTTTCCATAGGCGTAATGGTTTTTATACTGTACAAACTGTATTTTCTATCCCCTTACCCTAACTCTACCCCTAAACCTATCCCCCACAAAACTCTTTACATTTTTAGAATTTCAAAAAACTTAATTCTGTTTGATTTATAAGCTTGTTTCTTCATGGGGATTTTATAATGTACAGGTCATTCCTTTCATGTAGTACTTTTTGAGTGTCTTGTTGTGGTTTTGTCTTGTGGGGTGGTGAAACTGAGCCCACCTTGTTTCAACTTATTAGTTATCCCTTGAGTAATGGAGGCTGTATCATCTGGTGGTACTGAGGTTGTGGGAAGTGTTTAGGGAGATGAAATTGTGGACTTAATTGTGTCTGTCAAGGTGACACACTGTCCACTTTCTCCACAGGGAGTGGATGCTCACAGGTGGCCATGAGGCCATAATTATGCATTCCCTCCTATTTGGATGAGGGAGGACCAGTCCGCTCTGGTTCTCGGTCTTAGTAGCTCTACTGGACGCCCCCTCTTCCTGATTACAGACAGGAAGGACCTGCAACCAGAGAAATGGAAACTGGCCCCCGAAGTCTTGAGTTCCAGGCCAGGAATCAAACCAGTGAACTTCTTGACAAATATTAAAATATATTCCTGTCTTCACTTCATTGTAATATTGATTAAAGAAAGCAAATTCTAAACTAATTATCAATTACAAATGATTTTCAGTGTATTAAAGCATATATGATGGGGACACAAAAATGACTCAGACACAATACTTCATACGTATAATTTTATGTAATGACATGAGTAGGTCATTGGCTATTTGTGTGGTCTGTGTTTAGATGATGACATCACTGTGGGGAAGTTCTATGCCACTTTCCTGATACAGGACTACTTCAGGAAATTCAGGAAACGCAAAGAGCAAGGTCTTGTGGGATGCCAACCCTATTTAAACACCACCACCACTCTGCAGGTGAGATAAAACTTTCAAAACTTCAGGCCCTGATTTACTAAAGGTTTAAAACACTTGAAATGAATGAATTACCAAAAACAAAAAAAAACAAAAAATCACATCATGATGTTATATATGTCACAGGGTTATCAAATAGAAACAGAAATGGTGTTTTTATCTGTCTGTTCTGCAGGCTGGTCTGCGCACACTGCATGATATCGGCCCTGAGATCTGCCGAGCCATATCATGTGATCTACAGGATGAAGGTCTAGTAGACGTCAACCTCCATGAGCAAGAAGAGATATATGAGGTAAAGCACTTCAGTCTTTATCAGTGCACATGTAAATAAGTATTAGAGCATTGCGCTTGTAAACCAAATGTCATGGGTTTGATTCTGAGGGAATGTGTGAACCTGGCTCGAGGATTGCGTCATAGGTTTGAACTGAAAAGCAGTTTTTGCCAATTCAGAATGAACCACTTTAGATTTTGGTTACATTTAATTTGATTTGATTTGAATAATATGCAAGTACTTTTAAAGTACTTTCTCTAAAGCAGGGATCTCCAACACTGCTTCTGGAGAGCTGGGTTGTGTTTCACTTTGTTTAATTTCCATCCATCTCATTGACTCAGTTGTATCTCATTGATTATGTTGCACGAGTGCCCACTACTGGCTGAACCTGGTTAGTTTATAATTTACATTTTTTTCCTTATGAATTATTTTGATGCAGTATTCTGAATGAATATAGGTATGCTATGGCTGTTTTACATATTTTAGTGAGTACAGCATAATATCATACAGGTATACATTTCTTTTTTATTGATTATTAAATAGTTTAATTAATGTTTATACATGCTAGTTTCCATTACAGAGTGCAAGATAAATGAAAGTGAAAAGTGAAAAGTGAAAGTCGTGACGTATTGTCAAGTATGGTGACCCATACTCAAAATTGGTGCTCTGCATTTAACCCATCCAAGTGCACACACACAGCAGTGAATAGTGAACAAACACACGCACACACACCGTGAACACACACCCGGAGCAGTGGGCAGCCATTGCTCCAGCGCCCGGGGAGCAATTGGGGGTTCGGTGCCTTGCTCAAGGGCACCTCAGTCATGGTATCGAAGGCAGAGAGGGTGCTGTTCATTCACAATCCCCGCCTTCAATTCCTGCCGGTGTGAGAATCGAACCGGCAACCTTCAGGTTACAAGCCCAACTCTCTAACCATTAGCCCACGACTTCCCCTCGAAATCTTTTCATTACTACTGGAGCTGCCAGTTTGTTAAGTTTCAGATAATTTTAAACAGCAAGCACAAACAGTGCAAAAGTGGCAGCCCTTCCAGTGTTTCCAGTGTCCAAATTTGCTCACTCGATTTCATTCACTCTTTCAAGTGGACTATATTAGAGGACTAATGTAGGGAATAATGAATGTGGGTGTAAGGGGCGATTTCAAACAAAGCACTTGATTAGCTGGTTCAGGTGTGTTTGATTGGGGTTGGAGCTGAAATCTGCAGGATGATATCGCTCAAGGAGCAGGGTTAGAGACGCCTGCTCTGTGTCTTGACCAAATAAAATGGGTCTTGAGAAAAAAAAAAAAAAAAATTACGACAAACTATTAAGGATTGTTCATTGGACGAAAAGTAACATAAAAGGAAACCTTAAATACATATACAGTTGTGGTCATTACTTTGCATACACCTTTGCAAAATCTGCAAAATGTAAAAAAAAATGAAAAATAAATAAATAAAAAGTAACATAAAATGTGAAATTTCTTTATGTAGTTCTGCCCTAAATAAGCTATTTCATATCACATATGTTTAGTCAACAAGATAAAATAATTGCTGACTTTACACAAATGATTCATTTCAAAAGTTTACTTACACTTGATTCTTGATTCTTCTTACTGTGTGTTGTTACTTGTATGATTCATTACTATTTTTGCTTTGTGATAGTTTCATGAGTCTCTTGTTTGTCCTGAGCAGTTAAACTGCACACTGTTGGTCATAAAAATCCCCCAGGTCCAAGTTTTAAATTTAAGTAAATACAGGATAAATAATGATTTTTACATATTTTTACTGGAAAACAAGTCAGTGTATATAATTTAAAATTAATTGATTAGTCTGTTTCTGAAAATCTAAGGAATCCATGGGAATTGTTTTTGCTGTTATTGTCTGTATGTGCAGAGGAATGGGGTTGTGTTTGGGAATCATGTGAGTGGAGATCAGTACAGCAGCGTCACGCAGCGTCCTCTGCAGCTCCCGCTTCCTTTGTGCTCCACCCAAAATTACTGTCCGGTGATGTCAGACAAATCATCCAACTCCAATATCAACAATGCCAATGTGCCAGCGGTCACTGCCTTTCCCAACGGCTGGCACAGACAGTGCCGGCGACTCTCTGGGACCCTGGTGTACTCTCTGAGCTCCTACCTCAACCTCAGGAATGATGGAGAACTACAGCTCAGGACTCACTCCAGAAGGTGAGAGGTCACAATACCCCTGAGATTACCAAGAAAACAAAATGTCCATTTAGCCAAATCACATATTTACGAGTTTGCAGTGGTAATCTCTTAAGCGAGAATGAGAAGTTTAAAGCTTACAGGCTTCCGTACGTCGTCCGCCCATAGCGTCTTCTGGGATTTCTCTCGGTTTGATTCTCTCAAGTCTGCATTCAATACATCCTCAATTTCAAGAACACATCTGGGGACTTTCATGTGTCCTCTGTACTTGCGTTCTGTAGTATTGGAATTGAACTTCGACAGTTAATGATGACGTACAGCGAGAACACAAGGACGCAAGATTGCATAAAACTGCATATTGAGAAATGGCCAAAAGCACCCTCTGTTAAAACTGTAATAATAGGATATTGGTGAAACAGATTTGGTAAAGGCCCTAGTGTGTATTTGTGTTTGCGCTCTAAAAAATTTGTATTTAAAACGTGTTTTTGTAGCATTAAGCAATGTAGCCAATTACAGACATGTCTGTTGATTTATTGAAATTCTCTGATTGGGCATTCCGTTCAAGTTAGTCTGAATTCACTCACCTCTAAATGCCAGATTTTTTCCTGCACGCTTGTGATTCCTCTCATTGTAACAAAGTGTAGACATGGTGTAACTGAGATTCATTGTGCATTTTAGAGAGCTTCATCAATAATAACGGAACATTGTGAGATTGCGATAAAGTGAAGTGAGTGACAGCTTTTTAGTGATTATATGGAAGCGCTATATTTGCTCACTTTCTAGGCTACATATAATGCATTCAGAATTAGAATAAGTTTTGTTTTTCATGCTGCTAACAGGACCAGCGGCCGCATACCTTTTACATGCAGCAAAGTTTCAGGAGTGACATATATCCCGCGCCCGGCCCTCATATAAATCTGGGATTCACTTTCGAAATTGCAGTGATTGACATACTATAGTGATAAGCAGTTGACCAACGAAAAATATAATTTGTCAAAATTGGTGTGTATTACACAATGTTAATGCAGACTAATAGATTAATCAAAAAATATTAGAATTTTCATATCAAAATATTTTGAAATGCGGTTGAAATTATTTCAACCGCAGTCAAAAATAATTTTTATATTGTTATAATAATATAAAATATTATTATAACATTGTATTGTTATAATAATATAAAATAAGTTATATTATTATAACAAACGTGTTATCTATATAATGAAATATCTTGATTCTCAAATATGTTTAAGTAAATGGGTAAAGTAGCTTTATAGTGTATTCTATTAACTATGCATAAAAACCTGTCTTTTTACTTAAGTACCAGATAAGGGTGTCATGCCATAAAATATTTTTTAAATGACTGACTTTTGTATTTAATGTGTATTTAATAAAAACATTGAAAGTTACTAATTATAACACTTTCATTGTACAGAAAGAGAGCAAAGAACATTTACATTATTAAAGAACATTTTCACTTCAGTCTAGCGAGTTAAAGCACTCTTAAAAACTCCCATTAAAATCATTGAAGCTGTTTACATTGTGAAATTAATTTCTTACTTACATTCGTACGCACATCTGCACTCTGTTGTTTGTTTCCAATGTGAGAATTCGCCAGAGAATTCAGTCAGCAATCGCACACAGTGAACAAGACAGCAGCATTTCAGCGATGACTCATCTGAACGCCTCTGATTGGTCATTGCATTCATAAGCTCAACAGAATCATGTGTGATTGGTTATAACGCGCAGCGCTGTAGAAATGCACATGTCTCTGGCTTTGCGCCAGCCAGCGAACACAGATTTGAATTTAGTAGCTATAGTTTACAGGAAAAACTGTGCATTGCACCCAAAATTGTTTGGTGAGATATGATTCCAAATTTAGGGGGGCCAGAGGGGGGTCAAGCTTGTTGACACGGGGGCACTGCCCCCCCAGAACTGCCCCTGTTACACACTCAAGCGATTTTAAACCATTACAGCGCAAGAAGAGGCAAAAGAGCTCGATTCGGTACTTGCACGCTGTTTTCTATGTACATAGCTCCACACACATGAAGGGCACACAGAGATAGGCGTTTCAGACTGCGCACGAACACTGAACTGAATTTTTTTTGAACAGGGATTTGAAAAGACATGTACACATAAAATTATGACAAAATATCCATCTCAGCAGTCATTCTGGTAAATGCAGTGAATTATGTCTTAAGTGAACAAAAACAGCTGAGAAAGAAATCAGATGTGTATCATGTTGGATCCGTGCATCAGGTCTTAAAGGCGCAGCAGTCTATAAATACCTGCTGCCATCATAAATGCTAATCAAACAACAAAGCACAGCTGCACAGTGAACACTATGCAATGTTATTTTACACTTAATTATTACATTTCTGCAGACAAAGCTCTGCAGATAGGAATTTTTTTTTAATAAAAAATGCGTATAATAACAAGCTGTATGCCTCACTATGCTATGATCCTCAGTTTCACTTGCTCCACTTTATGCACCACCAGCAGTATATATAAATTATAAAATGCGCTGGCTTGTCACGAAGTTAAGTACAAAGGTAGAACAGAGATGTGTATGAACAATCATGAATTAAAAATGTTTAGTCACTTTTTGTATTTGTATTGCATTTGTATTTCATGCAGTTTAAGTACTTAAAGCTGTACTAAAGTGCTGGGCAAGCTACAGAAAAAATAATTAGCTAGTCAATAACAACAACAACTGTGACAGATATGGAGAAAGCAACATACTATTCATATTTCTGTATAAATATGTAATATTAAAAATAATCAGCTGTAATTTGCCAATTAAATTAAAATGGGGAAATAAACCACCAATGCTGTGTGTATATTGAATGATTACCATAAACAGCTGTAGTTACAAGGTAGGCCTACTTCAACAATACCACAGTGCTACCATGTCTCTCTCTCTCTCTCACACACACACACACACACACACACACACACAAACAAACAAACAAACAAACAAACATCTTTCTATTTTAAGTGCTTTTGTGTAATGTTAATATTTTGGTACAACATGAATGGTCAATATTAACCACTATGTATCACTTAAAATAGAAGTTACTTAAAAGCTGTATGATATAAAATTTGCAAATTTGTCTGTCTGTCTGTCTGTCTGTCTGTCTGTCTATCTATCTATCTATCTATCTATCTATCTATCTATCTATCTGACAGGGCTGCCAACTCACACAGTTAACAATGTTCTCACACTCTGCCAACTCTCATTTTCTCATGCAGTCAAAAGCACCCTCAGAAAAAACTGTAATAATCGAATATTGGAGAAACATATTTGGTAAAGGCTCCAGCGTGTATTTGTGTTTGCACTCAAGCATCAAGACATATGTTCATTTCTTGAACTCCTCTGATTGGCCATTCTGTTCAAGTTAGTCCACTTTCTAGGCTACATACTGTATAATCCATTCAGAATTTGAATAAAAGTTTTGATTTTTGTGCTTCTAAAAGGACCAGCAGCCACATACCCTGTAGATGCAGCAAAGTTTCAGGAGTGACATAGGCCTATATCCCCAACATTACATTACAACTATTTAATTCTATTTTGAAATGATTGTTTTTAACAGAATATCAGTCCAATTTGCATGTCCTCAGAATTACATTTCTAAAATGCATTAGCAACAAGCACCAAGCTCAATAGTTCAGCTCTGTTAAAGTGCAAGAACATTGACGGTAAATATTATGGTGTGGCACAATGATATCGGCTGTTGATTTGTGACTTGCAGGCCAAGCACCAGTGCTGTTGGATATCCGATCATCCACGTAGAAAACTCCACCCTCGGTGACATCAGTGATGATGACAAGAACTCTGGAGAGTATTACAGTGGAGACGAGTTTAATGAGGACGATGTCATGCTGGCTACAGACAGGTATTGCAAGAAAACTCTTTTCAGAAAATTTATATCAACAGTAGCCGTTATCTTTATTTTCTCTTCGTTTCTCTTGAAAGGTCATACTTTCAGGACACTTTAGGTGATGGTGCTCCAGATGGACAGCCGGATTCGTGTGAATGCGTCTGTGATGATGGTGAGCATCTCATATCCCAGCAGTCCCAGAGTTCATCAAAAT
Organism: Spinibarbus caldwelli; assembly: GCA_039654775.1. Classification (NCBI taxonomy): domain Eukaryota; kingdom Metazoa; phylum Chordata; class Actinopteri; order Cypriniformes; family Cyprinidae; genus Spinibarbus; species Spinibarbus caldwelli. The sequence continues at coordinate 1,961,161 of CM077249.1, read as the reverse complement.
GACTCCTGCTGTCCACAGCTCAATGTGAGATATTAGAAAATAACCATAAACATTTTACAGTATCACACTGAAACTAACAGAAAACTAACTGAGAGCTAGAATTACTTTGGGAATAAACATCAGACTGAATGGTTCCTGAACAAGCTGTGATGATAAATGGATATATGGTTATATTGATCTATTATGGTACAGGTCCTTCACTAGGAAAAATGTAATTTACAAACCATTTATGTCAGTGTGATAGATATATATTTTGTAACAGTATATTTAAAGCATTTATTTGTCAATCTAAGAATACATTCACATACTAGGTCACATTTAAAGAAAAACTATTTGTTGTCTATAACACAAGTAAACATTTAACACTTTTTAATAAAATTCAGCAGGAACGTACTTTATAATATTACAATAATAATAAAAAAGCATTATTAAATCATTATAAATCTAGTTTTAATCTCTAATAGGATTATAGTGGCTAATCTTCTTTAAAAACTTTCTTTAGCCCCTTGAGGTTAGCGGAGGAGTCCTTAGATACTAATAAAATTTCCTTATATACTTAAATCATAATGTTTTGAAATACAGAATAAATAAATCAAACCTCTTCAAGGTCATATTTCTGTTAGTGCACAAGATTCTAAATATGGCTCCTACAAGGATATTCCATCCACATTTGCATTTAGCCTAAATGTAGTCTACTGTAAGACTTTTAAATAAAAAAAAAAAAGAAAAAAAAAAAGGGCAACTGTGATGCCAGGAAAAAAAAAAAAAAAATACAACATAATTGTCTCTAAATTTTGTTCATGTTCAGCCTTCAGGGCAAAGATTTCTCACAACAGCTACAGTTGTTGTTAGTTTATTGTATCATTCCTCCATTATAATAAATATGCATCTATATGTATGTGCATTCTTCCATACAGCCTCTCACAAATCCACTTTCCATTTTGAGTGTCTGCGCAAACAGAACAGCCAAGATGAGATTCCTTTGCATCCAACGGGCCTACCGCATCAGGTGATAATGACTTCTTGCTTCCGGTCTCATTTGCTTCCAGCTATTTTTAGCTGGATAAAATTGCTCATTTTGCTGCTTGACATGGCAAATTGGTGTGTCTTACCATATTATTTTAGTGTGTTACCTTAATTATTAACACAATAGTTTGCAATGCAAACTGTTTTACCGTTTACTGTATGATGTTATTCTTCTCTTTATTTCCCTATAGCGGCTAATGAACCGGAAGTCTTGCCCATGGGCTTAATTCCGCGTTTAGGAATACGGTGGATAGATTAAGAACAGTGGCAGTAGTGAGACATTACCTGTGACATGTATGTAAAGTGGCATCATATTTTCTTGTGGTTGCGCAGGTGAAGACGCCGACTGGACAAGAATCGAGTAGAACTCGACTCTCTCCGACTCGCTCCATCCGCTCCTGGGTCACGCCTCCGGCCACGCCTCCACCCTACACCCCTCTGATTCAGACCACGCCCAGTGCCAGCAGCACTCCAGGATTGGTTCACAGGGGCTTCTGGCATTCGCAGCAGGCCTCTGATTGGTCAACACGATCTCCCTGCCCCTCCCTCCTGAAGGTTCCCCCCCGACTGTGTGGCCATCACCTGCAGCAGCGGAGAAGCGCTCAGAGCCTGGTGGAAGCGGTGAGTGATGCCATTTGACACTGAGAGTCAAGTCGGCCACGTACACATTGCAGCTAAATTCGGTTGTCAGTTCACCTTTCACTCCTTAATCACATTCTGTACACACATAATTCACTAAAATACGGGAGTGACAACTGCATTTGACAAATCCTGAAAAATACAGGTAGGGACAACCGCATTTACAGAAATTCTACACTGTGTACGGAACCAAACTGAACAACTAGTTGTTAATGACGTATTTAAACGCACATCAGAAATGTGTCTTTGTTTGTATGTGAGATGCAAGAAAATAACAGTGAAAGAAGTCATAATCTTTGCACATTCGGACACGGAGCTAGTTGCGCTCACGAGCCCTGTGGTAAAGTATCAGTGTTGCCAGATCTTCATAGAAAAAATCAACAAACAAGGACAAGCACAAAAAAACACTAAAACAGCCAAATGCTTTGTTTTATAACACACACACACACACAAAAAAATCATATATCTCATATTCGCAACAGACCACATTATTAACTCCATAAAGTGCCTAGCTCTATGAGTTAAGGCCAAACAACACGCCTAAAAGCGCTTGTAAATATGAGGACATGGAAACAATGCAAGACAGCGCTAAAGCAGCCTCCCGAGCATAAAACACAGCACATCTATCAGCGGTAGTTTAGTTAAAATCAACGGACAAAAAGAGTCTTTAGCCAAAAAATGGCAGATACCAAACGGCTAAATTCTTATTCATTCCAGCAAGACGTCAAAATGTTGCTATGGTTACAAATGCAGAAATGACTGCTGTTCCGTACACACATGGAACGATAATTTACGGGACTCACTGCCGCATTTAAATGTGGTTGTCACTCCTCAAACTTGCAGTGTGCTGTCAAGTCACTTTTATTTCTATAGCGCTTCATACAATACAGATTGTGTCAAAGCAGCTTGACTGTGATTAACAGAAAAAATAGTAGAATCAATTATGGAAACTTAGTTCAGATTCTGCTGTAAAGCAGCTCAAAGACAATAGTGTCATTATTCAGCTCAAGTCAGTTCAGTGTTGTTCATCAATTTAAAACGGTCCTGGTTTGGTCCTGTTTGACCTAAATGCAGCGGGGTCATTCCCCCAGTTTGTTGGATTTTTGACTGACAAGGTGAAAAATAAAAAAATAACGTAATAAAATAAAATGTAAAATTTATAATGTTGTACTTAGTCTGACCAGAAGGGAGAAAATATATACAAAAAAAAAAAAAAACAACACTGGCCAAGCTCATATAACCTAGTAGTCCTCACCAAATATTTCACATTCTAGGAAATTTGTCTAGGATGTTTTAAACTAATGAAGCCCATTTCTAGCTAGGAAATAAAAACATGTGGTCACACTTTATTTTAAGGTCCAATTCTCACTATTAACAAACCATTAACTATGACTTTTGTCTCAGTGAACTCCTGATTTTCTGTTTATTAATAGCTAGTAAGGTAGTTGTTAAATTTAGGTAGGATTAGGGATGCAGAATATGTGCTTTATAAGTACTAATAAACAGCCAACATGTAAATAACAGGCATGCTAATAAACAACTAGTTAGAATCTGTTCCTATACTAAAGTGTTACCAAACATGCTAGTAGAAATTTAGGATTAACTATTTAGGAAGTATTTTAATAGATATATCAAATCATTAAAAAAAATAAAATAAATGATGTCAAAGAAAATAAGTAAATGTATATACTAATTGTCAGGAATCTGGAGGCAAGAGTGACTCAGATGCAAGAGTGACTGTAAACAGATTTATTGACAGACTTGTAGAGAGGACGAGAGGAGGTGAGTGAACACTGTCCAAATGATAGGCAGGGGAGACTTGTAGGCAGGCAGGCTGTGAGAATGACCAGGAGTTCAGTCCAGGACGGCAGTTCGCTAGAGAGCCATGATGGCAGCGAAGCTGGAGGCCGAAGGTAGCAGCGGTGGCCTGACAGGATCAAGAGGCGCAGCCACTCCACACTCGTGATCTCACTGGCACAGTACAGGTCCAGCTGCGGGGCAGATGAAGGGAGCAGACCAAGAGCACTGCCTACAGGACTGGACAGGACAGGGCAGGACAAGACTGGTGACAGACAGGAGACAATATGCACAAAGAACTAGGCAGGAAATACTCAATATCTCAATATAATAATATAGAGATGATAGCACAACAAACTAGCAACGCGAGAGGGAAAGGGAGAACAATATAAAGGGGAAGAGAACACGAGGAACAGGTGGGAACACTCCGACTACAGAGGGTAGTCCGGACTGCTGAGCGAATCATTGGTACAACCCTCCCCACTCTCCAAGAACTGTACTTATCCAGAGTGAGCAAAAGGGCTGGCAAAATCACTCTGGACCCCTCACATCCAGCACACTCCCTCTTTGAACTGTTACCGTCTGGTCGACGCTACAGAGCTCTGAGCACCAGAACGACCAGACACAGGAACAGTTTCTTCCCTCAGGCAATCCATCTCATGAACACTTGACATTAAAAGTGGAACACACAACACTATTATAAATTATTTATTCAACACACATACTTATTTTTTTCATTTCAGATTTGCACATATTAGACCTGTACACCATAATTGTCTATATATTGTGTTTTTGCTATTTGTACATTGCCTATTTGTAAATTATTCTTTTATTATCTGTGCCCTGTCCTGTTGCTGCCTTTCTGTTGCACTGTAGAGCTTCTGTCACAAAAACTGATTCCTTGAACACCAAAATTTAAATTTCTACAGGTCAAGACTTTTTGCAATTTTTCACAGTTTGAAAAACCTACTTTTTCGAACTCGTCCTAGGCCGTTTGTCTGATTTTCACCAAAATTGGCTCAGATCATCTTCAGAACATGCTGGCAAGTAGATTAGTCAAACCGTTCTCAAATAACGCACGAAAGAATTTGATGAAGAGCAAGCCAAAATGGATATGAGTGTCAGTGTTGTTGTTTTGGATGTTGTTTTCCCGTCTGACCTCCGTGGTATGAGTAATAAACCGAAAAAAATCTCACGTCAAAGAAGTGCAACCGCCACCGATTGCGTAATCACCACGGACCAGTGCTAGCTCAAAAGTATTTAGGAGTCAAAATTAACTTCCCCAGAAAGTTCGATTTGGTGAGCTGTTTCGAACTGCCAAAACGAACTTTGTATCGGCCTGATTTTGTTCGAAATAACGTCATATCATTTCGTTCTTCTATTTTGTTTGAAATATATCGGCGCCTTTATACTATATCACACAGTCCTACACTGGACTGCAAGTAAAATTTGCCTCTATTGTTGACTATAGACAGGAAGGAGTCAAAATCAAAACCCGCTGCCTGACACACTGTCTTTTGTTGTAGGTGATGATATCTGGTGGATTGGGCCAATTTGCCAAGGATCCAAAGTTTGTGACGGCGACAAAACACGAGATTGCACATGCTTGCGACATGACGATCGATGAGATGGAAAGTGCTGCTAGCAATTTACTGAACGTGACGCTGGGCCAAGGGCCCGCGGCAGACGATTCAGTCTTGTGTCAGAACAATCTCCGTGACTACAGCGATGAGGAGACGGACACGAGCAATACACGCGAGGAGGATCTCGCAGACGAAATGATCTACGTCTCAGTATTATAGTAAAGAATTCAAAATACCCTAACAAAACTAAATAATGTAGAAAATGAATGAATGAGGTAATTGTGCCTTTAAACGAGAGTTTCATGGGGAGATCTGCTGGCATGAACCACTAGATTTGGACCTTTTCATTTAGTTAGCAAACCTTTTGATATCTTGGGAAATTTCCAGCAAGATCCAAATGTGATGACATTGCCGACCGAAGTGTTTTCCTCTGAATCTATGCATGCACTGGACCTTTGAAGATCCCTAACCAACTTACCAGCCAAAGTCCACTTGGTCAAAGGTACCAAACAGCATTTCTTCAGACCCATTCAAGACACTTTCACCATTTGAGTCAAGAATTTTTTTTCACACATACAAGGCAATTACAATGGTAAAAACTTCACAGCGATACCTCCTAGTTGAGTAATTGAACTATATTTCAAGTCTTTCAAATTAAATGTCACAAAAATGTAAGTCATGATTGACTGAATGTCTTTTTCCTGCTGTGCAACCTGTGCATCAAAGTTTGTGACATTTGCCATCTTTGACTTCAAATTTGCTACATCACATATTTGTGTGGCATACAGGAAAGCAAATTTAAATCTGATCGTCTCACTTGGAATATAGTGCACAAATTATAAGGACTATGGAGCTCTGAACTTCATTTGTGTTTCATGGGAAAAAATGAGTAAAGGTGAGTAAATCATTTTTGGGTGAACATAAGATAACACCAACACATGGAAAGGCAAATGATCTATACTCCTATTTTCACATAAAATAATGCAAGACTCCAGTTTTGGTGGTGGAAGAAAAGTACATTTCTGATATTTCACTACTCAAGGTCTGTTGAGTAAATATGGCTGTAAAATGCACAAACGAAGGCATTTAAATAATCACTAATCACAATGAAGGTCAATATAATATGAAGCCATTCATGTTCAAATATTAATGCATCACAGAATCATCATTTCAAGTGGACATGTCCTAGACTTCAGGTACTCAAACTTTCACAGTTCTTATGAAGGGCTTTACACAGCAGCACCGTCCAAAAGCTGTTTCTGCTTCCTTTATCCGGAGCAAATCTCACTGCCGTCTGACTCTCTGAACTCTCAGAGACATCGCAATGGAAACAGAAGCTTCTTTCTATAAGAGAAGTAGTTACTAAACATATCAAAACAATGAGCGCTCGTGTCGTAGAGTCGGCCTGAGTGTCATTTACTGTTAGTGTGAGCATATCTGCCTCGATATTGATAAAATTGCTTTGGTCCTCCAGTTCCTTCATCTGGTCGTACAGCAACTGTTTTTTATTTCTTAGGTATTTTCAGTGTTGATCTATCTCATTGTTTCTGTAATTGATAATGAGGTCTATGTCTCACACACCTGATGACGTTTGGGCTTTATATAACATAACATAAATAGTTCACCCAAAACATGCTGTCATCATTTACTAATCCGAATGCTTGGTCTAAACCTGTATGGATACTGTATGGATAAAACAAGTGGTATAAAAGTATTATGTAAATAGTCCAAACAATTTGTGTGCTATATTCCTGTGGCTCAACAGCACTGAATGAGGAACAGACCAACATCAGTATTTGATGGAATCTTAACATCATACATTCATGAACACAGCTGGAGGGTTAGGGCTGATGTTAAGTTTGTGAACTCATCGAGTCAGACCATTTAAATTATTTGGTTGATCCATTTCTCAGAATCAGAATGATTTGCTAATCGATCTGGCTGGACTACTTTTATAATCTTTTTAAAAGCTTCAAGGCATATGTAACATCGTACAGGTTCAGAGAGTAAATGATGACAGAATGTTGATTTTTGAGTATTTAAGAAATAATGGGTAATTTAGCACATGCTGTTTCTGAACTACTGTATGTTTGTCTCTGTGATGTTAAACTGTTTGTTTGATGTAAACCACTAACCTTTCCTTTCTAAATGGAACATTTAGCACTTAGAATAACTCTCAACTGCCTTTATCAATTTCAAGATACTAGACATTAAAGAGGATCTATTTTTAACAAAATGTCTGATTACAAAGGCATTAAAGTCATGTATGTGTTGAATGAATGGATAAATTATGGCAGTGTTTTAAAAGCAAAGAAAAATTTTCTTTCATTGAAGGAACATGTTTATATTGTTTCTGTCATAGTTTGAGAATTTGCAGGTATGAACTAAATTCTCTTTTTTTTTTTTTTTTTTTAAATGGTCTTTTACCTATACAATTATGAATCATAAGATAGTGTGTTGATTACTGGCTTTACTGAAATGAAGATGAAGTGAAGGTCATTTGTGTTGTGCGAACGAAGTGTCAGTCCTCAGCATGGGCAATATTTGGACATTTATTAGGACATTTAAATCAATCATCAGGAGACTTTTAGAATTTAATCATTTTATTTAATCTTTTTGAGAGGTAGAGTTATTATTTAAAAGACAATCATCTGTTGTAGTGATTTTACATGCATTTTCAATCTGTTAAAATTGGACCACTGTTTTGTTACATTCTTTTTCTTATTCTATTTTAATATAATAAAGTATTTAAAAAAATCCATTGTACCAGTATAAAGAACACATAAGAATTCTAAAAATTCTCTTTTTCTCTCCATGTAAACATTATTTGCATAGATACTTGGCAGCTGAAATGTATTATTTCTGATTATTAACACATAATTGTGTCATACTGATAGTGTGGAAATGTTAGTAAGTTTCATTAAGACACTTAATGGAGGGAATCTCATGAAAATGATCAAGATCAGGTCTGGTCAAACCTCATTAAATGCATTAGCAATGATCCTTTTTACTAATGTACACCTGAATTTAAGACATACTGAAATCAGTCACTTTGTGGATGAAGCTAAGCTGCGTAAGACTGAAGAGTGGTTTGATCATGTGGCAAAATGATTCATTTAAAGCAGGAAAATCTGGCCTACCATTATTTGAAAGCATTTAAACAAGTCTAAATGCGTTCTCCCACATTACTATGAACTTATCTCTGCGTTTCAAGAGTCACAGGCTGGTAAACAGGAACTCCAGGGTCACGGAGTGAGGGAATCCCTTTAATGACATCCGCTGCCTTTTCAGCGATCATTATTGTGGGGGCGTTCAGGTTCCCGCTCAGCATGCTGGACATAATGGAGGAGTCCACCACCCTCAGCCCCTCTAGACCATACACCCGCAGATCAGAAGCCACCACTGCCATGCTGTCCGCAGCGCTACCCATTTTACAGGTGCAGGACGGGTGGTAGGCGCTGTCGGCCTTCTGCCGAACGAAAGCGTCGATCTCTGCGTCGGATTGGACAGCAGGGCCCGGTAGCACCTCGGGGCCGCGGAAAGGTCCGAAGGCACGAGTGAACACTTCTCGTGTGAGCTTGACGCACTGTCTGAACTCCAGGACGTCAGTGTCTGTGGGACGTAATGGAGAACATGAGGCGGTGAGAAACTACACGAGAACTTGAGCGCAAGTCTTTCTACAAACTTTTAACTGGAATTGTCTTAAGATTTTTAAACAAATTTGGGATTTAAAAAAGTAAGAAAATTTAAAATACGGGAAGTTCAGACAGGAGCAAACTGAAAGCACCTGTATCACTAAACTATTTGTTTCTAGACCGCAAACTGTTGCAATACTCTTGAGATGTGGGAGATAGATACATTTACCAAATACATTTACCAAATTTACAAAATAAATTTCCAACTGGAATTGGAATTTAGCAATTGACAAATCAGTGGAAAAGAAACCCTCTCTAGGAGTGTGTTGGTTGGTTATTTTTCATGCTCTAGCTAGAAAATGACGGCTGCACAAGTAGATTTTTAACTCCAATCAGTTTTTTTGTATATACTATTTTTATTGTGATACTGTAATTTCAGGAAAGACAAAAATAAAACGGCCATAATTGAAATGCGGGATACAGATTACATCTTGTAGGACAGGGGTCTCCAGCCTTTTTTACACCACAGACCGGTTACATTTTGAAAATATTCTCATGGACTGGCTAGAAGAGGGGGATTATATATATATATATTATATATATATTATATATATATATATATATATATATATATATATATATATATATATATGTATGTGTGTGTATGTATGTGTGTGTGTGTGTGTGTGTGTGTGTATGATGCAGAGTAACGAATTGAGTTCTCTTTAGTTTCTTCTTCTTGTTATAATCACTTGAACGTGTAAATTGACAAATCACATGCGTGCCGAACTGTGGGGTCTGGTCCGTATGCATCACGGATCAACTGCAATCCGTTTAACACCTAATATATGACAGATTAGAACAATCTTTCATTTACTAATTGAGCATTTAATTATTATGAATTCGTCAAATTCCTACTCCATAGCAAATCGCATACAGCAAAAATACAGAATAATTAGAACAATCATTAACGCACAATAAATGACAGTCATATCTATACACATTTTTCCCAGAACGTTCTTGCGACCTGGTAGCAAATCTTCCACAGCCTGGTACTTATGCTCCCTTCACGTGCTATCGGAATTATCGTAAATACGAGTTTCCTAATCGGAATTTAAATGTGAATGCCTCTCAAATCGTATTTACTACTGGGAAACTTGGAAATAATTTTTATACCAGAGTTTCCGAGTTGGGCAGGCCATAAACTTTAAACATGGTGGAGGAGACAACCATTGCTGCTGTCAAATACTATTCTCACAACAACTACATCACTTTGTCTTGTTGCTAGTGAAGTGTATTTATAGGCTATATGTGAACAATCATTTTGAAGCATATTGTATGTTTTATAAGCAGTGAAATAAGCATGTATTTGACCGAAATTCCAGAATTGTTAGCAAACTATCTAGCGCAGTGAATGTTTATATGATTGTCAACCAATGGGATGCTACATTTTATTCCAACAACAAAGCACTTGAATGCGACAAGCTCGTAAATCACAACTTCATTAGTAGGAAATAGGAAATTCCCGATTCACGTAAAGGCAGCATGAGTCGCGACTCGGTAGTTGGGGACCTTTGTTGTAGGATGTGCGACAAAGTCCCCAGTTTCGGGACTGATAGTTACCCTAGAATCAACAGCTCCAATACACAGCACAACTATAAGCACCATCGCGCCTGAGCTGCTCTAAGAGAGTCAGATCAGAGTAAACGTACCGGTGGAAAGGTAGTTTGGTTGGATAATAGGGTGGGCAAATGGGTCTTTATTCTTCAGTTTGAGCCACCCAACACTCGTGCGCCTCATGGGTCCAACATGAACCTACACACATCACAGAGAATTCATATCGCAAGAAACAAGAGTGCATAAACAAATGTGCCATGAGGGCAAAGACTGCAACTGTAGTCTCTTAACATCATTAGAGTGATGAAAGTGAACATCTACTTTCTCGGCTGCAAGTGAATTAAAGAGGTGTACAGGCATTCACAGCGACGTCAATTTCACAAGAAGATTGTTGGCGATGTAATGTGGGCATGTCTAGAGATAGAAAGTCACACCATATTTCCACATAAATTTACGTTATAAAACTGTTTTTGGAACATTGTTTTGAAATGTTTCTAAAACACTGAAATGTCCAGTTTTCTTGTTGAAATCAGAACATTTTCCCAAAATGTTTCTTAGAACATTCTACTAACTTTTCACTCAAAATGTATTATTTGAATCTTAGAATTTTTAAAAAACAAAATGTTTTAAAGTCCAGTTTTCTTGTTGTGCTTAGAACATTTAAAGCGGACTAAAACATTACAACTTATACTAATTTTATTTTTTTACATAAAATATAACTTTATAATAACATTTAATTTTAATATTTTAAGAACGTTTTCTCAACTTTATGGGACTGTTCATCAAGTAATAATACCATCATGAGGACATTCCAAGAATGTAGTTCTAAGAATGTTTTCTCTCAGTGTTATAAGAACATATATCAAATATTAATAAAAGTTAGAAGAATGTTCCATAAACATTACTTTAAGAACATTGTTCTAACATTTAACTTAACTTTAAAAAAAAAAAAAAAAAAAAAAAACACACACACACACACACACACACACACATTAGTTCTGGTTTGTATCAGAAATCACCAGCATTCTGAGCCAGTGTGATTCACTAATAATCTTGTTTATGATATGATTCATAACACACTACTGCTGTATATGAACAAACACATTTCTCTGCAGAATGTAAATGTTAGGTTACACCTGCTACACTAAAAATACAGCCTTTTATTAACACCCCTCTACATCATGTGATTCTTTAGGCTTGACAACAGAACACTTTGATTAGCAAGAGTCACAACAAGCAGAATTATAGTCTTTAAACCACTCAGACCTGGAAGGCCTCGATCTTGGATTTAACACGGCCGTGATCGATGACCTGTGAGGGCAGGAAATGGAACTGAATATCAGGATGAGGAACATCAGGATGACTACGAATGAACCCGCCACTCTCCAGATGAGCCGTTGCACCGTAACCTGCAACAAAACACAAGTGTGTTCACGTCTGCAACGCTTCATGTTCTTGACAGGCTTTGAGATGCACACAAATAACCTGAGCTCTCACAGAACGTTCAGATTGTTTACCTGTGAATCTGAGAAGCCATTCAAGGCCGATCTTCACCATGTGGAAGGGCTTCTGGGCTTTGTAGAGTGTGATATGTGCAGCATTGCTGTACTCAACCTATATCTCCAGATGATCCTGCAGATTGCAGCCCACACCTGTGAACACACGCACCATTCCTTCATAAGAAGAGGCCACATTTGATGTTTTTGTAAAGATTTTTTTTTTTTTTTTTAAAAATCAGTTTTAGTCACAAATTCTGACATTTGAAACAATTTCTCCCACCTCCCAGCATTCCCCCATTCCTACAGATCACTACTCATTTCAAATAAACAAGTCAAAACAAAATGCAGCTGCTGGGAGAACAGCAAGATACGCCAATAAAAACAGGTTTGAGAGCTCAGCTTAAAACTTTCTGATCTCCATGCGTCTCGTGAAAAAAGAAAAAAAAAGCATAAAAATAACACAAAAGATTAAGAATAAATGCAACAATGCACTAGTTTCATACATAAGTAAAAATGCAGACCAATGTGATTGGTCGTTCATATCATGTCTTTTTTGTTTTAAGGCTCATACAAACCAAGACTGATAACTATAAAGATTAACTACAACAATAACTGTATTAGCACCCACACAAACGCATAACATCCGGTTTATTGTTATTGTATACCATTTTAATTCTGTAGACCGTATAGACTTGGGCTAATGTTAGTGTTCCAATAAAGCAAGTTTGTAAACTTTGTGATATTTTAAAGCATACTGAAATACTTGGAGCAGTTATTAGGCACAAATTATGCCATGGAGCAAAATGTTACTTAAATGTACCTTATGACTACTAACTTGCTAGTTTTACTTGATCTATGGTGTCGAACGCATCACAAAGATCATGACATACTCTTAGATCGATTACAAAACTATACGGGTATTCAAGGGCAGGCTTTAAGATGGTTTAGATCCTACCTGTCCGATCGCTACCACTTTGTTTATTTAAATGGGGAGTCATCTCAATTATCACCAGTAAAATATGGAGTACCACAAGGATCTGTCCTAGGTCCTCTGCTATTTTCAATATACATGTTGCCCCTTGGTAATATTATTAGAAAATACGGGATTAGTTTCCACTGTTATGCTGATGATACTCAACTATATATCTCAACAAGACCAGATGAAACTTCTAAATTATCTAAGCTAACAGAGTGTGTTAAAAATGTAGAAGACTGGATGACCAATCATTTTCTCCTATTAAATTCAGATAAGACAGAGATATTACTTATTGGACAAAAAAAAAAAAAAACTCTTGGATTACAATTTGCAACTAGACAGACGTACTGTTACTTCCTCTACAGTCAAAAATCTGGGTGTTATATTAGACAGCAACTTGTCTTTTGAAAATCATATTTCCCATGTTACAAAAACAGCATTCTTTCATCTTAGAAGCATTGCCAAGCTACGAAACATGTTACCTGTTTCTGATGCAGAAAAGCTAGTTCATGCATTCATGACCTCTAGAGTGGACTATTGTAATGCACTGCTAGCTGGTTGTCCTGCATCTTCAATAAACAAGCTACAGGTAGTCCAAAATGCAGCGGCTAGAGTCCTTACCAGGTCAAGAAAATATGATCATATTACCCCAATTTTACAGTCTCTGCACTGGCTACCTATTAAGTTCTGTATCAGTTACAAAACATTATTACTTACCTATAAGACCCTTAATGGTTTAGCTCCTGCGTACCTAACTAGTCTTCTGCCACGCTACAATCCATCACGCTCCCTAAGGTCGCAAAACTCTGCTTTCCTAGGTACTACCAAAAGTCCAAAGTTCGCTAAAGGAGGTAGAGCTTTTTCACATTTGGCTCCCAAACTCTGGAATAGCCTTCCTGATAATGTTCGGGGTTCAGACACACTCTCTCTGTTTAAATCTAGATTAAAGACACTCTTTAGCCAGGCTTTCAAATAATGCATCTCATAATCTTGTACTGCAGTTATATCTGATCAAATGCACATTATTATACTTTAGCTTGGGTTAAACAAATCTATATTGCTTGGTTGGAACAGCAGCTACGCTAATTATGTCTCTATTTGTTTCTCTGTTTCTGCCACAGGATTGACATCCCGTGGTAACTAGGATTTACACAAGCTTCAGTCTGGATCCAGAACACCTGAGAAGAGATGATGCCAACCCCTCAGATGACCTCAGATGATGCCAACCCTGAAACAACATACAGAACTACCAAATCTTGCTACAAGTTTGATTTCAACATATAATAATTGCTGTTAATAGTGTTCATCGTCTGTTTGATTACGTCTTTAATTGATTTTTTCCGTACATTTCTGCTAACTGACAAAGTCACCAATGATAAGCTACTGCTAAATATATTGGGGGCTGTCAGAATGAGATGGCTGATAAAATATCACAATAATCCAAAAGTTGATATTGACTATGTAGATAAATAATCTTAAGTGAAACTTAATTTTCTGTACAGCGCTTTGCAGCGATTTGTATCGTGAAAAGTGCTATACAAATAAACTTGAATTGAATTAAGTTAACACTTGAAAATGGTATTTTCAAATAAAATACTGTTTAAAAAAAATAAACAAAGCAGGCTAAACTTTACAGGTGACTTTGCAGTGAATTCTAGAATATCCAAGGTGAAATACATACTGTAATGTTTGATGTTGAAATCTCCTCAGATTAATGAACACTATAAATGTGTGCATTTGTTTTTAAATAAGACTTCCTTCAAAATTTATCACTGACTAAATTGCTCTGGAAAAAGAAGAAATTATGAAGTGATAAAGTGTACTGCTGAGTCTTACCAGCTCATTTCATTCACTGACCCTGATCTATGAAACATGAGCATCCCTGCTGTAAAGTGTGTGCTCTTAGTTTTATGCTCTTCAGCTGCAGTGTTGCAAGTGTGGAAACCATGAGAAAAGATTTGCGTGTCACTGGAATATTTTATAGTTTTGTACTCTTATCTTCTTTCTTCAATGTGCCTCGTTTCTCCTCACAACAAAAACAATGCAAGTAGGTTTTGAACGAAAGGATGTTCTGAGCTCAATGAAAATGTAATTAATGATGTTTTAAATTACTTTGTTTGTTTGTTTTAAATCACTGGATGCTAGAAAAATTGCATCCTTTAAGTGCTTTAGAGGCAAATGAAAAATAAAATGGTAGTTTAAAAAAAAAAAAAAAAAAAAAAATTATATATTCTCATTTGCTGTGAAACATTTTTTTTTTTTTTTTGCAGTCAAAATCAGAGATACCCAAACCAGGGAACATTGATTTGGCCCAACATGCCATATCACAGGGAAGGAAAAAACAAACAAAAAAAAATATTTGGAACAAGTGGGTTTGTTAGTGCCATTTCATTTCCCCAATACAAATGGTAGAAATGCATTTCTTTATTTCTTCCTATACAACAATTCCCAGAAAACACAATAACAACATGCATATGGTGAAGCTGCTTTGGACTAAAGCATCTGTTCAATTTAACTGTGATGAACATGAACATGTGACGTATTAAGTCAAGCAGTCAAATGTCATTCTTATATTTGCGATTTATGTATCAGGTTTGCATTCTTAACTGACCGAGTTTATTTTCTAACTGCATGTTACTGGTCTTACTGTGAACATCTTACTTCGACCTCAGTCTTTTATCAAAATGTCATAACTTGCACTTCCTGTGATATGAATCACTTCTTGTCTCACATTTGCAAGGTTCAGATAATCTCATTCAGACCTGCCTCCATTCCAGTATGCTACTTCATCATTAAAAATTTGTAATTACAAATATATTTAAATACACGGCAAACAAGTTTCAAGAGAAATGACATTACAGTATATTTTAGTTTAACAAATGCTTGTCACTGCATTTGGCTTTAATGTACTTTGAGCCACTGTATGTGCCTTTAACCAGATCCACTCTTTTAAAAAGTCTTTAAATTATATTAATATTTAGGGACAGATTTACTAACAGCTTGTACCAGTGCAAACCCTCATTCAGTGCTAAAAAAACTACTGTCAGGATTTACTAAAGACACGCAGTGATGAAAACGCACGCGCAGTCATTTTTTGCGGCTGAACTTATTGCACATGCATTTGTAGCAGTTTCCCTTTCAGATGCAAAATTTATGTGAGGAGAGTTTAATGAATCACACAAGATGATTTACTAAGGTTTGTGGTGGTCTGCTATTTGCGCCATTATTAAAGTCCAAAAAAGCATGTCTCAACCCTTTTGAAGCGGTGTTGTTAGTAGATTACCTGCACCTGCTTATCATCGACTCTACGCTAATTGGTGCTGCTCTTGGTAGATTGCGCTGGTCATTATGGAATTGATCTGGTTGAGTCTGTGTTCTTTAATTTGCATATTGACAGTGAATCACCCGCAGAATTTTCCACTCCCATCTACACTTTTATGGGATAGTGGTCTCACACTAATTTGCCTTGTTTAGTAAATCTGGCCCTTACAAATTTTTTTACTATACAGATGCATCAAAAAAAAAAAAATTATATTTATATATATATATATATATATATATATATATATATATATATATATATATATATATATATATATATATATATATATATTGAATATCATGGAAAAGTTCTTTATTTTTTGTAATTTAATTTCTTATATTCTAGATTCATTGCACACAAACTGAAATATTTCAAGACTTTTTTTTTTTTTTTTTTTAATTCTGATGGTTACGACTTACAGCTTAGAAAAATTAAAATTTCAGTATCTCAAAAAATTAGAATATCCCATTTTGAGCTTGATCAGTTTGATTAATTTTGAATATAAATACTGGGTACCTCCTGGTCTAGTTTAGAACATGCAACCACACTTATGGGGAAGACTGACTTGCCAGTTGTCCAGAAGACGATCATCGACACCCTCCACAAGACGGGTAAGCCACAGAAGGTCATCGCTGAAAGGTCTGTTCACAGAGTGCTGTATCGAAATATATTCATAGAAAGTTGACTGGAAGGAAGGAGTGTGGTAGGAAAAGGTGCAAAAGCAACAGGGATGACCGCAGCCTTGGGAAGATTGTCAGGAAAAGCCGATTCAAGAACTTGGGAGAGCTTCACAAGGATTGGACTGAAACTGAAGTCAGTGCATCAAGAGTCACCATGCTCAGACGTCTTCAGGAAAAGGGCTACAGCTGTCACATACCTAGAACCAAGCCTCTCCTGAACCAGAAACAATATAGGAAGCGTTTCACTGGGCTAAGGAGAAAAAGAACTGGACTGTTGCTCAGTGGTCCAAAGTCCTCTTTTCAGATGAAAGTAAATGTTGCATTTCATTTGGAAATCAAGGTCTGGAGTCTGGAGGAAGACTGGAGAGGCACAGAATTCCAGCTGCTTGAAGTCCAGTGTGAAGTTTCTGAAGTCATAGATAATTTGGGGAGCCGTGACGTCTGCTGGTGTTGGTCCATTGTGTTTTATCAAGTCCAAAGTCAATGCAGCCATCTACCAGGATATTTTAGAGTACTTCATGCTTCCTTCTGCTGACAAGCTTTATGGAGATGCTGATTTCATTTTGCAGCAGGACTTTAGCATCTGCCCACAGTGCCAAAACCACTTCTAAGTGGTTTGCTGACCATGATATTACTGTGCTTGATTGGCCAGCCAACATGCCTGACCTGAACAGTATAGAGAATCTATGGGATATTGTCAAGAGGAAGATAAGTAACATCCGACAAAAACAATACAGGTGAGCTGAAGGCCACTATACAAGCAACCTGGGCTTCAATAACAGGCTGATTGCCTCCATGCCACACTGCATTGAAGCAGTAATTCGTGCAAAAGAAGTCCCAACCATTGAGTGCATAATTAAACCTACTGTGGAGATCTTGAACACTTCTGTTTTGTAAATCTTTTTTTGATGTTTCTTTGAGAAACTATTCAAATTTTTGGAGATACTGAATTTTAAATTTTCCTAAGCTGTAAGTCGTAACCATCAGAATTAAAAAAAAAAAAAAAAAAAAAAAAAAAAAAACACTTGAAATATTTCAGTTTGTGTACAATGAATCTAGAATATAAGAAAGTTTGCTTTTTTGAATAACTTTTCCATAATATTCTAATTTTTGAGATGCACCTGTAAATCATGAAAGGTACCATTTGAAAACAAGTTTTGCATAAATACATAGAAATTCATGGGGTAAAAACCACATTACACAAAGAATGTGTTTTGTCAGATAACGCGAGCGCTGATAAGCGCTGATGCGTGTCATTTTCTGCAGATGCACTACTTACTGTAAAACACTAAAGAATAGCATAGTGAGTATTTTATAATCTAGATGAACAAAAACAATAACAATTCTGATTACATGCCATTTGAAATGGACTGTAATTCATTTGTTACTTTCAGGAAAATTTCAGTAAACTAGTTCATTCAGTAGCCTAATAAGCACCTAACCTTACAATTACAATTAAATAGACTACCATGCCATTTATTCATGTTCTGCATTCGAAAACAATACATGTCCATTTATTTCGCTGTGTTATTATTATTGAAGTTGCTGTTATTGTTGAATACTATGTTGTGATATGAAGATGAAATATTTAAATAATTTATTTAATGTTTTACTTCAGTTTTTTGTTAAACTGGTTCTGCTATTGGTAATCGGACAGAAACATACAAATAATGTTACAAATTTAAAAAAAAAAAAAAAAATTCTATAATCGGCCTACCTCTAATTATTTCCATACGTATTCTATGAAAAATGACAGGGGAATCTATTTAATTGTATTTGTAAGGTTAGGTTTTTATTAGGCTACTGAATAAACTAGTTTACTGAAGTCTATTTCAAATGACTTGTTAAAATTGTTAGTGTTTTTGTCCATCTGGATTATAAAATCTCTGGTAACAATGATATTTTTAGAGTTTTACAGTGAAAAAGTATAATAAAGTGCACTTCTTTTCCACAAGAGATATAATACTATAAGATATACGATTTTAGTAATGTATTATGACTCTTATTATTAATAATAGATTAATAATAAGAGTCATAATACATTACTAAAATCTGTCAACTTCCATTTCATGTCTACTTTAAAGTTAACAGCCCCTTTTTACTTCCTCGCTAAAGTCAGCATTTACTCGCATGTTGTGTTAACTGTGGACCAGGGGCCTGTACCATGAAGCCGGATTAGCAGGCTAGCCAGGTAAATTTCAGTTTAGTTTGTACCAATCCAGGGTTTTAGCTACCATGAATGTGGCTTGACTTTTAGCTGCGTTCATTGCCATAGTAACTTACACTCCACAGCTAACCTGCTCCGGGGCAGGTTATGTTCTAAGTTAGAGGTCGCAAACTGAAATTGGACCAATCAGATGCGAGTAAAGTGACATGTCTGACACACAAAAAAAAAAGAAAAGAAAAAAATAAAAAAAAAAAAACCCTATGGGCATGCCATGGATGTATCAAAACCATCTTATGCTATGCCTAACAAGTTGGCTAATGCCTAAGGTTAAATCCAACATATAATTTTTTTGAGTGTAGAAGTATATCTGCCTAATAATTTATTTTCCAGTTAAATGCTGTAGTTTGAGTTCAACAAGCATAAAAAAACAAAAAAAACAAAAAAAAAAAAAACAACCCACTTCAATGCATCAATTTCATTTAAACTATATTTGATCAAATTGAGGTGGCCCAACTCGATTACATTTCATCGCATGAATTAGTTTATGAGTTGGGGCTACACATACTTATTGGATGGAAATCCTGCCCTCAATTAAATTGAGTTCATCCAATGAATTTTTTTTTTTTTTTTTTTTTGAGTGAACAAGTACTTTTTTCAGTGTAAATGCATTTAAATTAATCATATTCTTCAATCTCTTAACCTTTAGCAAAACCTTTAACATTTAACCAAGGCTTGTAATCCGCTGTTCGCCAGTGATGTCACACATTCATGTACACGCGCTCCACAAACTCAGGATCAAAGCCTGAGTTGACAAAGAAAGCTTATGATCAGCATCATGGTACCAACAAAGCCGGATTGGAGTGATTTGGTTTTGTCAACTCAAAACTAATCCTGTAACTCTGAACTTGTTCATCTACCATCATGGTACAGGCCCCTGGTCTGAAGTATCTTGAAGATGCATCGCGTAAAGAAGGAAATGGGTCACCTGGAAGATGCTGTATAACGGGAATATTATGTTTGCGAAGTTCATCTGCGTTCCCCACTCCAGACAGCAGGAGAAGCTGAGGAGAGTTTATGGCTCCACCGCTGAGAATGACCTCCTTATCAGCAAACACCTGAAGTCAACGTGAGAGACGTCACGCGTCAACAAATCACTCATGTTTTTTATATAACATCAGCGGAAATGATTGAAAGTGAAAGACTGATGGACAGATAAGAGAAGCCATAGAGCGTCACTGCAGTCATTCGTGCAACTGTGTTTATCATCGCTTATCAGCAGTCTGTTACGGACATTTTCAGATCTGTTGATAACTGTGGTGAGAGTCTGGTGGAAAAAAAAAGTCCCAAATTTGCAACTGTGACATTATGTAGGTTAATCACACAGACTACACAACCTGCCTCCTGAACCTCTCACACAATCACAACATGATGCTGACAAAGGCTTTAGATGTTCAAAGGAGCTCATCTCATTTAGCATCCTGTCTACTGAGGTTCCTTCATCTGGTTGGTTTTCTATGCTATTCCACAAATGGCCCAAAAAAAAAAAAAAAAAAAAATGGCCAAAGCATTTGCTCGGTTATGTCTAATCAGACACTGCGTCATAGTTTCCAGTCTGAAACCTTTCTTTAAAGGTGCCTTGATGCAAAATCACTGTCTGTTAAGTCAAGGACAGGCTTCGCTGCGAAGAAACACACTCAAAAAAAAAAAAAAAAAAAAAAAAATTTTTATAGTTGCATGCTCAGTTTACTTAAATAAAATAAGCTAAAACACAAATCTTAGTTTTTTTTCCCCTCGGTTGTCAGTTGCACTCAATTTTACTACGTTAAATGAAATTACATTTGTAAAATGTTAACAAACCATTTGTGTTGGGGCTAGATGAATCATTTACATTGCAATGACTGAAACTGGGCAGTGGATGTTTAGTTCCCAGCATGCTTTGCATATAGGGATAGATCAGGAGAGGAAATGTGGAAATTAAGTGCTGTTTAATGTGTTTTTTTAGTAAAGGGAAAGACCTATTAAAGTTTGTTGCTCATTTATATTTGACATTTCAAAGAGTTTATCATGTCGTTTGTTGAGGTTACCATTATGTTGACGTGTAGACCCTGTGGTTAGGCTATGGCTAAATGAGCTAAAACTGTTGTTCTCAGTGAGCTGTAACTGTGCTAATGCCATGATGAGAACATTTTTACTTGGTCATTACTTGCATGCTACAAAAGTTGAATTGGCATGTGAACAAGTGTTATGTTGGCTATTAGTTCTCGTAAGAATAAATAAAAGGCCAGCTCATGATTTACACAGTCTATATGGTCATCATTTCTGCCTTTTGCAATCAAAGGATCATGGAACATTTATGTGTGTGTGTGTGTGTGAGAGAGAGAGACAGCTACTGACAACCTAAGCACAAGCTCCCCTCTTCACCACAACGGTAACCAAATTAAACAAACAAACAGCATAATTTTATATTCTATAAACTCTTTTAAATGTTCAATATAACAAAACATTGAGCATTTAAACTCTAACAGGTCTTTCCATTTTTTTTTTTATAAAAATGCAGAAAACTCCCACAACTCTGCACAAGGGTGCCAGTCTGAACAGCAACAGTTACGTTCAGGGAACATTCACAATATATGTCAAATGAAATTGGTGTGATCTCATTAAATTAGCTTGAATTTTACTCATCAGTACAATTAACCTAATTTAAAGTTCAAATAAATCAGTTCAACTGTGTGGAAATAGGTGTCATAATTTTATTAAGTCAATCATTCACATATGCATAAAAATTTTGTGACTAAACACTGTTAAATCTCAGTTAAAAAGGCAAAAAATAAATAAATAAATAAATAAAATTTAAAAAACAAACAAAAAAAAAAAATCTGTTGTTAATTTACTCACTTTCAGGCCATTCAGTGTAGGTTACTTTTTTTTTTCCTCAGCAGAACAATAAAGAAGATTTTTAGCTGGAACTGTGGTCCCCTGGTGATTTAAAAAAAAAATAAAAATAAAAAAATAAATAGTAAGTCAATGGCTACCTGCACTTTAAAAACTAAAAAAAGCATATGCGGGCAAGATGAAATTAATATCATGGCTCCTAATGATACATATTGAGGTCTTGTGAAGCGAAACAATCCTTCTGTGCAAGAAACTAAACATTATTTACAGCATTATTACTCGTAATCAATAGCCTCAGGCAAACGGGAAAGTCTGATTTGTTTCGGCGAATTGGTTCTTTTGGACAGTTCATTTCAGTGAACTTTTTTCAATATTCGATTCAGCAGTGTGTTTATGTAATCATGCAATGACATCACGTGCATGCAATTATATTATTGAAGCACCCAATTTGTTTGCGAACTGGACTGTTTGTCTGAGGCTATGTATTGAAATAATGTTGTAAATAAAGTTAAGTTTCTCACAGAACAATCATTTCACTTTGTAAGACCTCAATATATCTTCAGGAGCCACGAGTATTATTATTATTTTTTTTTTTTTTTTGATTCTCAAAGTGATGGTAGTCATGAATTTGTATTTTATGAATCACCAAGGACCACGGTTTCATCTACATATTGGATGGCCTGAAATTTTCATTTTTGGGGTGAATTATTCTTTTAAAGGACTTTTCCCACTTAAAACTGTTAATGGCAGGCTTACATGTTCCTGACTGCACTATCCAGTTTGTAATGAAATTAGCTTTCGTGCCACAAACCAAGAAAAGTTTATTTATAAGCTCAAAGCCTAAGTACACTTTGCTCATCCACATTCTGCTTCATTTGTGAGTGATTAAATGCTCAAATAGAAGCATCCATTAGGTAGTGCACACGAAGTCAAATGTGTCCATCTGCATTCACAGCCAATGTAGCACACTTTGAAAGGTTTATATGCTCTGCTGTGTGCGATACAGAAAATACCTTGACTGTTCTTCACACTTCACTCCAATTAACGAGGCACTTTGATAGTTTGCATTTTCAAACATTGATAACCCAGGGTTTAAGTGCAGTGTGAAAAGGTAATTTGACAAATACTAATGTCAGTGAGCGCATTTTTTGATCTTTTTCGTCTGTCCATCCTGCTGGTACTCCACCCCTCTCGCTCGGGTCCCATCAAACAGGATACGGGTCACCATGCAGCGCACTTCTGTTCTCAGATTGGGTCTGGACAGCGCAGGCCGGAAGTAAGCGCTAGCTGTGCTCCATCGTTTACCTGTGCGAGAAAAAGAGAGAAGGTGACTTTGAATCTGGTCATTACAGATTCAACCAAAGAATTACATTATCACTAGTGCTCATACAAAATATTAAACTGTTACAGATGATTGGAATTTCCAATGAGTTGAAAAACATCATAGACTTGCATTACAATGAACTGCTTTAATTCAAGGTAGGGCTGGGCGATTGTAATGCGTAATCAGACTCAGGACACAGACAGGTTAGAATCAAAAAGACGGGTTTATTGTATTGATGTAAATGAACAGCAGAAGCAGGTGAGTAATGGCAGATATAGAGAGTCTTTAACTTGAATGGAGATGATACTGATGGAGATATTCTGTTACAAGGTTTTGAGAGATTGTGGGATGACGGATTGTGTTTCCAGGAGCTGGTATCAGGAATCGGATGCAGGTAGGTAATTGTAGCAGACACAGGAACACAAGGAGCAGACAAAGGAGATAGGAAAACTTGGAGCAGGAATTCAGGTAAGTAGCTTGACATACGAGTAGAGTCCTTTTCCACAATGGAGACCAGACAATGTGCTTGTGTGAACTGCATGCTCTTATACTGTGGTGCTGGTGATTAGTGAATGATGATCAGGTGCGTGTGATCAGAACTCCGGTGATTGGGATCGCTGATTGGTGAAAGAGCCTGGTGCATCCATGACAGAACCCCCCTCTCCACGGCCCGCTCCTGAGGGCCGAATACCCCGATGTTGTGCAGGACGACCTCGACCACGTGGCGCTGAATCTTGGGGATGGGAAGCATGGAACTCTGCCAGGAGATTGGGATCGAGTATATCATCTCTTGGGACTCATGACCTTTCCTCGGGGCCATACCCCTCCCAGTCAACCAGATATTCCAATTTACCCCCACGACGTCGGGAACTCAGGATCTCCTTCACCGAGTAGGCCGTTTCATCCTCCAGCACTATCGGGAGAGGGGGTTCGTCTACTGGACCAGGCTCTGTGGAGACAGGAGAAACTGGTGAGTGGTAGGGCTTGAGCAGAGAGACATGGAATGTTGGGTGAATTCTGTACTGTGAAGGGAGCTTGAGTTCATACGTGACTGGATTCACTTGATGAATGATGGGGAAGGGACCAATGAATCTGGGACTCAGCTTTTTGTAGGGAAGTCTTAGTCGGATGTCCCTGGTGGAGAGCCATACCTTCTGTCCTGGGTGGAATGTGGGAGTGGAGGCTCGCCGGACATCCGCATGATGTTTGTGACATCATACTGCACGCTGGAGATGTTGATGTGCTGAGTCCCAGACCCTCTCACTCTCCTGGAACCAATGAGTAACAGATGGTAGGTCTGAAGATTCCCCAGACCAGGGGAACAGAGGTGACTGATAGCCGAGTACGCACTGGAAGGGGGTGAGATCCGTAGAGGGCTGACGGAGAGAGTTCTGTGCGTACTCGGCCCAGGAGATGAATTGGTTCCAGGAGTTCTGGTGGCTGTGGCAGAAGGTACGGAGGTAGCGACCTATCTCCTGGATCTTTCTCTCCGTTTGACCGTTGCTCTGTGGATGGTATCCAGAAGATAGGCTTACTGTCACACCTAGGAGCGAGAAGATAGATCTCCAAACTCGTGAGAAACTGAGGACCTCTATCTGATACCAAGTCTTCGGGGATGCCAAAGTTTCGAAAGATATGGTTAAATAGTACCTCTGCAGGATCCATGGCAGTTAGAAGTCCTTTTGGGGGTACCAAACGACAGGGCTTGGAGAATCTATCCACGGCGACTAGGATGCAGGTATTACCATCTGATGCTGGTAAGTCTGTGACAAAAATCGACTCCTAGGTGTGACCATGGACGCCGAGGAATGGGGAGAGGAAGTAGCTTCCCAGATGGTAAGTGGCGAGGTGTCTTTGCCATGGCGCATTCCTGGCATCCTCTCACGTACCTTCTGATGTCGTTTACCATTCCTGGCCACCAGAAGCGATCTTGTAGCAGTAAGAGGGTTTGATTGGTCCCAGGATGACCAGTGCCCAGGGAAGTATGCGCTGTATGGATTAATGAGGTCCTTTGGCTGTGAGGGACATAGGTGTGGGTCGGGGGACACCCCGGCAGAGTAGGATCAGAGACACTGGCAGCCACGATGTCTTCGTCCAGGGACCACTGTATCGGGGCTGACAATCAGACTGGATGGGAGGATAGGTTCAGGGTTTTCTGACAGGTCATCTGGAGCATGGAGTCTTGAGAGAGCATCTGCTTTAGTGTTTTTGGTCCCTGGACGATAGGAGATGGTGAAATGGAATCGGGTAAAGAGGTCCCACCTAGCTTGTCTGGGATTTAGCCTCTTGGCCTCCTGGAGATACTCAAGGTTTCGGTGGTTGGTGTATACCACAAACGGATGGTGGGCCCCCTCCAGCCAGTGTCTCCATTCCTCAAGGGCGAGCTTGATGGCAAGAAGTTCTCTATTCCCAATATCATAAATTTGCTTATGAGGATAATTTCCGGGAGAAGAAGGCACATGGATGGAGTTGAGGATTCCCCTGCTGAGTAGATTATACCTCTGGGCACTGGTTCATCGGGTAGGAGTTCGATGGCACAGTCCCATGGTCTGTGAGGTGGTAACTTGGAGGATCGTTTCGGGCAGAAAACGTCACTGAAGTGGCCGTATTCCTTTGGAATGTCGATGGAGCGATTCTCAAGGGGGCTCTCTATGGATGTGGAGTTGACTGGGATCGTTGGAACTGACGAGATGGGTCTTGGAAGGTTTGGAAAACATTCACTGCCCCACTTCAGGACTTCTCCAGTTGACCACGAGATGGAGGGATTGTGGGAAACGAGCCAAGGGCGCCCTAGGACAATCCCAGCGGTGGATTCCTCCAGAAACAGACAAATGCTTTCCATGTGTAACTGGTCGACCAACAGCTGAATGGGACCTATGCAGTGTCGGACCTGTCCCCGTATAAGATCCAGTTATTGACTGGATCTTATACAGGATGTTGTTGAGTCTTTTCTTGAGCTGGAGTTGATGGCAAAAGTCAGCGGAGATGAAGTTGCTGGCTGACCCAGAATCGAGGAGGGCATGGACTGAAATACAGTGGAGAGGAGTAGTGAGTTGCACTATTGTAGTCAGTGGATGTACATTAAAGGAGGAAGAGGAAACCACAGTCACCACGGGTCATTGGGGACGGATGGGACATTTTCGTATTACATGTCCACAGTATAGACATAACCCCTGGGACAGCTGGGTGTTGTCGACTTACATAGGTTCGTACTGTGGTTCTGGAGGGCTGGGAAA
Organism: Spinibarbus caldwelli; assembly: GCA_039654775.1. Taxonomy (NCBI): domain Eukaryota; kingdom Metazoa; phylum Chordata; class Actinopteri; order Cypriniformes; family Cyprinidae; genus Spinibarbus; species Spinibarbus caldwelli. The sequence continues at coordinate 1,934,768 of CM077249.1, read as the reverse complement.
CTCTGGTTGGCGGAACGACATGGGTGGATTTTGGCATCGATTTACCTCCATACAGCCGTGAATCCGATTTGCCACCCGGATGGAGAGTTGGATAAAGTGCTCGAGCCCCATGGTGTCATCATAGGCGGAGAGATGCAACTGCAGAGAGGGCTCTAGTCCTTGGCGATAGGTTGTTAACAGGGAGCACTCGTTCCAACCACTTGAGGCTGTTAGAGTGCGGAAACGGAGAACATAATCTTGCACGGAGGTTTTGCCTTGTTTCAGATGATATAACTGCTCACCGACTGAAGCATCTCCTACTGGCCGACCGAAGACTTCACGGAAGTGAGTAGTAAAGGCATTCAAGGATTGAGTGACCAGTCCATTCTGCTTCCACAATGACTCTGCCCATTGGAGCGCTCGACCTGTTAGCAAGGACAGAATAAATGAAATTTTAGCCCTCTCGGTTGGGAACCGATTCAGTTGCATCTCCAGGGCGAGCGAACACTGCAGGAGAAATCCGTTGCAATCGTCCGCCTAACCAGAGTGGATTGACCATGGGACTGGCAGAATAGATCGGTCCGAGTGAAGAAGTGACTGGTGGGGAAACAGGTTCGGGTGCTGGTGTGGTGGTGACAGGAGGAGTGAGCACACAGCGAAGTGAATCCACCAGCTCCTGGAATGAATCCACATCTGCCTGATTCATGGCGGTATGGTCTGGTAATGCGTAGTCAGACTCAGGACACAGACAGGTTAGAATCAAAAAGACGGGTTTATTGTATTAATGTAAATGAGCCAGGTGAGTAATGGCAGATATAGAGTCTTTAACTTGAATGGAGATGATACTGATGGAGCTTTCCTGTAGCTCAAATAGTAGAGCATAGCGCTAGCAACGCCAAGATCATGGGTTCGATTCCCAGGGAAAGCAAGACCTGATAAAATGTAAAAAACTGTAACTTGAATGCGATGTAAGTGGCTTTGGATAAAAGCGTCTGCTAAATATGTAAATGTAAGATATTCTGTTACCAGGTTTTGAGAGATTGTGGGATGACAGATTGGGTTTCCAGGAGCTGTTATCAGGAATTGGTAGGTAATTGTAGCGAACACAAGGAGCAGACAAAGGAGATCGAAAACTTGGAGCAGGAATTCAGGTAAGTAGCTTGATATACCAATAGAGTCCTTTTCCACAATGGAGACCAGACAATGTGCTTGTGTGAACTGCGTGCTCTTATATGGTGCTGCGTGCTGGTGATTAGTGAATGACGGTCAGGTGCGTGTGATCAGAACTCCGGTGATTGGGATCGCTGATTGGTGGAAGAGCCTGGTGTATCCGTGACAGCGATATGGCAAAAAGATTATCACTTTTTTTTTTTTCCATATCATACGGTATTGATATTTATCCCAATATTCATTTACCATTAATGGGGAAGGAAATGGTTTTCACAAGTTTGTTAGACCTTGAGAATGAACATAAACTTAACTTGTTTGTTCACAATTAAAATCCATTTTATTTTTTCAGGACTCTGTGTTTTATTATTTAATACAAATTTATCATCAAAAATGGTATTTAATAAAAATAATGAATAAAACTTTTAACAATTTAATCAATCTTTTAAAATGTAATCAAATGAAAATATAACAATTAATTTACTACAAAACACTACAAAAAAAAAAATTGCTGCAACTATACGTGACCAATGACCACAAAACCAGTCATAAGGGATTTATACATCACCTGAAAGCTGAATAAATAAGCTTTCCATTGATGTCTGGTTTGTTAGGACAGGACAATATTTGGCCGAGATACAACTATTTGAAAATCTGGAATCTGAGGGTGCAAAAAAATCTAAATACTGAGAAAATCGGCCTTAAAACTGTCCAAACGAAGTTCTTAGCAATGCATATTACTAATCAGAAATTAAGTTTTGATATATTTACAGTAGGAAATTCACAAAATATCTTCATGTAACATGATCTTTACATAATATCCTAATGATTTTTGGTATAATAGAAAAATCGATCATTTTGACCCATACAATGTATTGTAAAGCCCGGCGATCTCAACCGACTGGCTGAGGCCAGCCTAAAAAGACGCTCAGGACAGTTGATGGGCCACTGCTGCGCGTCGTCACGAAAGCTTACCGTTTGCGCGTGTTTTTAAGCCGTGCCAATTTAAACATTCAAAAGAGTTTAAAGCATTCAAACACAAGAAGCGGAAAAGCTCACCTGAGTACTCGCGCGCTGTGTTCGGTGCGCACGCAGAGAACCGCTGTCCTGACATTTTATCCTACCCGTCAGATTTTCCTACCAAGGCTTACTGCGCATGCGCACATCAATATTGCATGCTTTTTCTCACGCTGAACAACAATATTTAATGTATCTGCATTACCGTAAGGGTAGGTTTAGGGTTGGGGTATGTGTAGACATTAATAAAACCCAATCTAATAGGTAGGTAAAAAAATATTTATTGTTGGTTTCAGCTAGCTGTATTTATTCTAGCCACAACTGCGAATATAACACATACTTATTGTATTTGCATTACTGTAAGGGTAGGTTTAGGGTTGTGGTAGGTGTAGACATTAATAAAACAAAATTTGACGGGTAGCATTTTTCGTTGTCGAATTGTACTACCTACTGTTTTAATGGGAGGTAGCAAAATATGACAGGGTAGCACAAATCGACAGAACACCGCGTCTCACGGACAGCAACGCCGAACCGAGCTCTCCTTCGCGTCCTCCTGCACCTGAACGAACAAATGCAAGTCGCAGTTTACACATGCAAACAGAAAATGATGTGAAAGAGCCCAATTCAGCACCCGCGCGCGATGTTCTGTGCGCACAGGGCGCATGCAGAGAGACGCGTCTCAAAGCGCTTCAACACCGAATTTGCCTTTTCTTACTCTTGTCCCGACATATACATACAAAATTATGTCAAAATACCGGTCTTGGAGAGCATCCTCGAAAAAACTGTCGGTTATTTCTAAAGTGAAAGTAAACAGTGGGGAAAGAAATTAGATGTGTATCATTATAAAGGATGCGTTGTCTCTTAAAGTGACCGCACCTAATTTACTAGCTGCTGTCAGTGTCCTTAATGTTAATCCAAGAAAATGAAAGAAAAAAAATAAAAATAAAAATAAAATTCACTCACTGCTCTTGACTGAATTACTTTTTAGTTTTAACAAGAATTAATCCACAGTCAAACCAAAAATTATTCAGACATCAGATATAATTTTTAAATTTTTATTTATTTATTTTTTTTTAACTAGTGGGTGCAGGACACTGTAGTTCATTTATGTAAGTGAGTATAGCAAAATAAAGTAAACTGTGACATACCCAAAAAAATCTTCATACAGTGGACTACAATTAAAATTGATAAAAAAAAAAATTTGGAACCAAAAATTATTTATACAATTTGACCTGTTTTGCTTAAGTGTTTTTTCTTTAATTGCTAATGATACCTTTTTACACCACAGACTGAACAAAATTAAGCATTGTTTGGTAATTGGTCAACGAAGTATTGATAGTTGAGTAAATATTGTCATACTAACAGTTTTCTGGATTTTTGGTTGATTGTAATCCATTACATACTTTTCTGTCAAAGTTATCTGACATTATCAAGATGAATTTGTTCTGACACAGTTTAACTCTGAGTTCTTGTCATATTTTATTACCAGTTTCAAAACTATAGCGAATACACTGTGATAATGTGAGAAATGTGTCTGAATAAATTTTGGTTTGGCTGTATATTTCATTTTTACAGTGAAGACTCTAAGCTCAGTGAAGCTATTTTACATTTGATTATTCGGTTTCTGTACCTGGACACCAACAAACTTGAAAAAAAAACTTAAATATTGTGTAAATAGCACAAATAACTAAATAGAACAAGCATACAAATTAAACAATTTCATACAGGGCCCACGGGTACAACTTGCACCGGGGCCCCACAAACCCCAGCTACGGCCCTGATCCTCAAAAGTTGTTTATATTTTTATTTTTCAAAAAAATGTATGTGCATTTATAACACTATACTTTGTATTATATCAGCTTTGCATCAAATTACAAAAAAATAGTTGCAAGGGTGTTTCTAATGCAGCATCTATGGGAGGGACTGTAAATTTGACATCATTCTCTCTTCTGACTGCCGTTATCAGTCTCTCTCAATTTTTTTCATTTGGTTGAAAGTCGTGAAAAAACTAGTCCCAGCCCTGGGCACCCTCCCTCTGCCAGCGGTTGTAGTCCTCAGCATGGCCCCGGATGTACACCATGGCATTGAGCGATGACGAGGCGCCCCAAACGCGGCCGCGAGGCCAGTACATCACCCTGTCGTTCATGTGCGTCTGAGGTAAAGTGTGGTAAAACCAGTTGTACTTGTCATCGCAGAGGTTATAGGTCAGAGTAGCCGGCATGTGAATCTTCCAGGACAGACGGGTGCTTCCCAGCTGCTTGTCTTTGGGCCCCGCCTCCAGAAGGAGCACTGAATCGGAGGTGTTCTCTGACAGACGGTTGGCCAGCACGCAGCCAGCAGATCCGGCCCCGACGATCACATAGCTGTGGGACGTTGTGGACTTATTTACTGCGGTGCTGCTGTACCTGTGCTGCTGCAGCAGCGGTCAGGAGTTTGGAAAGCGTGGCACACTGATGTACCTGCGAAGGCTTGACGTGAGCCACACAGACGATGAGAAACACGGCATAATGATGGAGTTCTCAGCTTTCAAAGTGCTGCACTGATGGTCATCGGACGCCTTGAGAAAACAAACACAGAGAACACTGGATTAAACACTCAGTACATTAAATTCATAATGCTTGATGCTGGGTTCTCACCACTTTCCTTTCAGGGTTAAGATTTATTGAAAAGTATAGATGTTAAATAGATTACACTCTTTCTAGCTACGAAATACAGTCTAAAAATTTAGAAAGAAGTAAATCTTTATTATTACTATTATCCTGTTTTTAGTATAATAGTAAACGTGACCTCTGCGTCTCCTGGGAGCTGTTTCATAAAACAAGTTTACCAAATAAGCCAGGCTTATTTCAGTTAGTCTGATTTATTGTTACCATAGCTCAAGCTCAGTCATGCTGGCAACTTATGCTGGGAAACTAACCTAGTCAGGAGCAGGTTAACTGTCAGGCTAAGCTGAGCTTCTCTAACACTGATAGAAACGTATTGGTATTACCGCTGACTCTCTCACATGCTAGTGTATTATCAGTCCAAAAATAAAAGTATATAGAAAATGCAACTTAAATAAACCAAATAAATAAAAATATAGGCTACAACTGACTGTATTGTGCCCAAGATTTAATGACATTTCTTTAAAGATATATGAAAATATTTTAACATGGTTGCTACTTGTGCATTCAGTTGATCAGCAGTTTCTAGCCATGCAGCCTTTCGCTCTGGTTTTATGACAGCTTTACCTTTTATGGTTATTAGTAGAACATTAAAACATGACAATCTAAAATTACTCTTTAAAGCACTAAATTAAAAGTTAAAATCACTAAATTAAAAATTAAATAAATAATAGAAAACAGACTACATTTTAACTGGTAAGAGGAATACACATTAACTCGTAAATCAGGGCTGTATTAGCTCATATAGGTTTACAGTTACTGCTATCATAAAAATACATTTACACTGTATCATTTATGTAGGTTTAAAAATCTACATGTGACACATTTAATGTCCAACAACAAATATTTTAGCAAACTATATATTTTACTCAGAATTATTGCGCTCCTATTCTATTGCACTCCGTCTGTTTAGCGCGTGCACGCAGCAGCGCTCGTTCACTCGCCTACTCCCGACAAAATGGATATATTTGCATGACTTTCTAACATTTACAGATGAAAAATATACCCGTGACATGTCCATTATTCACTGAGGAAATGCACTGAGTCTCAAATGCATTAAACAGCACAAATATATTCACTGTTTGCCATGATCGACATTAAGGGCTGCTTAAGAATAAGAGTGCACATCAAATTATCTTGACTCACTGAACCTGGATCGAATTAGTGAGATTGGGTGAATTTAAATAGTCGTTTATGGAACTGCTTTAGCCCCGATTGATTTGCTAGGTTATTTCAAGTCAGGTTTTGGACTTTAATCCCCATCTTTTCTGAAACAGCCCCCAGGTGCTGTGTTTGTAAACATGGAGGAGTATACGTGGTCAGTGTTTTTGTTGATGCTTTCATTTTTGTGTAAAACTATCACATTTATGCAGCTGCTTTTGGCCCGGAGACATCATATTAGACGACTTCTGATATTTCTTTGACTTCCGTAAACAGCGAGGAGTAAATGCTTCATCTGCATCAGAATGTTATGATTGGCCCAGAGTAGAGAATTACCAAATTTTGCATATGTTATATATATATATATATATATATATATATATATATATATATATATATATATATATATATATTTATATATATATATAGTAGAAACTTAATTTCCCATAAAGCTGCTTTGTTACGATTTGTATCGAAAAAAGCGCTATACAAATAAACTTGGAATTGAATTGAATCCGGGGATTCGGGAGGCCATGGCGGATCTGACTCCGAGTCCGTGGCCTCAGCCCCCGCCCCGGCCTTAAATGATTCAAATCGCAATGACTCACTTAATAACAGTGACTTGCTGCCACCTATTGGTGGTTTTAATTTCACATTTAAAGTGTATATATATTTTAAATAATTTCAAATTTCAGTATTCAGTGTTTTAGGATTAAAATATAAATACATTTATACATTTGTAACTGCAGGTTAAATGCATTCATGTCTTGCATTAAACAATGTGTCACTTTAAACTTGTTGGAAAATATTAATTTCCATCACTGCTGTGAACTGACCACGCAGAATATGAAGAATATCAAAAACTTTAGGAGTCAGCTGTCCACTGCAGTCATGCAGCGCAACACACAGCAAAATGTCATCTGATTATCGTTATCGATAAAATCCCAGAAAATATCGAGATATAATTTTTTTTGTCTATATTGCACACCCCTAGGATAGATATTTAATTCTTCTTAGCTTAGTGATTGTTTGGTGCACGTAATTCACTGATCATCGTAAAATAAGCTTTTATCTTAAAATTAGGTTTTCTCAACGATAACGAGGACAAGACAAAAAATATTAGCCTAATCATATTTATACAAGGTTTTATTTATTTTATGTAATTATTTTTTTGAAGGGGGTGTGGGGGGGACCCCCCAAGAGCTTTGACACAATTCGAACACTGGTTGTCACAATCCCAGCGGAAAGGAGAGACGAGAAAACGAGGAGACATGGCGTTCACAAATCGAGAGTCTTTAATATCTAACAGGGTACCAGAGCACAGGCAAGGAAGACATTTAACAGCGGACGGGAAACATGGGGCAGAACACACTATACATAGACAGACCTAACGAGGGGAAAATGAGGAACACCTGGAACTAATTACACATAACAAGGACAGGAAACAGGAAAACCCAAATAAGGACATGGGAACACTGGGAGCACGTGGAAACACAAGACATGGGGACAGAAGTCTGACACTTATGTCAGCGCGTTCTGAACTCGTACATGCTGGTAATCTCGTTTTTCGTTAACACAGAGCACATTACCAGTAATTTATTGGTAACGTTACAACTTCTCACACATAATCTCTTAACGGTAAATTACCAGTAAAGACTCTATGTGTGAAAAGGGCTATTGTATGATTTTACTTAAAAAAATAATGCTTTAATAAATTGTATGGTTATTATCATTTTGATAAGTAATGGAGAAATGCTTTTGCTGTTACATACAAGTATGACTTGACAGCGCTCACGAACAGAATAATTTGCTAAATCACAGTGACTAACAGAGGAATAATCCAGAACCGACTATATTGCCTCTGTACTCTTGCACTCTGTACTCTTTGGTGTTTTTTTTTTTGATAAACACCATAGTGATTACAAAAATCTGCCAATCGGATCAAAACAAGTGACTGTATATGCAGTGGCTGTATATAACAAGTATATGCAGCCTTACAAGGACAAAGCCTCCTGACTGAGAGAACCCTGTGTCTTTATGAGTGAGTCAATGAGTCATTCACTCAACCGATTCATTTAACACAGATTCACTCTAGAATGAAGCAGCACTGCTGGGTTTTCCTCAGACACACACAGTAGTTAATTCTGCTTTGACTTTGTTTGGAATTATTTTCAATGGCAGAGCAAAAATGTATAAAGTAACTGTCAATATTGTGTCTTAAGTGTCAGTGAATCAACATTAACTTCTTGTTCATTGAACTGTTGTATGAAAGTAATGTAGCACTTTCAGTTGTATTGTTGTTCTGAATATCAGCACAGCTCCAATTACCTACAAACCAGTTACTGCATGATTATGAGTGAGAAATAACATTTTAATGAAAAAATGTAGTGTCTTAAATATTTGTTTTGATTTGAATAATAATAATTTAATATATAAATATTTCATATGTAGTAACCATTTTATAAAAGCAATAATGCACTTGAGCCTGTGCTGTATTGTGAATATGCACATCACACTTAACACCTTTGAAACAGTCACTACTATATTCACAATAGAACACAGCCTCTTGTACCATATTGCTTAATATTATAATATATTACAATATAATATAATGATTCATACAATTAAGAGCACAGTGTTTCATTTAGGCAGAGCAAGAACTGAAGACAACAATACAATATATGATGAGTGGTTAATGATTTATTTCTAATGATTTTATCTGAATGTAATGCGACTATGACTTTTCTGATGTGGAAGAGGGTTGAGTAGCAGTCAAACAAGCCTAGAATGTGACCTGATTGGATTACAGTTTGATCACAAGGACCCTTATAGGATCCAAAAAGAATAAGACTGTGTGGATAAACTGAAATTCACAAAATTACATTTCACAAATTCACATTCAACTCCTATTGTATATTGTGTAATGTTTCTCAGAAAACTACATGTACTATTTTGCAATGAGGTCTTGCTATTGAACAATAAGAAAAACACAGAGGAAGCTGTAGGAATTTTGTTATTTTGTAGGAGTTTTGTTGTTAGTAATCCAGCAAGGTTTTGATGTTCTACAGGCCTATACGTACTCGTAACAAATACAGCTTTTGTTCCATGTTTGATCCCATAAGCAAATTATAACCAATCTTTCATGATTGATTCAATAATAATAATAATAGGACTCCAATAACGATCCTGCGCAAATTCCTATGGGATTGACTTCATAAGATCTGTCTGATCACTGATTCTCAACAGGCCCTTCACTTGTATATTATTTATTTCTAAATATTCTGCCAATTGTCGATGGTTTTGAGTTGTTTAGTGCTTGTTTCTTTTTCTTTTCTTTCTTTCTTTCTTTTTTTTTTTTTTTTTATCGCACAAAACAGTGAAACATTCCACGAGTGCGTTTCCAGCGGTCTGAAACTATTGTCTGGTTAGGCGTTGTTGTGCAACTTTCCGTGTCAAAACAACAGCCTTGAACTGAGAGTACAGCGAAAGCCGCACAATCACAGCAGCTGTTGCTGTTTTGTATATCGGGAAGTTAGAAACATGCAGTTACCAGTGAGCACAGACTGAAAACAGCTTACCGTGTAGTGCTCTTTCACGTCACAGTGCGCACAGCTGAACTCCAGAGGTGTGAAGGGCTCTGCGTGTGACTCCTCCCACTCGACTGTCCTACTGCAAAGCCTGCACTGTGGGCGGAGTCTATATTTTAGCCGCTACCATTTGGTCAGCTGGACTGTCCTTAATCCATTCATCCATGTATTTTACAATTTAAACAAGACAGATGCTGGACATACGATCGTATTACCCATTGTTGTCCAAGACTTTCTTAAATATGAAAATTCATTTTAGAAATGCCATTTAGTAGGCAAAATTTATGATTCATGAAGGTATTAAGTATGAAAATTATTTATTTATTTGTTGTACTTGTGGGAAGCTATAGTGTCGGTGATACTGTAAAATGCGTTAACGTTTATATTTATGAAATGCTAGCTATGAAATTAGTAATTCAAATTGACAAAGTGACTGTTAAAAACTAAGAAACACTGGCAACAACTTATTGAATATGAATTTACTGTAGAACTGTGGAAAAGCTTTGTTTGTTTGTTTTCAATAAAACATGAATAGAAACTTTATGATATCATAAAATCTCACAAATGTGTTCCAACTTACTATTATTATGATTATTTAAAAAATAAATAAATAAAAAAGGAAAAAGTGCAATAAACTACTGCCAAATTATATCACAACATAAAGAATTGGGTTATTTTGGGAAACTTTTGAGTGAAGTTTGTGTAAACAGCAACAAAAAAATAAATAAATAAATAAATAAATAAAATTAAAAAAAAATAAAAAAAAAATAAAAATTCTGTGGATCTGGAGATTAGGCAAATGATTCTTGATGTAATTAGATCTGTCAGTATCTGACTAACCCTCCATTTTTAGGTTAAACAGTCCATACTGGCTATGAACCACAGTGGAAAATTCTGTGATCAATTAAGATTGTTTTGCCATTTTTGTTCATATGTGATTTGGGTAACACTTTATAAGGTCCCCTGTTTGAGAATTTTATAAAGGTGTTCATTAATGACTAATAACTTTACAAATGCATTCAAAATCATTTATAAGCAGTAATAACTGCATCGTTTAAAAAGGATGACACAGCTACCTGCCAAATAGTGAGGCATTTTAATAATGTTATGGCTGCTTAATAAATACTCTTAATTCATATTTATCTGAATGATGATGCAGCAGAAATATACCATTACAGTGAGACTGAAGTGTGTTGTGTTTGTGTTTTTGCTTTTTTCTTACTACGTTTTTCACATATGTAATCTATAAAGATTTCAAAATGAATGAACTTCACACTGTTGAACTGAATCAACACTGAACTGACTTGAGCCAAATAATGCCGCCATTGTCTTCTAGAGCTGCTTCTCTGCAAAATCTGTCAGACAAAAACTGTCTCTGTAGTTGAGTTTTCATAATTGATTCTGCTATTTTCCTGTTTTTCACTCTGAAGCTGTTTTGACACAGTCTGTATTGTATGATTCGCTATAGAAATAAAGATGGTTTGACTTGACATCTAATTATTTTCCTGTGATCCTTAATCCTGGGTGGACACCAGTATTCATGAGTTAAACCCATAAAATTCACCTGCAAAATTGCACCTTAATTTAAAGTGGTCATCTGTGAACCATTTATTCATGACTGATCAGTAATCTTATAAGAATATTCTATTCAGTATTAATTAACATTGGTAAACATTCTAGAGTAACTTTAGTAGCTTTATTTCTGATTTATCTCATCTGATAGCATCAGTGCAGAACAGTGTATCTGAAGCATTTTCTGTACAAACTGCATCATAATGTATCTTCAATCAATCAATCAATCAATCAATCAATAATGAGCATCATTGACCCCAGACCACTGAAATGACTTGACTCATTTCAGATGAGCATTTAAAGTTAAATATACTACTGATGTCTTTAGTTGTAAATGTTTTCTATGAGGAGGGTTTTTCTGACAGAGAGGAACTGTGAGCGGCTCATGGCAGTCTGTTGATGCGTGCGTGTGGTTTCTGGGCGTTTCCTGTTTGAGAAGATATAAAGCAGAGACACGGCTCATCTCAACAGAGATTTGTGTTCAGGTCTGTTCAGATGGAACGTCTAGAGTGCATGAGGGAAACTGTCGCTTTTTTCTTTTTAGTCCTGTGGACAACTTCAGACAGCAGTTCTCACAGTATAGTAAGTACACTATCATCTTGTAGCAGAAACCTTTTATAAAAATCATTTGATTATTTATTTGATTATTTATGATTATTTATGATATATTATGTCATTGCTCTCTTTTGATATTCACAGGTTGCCACATGTAATGAGGCTGGTAAGTGTAAAGTACATAAAGTACAACATTCTTTCTTTCTTTCTCTTTCTTTCTTTCTTTCTTTCTTTCTTTCTTTCTTTCTTTCTTTCTTTCTTTCTTTCTCTCTCTTTCTTTCTTTCTTTCTTTCTTTCTTTCTTTGTGTTCTTTTTATTTGCTTATTTGTATTTATTTATTTTTTTATTTATTAGAGGATGACACACCTGATGAATGGTTTGCAAACTATAAATTTAACCCCTCACCCTTACATGAGCTGACTGCGGAGCTGAGTGAATCTCAAACTTCTGTCATTATAAGATGGTCCATTAATATTGATAGTAAGTGACATCATGTCTTACATTTATTATATGAACTCCACTTTAAATCAATCCTTTTTTTTTCTCAATATTTTGTTATCTGAGTGTAATCAGTCATACATATGTATGTGTCTCTGTATGAGTCATTAATAACTGGTGACATTTACTTCTGAACATATTTCAGAAATTAAACATTAAGTGCACTGTGTTACACAACACAAAGCCTGGGAACTAAGATTCATTTGATGTACATTATCATTTTAAAACACATTTGATGAAAAAGTGATTCAAAAGTTTTGTAGTTTTTTTTTTTTTTTAAAAGACTGGATGTAAAGGCAATTGAGGCTTGACTGTAAAAAAACACTAGTTTGACATCAGTCAGAGATCACTTGTTTCAAAATGTTTCTTTATTTAGGGTTTTTCATTATCAGGTCATTGTAGAATTTTATGAAAAACAAGCCTTGAGTTATCATTGGTCCTGTGACAGAGGTAGTTTTGGTAAGGGAGGAAATGCTTTCCAAGATAACGAATGACGTCCGGTTTGAGATGACAGAAGGACTGCGGATGAGACACAGATGAGTTTTCTGATGTGTTGCTGAATGTCATCAGATGTTGGGATTGCCTTAAGTGCCCAGCAGGGCCGTCAATAATGAGATGACTGATGGAAGACAGCATTGTTTTCAGAAAAAACCTATACTATTCTCAATGATGCGTGACATTTTACAAAGCAGTTTTGTCTGTGTTTAATGAAATTGTTAAATTACACAGTAAATAACTTTACATTGAAAATGAAAAACTGCAGAATCATGAAAAATGCTCACAAACCAAAGGAAAAGAGAAAAGCCTGATCAGACAGCAATTCCAGCTGATCACATTAGTTTGATTTTGTTGACGTGATGCACATGAGACGCGCAGACACACATCAGATCACGCCGCACTACAGATATCACTACATGACTTCAGCAGATGGTTTGCAGTTAAGATGAAGTTTGTTTTACTGGCATCGACCAGTGGCCATCTGGCATTACTGATTTTAATAATGTGCATATGTTGTTTGTGTTGCATCATGGGAGAAGGTAAAAGCCAGTGTGAATGACAAGGGGTTGTTTGCTGTTGTTTTTGAAGATCTATGTTTTAAAAGAGGCTATACAAATGTTAATAGTGAAGAATTAATTCACTAAATATTTTGGAGTTGTACATAAGTGTGAATTTGAACATTATCTTTGTAGGCAGCATTCGCAGTCTTACTGGCACATGGATAACGTTTTATGGACAGTCTGATTCATTTTACAGATGTCAATACCAGCCTCCATTTACCTCAGAGCAAATCAGCCTCACTGGTCAAGAACAGGTAAAGAAAGGACAGAAACGATGAACTGAATATGATATGATGAATCAGATCTCATCACAGCTAACCTTTCCACAAGCTGAGGGAAAAACTAATATATAGAAGCTGCACTGTGTCATGGTACTAAAATAATATTAAATAATAATAAATTAAACATTAATTTAACAACATAAGATGTAACCTAAACCCTAATGTACTATATAACTGATAAGAAAAACCTAAGAATAAACATGGTTATTTCAACAAATCAAATGTCACTCAGGGAATTCTGGGAATGCCCATTTAAATTTTTTAATTGTAAATTATAAAATGACCTGTTCTTGTTTCTTCCAAAAACTTTTCATTCAACAGTATTTTATTGCGCAATTACATTTAAATGTCCTGTAAGTTCTATTACAGTTTTTCCACCATATATTAAGGAAACATACTGTTAACCAATTAATTTTTTTTGTTTTTTCCAGTTTCACCATTTTTTTTTTCTTTAACCATGTAATTGATTCTGTGTCCTAATCTTTTTCTTCTCTTGATTGACAGTTATGGTTCAGTTTCACTGTGCCAAATGTATCTGTTTGTCCTTCAACCAGTTATGATATAGTGGCCTATAATCTTCCAACACCATCAGATGGAGAGAATAGTGAATATGGAAAGAAAGCCCGTACAGGTTAGATTTATTTGCTCTTATTGCCACTCATTTCATCTACTCTTTTCTATATGGCAAGAATTTTGATTATTTGACCTGTCTTATTAGATACAGACAGGAATGCCGCCAAATCTGAGCTTCCACCCACTGTGTTTAAAATTTTGAGATCTACAGGCACTTCCTGAAATATTATATACAAATAAGAGCAGTGCTCAGCCATGCAAAATGCACTGCCATGATGTTAGATTTGGCCTCAAGCTTGCAATATTCTGTGATATATCTCCTCGTTCATTACTCCCTATCTAGTAAATGTTGTATAGTCTATTACATTCAATTAACAGACACATGTGCTCCCTCTCACACCTACGGGAAATTTAGCATCTCCAGTTCATCTATGCTACATGTCTTTGGATTGTGGGGAAAACCAGAGATATTATTCATATCTGAGCACAAACACACAATGAAGTTTAATGCTTAGTGCTAGAGACTTCATCAGACACTGTTCAACGTTTTGGCAACTGACTGTTCTTCTTCCTGTCTGATTGACTTCCTAGCTGAAGTTCGGTGGAATGCTGACATTTATTCAGTACTTCATGGGGATAAAATAGTGGTGACCTTCAATACAAACGTTGTGGCGGATAGACACACCATCCTACTGCGTAACAGAACACATACACTAAAAACTATTGAGGGGAAAGGGGTATGTTTCTCCTCAACTTTTCATTTCATGCTAAAATGAATTTAAAGGACAATTCAACACTGCACAGCAGGCAAATAAAACAAAGCTAAATGAAATACTGTATTTTAATTAGATAAAACATTTACAAACATTTTAAAAATGTAATCAATTTACTTGAAAAGCCATACTGTAAAAGATATTAAGACTTGATTTCAGAGAATGCATGTGTATATTGCTTATAGACTGCACTGACAGGTTCTTTTCACTTGTTTTAAGTATAAACAAGTAAAAAACAAGTGAAACAAAAAATCTGCTAGTGCAGTCAGTTTTATACATGTAATTGTTTGTCATACAGGAATGCAAAGTAGAAAAATGTGAAGTGAAACTGGAATACATGGATCCCTGTGAAGACCTTAATATATGGGTGACTATAAAATAAGACCTATAATGTACATCAAATATCCTCAAAATAATATATGCTTTATTAACGCATGCAGAGTCAAGGAAAACCTGGAAATTTACAATTAAAATTCATTTCAAAACATATTCTCTGCGTGTAAACTGTATGTAAACTTTCCTCTCCTTTCACTTCCTGTCTGTCCTTGACTTGTCCTAACAAAAAAGAAAGAAAAAGCCCAAAAATATACTATAGAAATAGCTATAAATATATAATACAGAAGGATTTGACTAACATTGTTCTGGTGTTATATAATGGCAGATAAGACCTCACTTTAAACACTGTGATGCTGGAAGTCAATGGAACAATCAAAAAGTGGTCTGTCCGAGTGAGTATCCTGCAATTCATCTTCTTGTTCCACTTCCTTCTCTGTTGAGAGCAATTCTGTGGTAACTCTTGGGATGTTTTATTACAGACAGAGCTTTTTTGGACATTGGTGTTGGATGTGTGCTGGCACTTCTCTTCGTGTTTCTCTCTTGCTGCATCATCTGTAAGTGAAAGAAAAGGATTTAATACTTGCTTTCAAATTTTACACCTTTACACACAGGGATGTGGTCAGTAATCGTTGAACTATGAGATATCGTGGACATACAGTATCTCCGGTGGCTTGTTGCGTGAAGGTAGTTGAACAGATAGTTTCAGTGTAGGTTTAGAGTTGACACACAGTGTTCTATTTAAATGTTCTCGTTCAGCTCAGGGTTTGATTCAGAGTTTATGATGAACTCCCAGTTGTTGTTTTTCAATACATTAGAAAGTGTCTTTTTGAATTAAATTGTTTTTATTTATTTATTTATTTTTTCTGCACAAAAATAAATATCATATATTTTTACCATGATTTACAGACAACAGCCACTAAAATGTCATTCAGTGTAACAATCTTTTCAGGCATATTTACTACAAGAATCAGTTTATGACATTAAATGAGTTTACATTTTTAAACTATGCCGCTATCCCATTTTGCCATTTTGCCATTTGTCAGCAAAATTTTTTACTAATTTAAAATGCAATAAAATTTCATATGATCACTTATTCTTTTATATATTTTAATATGTACAGGTCAGAATAAGTATGTTGTTTCAGTATAAGTGTTATACTGAATGACAATGGAACATTATTTCACACACATTTTGACATTTTATTCTCCCAAAACTTATTTAAAACCTTAAAAGTAGACACTTTACTTGCATTTAATGTGCTTTCTATGTATATAAAATCACTTTTTTTGGAATTTCTTTTGATGTGGATATTTAAATGTCTTTAACCCATTTACAAACCAGGAGGAAACAGCTGTTGCTGTGAAAGATTGAGAAGGCATGTGAAGGATAATATTTGACTATATCAAAAGTGAATCAACTGAATTTAATTCATAATTTATATAGCTTCAACAAAGAGCTTAAAAGAACATATCATCTTATTTCTTGTGTGTAGATATTTATTTGAATTTAATTTTAATTTAAAATTTATTTGAATTTAAATTAAAAGTTTAATATTAATCATCAAATTTATAATTCTTAATGTGTAATGCCATAAGAATATAACATAATATATAATTGATATAAAATAAATATAATACAAAATTAGCAGCAGATTTTGTCTCAAATGATGTCATTGTGAAGTGCTTTAATTTGTTGCAGAAGATACAGGTGCAGGGACTTTATTGCATTAGATATATGTCACTTTACTCAAAAACCAATCTGCCTTCATGAGGCTGAAAAAGCAGAGTTTGTTCAAACTAAACTCAGACTGGCTTTATTGCAACATGCCTCCGGACACACAATGCAGAAACAGTATCTCCCGGTTTCACAGACAAGGCTTAAGCCTAGTCCTAGACTAAAATGCATGTCTGGGCTGTTTTAACTCAAAGAAACTTGCACTGACTGATCTTAAAGTATGTCAATGCCATTATTTTGTCTCAAGATGCACACGTGTAATGTTATTTGCTAAGGCATGTTTATAAAAGATTCTTAAATGTCCTAATTGAACTATGGGCTAATCCTGGCTTAACCTAAGCCATGTCTGTGAAACCAGGCCTAAGAGAGTAGTGTGTTAGTATGTAACTCTGATCTCTCTCTCAGATCAAATCTTCCGGCGGGCTCGTGACTCGAGGCCTGCTGCGTCTGTGCGAGTGCTGCTCGTGTACCCTGCAGTTGACAGTGTGTTCCAGCGCTCTGTGATGCTCCTGGCTGAACGTCTGCAGAGTCGTGGTGCTGTAAGCGTCGTCATCGACATGTGGGAGAGAGGAAGTCTAGCAGAACAAGGGCCTCTCCGCTGGCTCAACACACAGGCCGACCTCGCCAAGAGAGTCCTCATCATCTCACCACCTCGACATAAACAAACTGGTAACAAAGTTTGTTTTCAGCACCAATGCATCTGGGTCATCCTCAAGATTTGGTGGCACTTGTGCCAGAATTCAGCCCTTATTTTTGCCATTTCAGGTCTATTAATCTACATTTACATTTAGTCATTTAGCAGATGCTTTTATCCAAAGTGACTTACAAATGAGGACAATAGAAGTAATCAAAATCAACAAAAGAGCAACAATATGCAAGTGCTATGTCAAGTCTCAGTTATCCTAACACAGTACACAGTAGAGATTTGTTTTTAGCTATTTCCTGAAGATGACTCAGCTGCTCGGATTGAGTTGGGCAGGTCATTCCACCAGGAGGGAACAGTTAAAGTGAAAGTCTGTGAAAGTGATTTTGTGCCTCTTTGGGATGGCACAATAATGCGTCGTTCACTTGCAGAACGCAAGTGGGAGGGCACATAGGTCTGAAGTACTGAATTTAGGTAAAGGGGTGCAGAACCAGAGGTGGTTTTGTAGGCAAACATTAATGCCTTGAATTTTATGTGAGCCGCTATTGGTAGCCAGTGCAAATTGATGAACAGAAGTGTGACGTGCGTTCTTTTCGGCTCATTAAAAATTAATCTTGCAGCAGCATTCTGGATTAAATCTACTGCACAAGATATGTCCTAAACCAGGAGTTCTCCACTCTGGCACCTCAAGGTCCACTTTCCTGCAGAGTTTAGCTCCAACCCTAATCAAACACACCTGAACAAGTTAAGGGGAGACACTCCAGGCAAAAACTCTGTTTTTTCATGCACATGTCAATTTTGAGATTTTGGGCTTTTTGGTTTTTCATAAAGTGTTTTTTTCTGACTAGTGGAAAGAAAACATCCTAAAGACACTGTTAAGTGTTTCTTTTATAGCATATTATCTATTTGTGTCAATAGATTTCAATTACAATACATATTTTTAAAGCCCATTTTCTCAAAATGAGTTTTTTTCTCCTACACTGAGACATAAATCTCCACTTCAGTAGCACTTACGCAGACACACTTTTTACAGAGGGATTTGTTCATATGTAATTTGCTTGATTATATTCAACATTTTATTCCCCAAAAAATTTTGAAAATATATTGTTTTCTGTCTGTTCTGAGTATGTTTTTTGAATTATGGAGTGACAAAATGAGATACCATACTCGGTTACTTTCGTAACCTCGGTTCCCTTAGATATGGGAATGAGTACTGTGTCGTAAGATGCTTGTATGGGAAAAACTCCTTTTTTC
Organism: Spinibarbus caldwelli; assembly: GCA_039654775.1. NCBI lineage: Eukaryota > Metazoa > Chordata > Actinopteri > Cypriniformes > Cyprinidae > Spinibarbus > Spinibarbus caldwelli. Next base: position 1,915,917 of record CM077249.1, on the reverse strand, counting down.
CTTTTCAACTGAAGCCTTTTCAATCACGCAGTGAAACTGCACGTCCATTGGTTCGTGCAGTGCTATAAAAATGAACCAATGGCTCGGCGGCGGCGACGAGCAAGCCTATGGCTGAGCAGCCCGCCATAGCCCGCCAAAACGGGCGGGGACTGTGGCTATATGTGGCCGCTTCGCCGCCGCATCTCAGATTTCTTCAAATGAAGCGACAGGCATGCAGCTCATAATACGGCCAGGAACACAGTACTCGTTCCCATATCTAAGGGAACCGAGGTTACGAAAGTAACCGAGTATGTTCCCTGTCGATATTTTCACTCGTACTGCGTCGTAAGACGCTTGTATGGGAACCAGTACAATCACGCCGTGCTATTATGGGGAACGACTCAAAACCAAGACTCCCATGGGAGAAGACCCAGGGGAGTCAATGGAATACACCAAGCACAGGCTAGGCTGAGACATCAGGGTCATCCGTGGCCTGGGTGTCGTCCCCTATAGTTTATACCTGGTATCCATATAATATGGACCGTCCAGGTGAAGGAGGGACTTGAACAATGCTGGTCAAGTGAACCCATAAGACTGCTAAACTAGCCGGAGGCGGCAAACTAAGCAGAAAGGACTCTGGCCTGAAAGGCAGGGACGTCCAGCTTGTAAAACCTTACAAATGTGGACGGCGAGGACCAGCCGGCCGCCTCACAAATTTCCGAAATGGACACCCCGCTGGACCATGCCCAGGAAGAGGCGTTGCCTCTGGTGGAATGGGCTCTGACTCCAATGGGGCACTGCAAGCCCAAGGAGGAGTATGCTAGAGTGATAGCATCCACTAACCACCTGGAAATTCTTTGCTTCGTAACATGGCGACCTTTAGTGCGCTTACCGAAGCTGACAAAAAGCTGTTCTGATCTCCTGTATGAGGCAGAACGCTCAATGTACACCCTCAGGGCCCTGATGGGGCAGAGCAGGGATAATTCCTGGTCATCCGTCGAAGGGGAAAGCGCAGAAAGCGCTATGACCTGGGCTCTGAACGGAGTGGAGAGCACCTTAGGTACATAACCCAGGCTTGGTTTCAGGACGATCTTGGAGTCGTTAGGCCCGAATTCCAGGCAAGCAGGGTTGATGGAAAGGGCCTGTAGGTCTGTAGGTTGGGCCACTCGTGGGCCTGGGCATCCGTGCTCTTCGTTAAAAAGGTTGGGCAATGAGAGTTGTCTTCGGAGGCGAAGAGGTCTACTCGAGCTCTGCCAAAGACTTCCCAGATTTTCTGAACCGTGTGTATTAGCACATGGTGTCCCCTTATGTCCAGCAGGAAGAATTGACAGGCACAGCACACTGCTAGCATTTCTAGGCAGTTGATGTGCAGACCCGATTCCTCCTCGGACCAAAGGCCGAAGGCCGGTTTGTCCTCGCACAGAGCTCCCCAACCCTTTAGAAAAGTGGAGTAACCCTGTAGTAACTTAGGGAAGTCGTGGCCTAATGGTTAGAGAGTTGGGCTAGTAACCTGAAGGTTGCCGGTTCGATTCTCACACCGGCAGGAATTGAAGGTGGGGATTGTGAACAAACAGCACTCTCTCTGCCTTCAATACCATGACTGAGGTGCCCTTGAGCAAGGCACCGAACCCCCAATTGCTCCCCGGGCGCTGGAGCAATGGCTGCCCACTGCTCCGGGTGTGTGTTCATGGTGTGTGTGTGCGCGTTTGTTCACTATTCACTGCTGTGTGTGTGCACTTGGATGGGTTAAATGCAGAGCACCAATTTCGAGTATGGGTCACCATACTTGACAATACGACTTTTAAAAAAAAAAAAAAAAAAAAAAAAAAAAAAAAAAAACTTGCTCAACACTGCTCTCATTAGTGTATTAGTAGACTGTTGGTTAGTTGGAAAAGTTGACTTGCACTTGCAAACTTGCTTATAGTCAGTAAAATATCTGTTGTGGGACCATCAAATTAAAGTGTTAACAGATTAAGCCCATATTAATTTATAGTCCAGATTAATTTATTGGACTATAAAAAAATAGTGTTAACTTTTTTCTTTGAATACTTCTCTTTGCAGACAACCTTAAATCCAAACTAATTCCTGGCATGCCTGATGACACTGTTTCAGCTTCTGCCAGCAATCTTTTTGCCCTGGCCCTCAACCTAGTTACCAGTGCTGCCCATGACCCACACGGTCGGGACAAGTTTTGGGTCGTCAACCTGGACCATGATGAGAAGAGCGTGCAGACTGAACTCAGAGGCTGCAGGACATTCGTTCTGCCGAAAGACTTGAAGAAGCTCCATCAGCAGCTGTTGAGTGGAGCGGTCGAGAGCCCAGCGCTGCTGAGATGCTTCAGGTCCTTCTACTGCAAAAACGCCTTGGAGCAGCTGGAAAGAAATACAGACTTCCCACCCTTCCCATCCGACAGCCTGGACAAAAATCCTTATCTTTTTTCGTAATAAGAACTTATTTTTACGTTTGTCCAAAAAGATATGGAGCCAGACCTGCCCCTGAGGGGCTCACCTTCCTTCAGACTTCAGTTCCACCTTCAACACACCTGCCTGTTGTTTTCAGGTAAACCGGAACACCTTGATTAGCTGGTTCAGGTATGTTTGTTTTGGTAAGGGAGCCCTTCGGGAGCAGAGCTGGTTACCCCGTCCTAAAAGATGTGGACATTTTTGACTATATAGACAAATCAATTCTGCTGCTTGCCGTTTAGTTTGAGTTTTATTAATACAAGTATACTGCACTGATTTTTCTCACTTTATTACTTTATTATTATTATTTTTCTTTTCGTTTATCTGTCATCTTCAAGAATTAGGGGTGAAATTAAATGGGATTTCCAGTTTGTAAACGAGGTAATTTGCTTAAAAGCTTACATTAAAAAAAAATAAATAAATAAATAAAAATGTAAGGATGTATCTTTAATAAACATATAACAAACAAGCCCACAATGTGACAAATGTTTCTGATATACATTATATTAAATAATAAACAAATGTCTTATAAATGAAAAATAAGATCTATATACCAGATAGATTTACTGTGATTTGCTTTGTTGCACTAACCTCGTGTTTGCTAAATTAAATCAATAATTCACCTAGCAACAATACTGTTATTGCACAAATTACAATGACATGGGGTGAATTGCAACACAATATATAACATTCATTTCATAATTCTGCAGACCATCTTCAGAATTATGAAATCTGCTTTTATTTGTATTCTGAGTTTATTTGGCTTGCAGTGACCTCTGCCTGCAGTTGCATTTGTTTAGTGTGATATGTGGACTCTGACCACTTCACCAAACATATGATCTCCTGCACATATATTGATAGAAATCATAATTGATCCATCTCTTCATGGTTTAATAAAGGAAAGCTCTTCCTTTCTTGAGCTGTGCCTATGGAAGCATTCTCACACTTGAACAGAGGAAGCTAATGATGGTCTGCTTACTCATGTAAATCATCACGTAACCTGCACAGCAGCTGACAGACCAGCTGCCTCAACTACAGGCTAAAGGTCAGGCGGCTAACCACAACACTTCTGCAAACACTGTTTGATTGTATGTGTCACAAATTAACAGCAATCTGTTCCTTTGGATTCTGGATTTACTTACATTTGCACATTCAACTTACTCAGAGTCAGTTTGGAGAAAGTTACTTTTAAAAGTAATGCATTGCAATATTGCATTACTCCCTAAAAAGTAACTAACTGCGTTAGTTATTTTTATGGAAAGTAATGCGTTGTTACTTCTGCGTTACTTTTTCTAATTTGGGATGGCCTTGTTAGTTTTTAATATGAAAAAACTGGATTTTTGGCAAATGTAAAAGTCATTTTTGCTTACTGGTATGGCTGAATTGGATCATCAAATGTTATCAAAATGGATGTTCACATTTAGTACAGTAAACATCATGTTTACACAGCGCACACAGCACCTCTGCACTTGCTCCCGATTTCTCTCAGCATGGGGACAGGAGAGCTGTCAGTAAATTAAGTAACTGCCGCTACTTATTTGAAAAAGCAAGTCAGATATTTCCTTGCAAATTAAAAAGTAATGCATTTGTCACGCCCCTGGACTGTTTTGTTGTGGTTTTTGCTCCCCATGTGTTCCCTGTGACCCAGTTTCTCCCCAGTCTGATTGTTAATTTGCTCCAGGTGTGTCTCCTTAGTTCTTTGATTGTCCTGTCTTTAAAAGCCCCAGTCCTTTCAGTTAGCGTTTGTCGGTCTTTGAATGTCTTCTTATGTTCTATGTTCCCTATATGGATTAAAGACTCCCAGTTTGTGAATTCTCCGTGTCTCCTCGTTCCTGGCTCCAGCATTCGTGACAGAAAGACCGACCAAAACAGTTACCTCCGTGTGTCTAACCTCCGTTTTGTTTTCCGTTTTCAATCAGTGTTTTTGTTTCCGTTGTGTTGCCCCATGGATCCCTACGTCCGGCCCGAATTCCTCCTCCTCCTGCTGGAGCAAGAGGACCGATCTCTCGAGGACCATACACGACTTTTCCTGATGTTAGCTAACGCCACCAGCTACCCGGACGGCGCGCTCTGCACATTCTATAACGCAAGCTTGAACACCGCGTGCAGAGCGCTGTCGTCCGAGGATGGTCCTCGAGAGGATTTCGCCGCCTTCGTGGAGTGGACACTGGTGAGGCACGGATCCCCGTTCACCGTCTGTGCCGAGGGGGATCTCGCCAGTGCCACTCCTGACCCAGAGCCCAGCCCACCAACTCCCCGCAGTGCGGAGCACCAGCCCGAGCCCACCGATGACGGAGAGCCATTTCCCGCTACGATCCACGAGCCAGCGCCAAGCCGAGCGACTGAGCGGAAGATCGTCCCGGAAGTTGAGCCCAACATGTCAGATCAGGTGCGAGAGCTGATCACGTGGGAGCCAGCCGTGGACGGTGTGAGCGCGGAGTGGAGCTCCGCCCCCTGCACCGCGGCTGAGGGTGAGCTGATGATACATCTGGGGCTGCTAAACTTTGAAGGGGATCTGTTAGACTGGGAACATGATCTGGAGGTCGACGCTTCCCCTATCCTCTCTCCGTCTCCGCTGGTTCCAGCCAGCTCCGCTCCTCCCGAGCACCCCCCTGTGCCCGCTTCCCGAAAGCGTCCTCCAGAGCGCCCCACAGTGTCGGCTCCCATTCCTGAGTTAACCCCTGGAAGCCCGGAGGATCTCAAATGCCCACCCTCCCACCCGCTCCTGCCTCCTCCACCGCTGTCGTCTGGCAGCCCCTCTGCTCGCCCTCAGCCCTCCATCAATGCGGTGCGAGCTCCGCAGGTCTGCCATCCTCCATCGCCGTGGCTGGAGAATCCCTCACCTCCACCTCCAGCCTCCGAGGCCCAGACTCCACCTCGGCCCGTAGACCCAGCGGCTCCACCTCGGCTCCTAGCTCCCTCGCCTCCACCGTCATCCATCGATCCACCAGCTCCACCAGGCTCCCTCGTCCCTCCGGCTACGCCTTGGTCGGGCGTCGACCCGCCATCGCCTCGGGACTCCTCTCCTCTGGCTGCGCCTCGTCACTCCATCCCACCGGCTCCGTTGGGCTCCTTCCTCCCTCCAGCTCCACCTTGGTCCTCAGTCGCTCTGGCTCCGCCGCGGATCTCCGGAGCTCCGCCTCTGCCTCGGTCGCCAGAGCTCTCGGCTCCACCCTGGCCCCCCGGATCCTCGGCGTCACCCTGGCTCGTCGGCTCTCCGTCTCCACCTCGGGCTCCTCCTCCACCTGCTCCGCCTCCGTTGGTCGGCCCCCTGGAGTCGGCGGCCATTCCTCCTCCATGGCTCCTCCCTCCGTCGGCTCCACCGTGGGCCATCATGGCTGTGGCCTGGGTCCTGCCAGGCTCCTCCTGCTCCGAGTCCCTCCTGTCTCCTCCCTGGCTCCTCCCTCCTTCGTCGCCTCCCTGGTCTCTGTCTGCCGGCCCCCTCCCGGTTGTCCGTCCTCCTCCTGAGCCGCCGCCATTGTTCCCACCTGTTTCCCCCCCCTTCTGTTGTTCCACGGTGCGAGGACGCACCTTCCGGGAGGGGGGAGTAATGTCACGCCCCTGGACTGTTTTGTTGTGGTTTTTGCTCCCCATGTGTTCCCTGTGACCCAGTTTCTCCCCAGTCTGATTGTTAATTTGCTCCAGGTGTGTCTCCTTAGTTCTTTGATTGTCCTGTCTTTAAAAGCCCCAGTCCTTTCAGTTAGCGTTTGTCGGTCTTTGAATGTCTTCTTATGTTCTATGTTCCCTATATGGATTAAAGACTCCCAGTTTGTGAATTCTCCGTGTCTCCTCGTTCCTGGCTCCAGCATTCGTGACAGCATTACTAGTTACTTGAAAAAAAGCAATCTTATTACGTAACTTGCATTACTTATAATGCATTACCCCCCCAACACTGTTCATGGTACACAATCAGTAGCAAAACAATGTCGAATTAACAAATAGACTTGTCTCAGAGGATTAATTCTATATGGGAATTATATGGCAGCGGTGAACTGACTTCCGGTTTGGTGTTGTATGTGCCAGTGTGAACACTAATGTAGGAGATTTTTGCCTATAATGGCATGGTTGAATAAATGAAATGAACAGAAACTTTGTACTATCTAACATGTTTAAAATGAATAATGTAACCATCATCTCCAATACCTTCACCGTCTCTGCTCCTCTCTGGGGGAACCTCCTGAACTGCTGAGACCATCATAACATTTAAGCAGCAGCTGAAGACACGGCCTCTTCTTCAAGCACTTAACCACTCCAACAGCCTTAAAGAGCAAAGCACTTATTACACACAACTATCCTGATATTCTCTGAATCACTCCACTGCTCCACTGCTCCACTGTTTCTCAGCAGTTGCCACATCTATGATCTCTAGAAAGAAATAATCTTTTTGGGGGTTCATAATGTAATAGAGTTCTCATAAAACAACGGTTACATTTTATTTTAAGGTGTCCTTGTTACAGTGTAATTATACATTTAAGTACTAAGTAATATTAAGTAACTACAAGTACTTACTATTTGGTTAAGATTAGGGTTTGGTTTAGGGATACTTGCATGTAATTATGCATAATTTATCGTTATTATAATAGTAAGTACATGTAACACGTGTAACAAGGACACCTTAAAATAAAGTGTTGCCAAAACAGCTTACTACATTATGCAACAATGTCATTACCTGATACTGTTTTACTTTAGATTATAATGAATATTTATAACATTTAACTTACAAGATTGTGCAGTCAAAGCATTATGCATTGTTACACGATTAGGTAATTAATTAATTTAATAATGTAATAAATGTATGAGCCTAAACATTATTAAGCTGTCACAATATGAAATTTTTTTTGAACATTATGAACATTACATTTGACTTATTACATTATGTACATTTATTACATTATGAAATGCTACAACACCACCGTTGCTCAGAACTGCTGTATAAAACTTTAAATAGCAACTTTAAAGATAAACAACAACTTTTAATTAAGTATCTTTTAAATACACATTACTTTCATAAGAAACAATTTACATCAACTGTTACAGTGCATGTTTTTTTTCCCTAGTTAAAGTGGAGAAAATTGAAAATGATGTAAAAATCCTTCATTTTTATGAAAAACTGCCACTGTTTTTCATAAAAATCTACTATGGTTATTATTATTTATCCTAAACAAATTATTTGCAAGATGATTGTTCAACTTTTACATTGTTTATATCATCATTTTGCCAGACTGACATGTCCCAAAATAAGAAAAAAAACAAAAAAACAACAACATTAAATCCACATGATGAAGACATGGCTCGTGTTGTCTGGGATCACCAGACAAAGGCGGCCCGCTCACGGAGCATACGGACACCGAAGCGCTGCCACTCCCGCTGGTGGATCCAGAGCTCCTGCGTGGTGTCCAAACACGCCAGCACGGCTCCACCCTTCCACGCTATCACACGAGGATCCAGGTCCTGTGCCGGAGTATTCTGTTACTCACAGTGCAGCAAGTCACTTTACACTACAGTCAGTGACTCCTGAGTAAGGTGAAGCCATTCATACTTAAATTTAACTTGTTCATATCTGTAGACACACTGTTTAAGACCTTTTTAATGCCACCTTATATGAAGACCAAACCTCTGATGGAAATCACATTATTTTACATACGAATAATGTAATATATATATATATATATATTGTAACGGGGTGAAGAGTCACACAACAAGGGGTAGTCAATAAATGCCCCGGAGGGTGAGTAAATGCAGATCAAGAGTTAGCGTGGAGTCTTCTGGAGACATGTCTCACCAGTGTGTGTGTTGCGGTGGCTTATCAAGCCCAACCGTGACGAGCTTCAGGTGCGCCCGGCCAGCCCGAGACGAGGACATGCAGGTGATCCTCGTTGGTTTCCAGGGCGACGCTGACGAGCACTCGGGACATTCGTCACACTCCCCCCCCCAAGCGTCGTCCTGGGTCCGCGTGAGAATGGGGAGACTGGGGCTGGGAGGGGGATGAAACCTGACAGACGTGCGAAAGCTGCCCAGATCCGGGAAAGTCCATCTGCGTTGACATTGGCCGTCCCCGCCCTGTATCGTACAATGAAGTGGAAATCCTGGAGCGCCAGGAACCACCTCGTCACCCTCGCGTTGGTGTCCTTCGCCCGGGCCATCCACTGTAAAGGGGCATGGTCAGTGATGAGGGTGAACTTACGGCCGAGGAGGTAGTACCTGAGCTCCAGGACTGCCCACTTGACGGCCAACGCCTCCTTCTCGACAGCAGCGTAGCGTTGTTCAGCAGGGGACAGCTTTCGGCTAATGTAGACCACCGGGTGTTCCTCACCGTCCTGTACCTGTGAGAGAACGGCTCCCAACCCAGTGTCGGACGCATTGGTCTGCACCAGGAAGGGACAGTTAAAGTCTGGGGCTCGTAGGACGGGCTCCGAGGTGAGCGCCGTTTTCACCCGTTGGAAGGCCTCCTCCTCTTCGGGGCCCCAGGGCACCTTCTCCAGCTGTCCCTTCCTGGTCAGATCTGTCAGGGGAGAGGGTAAAGAGGAGAAGTTGGGAATGAAACAACGGTAATATCCCGCCAACCCTAAAAAGGCTCGTACCTGGGTCTTGGTGGAGGGTTGCGGGGCCGAGAGAATCGCTGTCACCTTCTTCTCTTGAGGTCGGATTAGGCCCCGACCCACCTGGAAGCCCAGGTACCTCGCCTCGAAGAGGGCCAGGTGACACTTGCGGGGGTTGGCGGTTAGTCCAGCCCTCCATAGCTCCAAAAGCACCCTCCGTAGCCGTGCCAGATGTTCTTCCCAGGTCTCCAAGTGTATGACGACGTCGTCGAGGTATGCGGCCGCGTAGGACTGGTGGGGCCGTAACAGGATATCCATCATCCTTTGGAAGGTTGCTGGCGCCCCGTGCAGGCCGAAGGGAAGAACCCGGTACTGCCGCTGGGGGTTGAGAAGGTCGTCTTCGGCTTGGCTTCCTCCGTCAACGGTACCTGCCAGTAGCCCTTTGTGAGGTCCAAGGTGGAGATGTACCGGGCTCTCCCGAGGCGATCCAGCAACTCATCCACCCGCGGCATGGGGTATCCGTCAAACTCGGAGACTTTGTTGAGCCGGCGGAAGTCGTTACAAAAATGGAGGGTGCCGTCTGGTTTTGGGACCATGACAATGGGGCTGGACCACGGACTCCGAGAAGGCTCTATCACTCCCAACTTCAGCATCTCTTGTACCTCTTCCTCGATGGCGTGTCGCCGAGCCTCAGGGACACGATAGGGCCGCTGCCTGACGACAGTTCCTGGCGGGGTGCGGACGTTATGTTGTAGGATCTGAGTCCGCCCAGGGATCGGGGAAAAGACGTCGGAGAACTGACTGATCAGGTGGTGCAGGTCCTTTTTCTGGGCACCCGAGAGTAAGGAGTTCATGTCCACCACCCCAGAGTCGGAGCTGGTCTTCCTTCCTTCGGCCCGGCTGCCTTACGCGGTAGGTAACCGGTCCCACTTTCTCCGTTACGGTGTAGGGCCCTTGCCATGTCGCGAGAAACTTGCAGGCCGTCGTGGGGACCAGGACCATCACGTGGTCTCCTGGCTGGAACTCCCGTGGCTGGGCTGCCCGGTCATAAATGTCGTTGTTGGGCCTGCTGGGCCTTCGTGAGGTGTTCGCGGACCAACGGCATCACTCTGTCGATCCGTTCCCTCATCTCCCGCACACGTTCGATGGTGGACCGATGGGCTGCCGGCTGTTGCTCCCAGGCCTCCCTGGCGACGTCGAGTAGGCCACGGGGCTGTCTCCCGAACAACAGCTCAAACGGTGTGAAGCCTGTCGAGGCTTGGGGAACTTCCCTGATGCCGAAGAGGACATATGGCAACATTTTATCCCAGTCCCGTCTGTCCTCTGCGGCCACTCGATGGAGCATCTGCTTCAGGGTCTGATTAAACCGTTCGACGAGCCCATCGGTCTGTGGGTGGTAGACGGTGGTCTTAATTTGTCGTACCTGGAGGAGGCGACAGAGGTCGGCCATCAGCCGGAACATGAACGGAGTGCCCTGATCGGTCAATATCTCTGACGGTATGCCTACCCGACTACAGAGCAGGAAGAGCTCTTGGGTGATGGCCTTGGAGGTGGCCTTGCGGAGGGAGGGGAATTGCTTCCGGGTAGCGAGTGGCATAATCCATGATGATGAGGATGTGCTCGTGGCCCCGGGCGGACTTCGGCAGCGGCCTACCAGATCCATCCTATTCGCTCGAAGGGTACCTCTATTATGGGCAGCGGAATTAATGGACTGGGGGGAGGAGTCCGTGGCGAAGTTCGTTGGCACGTTGGGCAGGCCTGACAGAAGCGCTTCACATCTCCATCCAGTCCGGGCCAGTGGAAGCGATCACGAATCAGTTGGATAGCGTTCTGCGCCCCCAGGTGGCCCGCCATCGGATGTGCATGTGCCAGCTCCATCACGGTTTCCGTCTTCGACAGGGGCACGACTAGCAGATTTTTCTCCTCCCCCCTCCGCTGCGCTACACAGTAGAGTAGACCATTTTGGACCACAAAGTGAGGAACCGGGTGTGGAGGGGGTTGCACTTCCTCTCCCTCAATCGTCCTCACCTGGGTCCAACAATGTTTCAGCCGATCGTCCCCGTGTTGTTCCTTGGCGAATGCCCCCCCCCTTGTCACCTGTTGGAAACACATCAAAGAATAGGTTAGTGGTTTGGGATGCCGCCAGGGACGTCGGGGAGATCTCCTCTTTCGGCGGTTCTCGGCCGGGCTGGCAGGCTGCACGGCATCGGTGAGCAAGCGGTCAAACCCCGCCCAGTCTCTCCCAATCAGGACGGGGACGGGCAGATCCTTGACTATCCCCACCTCAACGGGCCAACTGCCTGAGGTGGCCGTGATTGTCACGCGACGAGCGGGGACCTGTCTCGTGTCTCCGTGCACACAGGTGATGGAAAGCAGGCCTTCGAACCCAGGCGGGGGGGGGGGGGGGGGGGGACTGACGACTAGACGAGGCTGACCGTGCTGCCGGAATCCAGCAGGGCTTGATACGGCAATCATTCACCTTCACTTTTACACGAGGGGCCTCCGGCAGTGGGTCGCGGTGGACGATGCAGCCACCAGCCATGCTCGGTTCGGGGAGCGGGGTGGTTCCGTGGGCATCGGCTCGTCCTGAGGGCCGGGAACCGCCGGTCTACTCACTGGCTTAGAGATACCCTCCGGCGTGCAACGCTCCTGGCTCACCCTCCGGAGAAAACGGCGGCGCTCTCGTCCCCTACCTCCCGATGTTGGGTGGCCTCCGCCAACTCGATGGCCTCCACAAGATCGCCCACGGTGTGGGGGGGTTCCGCATGCGGCCTGCCTGCCGAATTGCCCGGGGGTAGGGCTCGCAGCAGACGATCGACAATGACTTTCTCCGCTACCTGGGTGGCGCTAGGGCTCCCAGCCAGCAGCCAATGATGGGCTAGTCGGGTCAGGTCGGTGGCCTGGGCACGGGCTGGCAACCGGGTCTTAAATTCCCAGTCGTGGAATTGTTGGGCTGCGGAGATGGGCGAAAGCCCCACGCGGGCCATGACCTCCTTCCTCAGCTCATCATAGGATTCCCTCAGCGTGGGTTGCATGGAGAAATAGGATCGTTGTGCTTCGCCCGTTAACAGTGGTGCCAGCACTCGTACCCACTCCTCCCGCGGCCAGCCCTCCTGGGCCGCGATGGCCTCGAACATCATTAAGTAGTTCTCTACGTCGTCATGGGCTGACATTTTTGGTAGGAGCTGAGTGGCCTGCACCCGGGGAACGGGTAGCGGGACTCTGTTGGGAAGCGGCAGTGCAGAGCACGGCAAGCTCTCGTTCGGAATCCCCCTGGCGAGCGGCATGTGCTCCATGATCTGTTGTTGGCGGATGCTCACCTCGGTGAGGTGCTTTAATAGTTCCTCCATGTTTAGGGAGGAGCAGCCACCTGTGAAAAAAAACAAGTAGAGGTGAGACAATAAAAAAAGGGGGAAGAAAAAAAAAAAACTTATCGGTTATTGCTTATCGGTGACTATTCACGGTCATGCCCGCATTCTCCACCAGTGTAACGGGGTGAAGAGTCACACAACAAGGGGTAGTCAATAAATGCCCCGGAGGGTGAGTTTATTGAGGCTTTAGGGTGCAAACTTGGGTTTGTGGTGTGTGATGGTGCTCCGTGCTCCTCATGAGATCAATGCTTGTGCTTCCCAGTGGCTGTCCTCTGTGCCGTGCTCGTGTGCAGGGGCTGGCCGGTCAAAGGCTGCTTTCTGGAATAAATGCAGATCAAGAGTTAGCGTGGAGTCTTCTGGAGACATGTCTCACCAGTGTGTGTGTTGCGGTGGCTTATCAAGCCCAACCGTGATGAGCTTCAGGTGCGCCCAGCCAGCCTGAGACGAGGACGTGCAGGTGATCCTCGTTGGTTTCCAGGGCTAATGAAAGGGTTAATCCAAACTATCAAGACCGTGAAAGACACACACACACACACACACACACAACAATATATAAAATTTTGGTAACACTTTCAATAAGGTTTCAGTTATTAACATTAACTATATAAATTATGAACAATAATTATATAGCTTTATTAATGTTAGTCTCTCTCTCTATCCTCTCTCTCTCACAAACTCACACACACACACACACATAGAACTATGTAAAACTTTTGTAACACTTTTTAATAAGTTTTTAGCTTTTAACATTATATAAGTTAACATGAAGTTAACATGAACAATATTTTTACAGTATTTATGAATCTTGGTTAATGATATGTTCAAAACTGACTACTACATTATTAATTAAAATTTTCTAGTTAATGTACATCAGTTACTGTACCATGAACTAACAAAGAATTTTTTACTAACACAAAGAAATATAGTAAAACATATGTTGTTCATACTTAGTTTGGTAGTTTCGAATTAACTAATGTTAAAAACTATTATTGAACTATACTAGTTAACATGAACAATAATTATATAAAATTTATTAATGTTAATTAATGTTAAGTTAATAAAATTTATTTATTAAATATTATTAACTTTTTTAATAAAAGTTATAAAATTTATTAATACATTATTAAAATTTAAAGTTGTATCTTAACATTAGTTTATGTACTGTGAATTAAAATAAAATTAATATTTTTAATGTTAATATTAACTAACATTAAATAAGATTAATAAATGACTTTTAAAATATATTTTTCCTTTTTAGTTCATGTTAATGCAATAACTTATGTTAACCAAAGAGACTTAATGTAAATTGTTACCAATACTTTTTATGATCTATAACTATTTAAATATATATGATCTATAACTATTTAAATATTTATTTATTTATTTATTTATTTATTTATTTATTTATTAATGATCTTATTGGAAATTGTTGCCAACAATTTTATGATCTATAACCATTTTAAAATTTTAAATATCTATAAGCATTTCTGAAACAATTATATAAAACTATATTAACAGTAAAATACATATTAACTTATTTTATGTATATATTTCTTATTCTGTTTAACTGATATGAGCAGTAAATGGTCAAGACTTTAAATATTTCTTATCCTATCGGTGAGAATTTAAGATACATGAAAGTTGTAATGATTTTCCTTTAAAGATTTTTAAAAATTATTTTAATGCTCTATAGGCATTTCTACAATAATTATGTAAAATATGCTGACAGTACAGAACATTTCAGCTGATTCTATGCATTATTTTCCATTCTGATACATAGACAGGCAGATCAGGTAGCTCACCAGGATTAAGGTTATGACTCTATCTGGTGGTCATCCTTGGTATTACACTCTTCACCTTTAAACAATTTTCAGTGATAGTTTTATTTTTTTGTGGCCCCTGAGCATGATACATTTTGTACATCCTGTATGTAAAAAGTTTTGAAGTGTTTGGAAACTGCACTTTAAAGATATAATATAATTACTGCTATCTTTTTTTCACTCTCACTTTAATAAATCACCATTTCAACACCGTTCAAGCTATCCAAAAAGGCGTTGCAATTTAAATATTCTTTGTAATAGATGTGCCTAATAAATAAAGAACAAGGCATTTATAGCTGTATTTATAAAATGCTTACTTAAGACTATTAACATTGGGACAATGCTTTATAAAGGATGAACTAACTATTTACTAATGCTTACCTAATGATTCATAGCGTGCAGTTATTATAAAGTGATCCAAATTATGTTGTCAGTGCCCTACAAATTAACTGGTTCTAGGACTTTTTTGGGTAACACTTTATTTTGATGGTCCCTTTTGAACATTCTGCTGACACTAAGTAATCTTGCAACTACATGTCAACAAACTCTCATAAGAGTATTAGCAGACTGTCCGCTTCATATCTACTAACTCTTATTGTGTTGGTGTCCCAACAGATATTCTACTGACTATAAGTAACTTTGCAAGAACGTGTCAACTTAATCTAACCCTAACCCCTACCAGTCAACTAATACACTTGTAACGGGGGCACAGGATTCGTAACAACACTACTAACACTCTAATGAGAGTTAGTAGAAATGTAGGTGCAACATTAACGTATAGTCAATAGAATTTGTTAAAGGGACCATCAAAATAAAGTGAAACCCTTTTTTGTCCCTAAAACTGCCAGAAAATGATAAGGCCTAAGACATTTCTCAAACTGTAATGCAAAAAATACCAACAACTAAAAATTACTGATTTTTTTTTCCTTCTGGTGATTAAACAGATGTTTAAGAGTCTCTCTCTTTCTCTCTCTCTCTCTGTGTCCTCTCACCAACCCCCTCACACTTAACTAAATTAATAGTTAAAAATATTCAATTTTTTAGTCTCAAATCGGACAGCCACTGACTTGCATTTTATAAATAACCAAGGACCACGGTTTCAGCTCAAAATCTTCATTACTGTTCTACTGAAGAAAAAAGTCACCAACATCTTAGATGGCCTGATGGTGAGTAAATTAATGTGAGCAATTTTCATTTTTGGGTGAACTATCTTTAAATATGCAGGTATATTTATTCTCAATAAAAATGGTTTTGGAAAAAAATATGATTAGCAAAGTTGTAATTAAATGACATCTGTATAGAACATTTGCTATTGAATTACATCTGCTGAGAACATTAACTCAGCTTAACTAGACAAATACTGAAAACATTTGAGAAGCAAAGGTCATTGCAATGTGTCTCTTCCTCATGGTGCTTTCTTAAGGATGCTATCATGACCATGAAAGCACTTCAAATCCTGTTTACAAAGACACTTTTCTGCCTTCATTTAAAGCAAAGTCATCAGTAACTTCTTTTAAATTCTGCTCACACACACACACACACACACATATTGGCTTTCCTACACACCTTAGGTCGTGTGATGACATCGATGTTCTCCACCAGACAACGGAAAGATGGAGGCATCTTATTGAGGATGCGATGCTGCAGTAACTCTTGTGCTCCATGAAACAGCAGCCCACCGCCAACTACCAGAATACAGCTGTAGATTTTACGCTTCGTTTCATCAGAGGCTGTGAAAATAGACCCATAAACACATACTGTAAGGCTTTAGTGCCAAAATATAAAATCTAATAAATTAAGAATGCTTGAAATCAGACAGAAAATATATGTGCATGAATCTCTTGTCATGTTTTAAACCAAAATATTTTTGGGGCAGGGGGTTCAGACAGATGCATTTCCCTTTGCTGCACCTTGTAAATATGCAGAATATTTTGTTTTGTAGAAACAAAATGAAGAATCCAGATTCACATTTCATCAGCTTGCTTTGGGCGCTTATGCTAGATTCTTCAGTTCTGCTTCACTACCCAGCCAAGCTTCGCTATAACTCTGATCAAAAGAAGTCTAAAGAAGTCTCTTCTGCTCAGCAAGCCTGCATTCATCTGATCCAAAGTACAGCAAAAAGAAAAGTAACATTTTAAAATATTTTTTAATATTTAAAATAACTGTTTTCTATTTGAATACATTTTAAAACGTAATTTATTCCTGTGATTTCAAAGCTGAATTTTTAGCATCATTACTCCGGTCACATGATCCTTAAGAAGTCATTCTAATATTCTGATTTGCTGCTCAAAAAACATTTATTATTATTATTATGATTATGTTGAAAACAGCTGAGTAGTTTTTGTAACATTATTTGTAACATCATCATCACTTGTAACTTTATCATCACTTTTGATCAATGTAAAGCATCCTTGCTAAATAAAAGTATTCATTTCCATAATTTCTTTCAAAAATTTATATATATATATATATATATATATATATATATATACTGACTTCAAGCTTTTGAATAGTAGTGTATAATGTTACAAAAGCTTTTTATTTCAGATAAATGTTGATCTTTGATCTTTCTATTAATCAAAGAATCCTGAAAAATGTACTCAACTGTTTTAAATATTGATAATAATAATAATAATAATAATAATAATAATAATAAAATGTTTCTTGAACAGCATATCATCATATTAGAATGATTTCTGAAGAATCATGTGACACTGAAGACTGGAGTAATGATGTTGAAAATTTTGCTTTGATCACAGCAATCAATTATATTTTAAAATATATTCAAATAGAAAAGAGTTATTTTAAATAGTAAAAATATTTCAAAATTTAACTGTTTTTGCTATACTTTGGATCAAATAAATGCAGGCTTGATGAACAGAAGAGACTTAAAACAAATAAAAAAAAAAAAAATTAAAAACCTTACTGTTCATAAACTTTTGACTGGTAGTGTATAATAAGAACAAAAAGAACAACACTTTTACAAGAATTATTACACTAAGGCAATGTACATAGTATGACCCAAGTTAGAGGTGGCTGAAATTATATTACATAATAATTTTTTAATAGCCCGTCAATCTTTAAGCTTTAATTAGGGGGTCAGATTTGCCCCCAGATTTTGTGAGATTCACCCATGTATTAGAGAACATAAGTCAGTATTTACTAGGGATGTGCGATACGATTAATTTGTTTTGTATCCGACTAGTTGACTAGTCTAAAAGCTTGAAACCCCCAAAAAATGGCAAAAGAAAAAAAACTGTGCGTGTGTCTATATAACAGCCTACACTTGAAATAATTAATCTTTGAATCACATTGTCAAATCTCTCAATGAATTCTACTAAAAATAGGTCACGATTATGCCATACGCTTGCCTCGCGTTATCATCCTTTAATTTTAGGTGGTCGTTAAAAAGAAGAAGAAGAAAAAAAGAGAACATAAACCAGTGCATAGCTTATTTATTCAGATCGGCTGGAGCAATGCAGAAATGGAAAATCAATCAATAGACTGACAGAATTCTTCATCTTCATATAACGTTAGCCAACATATTAAAACACAAGTCAAAACAATAGGAAAGTTTATCAAGGAATAGCATTAAAACGGCTTTTAAAAATGTACTTCATGTAGGCTATATTGTCTAAAAACAAAACATACAAACAAACAAACACAGAAATATAACTTTGACAATAGCATCACGAAATAGCTGCATGTCTGGAACTAGAGGATGGCTGTGCATGAATATGTCCTTTACTAAAACTCCTGATGAGAACCGATGCTTTGTATGATAAAAGCATTAGGAAGACACCAAGTAAAGTTTACTGTATGAAGCTTGAAAAAGAGAACACAATGCTTTATCAATACGAAAAAGATTATTTTTAACTATTGTTTTCATTACTGGTTCTGTATACAGTATATGGGTTGCTGGAAGGTCAAAATGTATTCGTTATAAGCTTATAATTAAAACAAGGTTGCATCTTCTGCAAAAAAAAAAAAAAAAAACCACTGCAAAGTCTTAACACTGATCCAGGTGGCATTTCTGTATGTGTGGGGATAAAGAGTTAAAGAGGTGAGTGCATGTGCATGATGGAGAAAGACAGCGTTATCTGCAAGTAATCCTGTAAGACAGAAAGGAAGGAAATATTACTACATTACATGTAACTTGTTGGTTTATACATTACTGTGGGTTTTATTATTTTTTTTAGGCCGTAAAAGCAGCCTCTGTAAAGATGTTGTATAATTAAATGTTAAATGCATCCGTTATTAAAATCAAGTCATTAATAGCAAGCTATATTCATAAGAATTCTTTTAAACATGATTAGATGCTAACAGGACTGTTATCAGTAGTGTAATTGATCTGGTTCTGACAAATTAATCAAAGGTTTGATATATCACACGACACATCAAACTAGCATTTCCACTCATGGCAACAGATACGGGGTGCAGAGAGACATCATCTATGAACTGATAAGGCCCATTTGAAGTCATTTATTAAGAAGCCAATGGACAATATAAACTTTCTGAAGAGCACAACTGATTTACCAATATTGTGATAGAGTACAGGGGCTGAGGCAATGACTAACGACAGCAGCAGAGTAAACATTGCAGGATTGTCTACAAGTACACTTGTACAATATCATACAAGTGTTACATTGAATTACTGAATTATTAGGACATTGATGTGAGACTGTGTTTTATGATTCTTACTAATGGGGCATTTTAAAGACTTTTGCCCTGTCCAAATACCCACACTTGCGGTCTTGGCCACTTGAGAGCGCGTGTACGTGACAGTGCGTGCGCAGGACTGTCCCAGGTCTTAATAATGCCAAAACACAGTGTCCTTAAAGCACACTAAACCCACACTATCTTAAATACCACACCGGAGCGCTATTCGAGGTTTGGTGTATCCCATCATGCATCATGTTTTGGAATAAATCGTGAGACTTTTTGATCTTGCGAGAGGTCACGGAAACCTTTCCAATGTAAGTTAAATATTAATAATAATAATAATAATAATTATTATTATTATAATTATATATTAGGAATAATTTGGTAGTAAAACAAAGTGTTGCACATTTTATTGGTGCAAAGATAAGTATATTTATTTTGTACATCATTTGCAACTGCTTATTATCACTTAATTAGAAGCACCACAAATTCAATTGCCATCTGTTATAGGGACTACTGAACAGACATTTAGAAGTTTATTTTTAAATGCAAAGTTGAAACCAAAAATATATCTCTGTAAACACTTGCATTTTTACAACACTATTAGTGTGTCTCATAAGGTAATGAAAAGTTCTACACACACTTCAACACTTGGGCCAAATACAGGAAATATGTCAAATAAGTAGTCAAGTGGTCAAGTGCAAAGACCGCAATTGTGGGTATCTGGACAGGGCAAAAGTTTAAGAAACAACAAACACTATGCAAATTATAACAGACCCACCGCTGCAAATGTCTGTCTCCGCAGCTTTCTGTCTTCTCTGTTTCTGAATTAATACCTCTCCACAAACACCACTGGGCTGACTGCTTCCTTTACTTATTTTCAGCTAAAAATAATAATAATAATAATAATAATAATAATAATAATAATAATTAAAAAAGGGAGAGAAAATAAAATAGAATTATATAGAGAATGTTAATAATGATCTAGGAGTAAAATATTTAAGATATAAACTGATATGAATGAATTGCAAGATGAAAAAAAAAATACAGAATTTGTCTCTTTTTTTAATTTTTACATTGTTTTTTTGGGGGGGGGGGGATTTTACATTAAAAGGTATTACAAGCATGGTACAGTAAATGTTGTGATTACTGTGATATCTGTCATAAAAGCACATCAAAACTACCATTACAGTGGTAAAACCATAGTAAGTTTGGTACTGTGGTATTACTATACATATCACTACAGTTACTGTGGTAAAATCATGGTAAGTGTCATGTTTACTTGTTTTAACTTCAAATTTCACAGTAAAACTACAGATACTGTGGTAAAACATGGTAAATGTCCTGTTTACTGTGTTTTAACTTCAAATTTCACAGTAAAACTACATGGTTACCATGATTTTACTACAAATACAACTTACATCTTTGAAGCTGATATGAATATAAAACTGATCCAAGGTCTATGGCACGTCACGTGACAGATAGAGTTTAATCACTCTAGTTAGCAGGTGTGTTCATTTAGTTAAACGCAATGAAACTCAAAAACAGCCTCGGATGACCGATATAATACAGCGAATAAACATACGGCGCTAATCTGATAAATAAAGAAGACTGAGTACATTTTATAACAGACATTAAGACGGTGTATTTACGACTACTCACCCAACCTGTGGCACATGTAAACTGATGGCAAATATCGCGATGTGTGCTGAATGAGACTTCTTGAACGTGATTTCATAGCGATAAAAACATCTCCTGCCCTTCGCGTCTGTGTTTGACGCCGAAAGTTTCCCGTTGAAATCAATGCAGCTCCGAGCTCGTCTTCATAGTGACGCTAAAGGCGCTTGACCCCGCTTCAGTTTCTGACGCCCTGGGAGTGAGAATGGGTTTTATATCGTTATAATGTCTGCTGTCATTTACTGCATCACGAAACTGCTACCTTGCAATTCTAAAGGTTCTAAACACAACTTCTTGACCTGATTAAACAGTTTTTGTTCCGTAAATTTGTTCCCATCTGTATTAATTAACTGTACTTACGAGTGGGAAATCACAGTGGGCCTTGGGATCACGCCTTACAATGACGTCTGCACCACTGATTGATTGATTTATTAATAAATAAATAAATCAATCAATAAATAAACACATAAATAAATAAATAAATAAATAAATAAATAAACACATAAATAAATAAACAGATAAATAAATAATAGGTTGATTGCATCGCATCGCACGTCAAAGTCAGCCGCGGGCTCCGGTCAGAAGTCTATGGGAACCCCTGCAAGTTAAAACATGACGCCAAAGGGGTACCCAGTGAGTTAAAACATGACGCCAAGGGATCATGACCAAGCTTCAATATGTGACGAGTTGGGAGTGAGAACGTGTTGATTTGAACGCTTTTAACTGTCCTGCAGACGCGCCGCGAGCTCGTGCAGCGCTCTCAGGGTCATTCCGTTTTTCCGTTTTAGAAAAAAATCTTTTCGCAGTTAATTTAGGTAATAACTTATGGCCATTTGCGCGATTTCAATCATCATCAAGAAAAGAAAAGAAAAGAAAAGAAAATAAAAGAAACTGTATATATATATATATATATATATATACAGTGCCCTCCAAAAGTATTGGAACAGTAAAGACAAAATTGCTCTGTTGGCTGTGGAGTCAAGACATTTACAAATGTGATTAAAAGATGAATATGAGACAAAACTACAGAATGTCACATTTTATTATTGGGTAATTCAACACATAGATGTTTTACCAGCTAAGAAGTTCAGCACTTTTGGAGTTTCATCCCTCTATCTGATGTGAGCATAAGTATTGGAACAGTTGCCTCACAGGTCTTTCTAAGTGATCAGCTGTGTCCTGTTGCATTCATTCTTCAGATATTAAAAGCAGGGAATGTGTTGTATCAGTTATATACATTACTTCTGCATTCTGAATCTTGCATTTGATGATGACACACACAAACCAGGATGAAGATGAGGGAGCTGACTTTGAGAGAAAAGCAAGCAATTTGGATGCTAAAACAAAAGAGGAAGTCAATTAGAGCTAAAGCAAAAACAAAGGGCATGGAGAAATCAAGAGTTTGGAGACCACCAGCGACACCAGCAACCAACAACTACCTGATCGGCTGAGAAAACAACAGTAGTTGATGACAGACAAATCATAAAAGCTGTGAAAATGAACCTTAAAAGACGTGTCTGTAAAATCACCAACAACTTCCAGAAAGCTGGGGTGATGCTCTGACAATCTACTGTCCTCAGGAGACTTTGACACAGAATTACAGGTGCTACACAGCAAGATGCAAACCTCTGACCAGCACCAAAAATAGAAAGGCAAGATTAGAGTTTGCAAAACAGCACAAAGGTGAGCCAGAAGAGTTTTGGAACTATGTTTATGGACCGATGAGACAAAGATGAACCTTTATCTAAGTGATGGGAAAGCAAAAATATGGAGAAAAAAAGGGAACTGCAAAAGATCCCAAGCATACAGCCTCATCTGTAAAGCATGGTGGAGGTGGTGTCATGGCATGGGCATGCATGGCTGTCTCTGGAACAGGCCCTCTCAACTTTACTGATGACTTAATGTATGATGACAGTAGCAGAATGAATTTGGAAGGGTACAAAACCATCTTGCCTATCAATATTCAAGAAAATGCCACCAGATTCACTGGGAAGTGCTTCATATGGCATCAGGACAATGACCCAAAACACCCTGCCAGTTCAGTCAAGGAATTTATAAGGGCAAAGAAATGGAAAGTCTTAGATTGCCCAAGTCAATCTCCAGATTTAAATCCGATTGAACATGAATTTCACCCGCTGAAGAGGAGAGTAAAGGCAGAAACTCCCCAAAACAAGCAACCATTGGAATTGGCTGCATTAAAGGCTGGGAAAAGTATTTCAAAGGATGAGACCAAGAGTCTGGTGATGTCTATGGGTCACAGACTCGCTGCTGTGATTGTGCGCAAGGGATCTGCAACTAAATGATAGCTTTTCATCTTTTATATCTGCCTTATGTTCAACTCTCCCAATACTTATGCTTACATCAATGAGTGGGATGAACTCTAAAAGTGCTGTTCTTTTTATTTGGTAAAACATGTATGTGTTGAAACGGCTAATAATAAAATGTGACATTCTGTAGTTTTGTCTCATATTCATCTTTTAATCATATTTGCAAATGTCTTGACTCCACAGCCAATAGAGCAATTTTGTCTTTACTGTTCCTATACTTATGGAGGGGACTGTATATATATATATATATATATATATATATATATATATACACAGTGCGTACGGAAAGTATTCAGACCCCCTTAAATTTTTCACTCTTTGTTATATTGCAGCCATTTGCTAAAATCATTTAAGTTCATTTTTTTCCTCATTAATGTACACACAGCACCCCATATTGACAGAAAAACACAGAATTGTTGACATTTTTGCAGATTTATTAAAAAAGAAAAACTGAAATATCAC
Source organism: Spinibarbus caldwelli (assembly GCA_039654775.1). Taxonomy (NCBI): domain Eukaryota; kingdom Metazoa; phylum Chordata; class Actinopteri; order Cypriniformes; family Cyprinidae; genus Spinibarbus; species Spinibarbus caldwelli. Next base: position 1,892,618 of record CM077249.1, on the reverse strand, counting down.
ATAGTCCTAAGTATTCAGACCCTTTGCTGTGACACTCATATATTTAACTCAGGTGCTGTCCATTTCTTCTGATCATCCTTGAGATGGTTCTACACCTTCATTTGAGTCCAGCTGTGTTTGATTATACTGATTGGACTTGATTAGGAAAGCCACACACCTGTCTATATAAGACCTTACAGCTCACAGTGCATGTCAGAGCAAATGAGAATCATGAGGTCAAAGGAACTGTCTGAAGAGCTCAGAGACAGAATTGTGGCAAGGCACAGATCTGGTCAAGGTTACAAAAAAATTTCTGCTGCACTTAAGGTTCCTAAGAGCACAGTGGCCTCCATAATCCTTAAATGGAAGACATTTGGGATGACCAGAACCCTTCCTAGAGCTGGCCGTCCGGCCAAACTGAGCTATCGGGGGAGAAGAGCCTTGGTGAGAGAGGTAAAGAAGAACCCAAAGATCACTGTGGCTGAGCTTCAGAGATGCAGTCGGGAGATGGGAGAAAGTTGTAGAAAGTCAACAATCACTGCAGCCCTCCACCAGTCGGGGCTTTATGGCAGAGTGGCCCGACGGAAGCCTCTCCTCAGTGCAAGACACATGAAAGCCCGCATGAAGGACTCCAAGATGGTGAGAAATAAGATTCTCTGGTCTGATGAGACCAAGATAGAACTTTTTGGCCTTAATTCTAAGCGGTATGTGTGGAGAAAACCAGGCACTGCTCATCACCTGTCCAATAGAGTCCCAACAGTGAAGCATGGTGGTGGCAGCATCATGCTGTGGGGGTGTTTTTCAGCTGCAGGGACAGGACGACTGGTTGCAATCGAGGGAAAGATGAATGCGGCCAAGTACAGGGATATCCTGGACGAAAACCTTCTCCAGAGTGCTCAGGACCTCAGACTGGGCTGAAGGTTTACCTTCCAACAAGACAATGACCCTAAGCACACAGCTAAAATAACGAAGGAGTGGCTTCACAACAACTCCGTAACTGTTCTTGAATGGCCCAGCCAGAGCCCTGACTTAAACCCAATTGAGCATCTCTGGAGAGACCTAAAAATGGCTGTCCACCAACGTTTACCATCCAACCTGACAGAACTGGAGAGGATCTGCAAGGAGGAATGGCAGAGGATCCCCAAATCCAGGTGTGAAAAACTTGTTGCATCTTTCCCAAAAAGACTCATGGCTGTATTAGATCAAAAGGGTGCTTCTACTAAATACTGAGCAAAGGGTCTGAATACTTAGGACCATGTGATATTTCAGTTTTTCTTTTTTAATAAATCTGCAAAAATGTCAACAATTCTGTGTTTTTCTGTCAATATGGGGTGCTGTGTGTACATTAATGAGGAAAAAAAATGAACTTAAATGATTTTAGCAAATGGCTGCAATATAACAAAGAGTGAAAAATTTAAGGGGGTCTGAATACTTTCCGTACCCACTGTGTATATATATATATATATATATATATGCCACGAATTAAGAATGTTTCCACGATTTACTACCCAGCTAACAAAATTAAGTGACTGTTACGTAACTACAACGTAATCTGGTGACCAAAGTTTCGTCGTGGCACCAGAAAAGTGAAATTCCCAGTTTCGTCGCCACAACGTATCTTTGTGACGTTGCTAGTTCGTAACTACGACGTCGTGGATCAATAGTCGTGTGCTGGTAATCAGTTGGTAATTTTTTTTTTTTTTTTTTATATATATAATTATTTATTTTCTATGGGCGGACATGCAGTAGTTTAACCTAATTTATGTCCTCATATGCCCAAACTACTGTAAAGGCTGTTCCAACAGCTGTTAATGATGAATACAGACTCAAAATTAATTCAGTTCATTTATTTTGAAAAACACACAAATATGAATAGTAAAATACACCCAGATTATTAATAAAAACAAGATATACAGCGAAATATGAATGAAAGCATTCAGGACGTTCAGTGCTCTGCATCAATACAAACACATATGCTATGCTAGCGTAACATTTGCTAACAACCACATTTCAGATAATTAAGCAAAGATACCATCATCTCAGAGGTATAAATATTAACAAAAGCATTTAAAGTAGACTGTGGGTAATGTTACTTATCCAATCTGACGCAGTTGTTTAACTTTTTGTAATATATAATTGACGAAAAACGGAGAGAAATGTCAGACGCGTCCTCTCCTCTCCAGCAGCTGATGTGTCCGCGGTTGCCATGGTAACTCTCAACGGCCACCGGACCAGTACTATAGGCTACATAACAACAACAACAACAACAACAATAATAATAACAATAATAATAATAAAGCGGTTTTGGCGTCTTTCCAGAGTTAGACAACTTTATTTTATACATTTATCTATCTATTTACCTATCTATTTATCTCCGACAAACGAATTCTTTTGTCAGACAGTTGAAGAGAAAAGTGCCTCAGTCAAACGCGCTGTCCTGATTCAGCATCTGCGGCAGATGGTGTAGCCCGGTCTGTGTCATTATTTCAACCTTCATAACTCCTTACGAAATAAAAAGTTTCACGACTAAGAAAAATTTATTTTCCTTTCTTGTAAACATCCTATGCGCGCTCCCAGAATTTTTTTTTTTTTTTTTTTTTTTTTGGTATAACTGAGGAGAAACAGAGAAATGTCAGTCGCGTCCTCCCGGTTGGCATGGTAACACCAGTAGGCTACTAACTTAGCCTACATAAAAACAATGAAGGGTTTTAGCGTCTTTCCAGAGTTCAAGAACTTTGATTTAAACATTTTATCAACATATTTATTTATTATAAATTGTAAGCCTCACATCAGAAAAGCTAATTATTCTCTCAGACACAGTTGAAGTAACGTTAAAAACTGTGAAACGCGCTGTCCTGATACAGTACGTTATCTGCGGCAGATGAGATGGTGTAGTCAGTCTGTGTCATTATTTCACTTTCATAACTCGTTACGAAATACAAAGTTTCACAACTCAAAATAATAAATTTTCCTTTCTCGTCAATACTGTGCGCGCGGTGTGTCAGTTGTGGATGCACGCGCTGTATGTCACGTCATACATTAAAATCGTCCATATTCTGACTTGGTGAAAAGAAACACATTTTATCTTTAAGGAACGTTCAATCTTGTGTTTGAAGTTTAATTACACCTTTTTTAAATAGCATTCTGTAATCAGAGAGCATATAAAGAACGTGTAAATGATGGTAATGAAAGTACGAGCATACGACGTTGCAGTTATGTTGCCAGTAAGTCATGAAATTACCAATATATTACGATTAGAGTACATATCTGAGACGTTCTTGGTTATCTTGTTACGTTAGGAGGACGTACTGACAACGTTATGAGTTGGTAATGGGATGGTAATGAAATTACGTGCATATGACGTCGTGGTTACGTTGCCTATTGGTAAGTCATGAAATTACCAAAAAGTACGAATACATTACGTAACGCTTACTGTTAGCTGGGTAATTTGTTCTCTCTTTAAACATTCAATTGCAGCCATAAATTAAGAATTTTAATTTGACCAAAACAAGAGAATGAATAAGTACAATGTGGCAACGATTTAATAAAACAAGGAAATGAATTAAGTCTTAGAAACGAATTCTCAATTTGTCGTCAAAATAAATCTATTTTAGTCTGCATGTCACCTGTTTTACTTTTGTTAATAAAAGTTCTGTTTAATATATGCAAGTCATTGTACTATTTTATTGTAGTTTTGCTTTTCATTACGAATAATAATGATCCCACCATTTTCAAACATTTGATTTGATCAAGATCTAATGTTAAAGATCAAAGTAAGCTCTACAGATTCAAGCGTCACTAACAAATATCTTATCCTATAAAATATGCAGTTTAATCAGAAACTCTTTTGTTGTCACAAGTTGTGTATGTGTGTGTGTGCTTCAGTGCTGAATGAGATCTAAAATTAACTACCACTGACTAAACACCACAGCTGATCCTCATTTCATTGAACCAGGATTAGTGGTCGACCTGGGTTTTTTGAAGGCCGATGCCGATATCATGGAAAGCAGGGTGCCTGATGGCCGATATTAAGCCGATATAATTTTATTTATTTTAATTAATATTTAAAAAAATTGAAATAATTTGAAAATGGATTTAAAAATAAATGTGTAAAATAAACATACTTATACTTTAGAAGACAAAGTATTTTTCACAAATAAATATTTAATAAAAATATAATTAAAAAGCAAGTAAACACTGTAACCAACAGGGCACTCAGTATTCTGGGAAGTTTGTGTGCATTGGGAATCATATTTTTTATTTTTATTTAACACTCATTTTACATACAGCACACAGAGAAAATGACATTAATTTTACAGTGGGCAAATGTATAAAGCGCAGCATGATTTAAAATCAGGAGTTTAAAGTTTTTCGATCGCGCATCTCTCGTGAAGCTGAACTCTCATCCTGTCAGCATTCAATTCACACCGAAAGTCACACAGAAAACGCGATCATGCAGGATACAAATGCACACTTCACAAGATCTCACAGCTGGATTCGACTAAATTTGCAAGGTTTGTGAAATTAAATGTTCATTAGTCATTCAACGATTTGTTCAAATGATATAAATGCGTATTTGCTGAATGCTGACGGGAAAGTATTGTTTGCCTTTATTACTAATTAAAGCAATCGTCATAATGCTTTTTGAATACATTTTAATTCCTTTGTTTAACAGTTCTATCTGATTATTAGTCAGACTTCTATCCCTATTAGACAGAACTAAACGACGACGGCGAACAAGAGGGAGAATGTGAGCGCTGTGTGCTCAGTCGCTACCGTTCTCAAGGCCGTCAAAATAAAAGTCCCACCTCAAACACATCAGCCAAACAGAAAAACTTATCGGCCATGGCGATATATCGGTCGACCACTAACCAGACTGCTTTCTGATGTCTAGTTCAGCTCCCTAACTTTCAGAAGCACTGGATTAGTCAACAGGGATCATACAAGTGTGGGCAAGAAGAGATTTGCATTTACATTTTATTTCTGCAAGATAACAATTTCTGAACGTAACAGAACATTACATGGTCATTTCAATCACAAACGGTCAGAAATATGAGGTGTACATGACAACTGTCTCGCTAGCGGATGCAAATGGTATTAGTGACATACCTGAGAAGCCCATTTTAACCAGCAGCATATTGACAACTTCCTTCACATGCTGCCTGTTATAGATGTCTGGGACCAGAAGGATGCATCTGTAATACTAAAAAAAAAATCAAAACAAAGTCGTCAAATCATTTAATCCCATGTGCCAGTGAAGAGAAACCAGATCAGTGAGCTGAAGCCACAGAAGCAGCCTGTTCTTCATGTACCTTCAGATCCTTCAGCGGGATTTCTAGAAGTTTCTGTATAGCGTGAGACCAGATGGTCTCCAGGTCCACCAGCGCAGCGGTGAGAGAGCCGCGCGGCCCGCTGTGGGTGTTCAGATGGCCCCTGCAGACGGGACAGTGGATGCTGTAGCAGTCTGTAGGGTTCACATACAATGCCTGATCACCAGAGACAGAGAGAGGCTTGTTATCACGCGTCAAGCAGGCACAGCTGAGCTTCTGTTTACCATGTTTGATGTGTTCCATGTATGTGCACTGATCAGGGTTTACACATGAAATAAGTCTGCTTATAATATACAGCGTTTGTCTCTTCAGAACTCTTGGATTAAGCCACTCAATGCATTTCTTTTACAATCTCTTTATGAACTTAAACTTGATAGTTTTGGTTGCGTGGACTAATAATGGAGGTCATTATTAGTTGTCATTAAAAACAGCCTCATTTGTGTATCAAAGATGAATGAAAATCTTATGGGTTTGAAACAATGTGACGGTGAGTAAATTTTCATTTTTCAGAATTTCTATTTTTGAATTTTAAATTTAAATAGTGCTGGGCAACAATTAATCGCATCCAAAATAAAAGTTTTTGTGTACATAATACGTGTGTGTGTGCTGTGTATATTTATTATGTATATATAAATACACACACATGCATGTATACATTTAAGAAAAATATGTTATGTTTACATATTAAATATATTTATATATAATATAAATTAAATGAATATAAAAATATACATGGAAATGCATGTAAATATTTTCAAAATATATACTGTATGTGTGTGTCTTTATATATAAATAATAAATATACACAGTACACACACATATATATATATATATAAAAAAAAAAAAAAACTTTTAATTTGGATGCAAGTAATCACGATTAATCGTTGCCCAGCACTACTTTAAATTATGATCTTTTACGTTTCAGTAAAATTCAATGGTATGTGTACACCTATTAAAAAATAATGAAAGATAAAGGTGATTTTTAGATAATACACACAACATTCACAAAAAATTTTTTTTTTGTTTTTCTATAGGCAGCAGTAATTGCATTCCATTAATTGCATAAATCTTTTTTAGCATTCAAGTATTTTATTTTGATTGTTTTTATTTAAAAAAAAAAAAATAAAAAAAAAAAAATATATATATATATATATATATTTAAAGTAAGGACACAATTTGGTCAAAAATTATATTGTGATTATTTTGCCATATATTATTTTAACTATTACTGCATTTAACTCTGATATGATAAATATTTCAAGAAAACATCTCATATTGCAACTTAAACATCCAGACAAAAAGAATAAAGATGTCAAATATGATACCAAATTAAGTAGTTTTAAGGGTGTGTGTGGGAAATTTTATTATTATAGGTATTATTTGCTTTACTTTACAAAAGAGTTTTGTTTAAACTGCCTAAATGCTTCAATAGTATGCTTGAGTTATATTGCTGTGCTAAAAGACCAACAGGAAATGTGACTCTGTGTGTGTGTGTGTGTGTGTGTGTGTGTGTGAAGACAAGTGTGAGACCAAAAGTTATTTTAGCTTCTTAGACATCCAAGCATCTTAGAAATGAATTTTCATTAAATGGTAAGAAACAGATCTAGGGGACATAGTTGGATACCTTAAACGGACGCATTTGTTGAACATGCATTATGATTGGATGAGACCGAAGCATCCTGATATATATCAGTATATATATATATATATATATATATATATGTATATGTATATGTATATATATATATATATATATATATATATGTATTTATATGTATATATGTGTATATATGTATATATGTGTATGTATATATATATATATATATATATATATATATATATGTATATGTATATGTATATATATATAAAATATTTTTTTTTTTTTTTTTTTAAGATTTTTGTGTTTTTCACTACTGTTTATGCTCTGATTGTGAATAATGTAATTGTCATCTCCTGTAATGGCTCTGGCACAGCAGCTGGCACTATGGGTCTCTTCACTCCGCGCTGCTCTTTCTCTCTGTCTCTTCCATTCTCCGCATCTCTGTCTGTTTGTGTCATGATGCTGATGCTGAACTAAATGAATTAATAGTGCATTTATCAACACACTGCTTGACGCATGAGACTGTTCAAACCAGCTATTTCTCTCAGTCTAGTGGCAGTTGGCAGACCAGCTTTAGGTACATTCCCGCCACCTACAGGCCTGGAGAGTTTATTTTTTTATAATTTTTTTTTTATTGCAAATTAAAACATTACAATATATGAGAATTAACATGGGGCATACGGACAACATCACATGTTGTAAGACAAAATAATAGTACAGTACGTTCAAGATTGCTGTCTTTAGAATGAAAATCAGACAAGAAAATGACAGATTTTGTCATTTCGATCATTTTGTTACAGCAGAAAGAAATTAACACGGTAACTTCTCACCAAAAGGACTTGGAGAATGGGCAATCTCATAGATTCTTCATCAGTATTACAAAATGAACACAATGAAGACATATTTTCAGAAAATCTGCTCAAAAATAAATTACAAGGGTAGTATCTGTGAACAATTTTGAAATGGAGTTCTTTAATTTTACTTGGAAAGGTCCATAAGTTATTCAAATCAGAGTACGGATAACAGATTCTCCATTTAGATTATGCTTTAGAGAGGCATCCTGGAGTCGAAGAGAGAGCATTTCTGATAAAGACGTTATTGCATTCTTTATCTAATACATAAACTCCATTGAATGCAAGTGTAGGAAAATAATTGCTTACACAGCCATAACATAGATGTGCTTTAAACAAAGTTTTTAAACTGACAGGGATACTTTTAATCACTTTATTATAATCTCTTAGTGAGATTGATGCACCTTTTAAAGAGAGAAAATCAGGAAATGAAAGGTCTCCCTGAGCACTGAAAAATATATATTTTGATTCACTCATTCAATGAAAAAAAGTGATTTGTTACCAGACAATATATTTTCATTGTTCCAAATAATACACATGTGCGGGGAGAAATTATGTGGAGAGTAAAACATGCTTCGCTATCTAATGGAAGTTGACTCTTCATGAATAATATTATCACTACGTACTGGACGTGTCATGTGCTGCGTTAGTGATGTATTCTCAGTCCTGAAACTTACAGGAGTAATAACTGCATTTTGAGAGCACGTTAACTTGATGTGTACACCAAGAAACAGAGACACAGTCCACAGCTAACTTAGAGTCGAGTCGTTTACATGTCCAGACTTACTGTGTGTATATAAACCACATTAACAATCAAATGAAAATCTTTTATGATTTATGAACTATCACTTATTTTGCTATTAATAATAATTTATTGCATTGTGCTGTATTAAGGAATAGCTCCCTCAAAAATTAAAATTTGCTGAAAATGTACTCTCAGGCCATCCAAGATGAAGATGTTTTTTTCTTCATATTTCTGCATATTTCTTTCCTGATTCAGACAAGACAACTTTTTTACTGGAAGCGAAGTCAAAAACATCTTGATGGATTTATTACAACCCCACAGCTTCTCAGTTTTCTCTTAACTCTTTTCATATTTGAATACTTTTTGTATTTCAGATACATTCCAGTCATGCTCTAGGACTTTCCATATCACCAAATACTGCACTACTAAACAGTGTTTTGTTATCTTTGGATTCAGGATCACATGTCGCTTTAGTTTTGTTAGATTTAAGTGCTGCTGTGATACGATTGACCATAAGATTTTTCTTAATTGCTTGGAGTGTTGGGTTGGTGTCCAGGGCACATCGTTTCAGTGGTTTACATCGTATTTAAAGGACAGGACAGTTGCAGTGCATTTACTGTAGGAGACTTTTCTTCCACATTGGCTCCTTTAGTATGTGGCGTTCCGCAGAGGTCGATTTTGGGGCCTCTGCTGTTATCTTTGTATATGCTTCCTTTGTACACGATTTTTCAGAACTACAGTATTTCATACCATTGTTATGCCAGTGATCTTCATTTTTATTTTCATGTGAGCCTAGATGGACTCTTTGGACAAAGTACATGAATGTTATACTGACATTAAGCCCTCTAACAATTTTCTTCATTTAAATGAGAGTGAGTCTGAGGTTCAGATTGTAGGTTCTCCCATTTCACCAACCTTTGTTGGTCAGCTAAGTTCCCTGTCCACAAACTTTGATGATCATGTTAAAAGTATAGAGGTAATTTTGGATTCATCATTAAATTTGAACAAACAAATCAGTGCTATCATGATAGGTAGCTTTTTAAATTTGAGATCAATTGGTAAAATTAAGCATTTTCTTTCCAGGAAAGATTTGGAAATTGTGGTTCATTCCCTAATTTCATCTAGGATAGATTACTGTAATTCTTTATATATTGGTCACTCTCAGATTGCGTTAGCCTGCCTGCAGCTAGTACAAAATGAGGCAGTGAGGTTTTTGATGGGAGCAAGAAAAAGAGACCACATTGCCACTGTACTGGTGTTACATTAGCTTCCTGTTAAACTTAGGATCAACTTCAAAATTCTCCTGTTTGTTTACAAAACATTATCTGGTCTCGACCTCCTTATATTAGGGATCTTCTTATTTCCTACTCTCCTTCTAGAGCTTTCAGGTATTCAGATCAACTGATTTTAAAGGTAAAGGTTGCAGTAATTTTAAATCGACAGGAGATTGTGCTTTTTCTGTGGTAGATCCAAAACTTTGGAATAGTCTGCCATTCCATGTGAAGTCAGCTTCATCAGTTGCAACCTTTAAGTCTTATTTAAAAATATATTTATTTTCGTTAGCTTTTGATTAAACTGTGTTTGTTGTATGCAATATTAAATGTTGATTATTTACTTTTGTTAACTTTTGAATAAACTGTTGTATGTAATATTCATTTTTTTTGTTTTGTTTTTGCTGTAAAGCACTTTGGGGCAACGTCTGTTTGTAAATGTGCTTGGACTGGATTGCCATTATGTTACTGTTATGTTTTTATTGCAACATCATTTCAAATACCTGTTGGTGAAATGGTCAGGTCTCTCAATATTTTTGTTCATATAGTGAATAAAATAATATTCATTTAATTAATAATTTAATATTCATTCAATTAATTAGTATTTAGTGTTATTTAGTAACCTGAACAGTACTGACAGAATTTACTGTGTTGTCTGTAATTAATGTTATTCCTGACTAAAAATCTTTAAAAAGTGACTGCACTCACAAAGAACACTATAAAATCACTAGAAATTTCCAGATTTTCTTGTCTATAGATACAAGTAATATAAGCCACAAGTCTGGACAGAACAAAGGATCATCATTATAACTTACTTTACTGAGGCAAAGTGTACATACAACATCCACTACAACATATCTTTCGGAAGATATTACAAAAAAAAAAAAAAAAAGAGTGAGAGAAGTTATGTAACATGTATGTATGTGTGTGTGTGTGTTGGCTTTCTATGATGGCGGCTGGGGTTTGGCTGCCATGATCAGTCACTCTGGCCCCTCAGACAAGGAATTCCCAGAGTAACGTCAAGAAACTGCGTGACAGCAGTGGCAGCCGTAGGAAGAGGAGTGTGAAGTACTGTGTGTGTGTCTGCAACAGAGCCCTATCTGAGCGGCATGCAGCCTAAAACCAGCGTGTCACACCCCTGTGCGCCTGCATCTGCGTGCAGGCGTTTACCTGCAGGAGACAGACACATGGTTATTACTGATGAACTCCTCTCAGTAAGGTTTTGTCAGGTTTCTCTGCAGGTTCTTCACTCTTACTAACCTTCCTCATCCTCCTCCGCCCATAGGAGGAGGAGTGGGACCCGCACCATGGTTTATTCTGCCCATCCGTCTGCGCCCAGGGAACCCAGGAGGACTGCAAGAACATCACAGAGTCAACACAGAGCACCTGACCACAACATGACTAAAAATGCAGCGGTTCTGCTGATGTAGGGTTGAGACGTACCCTCTGCCATCACTGAAGCGAGATGATGCAGTGTTGTGTCCATCTTTAGACCGATCTGGCTGAACAAGTGTCTGGAAGCTGTGGAGACATTATACAGATCATTAGTTCAGGCGGGTAGATCATCACTAGTACTAGTGCTCTTAGTGATCTGATCAAAGAGTTAAAGTTGATAGTGTGTGTCGTCCTGCAGCATTTCTGCTTCAGACATGAATTTTGGCAAATTCATGAGAGTCTGGCCAGTTGACAGAACGGACACTTTTTGTAGATCCCTACTTTACAACCTTACAAACATGTATGTTTGGTTTTCTGTGAGATATTTAAGCAATGTAGGATTGTGTTTGTTCTGAATATTTTAGCACCACCTACTGGTGTAATGATGTAACTTGCATATATTAATTTATTTACTAAAGTAATAGTTCACTCAAAAATTAATATTTGCTAAAAATTGCCCATGAAGAAACAAAATCATCTATATCTTTGAGGTCCTAAGTGTAAGTAAATTTTCAGAAAATTTTCAATTTAGGCAAGCTATTCCTTTAATGCAGCATCAACAACTATATTTACAGCAAAAGTATGAAATTGTAATAATACATTATACAAATAAACTATATAAAACCTTTCAGTTTAATATTTGACACAAATAATACAATTGTACACAGTGGAACCCTAATTTATATCCTCACCAGTTCCGTATTCACCCTTATTTCTGAATAAAATGTTTACCTAGTAACATTAAAAGCAGGACAGTCCAGTAAAATATGCTCAAGGTTGTTTTACAGAAAATCACACACTGACTCTTCACCTTTCAGTATGTGTAGGTCTTGAGTGAACATCTTGTGTATACAGTTTGAGCATGACTTCAAAATGAAAACAAAGAAAGAATGTTTCATTTACAACAGGGTTGACTACATTTGTTATGAACACATTGAACACTATATGAACACTAATACACAGACTGACAGTCTGTCTGGAGCATGATGTTAATTTTATCTAGTATGCAGAGGTTTTATCAACATTGCAAAAATGACTGGTGAGACTCTTGGAAGCATCGATAACGTATTGATAACTACAGTAATAATGTATTGATGATTGAACTTTCTTCAGTTAAACAAGGAGAAAACTGAAGTCATTGCATTTGGAAACAAAGATGAAGTTCTCAAGGTGAATGCATACCTTGACTCTAGGGGTCAAACAACTAAAAATCAAGTCAAGAATCTTGGTGTGGTTCTGGAGACAGACCTTAGTTGACCCTAATGAAACTGATATGCATATTTTCTGGGATTGTCCTCACACACAGCTATTTCCTCTATTGAATTCTCTAATGTTATCAATCACAATGTGCTCCAGGGTTTCTCTTTGCTTTTTAAGGATGTACTGTTTGGCTTCTTTAATACACAAAAAGATAAAATTAATGAATATTTTATTATTAACCTATTATTATTTCTCGCGAAATTTCATATTCACCGCAGTAAATTGTCATCAAAATCCTTTATTTATTGTTTTTAAAAAATACTGTTCAACCTCTATCCAAACTATTTCATCTTCCAAGAATCTTAAAGCTCTTAAAACAGTTAATTTCATCTTTTTAATTTATTCTGTTAAAGCTTTCATTTTATATTACTAATTTATTGTTACATACGTATATAAATGGTGCTTTGCATGTAATGTCACCTCTTTGTACATAAAGTTGATATTTTTTTGTACTTGTATCTTTGGTACCTTGGCATTAATAAAAAAATTTAAAAAAAGTCTGTGCTGCTTCTGCACCGCAATGCGATGACGTAGTTTGCAATGCATCTTGGAAATAGTAGTTGATTTACATCTACGGCGTTAAATCCGCTTCACAAAAAAGACTACTTTTCCCAGAGCGCATCTCGAGACAAGCCGACGCACACACCCCGCCTACCAGAGGATCCGGAAACAGTGGTGTATAAAGTACCTGAAAGCCATACTCAAGTAAAAGTACAGATATCTTACCAAAAAATGACTTTCGTAGAAGTTGAAGTCACCGTTTAGAATATTACTTGAGTAAAAGTCTTAAAGTATGTGGTATTTATTGTACTTAAAAAAAAATTACGAAAAGTATTTATTAAATCTTATTGAGTAAGTATTGAGAGTAAAAGTACAAGTAAATGCAAAAAAGAAAAGAAGCAAAAAAATATATCTAAAAACATATTCATACAGCTTGAGTAGCAAGACTGTGTTCAGTTTTAACTCTTTCTTCGATTTTGCATTTTTTGGGTAAGAATAAGAAGAACTTCATCCAGTACTTAGTGTCTTTCATTCCATTATAAGAAAACATTTCTGGAATCTGCATCTGAAATAGCATTTAGATGTATTTACACAGTTTACTGTATATCAGAGGGAACATGGATGCTTTTAAACTGCAGTTACAGATGCAGAAATAGGCCTAATGTTTTGTTTTTAACATAAAATGTTGAATACTGATATCTGAAATAATTTAAACATGAAAAAAAAAATAGTTGAAATGTGAAATTAAAACTGCCAGTAGGTGACAGCAAGTCACTGTTAATGAGTGAGTCATTGAGATTCAACCGATTCATTCAAACGACTGATTCATTCAGGAACAAAGCATTTGACTGTGTTAATGAGTGAATCACTGAATCATTTATTCAACCAATTCGTTCAAAAAGCTGATTCATTCAATAAGTAAACACCGTCCATTGCTCAGAGACACAAAACAGTGCTGTGATCTTTGTTTGGAACTATTTTCGTTGGCAAAATTGAGCAAAAACAAGCAATATTATGTCTAAAATGTAAGTCAATTATTGCTTTACTGAACTTGTATAAAATGATTATTAAATCTGTTCATGTTGTTATCTGCAGAAAAACGGTACTCTTTGTGTGATATAGATTAAGTTAACTATATTATATAAATATAAAAAGCATACAGAAGCATTTTTGCTGTCTACAATTTAGAATGCCTGGAATTTTGAGTTTTAATGGACTTCTAAATCAACGTGCGTGCACTCTGTGTGTGATTTGGTGATATAGCCTACTTGAAAATGTCAGATCGCACATCATTACAACAACACTTACCATATTATCGCAGAAGATATACTGTATATCACACACCCCGGACTCGACTTTAGTGGAAAATGAAATCATCCGCGGTTGTGCGCGCGCTTGTTTGCATGAGCAAAGGTGTTTTTAGGAGTCTACCTTGCAGACGCCAGACCACTGATTCATCAAACCTGCTTTCTTGCCGTCTGTGTTCTTCTAACTATTTTGTAGTAAGTAACGAATATGCTTCGGGGAAATGTATCGGAGTAAAAGTATACATTTTAATTAGGAAATGTAGTGGAGTAAAATTAAAGTTGGCTGAAATATAAAAACTCAGATAAAGTACAGATACTCCCAAAAGATACTTAAGTACTGTAATGAAGTATTATTACTTCGTTACAATACACCACTGCGCGGAAGTTGCGTAGCAGTCAGCCAGCCAATCACATTTACCAACATAGTCTGGCGGTGAAATTCAAACTGCCGCTCAAACTTTTGTGATCACGCTGTACCTTGGTTTTGTCTTTTGGAGCTTTAATACATCAAGATAAGTTAATTCTTCCTTTAAAATCTCAACTAACATGTAGGTTTCACCCATTCCTCTACAGTGCGTTACTTGATTGGCTTTTTGTTTTTGTTTAACTCTTTTCTGTCATTGGATTTCATTTGTTTTTATGTAGGCCTACTACAATTATTCTCAGTCCCCATTTACAGTGCATAATCTAAAACGTGGTCTTACAGTGAGTGAAGAAAACGTGAAAAAGGGCTGTTAAAAGAGTCAATGAGTAAGGAATTATTGACGACGGGCCGTTGAATTATTAGAAAAATAATGCACACCTGAGGTGGTGATGTGGCCACGACGCGAAGCGGAGTTACACCGTTACACCTCGGGTGTGCATTATTTTTCTAATAATTCATGGCCCGGAGTCAATTATTCCGCTTATACTACGGTTGCCACACCTCAAGACATCGACCAGATGATATATTTCAAGGGATTCATCCGGTTTTTCTACTTAAATCGCTATTGTGAGTAGGATTATTTCTTCCGCATCTCATCCAGTGCCTCCGTTATGAGAGAGAGAGAGATTGAGCGTGTGTGAATTAGCCTATCTCTCTGAGTCTGTCTCTCAAAAGTGTTCGGCAGTAAGTTCATTTTCTTCACATACAGCGCCACTGTTACCTCGCTTCGCTTGTGAGAAATGTCATGTACTTTTAAGTTGCTAAACTATTTACTGACAAAGTCGTCAGAGCAGCGCCAACAACATTAGCGCGTATGTTTCCATGTGTTGGTTATTTTGCTGTTGTTATACGTTTTGAAATAACTGAAATCATTTGGCGAACTGATACGGAACTGTAATGCGGTCAAGAGCTGCCTGGAACTACTAATTGCACACCTTAGAACGTTCGTCAGCCAATCAGATTCAAGCATTCAACGGCCCCATAGTATAAGATGTTTGAATCTGGGGAAAAAGGAATTAATAGAAATTAAAAAGTATTGCAAATGGAAATTTTGTGCTATGCTTTGACACAATCTACACAAGTATGACAACAAAGAGTCATAACTGCTTTTCTGTATTGGCCTTTATATTATCCTTTTTTTTTTTTTAATAAGTTGTTTTTTCACATTTGTGTTTTGCTTGGAGAAAACATGTGCCACACAGTCAGCTTTGTTGACACTGAAGAAGTTGAGGTTGTGCCTGCAATCTGGGTGAAGAATTGTGTGTGTTTATGGCCTCCATACAAACATTTAAATCAGTTTTATTGTTTAAGGTAGTTATTCACCTCACAATAATATAATTTAAACTTTTTTCTCTAGGCTTAAGCCCAGTCCCAGACACCAAGTGTTTCAGGCAACCTCTGGAGTCTTTGTCTGCATATAAAGTTAAAATTATATATACTGCAAGTATGTATACACCCTTTCTGTATACAGTATGTTAAATTTAAAAGGCTAAATGGTAGAAAACCTTTCAGAGTATTCTGATTTTTACATTCTATCTTTCATAGATAATTACAGTGAAACATGCTGGAAGCTCTTACAGAACAGACGATCTCCAGTCAGAGGCTGTGCCTGACTCCCTGATGCCACCAAAACGCAAAATAAAATAAGATTGTGTGTATTATTTAATTCCTTGACACAGACCTGTCTTTGTATCATTGTGCAATTTAACAAATTGACATGCACATTTCTTTTTTAACTGCGAAAAAATGAATATTTCGCTGAATAGTATATTCACATGAACATAACACCCTCACTTTATAAGTTTAGTAATCATTAAATTTCTTGCCTTATCTAAAGATGAAACAAGCGCCTACTGGATGAATGAGACACTGATGAGGAGGCCACCACACCCCTAAGAAATTGTTATGGAGCAGCGGAGGAACATTATAAAGATGGTGCAAGATCTCAAATCAAACAATGTTCTTGACATCACAGAATCTAACCATTTAAGTCCAAAATGGTTTCCAATTAAAGATTTAAGGTCTTTAATTTCCCTGTGATCTTCAATTCTGTCTGGAAACAAGATACAAAGTGGTAGGTAACTGTCTCAGTTATGCATAGTTGCCTACTGTTATCACTCTGGTCTGGTTGTAATTACTGTCATAAGTAAATGGTGTGTGTGATCAATCTTAGGGTTTTAGCTTAATAGTGACAGCATGCTTAAAAAATATATTTCAGGTACTTGAACTTGGATTGCCAGGTGGAGAGGATGTGAAGAACATGGTCTGGCAAATTATGAGGCAGGCAATCAAAAATGACTTTGCTAAAACATAAACTGGAGAGGTGTAAATGAGAAAACACCAAACCAAAGTTTGGAGCATAAAAACATTGTGATTGGTAAGTGCATTTTTATTGCATTCTTTATTTGCATTCTTGAACTTTTTTCCCCCCCAAATCATGAATGAATGTTGAAAGTCATAGTTCTTAGACTGGTGGTGTCTTAAATGTATTTTTAACTCTGTATTTGTATGCTCCTCTTGTAGAGGCTGTAAGAAGAAATCCTGTATGTGCACACAACTGAGCTGGAGGTTGAAGAAGTTTCATCTAGCTGGTGACCGTGAGGGTGGCATAAAGAGAAGAACGATTTCACAAGATGTTAATGTAAACCAGACAAGTTATTGTTAAGAGTGAATCTTTTACATTGTTTGTTTTTTTTTTTTTTTGTTGTTTTTTTAAGTATATACTGTATTTGCACATCTGTAAATATGAGTTGTATTTCATTTGTCTTTTGTTTGTTGGCTTCTGTGTTTTATCACGTATGTGTTTATAACCATTTAATTTGGTTTCTCTTGGGGTTTTTTCCTTGCATTGTGACTTTATTTGTTGATTTTGTTTTGCCTTATTCTAGTGTTATTGGTTTATCTTTTCCCCATTGTTTTTACAGATTTTTTCCCTCTACATCAATAAAACACTATACTGCATTTGCATTGTTTTGTTCTTTTATTATACCTTGCACAATATATAAATATTATATAGGGTAATTTCTGGTTTAGTTTTGGCATAATATTGGTCCAGTTATGGCTGAGTTCTGGGGTAAAGGTGGTGGCAGTTTGGCTTTTGTCCGGCTGACATCTGGGGCTTCCGGCCAGTTATGTCTGCTTTCTGGGGACACTGTGGAGTTGTGTGTGAGTTTTGGTCTGCTTCAGGCATGGTTCTGGTATTCTTTAGGCAAGCAGCTTAAGGGCCATTTGAGGCCCGAGGTGGTATGTGGGCCACAACAACAGCCTGAATTCAACCAGATAAGGCCCACAACCAATTTGCTATCTGGATTCCAGAAGAGATCAGATGTGCTAAAACATTAGCCACATTTTTAAATCTAGACTCAAAACTCATCTGTTTAGCTGTGCATTTACTGAATGAGCACTGCTTCGTCTGAACTGACTGCACTGTATTGTATGCATAATCATTTTCTATACTGTTCTTAACTGTTTTAATTCATTTTAAATAATTTTTTAAATCTTTTTAAAAGTTTTTAAATTTCTTGTTTTTTTTTATTGTGATTATTATTATTATTATTATTACTTTCTTTTATGTAAAGCACTTTGAATTACCATTGTGCATGAAATGTGCTATATAGATAAACTTGTCTTGCCTTGCCTTACAGACCAGTCAGTAATAGTTTGAGCTAGGGGTGGTCGATATTTGATCGTGGACGATAAAAATGTCTCCACGATCTGCTTTTGGAGAAATATCGTGCTACAGTGCACATTCTATCAATTACAGTTCTGGTGCTGCCCTATCAATATACTGTACAACCCCAGCAGGCACCAGACGTCTATGTAACGTCAGGTTGACGTTGGACATGACGTCGGACAGACGTTACATTTTGGTTGAAAATGAAAATCGGGTTGACGTCAATTTGATGTTGACTTAACGTTGGATTTTGGTTGCACAACCTAAAAACAACAAAATTTCAACGTCAGCTGACGTCGGTATTGGACATCAATTTAACATTGACATTAAACGTTGAATTTGCACTGAATTTTGGTCACCCGACGTCGCAACTGAAATTTAACCAAATATCAACGTCTTATGACGTTGTGTGCCTGCTGGGACGCCACATACATTCACATCAGCATTAACTCAGCTGTAGAGTTACTCTCACGGGACACTGCACTTATTTGAAATCACAAAAGTACATTATTTGCGTGTGTTTTAAAGCCTTACCGGTTAAACGTTTCATTCACGCGCTGGTCTGACGTGCGCTTTTTCTGAGCCTGTACACCTGAAGCGCGTGCACTAAAAAGTCTGTCTAACAGCGCCTGATTACTCAACTAAGTTATCTTTTGCGCTAATACTGTCAAAACAAACAAGGTTTATGTATAGACTCAGCTGGTTATGTCTAAAATGAAAGTAAATCATTCAGACAAACGGATGCGTGCCGGTCTTAAAGGGACAGAACTAAACATGCTGCCAACTGTCATTAAAGGGATAGTTCACCCTAAAATGTAATTTCTGTCATTATTTACTCACTCACATGTTGTCCCAAACCTGTATTAATTTCTTTCTTGTGCTGAAAGAAGATATTTTGAAGAATGTGGATAACCAAACAGTTGCTGGTCCACATTGAATTTGATAGAAGGAAAAAAAAATACTATGGAAGTCACTGTGGACCTACTGTTTGGTTTCCTACATTCTTCAAAATAACTAGGGGTGTCAACGTTAACGCGTTAACGCATGCGATTAATCTAAAATTTTTAACGCGTTAATATTTTTTTAACGCAGATTAATCATGTGATAATGCTTGACCCCAACTTCTTCCCGTCATCGCAGCGCGGAAGGTTATCTATCAGTGTGTGATGAAGGTACAGCGAGCCAGTGTTTCCAGGGTAACGGCACAAGTGGGCTATTTTGAAAATACAGTCGCGGGAAAAATTACAGAGCCGCGGGTTGCGTTTTTTTGTGCTACTTTTATAATGTACCGCGGCCGTCCAAAGTGTATATAGACAAGTAAATATTAAAATAGATCCTTTTACTAATGTGTATTATAGTCGGAATGTATACCTGGTAACTTAAGAACGGAGAGGCGGCTGTAAACATCACAAACAACGTGAGTTTCAACAGAGCACATGTTAAGGCTTTTACACAGCAGAAATAAACATGACAACAGCCACTATAGATTATATAAGATAATAAACACACGATTACAATAGGATATGGTTTGTATGTGATTTTCATGAGATGAATGTGTACATCTGAAATGCTAATTTGTGCAGCGATATAAAAGGCTATAAAGAGCATATTTTAACAACAGTAAACGACCAAATTCCACATGTGATCGCAAAAGGAAGTTATTACAAACACTCGATGGTGGTTTAAAGTGAGTTCTGAGTAAAAGTGTACTATTAATCTCATAAATTGTCTTATGTAGCATGATGCTAATATTAGCTCTAATGCACCTGCAGAACAGGTCCAATTCTTCTTCTTAATGTATTTTGTCATAATACTTCATGTAAGGTCGCAAGAAAATGTTTTGTTGTATTCATTTAGAAATACTTTTGATAATAGTTGGGTAAATGTAAACTGGGATTGAAGCGATGTGGCTTGGTAAACGTTTTGTTGCCAGTATAAAGGCTGATAATGGTTGAATAAAAACAAAAGAATAATGATAAAAGAATAATAAGGATTATGTCTCATACCTGGCGGAGGTGTGAAAGGTTCTGTTTCCTTAAACTAGTTTGTCATGCATTTCATTTCAACACATTTACAGGTAAATCCTAGTATTTTAAATGTGCGATTAATCATGATTAATCACAGTCCATGACTGTGATTAACGCGATTAATTTTTTTAATCGATTGACAGCACTAAAAATAACATTTATGTTCAGCAGAAGAAAGAAACTCATTCAGGTTTAAAACTAATTTTGAGTGAGTAAATGATGGTATAAATATAAAACACTATGACAGAATCGACAGACAGATGATAGAATTTTTATTCTTTAATGTTAAAACAAAAAAACGCAAAGAGAAAAAAATAACTCTCTACTCTTGACAGAAAAAAAATATTTTGGCTATACTGCTCAGACAAAATAGTAAAACTAACATGACAAAGAATTGTGATAAAATTGTGAAATCGTGATATTTCTCCAAAAAAAAAAAAAGAAAAAAAAAGAAAAAAAATTGTGATATGATATTTTTGCCATATCGCCCACCCCTAGTTTGAACCACTGTTTACCAGCAAAAGTGTGTTTATGAATTTAGTTACATTTTAGCTGCACAATTTCCAGCTTGCTGGGATTTTTCTTTTTGCAAAGAACTAAAAAAAGTGTAATAAAAACTTGACATGTAGTGGAAAATATAATGTTTTCAAAATGTTATAATAAATTACTAAAACTAAAAAGTATTGTCTCGTTGATTTGTGGCGAGACCAGTGAAAATGTTGGCAAGGCAAATAAAAACTGAAACTACTGTCCCAGCTGGCCAGAGAAAACACACATGCAAATAAAATGAACTTACAACAAACCGATGAACTGGACAGCACCCCAGAAGAGGTCACTCAGGAAAGACAAGCTCCACGGAGACCGGGTCCTGCTGTCCAGAACCTGACCTGAAGAAACATGACAAAAATATCACAAAACACCAAACGAGCTCCGAACTAAATATCTAACTTATACTGTACGAACAATGTGTAACTTGATATGCCTGCAGCGCAAGGTCTAAAGTCTTATGATGAACATGAATAATGACGCTCGTAAAAACAGAGGTTGTATTTTGATCATGAATATGTAATATTACGAGAACGTCATTTAATTAATATTCAGGAGATGTGTATTCGTAACATTCCTACCCGGATATTATCATTGTAACATTAACAAAACCAAATGTTGGTCAGACCGATAATTCATACGAACATAATGTGTCGTATCAAAAATGTATTTTAGGCAGAGTGACAGACAAAACGGTAATAATGTACATATTAGCTCTTGTCTGGCGTAAAACTATCACAAGGACACTAAATTACATATTTAGTCACGAATCACAATTTACTTCATATATTAAGAATAAAACATTATTATTATTATTATTATTATTATTTATCAAAACAAGAGTTGTTTTTAGCGCTTACCATTTGATACATAAACCATCGTCACTCTTGTTTAACCGGAAACTAGGCTCTTTTTTTCCGGTACTGCGCACTACGGGCAATGCTCTTCTTCTTCTTCCATTTTTTTGGCTCGTTGCATTCTTTGTGCATATCGCCACCTACTTTTGCTGTTATGCACTCATGATTTATTTATAATCAGTTTTTCCTTGTTTTTGCTCTTGCCTCTTTCTCATATCCATCCATATATTTATTTATAATTATTTGATGCTCCATCTCAAAGTCTGCGTGTTCAGCTCCTCCAGACAGGCCCCTACAGTCTGGAATAGACTAGAGCATCCTCTTTCTATATTAAATCCTTTCACTTAATCCAGCAGTATGCATTCTATTCATATTCTGTATCCTATTGTATCTCTACTAAAATCATAACCTGACAAATATGCCAAATCCTTATTTACCTTACCTCTTTTGTTTAAGTATGATATTATTATCTGTATTCCATTTTTCCTGCCACTCTTAAATCTATTTCTTCCCTTTTTAAAGCATTTTTGCTAATTTGTTAGCAGATTCATTACCAGCTACTCCTACATGCGCCGGCACCAACACAATCCAGCTACCACTCCTTTTCTTCGTATTCACCATAATAATGTAAATATATCACACATCAGATCTTCTCTGGAAGAATGATGAGGGTCAATGCTCGGTCGTGACGTTTGCTTACAGTTGAGGAAGGGCCATTTAAATTTATTCAACAAATCTTGCTAAACAAATCTAGCTTTTATTTGGAATTGGTCATTTGATTTTATTTTCATCAAAAAATAAAATCCCCCCCGAATTGTTCATGTCATTTCTATACAGTTTTAAAGATATTTATAGCCTAAGTGTATTGACTGTCTGACAAGGGGAAAATAAATAAAAAATTAAAAATAATAATAAAAAAAATAAAAAAACTCTTACTTCAAGATATTAAAGCCTGTCATTGCTTTAAGGTTAACGGTGCAGAAGAAATACAAGACACAGTTCTAGATATAAATAATATAAATAATATAAATTATAATATTATACATTATATTATAATATTATAAATATTATAAATTAGCCTACATTCTCATTAGTTGTTCAGGGTGGTGAGACATCTGCAGAGCAGGAGATATCTGCACCTGTTAAAGGACATGAAAATGAAAAAACCGTCAGACCACAACTCTGAGACATTTCTCTGCTCACTTAAGGGATTGCATTCAGAAACAGTTTTGGTTCTAAAAAAGAAAGAGGAACTGAACTAATAATGTGTTGCAGTAGTTTACCAATTGTATTTATTATATGTGTGTGTGTGTGTGTGTGTGTGTGTGTGTGTGTGTGTGTGTGTGTGTATGTGTGTGTGCGTGTGTGCGTGCGTGCATGCTCTGGTATACGGTTTATGAGGACACAAATGTGTGAAATTGTTATTACAATGTAAACATGGTTTAACACTGTTTGTTTGTTTGTTTTAATTCAAAAATTGACAGTAATTCTGGTTTCTGTGTTTTATGGATTGATTTCATAGGCGTAATGGTTTTTCTATTGTACACACTGTATTTTCTATCCCCTTGCCCTAAACCAACCCCTCACATAAAAATTTTCATTATTAGATTTTCAAAAAAACTTTCTGTATGAAAACATTCTGTATGATTTATAAGCTGTTTTCCTCATGGGCACCAAAAAAAAAAAAAAAAACAAGGTCAAAAATTACTGGTATTACTATCCTCAAGTCAAGTCAAGTCAAGTCAAGTCAAGTTGAGCTTTATTGTCATTCCGCTACATGCGGGGGCATACAGTGGAACGAAATGTCGTGCCTCACAGGACCACGGTGCTACATAAGTACAGGCATACAGCAATGAAGTAAAACAATATAAACCTATACACAAACTATCCTACTGATAGATTTTGACTATAAATATACTATCTATATAAAAAATTTACCTATACATAAACTAAAAAAATACAAACTATACAAACTAAACGAATGCTTCAGATAAATACTGTACATGTGCAAAGAGAGACAATGTGAGTTCAAGCAGCTGGCTGGGGAACAGTGCAGGATGATTTGTAGTGCATGAGCATGTAAACATACATATATTACTGATATTACTTTTTGTGGGATTTGTGTACACACAGCAGTGTGTGTGAAAAGTGACTAGTGCGCATAGAGGAAGAGAGTGTGCTACTATAGGTGGTTTGTACAGGCCCACTCACCTGTAGCACCCTTCGATTGCACAAACAAAGTTCCATAAGTTCCAGATGGTCCATGTTTCAGGAGGTAGGGGGTTTGTATGGGGTTTCAGAGAGGGGCGGGGTGATTTGAGTTCAGGGCTCTCACAGCCTGGGGGAAAAAGCTGTTGAGCAGTCTGGCAGAGCGGGCTCTGATGCTCCGGTACCGTCTACCTGATGGTAGGAGCTGGAAGAGACTGTGGGAGGGGTGTGTGGAGTCCTTTACGATACTGTTGGCTTTGCTGGAGCATCGTGTGAGGAAAATGTCCAGGATGGAGGGGAGAGGGGCACCGATGATCCTTGCAGCTGTGTTCACTGTCCGCTGGAGGGTCTTGCGGTCTGCTGCAGTACAGTTCCCGTACCAGACAGTGATGCAGCTGGTCAGCACACTCTCAATGGTGCCCCTGTAGAAAGTGGTGAGGATGGGTGGAGGGAGACTTGCTCTTTTCAGCCGGCGGAGAAAGTGTAGGCGCTGTTGTGCCTTCTTGGAGAGTGACATGGTGTTGGTGGTCCAGGTGAGGTCCTCTGTGATGTGCACCCCCAGGAATTTAGTGCTGCTGACTCTCTCCACAGGCGAGCTGTCGATGGTCAGTGGGGGGTGATCAGTGGAGTTTCTCCTGAAGTCCATCACAACCTCTTTTGTCTTACTCACATTGAGGGACAGGTTGTTTGCACCACACCATTCAGCCAGCTGTGCCATCGTTGTTGCTGATGAGACCTACCACTGTTGTGTCATCAGCGAACTTGATGATGTGGTTGGAGCTGAACTTGGCAGTGCAGTCGTGGGTCAGCAGCGTGAAGAGCAGCAGGCTGAGCACACAGCCTTGTGGGGCACCTGTGCTCAGTGTGGTAGTGCTCGAGGTGTTGTGGCCGACACGGACTGACTGAGGTCTTCCGGTTAGAAAGTCCAGAATCCAATTACAGAGGGAATTGTTAAGGCCCAGTAGGTTTAGTTTATTTGTGAGCTGTTATGGGATTATTGTGTTGAATGCTGAGCTGAAGTCAATGAACAGCATTCTAACATAAGAGTCTTTATTTTCTAGGTGGGTAAGAGCCAGGTGGAGGGTGGAGGAAATTGCATCGTCTGTGGAGCTGTTTGGACGGTATGCAAACCGGAGCGGATCGAGTGTGTTGGGGAGGCTGGTTTTGATGTTGTGCATGACTAACCTCTCAAAGCACTTCATTATGATTGGAGTCAGTGCTATGGGACGGTAGTCATTTAGACAGGACACAGGTGATTTCTTTGGTACCGGTATGATTGTTGTGGATTTGAGACATGTGGGGACGACTGCCTGGCTCAGCGAGGTGTTGAAGATATCTGTTAGGACATCTGTCAGCTGTACAGCACAGTCTTTCAGTACACGGCCAGGTATGTTGTCGGGACCCGCAGCCTTGTGTGGGTTAATCCTAGATAGGGTCTTCCTTACGTCGGCTGGAGACAGACAGAGCGCCTGGTCGTTGGGAGGTGTGGGCAGTTTTTGTGCAGGTGTGTCATTCTGCATTTCAAACCGTGAATAAAAGTGGTTGAGTGTATCTGGGAGGGATGTGTCATCATCACAGGCCTGTGGCGGGGGCTTGTAGTCTATGATGGTCTGAATGGCTTGCCACAGACTCCGTGTGTCTCTGCTGTCTGTGAAGTGATTGTTGATTTTTTGAGCATATGACCGTTTTGCATTTTTGATGCTGCGGGACAGATTGGCTCTTGCTGTTTTGAGGGCTGCTTTATCTCCTGATCTGAAAGCTTCATCTCTGGTCTTTAGCAGCCCACGAACCTCTGCTGTCATCCACGGCTTCTGGTTGGCGCGTGTGGTGATGGTCTTTGTGACTGTCACATCATCTGTGCACTTTATGATGTAAGCAGTCACAGTTTCAGTGTACTCCTGTGGGTCTGTGTGGTTGTTGTAAATGGCTGCCTCTTTAAACATGTTCCAGTCTGTGTCCTGGAAGCAGTCCTGCAGTGCAGAGGTAGCATTTTCTGGCCATACCGTGATCTGCTTTAGAACCGGTTTGGCAAGTTTGAGAAGTGGGCTATATGCTGGGATTAGCATAACAGAGATGTGGTCCGAGTACCCGAGGTGGGGGTGGGGTTCGGCTTTGTATCCGTTCTTAACTGTTGTGTAAACAAAGTCCAGTGTGTTGTTTCCCCTTGTTGCAAAGTTCACATGTTGGTAGAACTTTGGCAAAACTGTCTTTAAGTTTGCGTGGTTGAAGTCACCGGCTATGATGAAAAAGCCGTCGGGGTTATTTGTTTGTTGTTCGCTGATGGCGCTGTACAGTTCACGAAGCGCGTCCTTAGCGTTTGCACACGGAGGAATGTAAACCGCGACAATAACAATGGCCGTGAACTCCCGCGGCAGATAGAACTGTCGACACTTCACAACCATAAACTCCACCAGTGATGAACAGTGTTTAGATACTACCGCAGCATTGTTACACCATTTTTTGTTGACGTAAACACACAAGCCACCCCCGCGAGTCTTACCAGACAGTGATGAATCTCTGTCCGCTCGGTAGCAGGTTAGGCCGTGCAGCTGAATGGCGGAGTCTGGGATGTTGTCGTTTAGCCATGTTTCAGTGAAAACTGGTATTAATATTCCCCATAACACAGGGGATACCAAGACACACACTGATCAGCCACAACATTAAAACCACCTGCCTTATATTGTCTAGGACACAGTGGTTCTCAACCACGTTCCTGGAGGCCCCCCAACACTGCATGTTTTCCATGTCTCCCTAATCAAACACACCTGATTCAGATCATGAGCTCATTAGTAGAGACTCCAAGAACTAAAATGGGTGTGTCAGACAAAGGAGAGATGCAAAATGTGCAATGTGGGGGGCCTCCAGGAACGTGGTTGGGAACCACTGGTCTAGGATATGTCTAGGTTCTCCTCATGCATCGAGACATGGACGTGAAGACATAGTGGCTCAGTGGATCAGATTTGTTGGTCCAGCACATCCCAAATATGCTCATTCAGATTTAAGGAAAATAAAAACAAGGCAAGACCTTGAACTATTTGTCATGTTCCTCAAACTATTCCTGAACCATTTTTGCAGTGTGGCAGGGTGCATTATCCTGCTGAAAGAGACCACTGTCATCAGGGTAAACCATTGGCATGAAGTGGTGCATGTGCTCTACAGTAATCTTTAGTTAGGTGGTATAATATTTTTTCCTTAGCATTTTAATCTTACTTTGTTGTTTTATTGGCTATCTTGTTTGCTTCTTTTCTGTTTTTCTTTTTCTCTTTTAAATTTATTTTACATTGTTAAGCACTTTGGATAGCTTTGCTATGTTTAAATGTGCTATATAAATAAAATTTACTTACTTACTATGCATTAAAGTAACATCCACATGAACGCCAGGACCCAAGGTTTTTTCCAGCAGAATATAATACTGCCTCCACCAGTCTGCCTTCTTCCCATAGTGCATTCTGCTGCCATCTCTTCCTCGTAAACAACGCACACAATCATCCACCTGATCTAAAAGAAAACATAATTCATCAGACCAGGCAACCTTCTTCCATTGCTCCATGGTCTAGTCCTGTCACAGAATGGGCACTCTGACAGGTCTGTGATACACTTTCTATCATGGCCAGCTTTATGTTTTTCTGCAATTTGTGCTACAGTAGCTCTTCTGTGTGATCGGACTGGACTTGCCGCCTAATATATCCTAACTCTTTACAGGTGTACAATGTCAAAAAACATGTTCCTAGCATGTGTTTATTATATGTTGAGGGACATTTCTTTTTCTTTCTTTCTTTATTTCTTTCTTTCTTTAATAGAATGGATGTATTTTTAATTTAATAATTATAATAATCCATATTATAACTGATTTATGCTATTCTGAGTTATTGCTATATATTTAGTTTTATGATTTTATATCCTACGTCTAGCACCATTTAAACTTTAACAGATCTTGCTTAACCATCATATTTTTGTAAAAGAATGTTGCTGTAAATGGTGCCTTTTGTAATAGATGCTGTTAATTTGATTTGGTATTGCCTGTTTGATTTTATTTTCAACCATATCGATGTTTGGACTCCTGCAAAGTCGCAAAAACACGAGCTGTATATGATCAACCTTATCTTGTTGTCATCAGCTAAATATATTCATTGGTAGTTTGGCCCTCCATATTAATACCAATGCTGTATTTGTTTTGAACAAATTCCGGCTGAAAATGTACCATATTTACTAATGTTGGTAGCATTTAATGTCTCCTTTGTGTAAATGAGACATTGGAAGGGTAGAAGGGCTACTTCATTATGGAAAAAAGCTGATTCCTGACGTGTGTTTCTGTGATGTGGAGCATCAGAGCTGAGCAGAGAATTAATCAGTCCATCATCTAAAGATGCTGCTAATAAGCAAGTCTCTATTTAATCAGCTGAATGCACAGACCCTCACAAAGCTTCACATATGGTGGAGGAAAAGCCAAGAATATTATCTATAATATGATTACACAGCATTTTAATTGGATTAGCACATTCATTTAACTTCAGCTCATCTGAATGCCACATGCACACATTCAATTCATCTGAATTCAACATACAACCAATTTAAATAATGCACAGCTTTTTGCTCATGAAAACAGACAGAAAACAGAACAGACACAATCATGCCAGTAACGGACAAGACAACTTCAGTTCTAGTGAAAACATTCAGGGAAACAATATTTTTTTATTAATTAAAAGGGGCTCATCCCTCATACATGCAACTGACCATTCGCAAAGAGTTTGATTGACAGACGATCTGACCAATCATAACGCTGAATCCGCCATCTTGTCCAACAGCTACAGCCAGAAACAATAAATTAAATTTTCTACCTATTAGATTGTGTTTTATTAACATCTACACCGACCCCAACCCAATAATGCAAAAACAGTCACTATTGTTGTACAGTGTGACAAAAATTACGCTATATTGATGTGCGCAGTAGCTCCACAAATTAGACAGGAGAGTAGATTAACTTCGGTGGACTTAAACTTGAAAAATGGTGCATTCTGTGGTTGAAATAAAATACTTTTTGATGTTCATTCATGTTCATTTCGTGCTTTAAGTACATATTAGAAGAAGCTCGGTTCACATGGCACTTTAACTGAGGCAATACAGTGATCTGTCATTAAAGAGCCACAAAATGGTATTTATTGTTTGAATTTCTTTAAAAATGACAAAATTGTATTTTGCGATGTATTTTTCACTTTGTGAGAACATGATGTGTAGTGTGAGAGCGGCAATGTTTGTCGAAGATAGCAACAGTAACTAAGGAGGGCGGGTCTTTGCGAAGGGTCAGCTGAGAGTTGTATTAAGTGATATAAGTGGTTATGAAGGAGAGCCCTTGTTGCTCCTGCTGACAGATGATACTGCGGTCTCTTCTTCTGATTCTGCTGGCTCAGCGGCCCATGGGTTTCTGCCACAGAGTAGGAACGGCACAGCATGCTCTCTGAACTGATACAGAGAAAGAGGTTTGAGTCATATCAATCAATCATCGATCATATGTTAAGGTTTATTGCAATACTGAGCATGGTTTTGAGGAATCCTCCGTGAATAATGCCATTGATTTTCACAATGAAATATCCAGGTCATATTTGACTCAAAAATCTAAAAATTAAGATTGTACACAATGTGGCATTTTCATGTTGATGGTAATAATCACGAAACCCTGCTAAATTTTTAGGTACAAGATGTTGATGTTGGTCCCAGGGAAACACGGTACTGCACGTTTTGTATGTATCTCTTATCAGATATGCTCAGTTCAGCTCATGAACGTCTCTCTCTTAACAAGCTATTGATCTGGATCAGAATATGCAGTGTTGTGTTTCCCCAAAACCAGGCTTGGAAATCCACCGTTCCAGAAGGTACACTGACTCACCTGTCTGTTCATGAATATGTAGATTATGGGGTTGAAAACGGTGCTGCTCTTGGCCAGATACATGGGAACGGTGGCGATCACCGGGTCAATGTAAAGGTTGGGGTCTAAGATCACAGACAGTGCAAATGCAGCATAGGGGAGCCAGGTGAGCAGGAAGGCCATCACCATGACAACCACCATACAGGTCACCTGGGTCTCTGCCCTGGCAGTGCTTCCTCCCTCTGACATTTTCAGTTTGGTCACCTGTAGGTAAAGCAAACATGCAAACCTCCAGAATCCAGAGGCAGAACAGTTAAACAGTTAAATAGCATTCGCTGCTTATTAAATAGCAAAACATACTGGAACTGTATGATATTTTGTAAATTTTGGACATCTGCTATAGTGTTACAAGCAAAAGCATGTGCTGCATATCATTTATTTAAACAGGTTTATTGAATATTAATAATTACCCTAATTTAATTACTATAATTTGATTCTGAGACAATGTTGTCATTACAGAAGTAGTGAATAATACAATCATCATCAAATTTTATGAAATAAATGTGTGCCGTTTTAGAAAAATATTTTATATATTTCACAACTTTTTATTAAACATTTATTTAAGGCATGCGTTTTTGCCTGAATTATATGAATAATTCAGGCAAAAACGCATCCATCCAATCAGTATTAACAATGATTTTTGTAGAAACACATTCAAAACATAATTGTTGCCATAGAATGTCCAGCTCCATCTTCACCTTAATTAAATCTGATCCAGCTAATCAAGGTTAGCTAAATTAGTTTGACATTATAAGCAGGTATGTGAAAGCAGGGCTGCAACTAAACTCTGCAATACTGTGGCCTTCCAGGAGTCGAATTTGTCATTCCCATCCTAGGAAAATGTAGTAAATTTGTCCAGTATACTGAATATACCAAGGCATGAAGAGGCTAAAAATGTTGTGAATAATAAAACAATGGCTTTTAGCTCCACTGTGAAATAAAACAGTTTTTGAATGCATGTCCCATTGTTAAGGCAGATAAGGTAGTTATGTAATAAAAACTTAATACGGTCACACTTTAATTTAGGGACCAGTTCTAACTATTGACTTTTGCCTCAATAAACTCCTAATTACTGCTCATTAATATTTAGTAAGGTAGTTGTTAGTTTAGGCATGGGGTAGGATAAAGGGATCTTAAATATGTTCATGCAGAATAAGGCACTAATATGTGCTTTATAAGTACTAATAATCAGCCAATATGCTAGTAATATGCATGCTAATACGCAACTATACTTAATAGTGAGAAATGATTCCTGATCCCATAATGCCACAATTTCTGATAGAGAGACTGACAAAACTCTACTACTGCTCTATCAGCATGAAATCTTCCCTAATCTTTTGTAGCTTTCCTGAGTTTCCTACCTGCCGTAGGGTCCACAGGAGGCGAGTGTAGGAGATGACAATGACAGAGAAAGGCAGCGCAAAGCACAGAAGAAAGTAACACAAGATGTAGGAGATGTTGGCCAAATTTCTGCTGTACCAGTCTGGTGCACAAGATGTCTGCACACCCTCCAGCTCATAGCTACCCCATCCAAAAAGTGGTGGAGTGTTCCACAGGAATGACCAGACCCAGGCCATGACAACTCCTGCAACCGCATGCCTCGTCTGGAAGCTGACTGAACCCACTGGCCTGCAGACCACCACGCATCGTTCAACCGCAATGATCGCAACTGAGCACAGAGCAGCAATACCTGTTTTTAAAGAGAAAAGTGTCCCTATATCAAGATTAGTGGTCTTGAACTGGTCAGAGCTGACTCAATAATGGATAACAGGTATATTCTGATCATGGACGTAGAAAGCATTGGGAAAAATATACACTACCAGTCAAAAGTTTTTGAACATTAAGATTTTTAATGTTTTTTAAAGAAGTCTTTTGCATTTTATTTGATCCAAAGTACAGCAAAAACAGTAACATTTTGAAATATTTTTTCTATTTAAAATAACTGTTTCTATTTGAATATATTTTAAAATGTAATTTATTTCTGTGATCAAAGCTGAATTTTTAGCATCATTACTCCGGTCACATGATCCTTCAGAAATCACTCTAATATTCTCAAAAAACATTTATTATTATTATTATTATTATTATTATTATGTTGAAAACAGCTGAATAGATTTTTTTTACAGGTTTCTTTGATGAATAGAAAGTTCAGAAGAACAGCATTTATCTGAAATAGAAATCTTTTGTAACATTATAAATGTCTTTATCGTCACTTTTGATCAATTTAAAGCATCCTTGCTAAATAAAAGTATTAATTTCTATAACTTCTTTCCCAAATAAATAAATAAATAATACCGACTACAAGCTTTTGAATGGTATAGTGTATAATATTGAAAAAAGCTTTTTATTTCAGATAAATGCTGATCTTTGGATCTTCCTATTCATCAAAGACTACTGAAAAAAAAAAACTCAACTCTTTTAAATATTGATAAAAATAATAGTAAAAAATGTTTCTTGAACAAGCAAATCAGCATATTAGAATGATTTCTGAAGCATCATGTGACACTGAAGACTGGAGTAATGATGCTGAAAATTCAGCTTTGATCACAGAAATAAATTACATTTTAAAATATATTCAAACAGAAAACAGTTATTTTAAATAGTAAAAATACTTCAAAATTTTGCTGTTTTTTGCTGTACTTTGGATCAAATAAATGCAGGCTTGGTGAGCAGAAGAGACTTCTAATATCTAATATCTAATATATAACTATTTAACCCATCTATAATGACCATTCATGGTCAATCAAATTTAATAAGACATAGATAAAAAAGGCTCAAAATAAATACTCACCAAAGAAGGCCACGGCAAAACCTTCTAGCACACATCCCACTCTGCCCAAGCTGAAGTACCCCATGGCATTGGTCACCATGGTTGGCAGCCCACCAAATGATGCACAGCCAAGATCAGCCACAGCTAGGTTGACCAGTGCAAAGTTCAGAGGCTGCCGCAGCTGCCTGTGCTTCAGCATCACCACGATTACAGTCATGTTCAATATGATGCCAAAAAAAGAGAAGAAACCAATAATAACTGCCAGAATAGTGTAGCCCATCCTTGGCATGATGGCATCATTCACTGCACTGGTTGGAATAATGCTTTCTGATGCAATAATGACCATTTTAGTAGGCTCCATTTTGAACTGAACTACATACAAGTAGAGAACACTGCCAGTTGAGGAAAACGGCACTGTTGGTTTTAACCAGAGACATAAAGGGTCTCTGACTGAGGAGGGTTGCAAAGGCTCTTCTGCCCTTTTTATGTCTGAATATGGCCTGCTGGCTTACAGGGAAAATCCTTAGATCCGGATTGTGAATGGAATAATTCTGTCAGATTATGCTCCTGCAGATCTATGATGGCACTCAGCTTGATTGCAGAATCAAACCATCTTCCTGCCTTCTTGACTGATGAGGTCACAGTTAACGACATTTCACAGAAGTTCATTTCCTAGTAAGAAGAGCCTGGCATTAGAGAAAGATCAATCTAACCTTCCTTTCATAAGATTAAAATCAATGGGTAAACTACGTCCATGGAAAGATCCCCCATCCAGACTAGTTCACCTGCCTTCTGAATCAAAACAGCTAGTTAGGATACTGGTTACTGTAGTGTTTTGTAATGATTTATGCTTTGTGAATTACTCTTTAATGTGATGGCCTGTTCCCATGCTGTTTCCCTGCCTACAGTCCGCGACACAGGGATCGGCTCCAGCATCCCTGTGTGTTGCTTTGTAGCTGTTGTTTTTTTTTTTCTATTGTTATTCTATTCAAAATTGTAATTAAAATATGTCAGATCTGCAAGTTATCAACATAACACCACAGACACTAATAAAGTGTGACACATGAAATTGTCAGAAATTTAGCTAATCTTAAGAAAATTAATAAGAAAGAATGCACTCCCCATGCACCCCTCAGATCAGCCAGCACCTGCAGTGACCTTTACACACAGGAAGTAGTCCAAATAGAATTCCCTCTTTTCTTAAAGGGGCGACATCCATTGATGTAACACCACAGACATGAATTTGGGGGACACAATTTTTTTCTTATATATAACAAAATATGTAGTTTTTAAAACAATTTAATAAAACTGTACACATTAAATAAAATCTATATTCATAATATAACCACTTTATTTGTGTTAAAAAGGTTATATTGTTGCAATTAAATTCCATGATACCTCTCTGAGGTATGGCGGGAACATCCATATTTTGTTACAAATGCAATCTCTAAAACTCAATTAAAATATGTATTTTAAATAAAAAATGTAACTATTAACAGTGCACAAATTGTGTTTACCCTACAGAATACAAACATGCAAACATTTTATGATTTATTGGTATTTAAAGTTTATTTCAAATGTTGTAAAGTAGAGGGACACCACTTGCCTCCACAAATGAAGAATGACCCAGTGATAAACATGCTATAGTTTTGCATTATGCATATAATTTCGAATTAGTGACACACAGATAGGATGCCGTGAATTATCCAGAATATTTATTTAAGGGAATGTTCAACAAACATATAGTTAATAGGTTGTTGAAGCAAAATCACAAAAAAAAGCACTTTTAATAATATACATAGCTTCAAAGCAGCTTTACATAACATGCATGTTTCTCTGTTACTATGAAGAGAAATCTGTCAGAAATCACTGTCAATGTAATATTTATATGGGAGTAATGTACAATATAATAAAGGTCTGTCAAGTCAAGTCATCTTTATTTATATAGTGCTTTATACAATAAAAGCAGCTTTACAGTGTTAAACCGGAAAATAGTGTGTCAATAATGCAAACAAAATTCAATTCTGCTCTAAAAAGAGGACAATAGTAAACAGTCAATTTCTCAGTTAAAGTCAGTTGATCATTGAATCAGTGATGTCATCGTCCAGCTCAGTTCAGCTGTGCCGATGGCTGTGAAGGTGACAAGGTCTTCGCTGGGGATCTGTCTCTAGGGCTCGTCTGGTTGTCATGGTCTCCGCTGACATTCAGAGATGTGGTAGTCTCTAGGTGCTGATCCACCATCTGGTCTGGATAGAGACCACATCTGGTTAGTTAACATCATTTAGTTAAGCAGAAACATATTAAGGCAATGATTACATATTATGATCATAATGATTACAATATAAGGATAATTTTGCAGTTTTGCATGTTGATTCAGAGTTGGGATCATCTGAAGTTCTTGCAGGCGTGATCATCATCTCTTCACAGGTGTTAGGGTGATCTAAAATCTTCACAAAGACTGAATACAAATGTTAGTGAGGTTGTTACCACTGAAATGAAGATAACTGGCACAATTCAAAGTTATATTACATATAAAGAGGCCCATGGTCATTACATTTCATTTATAAAACTGACATGTGTCATATTTTCAGTTCAAGAAGTCTGCAATAAAGTAAATAATAAAGCTTTTCCTATTCTAATTGAAGTTTAGGAGAGAGGTATCATATACGTGTGAGGTGCCAAATGATTATGAGGTCGGTGATGTATACTGTCTTTTGGAATATTAGCCATATATGTAATAATTCATCATCACAGTATCATATGTTCTGCCTATGTCAGTAATGAAAAAGTTGTGTTTGCCACTGAGTGGTTGTCACAGGACTTTCATTCAAAAGACAGAATGGAAAAAACTGGAAAAAGAACATATGAGTGGAAAGAACTGGAAAAGCAACCTATGAGTCAGTAAGAAGTTATCTTACAGCATGGTTCATTTTTAATTGTTAAACAATTGTCAAACACTTTGTCACCTTAAAAAATGTAAATATGCCACACGTGACATACATAGCTCACATGAATTGTGGAAAAAAAATACCTTCCTGTGTTCATCACACATATTAAAGCGTTTGGCTTTGAATCCTGCACTGCTCGTCACATGTTTTCTACTCTCAGGAACACAAGTAGTCTGGCGAGAGACCAGTATGTAGTTTGTAGCCTAAAATGAAAAGCAGGAGTCATGAACCAAAGACAAAGTGTTCTCTACATGTTCAATGAAAGACATCAGATTCACAACATTTAATTTCAAGAACCTAACTGAGCATAATGTACAGTACAATACAGACACACTACAAGCACAAAATTCAGTTAATTTAATTAATTATATGATTCTAAGAAACTGAATACAGAATTGTTCTAAACAGAGTTCTAAGCCAATGCAAAATGTTGATTTAAGATCAGTTATAAATCCAGGATAAAATGTAGCTGATATATGTCCAGAGAAGAGGATATAGAGGCATCAGAGCTGGTTGTACAAGCAAGAGATCTCAAGATAATAAAATAAGCAGAGTATCATTTAGAACAAACTCAAGCCAAAGTATCTCTGTTCTTTTATTTTTATTCAGACACACACACACTCTCACACACACACACACACACACACACACACACACACACACACACACACACACACACACACACACACACACACACACACACACACAGAGTGGTGGCCAAAATTATTAGAACACTAGTATTTTCAGCAGCTAAAAATGTTTTTAAGTCCGTTATTTCTATCTTTTGCTGTAGTGTGTCAGTAGGAAATATCAGTTTACATTTCCAAACATTAATTTTGCCATTAATTGTAATAATCCAGTGAGGTTTTTGTCTGACAACAGCCAGTGCTCCACACAGAGATCTGATCTCATCATCATCCAGAAACAGAGCAAACTGAGACAGACTAAATCCAGAAGAACTGTGGCAACATCTCCAAGATGCTTCAAGAGACCTACCTGCAAAGCTCCTGAAAAACTGTGCAAGTGTACCTAGAGCAAAAGCTGCTTTAAAGGGAAAGGATGGTCACAGTCACACCAAATGTTGATTTAATTTAGTTAATAGAAGTTAACTGATAAAGAAAATCTATTTATGACATTATTTTTGACAACATCCTCATTTTACAGCATTTTT
The DNA here is from genome assembly GCA_039654775.1 of Spinibarbus caldwelli. Taxonomy (NCBI): domain Eukaryota; kingdom Metazoa; phylum Chordata; class Actinopteri; order Cypriniformes; family Cyprinidae; genus Spinibarbus; species Spinibarbus caldwelli. The sequence goes on along the minus strand of CM077249.1, from coordinate 1,855,793 downwards.
ACACAAGTGCCTAAAACTTTTAACAGTACTGTAGCTTTGCAGGTAGGTTTCTTGAAGCGTCTTGGAGACACAGTTCTTCTAGATTTAGTCTGTCTCAGTTTGTTCTGTTTCTTCATGTCATTCCAGACAGACTGATGATGATCAGATCAGATCTCATCAAAAATCTCACTGGATTATTACAATTAATGGCCAAATGAATGTTTGGAAATGTAAACTGATATTGCCTACTGATACACTACAGCAAAAGATAGAAATAACTGCCTTAAAAACATTTTTTTAGCTGCTGAAATTACTAGTGTTCTAATCATTTTGGCCACCACTGTGTGTGTGTGTGTAATCACATACAGAATAAATAATTTGATTAGGAAAAATAGTAAACTACTGATCAATTTACAAGACTTGTCAATAAAAACATAAAGGACTTTGCAATTCTTGTTTGCTCTAAGTAGCCTATGGCTAATTTTAAATTAAACTATATCTGAACACATGTCAGCACACTGCAGACTCAATGTGATACACTAATACTGAAAAGAAAATACTTTTCAAGTTTGTTGAAGAGTTTGATCATCCATTGAAGCAAATGTCCCATGTTAACGTGGGCGTGGTTTGTTAGCGTGACAGGGGAGCATGGCAAATTTCCTTAAACTGCGTGAATTACGCAGGAACGGACACTGCGAAATCAAAGCACTTCATTGTGCATACCAATGTTTACAACTGGTGAAACACGTTTATTAATCTTTGATATGTGAAATATCGCATGTGACGAATCTGTCGCCGTCCAAGTAAACATAATTGCGTGCACGTGCGCATCCCCAGTTAACACGATCCCCAGTTGATTCATAACACCGTCATCCCAGTGGAAAGTTCAAGATTCAAAGATGGAAAAATTATTATCCGAAATAAGTAAAATGAACTCTACCTTACAAGGGGTGGCGACAGATGTGTCATCAATCAAAGAGGTTGTTACCGATCTCAAAAATTTGTTGAATGCAATCCAAGAAAGGCTGGAGGAAGCGGAGGGCCGCTCGGTGACGGCCAACAGCACGATAAACGCCTGGAAGTTACGTGGAATCGAATTGAGGATTTAGAAAACAGGAGCCCAGCTAACAGGGAATGTTCTCGTAACTTTGGCTAACGTTCTCTAAAGGTTCTCTCAAAGTTATCAAAAAACGTTCTTGCAGTAACGTTATTAGAACGTTTCCTTAACGTTATCTGCAATTTATAAACGTTCTAAAAACGTTAGAATAAAAATGTTATCATTACGTTGTTAGTGGAACGTTCTAAAAATGTTAGCATTAAAAACGTTATCATTGCCTTGTTAATGGAACGTTCTAAAAACGTTAGAATAAAAATGTTATCATTACGTTGTTAGTGGAACGTTCTAAAAACGTTAGCATTAAAAACATTATCATTGTGTTGTTAGTGTAACGTTTTAAAAACGTTGGCATTAAAAACGTTATCATTGTGTTGTTTATGGAACGTTTTAAAAACGTTAGCATAAAAACATTATCATGGTGTTGTTAGTGTAACGTTTTAAAAACGTTAGCATAAAAAAATTATCATTGTGTTGTCAGTGTAATGTTTTAAAAATGTTGGCATTAAAATATTATTACGTTGTTAATGGAACGTTCAAACAACGTTAGAATAAAACGTTATCATTGCGTTGTTAGTGGAACGTTTTAATATAGTACAATGAAAATCAGAATAATGAAACTAGTATAATAAAAAATAACTCAAATAATACCTCATTATCAGTTAACATTTTTGGTATTTCAGTGTAAATTGAACAATGAATATTCTTAGAGTTAGCGTAATTTTTCTGTTCTTGAGGTTGAAAACAAATTTTCTAATAATATTAAGTTCACTACTTAAAGTTGGCTTGCTGTATGTATTGTTAGTGAAATATTCTTTAAATGTTACAGCTGTGACATTTCACATTTAAAATAAAAACAAAATTATATCAATGAGTCCATCAATCAGATAATTAAAATCTAACTTGCAGTGTCACTATCAAAATATAAAGTGTCACACTTTATTTTCTCTGAGACCATACATGTCAGATTTGTTTTTTTCTTCTTCTCAGTCGCTTTGGCTCATTTATCAGATCAGAAATGAAATTCTCAAAACTACTTGTTCAAACTCCACATCATCTAGTATCTTGTGCACATCATAAAAGCAGTTTCTCATTCTTTTGAACAAGTTTCAAATGCTTGGTACATTCATGCACTTGTATATGTACAATTGTATACGTTATCAATTGCTAGTGTTATGTTGCTCAAATATGGTTCTCTGTCAAATTGACTTAACCCTCACAACATCTATCATTATTTCATCACATTAGCCATTCATTGCAAAATGGTGAGCTACTGTAGTTACAGCTAACAGGGAATGTTGTCTTAACTTTGGCTAACGTTCTCTAAAGGTTCTCTCAAAGTTATCAAAAACGTTCTTGCAGTAACGTTAGCAGAACGTTTTGTTAACGTTATCTGCCCTTGATAAACTTTATAAAATCGTTAGCATAAAAACGTTATCATTGCCTTGTTAGTGGAACGTTTTAAAAACGTTATTTAAAATATGTCTTGACAAAATGAGTCGTAATTTGCATAGCAACTTAATTTGTGTATCTAATGAAACAAAGAATGACAATCCAGTGGCCTTTTTCCCCCTGGCCTGAGAGAGAAAAAACATTTTGTTTAAAATTAAAATCTTACAATGTGCTTAAAAGTCACAAGACACTTTATTTATTCTCAAACTGTTTTTCTGATATTTGCAATAACAGCGAAGGAGAAAATGCACTTGCGAAGTATACATTATATGATCTTAATTCCCCACGAACTCATCTACGTGAGCGTGAAAAGGTGGGCGTGGCTTTGGAGCGTCCGTACGCGTCAATCAAACACTTCAGCGGGAAGACACAGCTGCCAAACATTTACAGAGAGACGGCGCCTGTCAGGTAAGTTCTGTGACTTTTGTTGTATATATTATGAATAAAAAACGTTTATTATCACACTGATGATTAGCTTAGATTTGCAGTTAGTGCTGCTGTTTTGATGAAATTATAGCTAGGTGATCGATTTGCCTGAACAAGCAAAAGCGGTTACAAGAGTTAGTAAACAACTGTATAAAACAGGAATAAATGCTAAATTTTTGTAGAAGTCGTTAGACTCGCTGTTTCTCAGTGTCTAGTTCGCTCTTTCTATATAGTATAACTGATTTTCATTACACCGTGTTCTTGCTCGAGTTATTAGCGAGATTAGTTTATGAATGTCCCGCGCATTTTCCTGCTGTTTTCCGTTTCATGTAAAAGTTTAAAGTCAGTTCGTCACAGTGAAATCCGTGTAACGTTACTTAGATATCAGCTTTTTGGATCGACTGCACAGCGCCTGACTTTTTAAACAGTTCTCACGAGTGGATTAAGGAAAAAATGTGAAAATGGAAGGTTAGTCCTTTACCACTTTTTCTTAAATAAAACTGACCCTACATACATGGCGCTATAGCCGATGTCCAGACTAACGTGTTTTTTTTTGTTTGTTTTTTTTGTTTTTTGTTTTTTTTCCCCCTCGAGGTGTATATTATAAAAGTTGTGAAATATTTGCCTACTATGGTATTAACGTTAACTCTGGTGCCCTCGTCAGTGTTATAATATTTGAAATGACCAATCAGATCAAAGAAGGCGGGCTTCATGTTCACAGAAGACGAAGATGCGGAGCGCGAATTTCAGTTAATGGTCATAAAGTGCGAGATAAGATGTTAACTAAATATTTAATATTTGAGAGCTGTTTTACAATACAAATGTTACATCAGGTTTGCAAACTAATAAATTCTAATTTAATAAATTCTAATTTCGCCATTTTTAAATTTAATATAGGCCTATATCTTCGTGATGTATAATGTAATAATTCGTTCTGTCAATGTGAGGATGCAATATATATTAGGCATAAGATTAATAATGTAAGTGCACATATTGTGAATTAATTTAATACACTAACCCCCGGTTACACAGACAAGTCTTAAGATAGTCCCAGACTAAAATGCATGTTTGAGCTGTCTCAACTGAAAATATCTTGCTCTGACATATCTTAAAATATGTCACTGTCATTGTTCTGTGTCAAGATGCACACCTGTAATGTTTTCTTCTAAGGCATTTTTGTAAAAGTTGCTTAAATATCTTAATTTAAAGAACATTGCAGAGCACCAGAATAACGGGACCAAATGTTTTTTTGCAAAATCGCCGGAGTGGAGCTTATGGGACAGGTGCAGTGGGTGGGAGGAGGAATCAACCTGTGCTGTCTCGGAACAGTTTTGACAGCTAAAGACAAGGCTGGATAGCTGATTCGGCAACTCACGGGCCGCAGTATCGGGATGTTTGAACGAAGACGGTCCTTATTGTTTGGTATTCTCTCGCGAAGCTCTTAAGCTAATTGGGACTCAAATCTAGTGATAACACACTCAAGACATGACTGGAGCAAAATTCATAAACTGTGCAAGAGATCACATTATAAACAGTCATACTGTATGCATCATTGTTTTTGGAAACAATGGCAGATTAAAGGGGTAACTGTAATTGGTGATCTATATGAGAATGGAATTTTTGTCACATTCTGAGTTGGTGAAAAAATATAATATTGTGGGCCAAGGAAATTTTTGGAAATTTCTGCAGATCAGACAAGTGATAACTCTGTGTATGCCTATCTTAAGTTACCATGTGAAGCTCAGACTGCTCCTGTGTGTTACAAATTAATGCTCAATGTAACTGCAGATACTTGTAATAACCTGAAAACAAAATGGCAGAAGGATTTGCGGATTAATAGTCATGATAATGACTGGCTGGATATCATATCTAATGTGGGTAAGAACGCAAGGGAAGCTAGGGGGAAATTCATTCATTACAAATTAGTACATAGATATTATTATACACCATCTAAACTTTAGGCAACAGGATGGGGATAGCTGGAAATAATCTATGTTGGAAATGTAAGGAAGAAGAGGGCACTTATTTACATATGATTTGGGAAAGTTCTTTAGTTCAGCCATTCTGTCGTAAAATTCTGAGAATACTTTGGGCTTTCATTTACCTGTGGAACCACAATTATGCCTTCTTGGAGATGAATCAGCTGTACACAATATAACCAAAAATTAATTTACCCTTATTAAGATTGGTTTTTTCACAGCTACCAGGATGATCTTACAAAACTGGAAATGCCCCAAAACTCCTGATTTGAAAGATTGGATTGATGGGATGATTGAAATGGCATCATATGAATGCATGTTGGGGAGACTGCAGAGTGAGGGAGAAATTAAAAAAAATTAAAAATAAAAAAACGGGATCATTTTTGGCTGCATATAAAAATGGTGTGATGAGCAGGGCTGCTTAACAACTGTTTAATTTCCATGTGCTATTGTTTTGTTCCATTGATGGGGACTAGTGGCTGAATATGTAATTGATTGAAAAAGTGAATATTGAATATTGTGGTGATGTATGAAGTTTTGACTGCTGAACAATAAAAAAGTTGAATTACAAAAATAAATTCAGCTGATTATTCCTTTGCATAGTCAGACATTTTTTTCTGCTGCCTTCTGAAATGTTTGCTGCAGCAGCAGTGTTTATTCCTGCCTTGTAAATGCATTTAAATTAATTATATTTTTAATAATGACATCTATTAATTTTTAACAGAGAAGTGAATTGCGCCGACTCTCACGAGAAGTGAATCAAACTGACGCTTGGCATGTTCCGTGTGATTGGCTGTTTGCTGCACGTGCTCCAGAGTTAATCACAAACTCTGGATCAACCCTGAGTTGACAGAGAACATTTATATTGAGCTTTATGAGCCCGCTGAACCTGATCTAAACCAGGTTAGATTTGTTTGGTTTTGTTAACTCTAAACCTACTCTGATACTCAGAGTTTGTTCATCTCACTTTGTGCTACAGGCCGCTGGTTTTAGCCAGCACATCTAGGTAATGATCTGTGATGATATCATTTACAAAAAGCGCTTTCGTTGAAAGGGATCTAATATTCAGTAAGCCAAGCTTTATCATTTATTTATCTGTAATATATCGGTTTTTTTTTTTATTCATTTAACATAAATTAAAGTGCCCCTAATATGGATTACGAAAGGTTCATATTTTGGTTTTGGGAGTCCCCAACAACAGGTTGACATGCATACAAGGTCTAAAAACACTTTCATTGTCCTATAATATGCATTTATTTTTACCTACTTGCTCCACGATTCCCAAACAATATGCTCAACGATTCATTTTTCCAAACCCCTCCTTTGTGTGACGCTAATCTGTGGTGATTGGTCCGATTGGTCTCATTTTCATTTCATCTCGCCTGATAAGCGGGGAAAGAGCTATTTTTACCGCTGCAAAAGCGGCACCTAGTGGCAAAGAATGAATTAGTGGGCAGGCAATATGCTAATGTTTCATGCTGAAGTCAACATGAAACTTGGGATTCGTTTTAAAAACGACTCGTTTCAATGATTCAAAGTCGACTCTTTCTTTTGAGAGACAATAATTTTATACGCGGTGCACCTTCAGATTTAAAACTTTGCAGGATGTTTTCATTCACTTAGAGCTGTGTCACACACTGCATGAAAGGTAATTTTCAAAAATCAATAAATAGGGGCACTTTAATGAACTGCTCTGCATCTGTACTCGATGTAAACACCCTGTTCTTCCCTTGCCATGTGAAACGGAGTGAGGCTGGATATTTGCCGCTTAGCACTTTCTCCCTGGCTGATGAATGCAGAAACTTAATCAAAACAATTTTCAGTGGTCAATCAGCATCGGGCATAGGAATTGATCCGGACTCTCCATCCGGATCAATTCCCAGTCCCTCCGATAGGATTTTATACATGCACTTGATCATTCCACCTACCTCCAGCCCCTCTTTCAGACCGATCATCCTCACGTTGTTGCGGCGGCTCCCAGCTAACAATTTTACGTTATAAGAACGTTTCCGTAACGTTCCCATTAAGTTATAAAAATGTTATATCTGAACGTTCTTAGAACGTTAAAAACGTCCAGTTTTTTAGACGTTGTATTAACGTTCTTATTTGGTTATAAGAACGTTATATAAAACGTTATTAGAACGTTCCAAATTCTCATTATAAAAATGTTCTAAGAACGTTATTAAAAACGTTATTAGAACGTTCCAGTCTCTCATATTAACATTCTAGGAACGTTATTCAATATGTTATTAGAACGTTATATTTTCCATTATATTAACGTTCTAGGAACGTTTCGCAAAACATTTTAGAATGTTCCATTCTTTCATTATTTTAATGTTCTCTTAATGGTTTTTTTTAAGATGATGACACATTATGTAAGATTATGTAACATTTACTGTTACAGATATTTGCTAAATGTTCACTAACAGTGTTATCAAACTTTCAAGACTTACAAAATACAGTCTAGATATAGTACAATGGAAAGCTAATAACAACGAAATATAAGTGGTCAATAAAGTACATGAAAGTAAGAGAACACTATACTGTTATTAAAGTAAAGTCTAATTATAAAGATATTACTTTTCCAATTCTTTTAAAATAGACATTTCTTAATTTGAGTCTAGACAGAAACACAGAAATGAACAATAAAAGCAATTTGAAATGTAGTCACAAGTATGGATTTCAAAACAATGTGTATGAAATCAATGACATATGTACCAAGAATCAATTCAATACATTTAAACTGCTCTAATGTATGAAATATTAAATGTTATATACGATGCACATTAGAGTTAAAAGTTTTAATACATTCCATCATGTTCTAATATCAAAAATCCAATATTGTGCCTTTAAACAATATGAAGAAAAAAAATAAAGGCATCTTCAAGATTCAAGTTGCAGCAACAAAACTCAAGAACCAATTAAGAAATTTTAGAACTTCAAACCAAATTTTCAAATCTTGAGAATTAAATTGAAGAATTTGAGTTGTTGAATGACCTAGAAACATGTAAAAAAAATAAAATAAAATAAATAAATAAATAAATTGTATAAAGGAATATAAATTATATATAATAATATTAAAATATACACTTGTATAAAAGACAATTATTTTAAATGATGAAGTTTATGACGTCTTCAGATACTAGGCCATCAGACAGGATAGAATCTCAAAACGATCTTGGGAGATACTGCAGGGAGAAAAGAAGACAGCGTTGTATTAATACTTGGTAAGATTTAGAATAAAAGCACTGGGATGCTTCACTATACGTACTGCATCGCTCTATGTCTTTGCAAAATAGCTTTCCAAATAGTGGTAGGGATTTTGATTCATAAAATTGTTTTTGCTAAAGATCTGTAAAGTGATCATTTCTGCAGACCATTTCTGGTGAGACAAATGACTCTCATGTTGTGAGCAAGTCACTGAATCACTGACATGGAATCCCTCATAACTGAAGGGACTGCACCGCCCGTTCACTTTGTGCTTGGATCAAAATATTTAGTTGCACTGGGCAGAAAATCAATTAGTCATATTTGGTAATGAAATCTTTGTCTTAGCTTATTGTCAAAAGTCCCGGTACTTTGGTATCAAGCTGATAGTGACATTTTAAAAATGTAACAATACCAGCTTTTCTCCAGGACCAGTTGTATAATTTGGTACCCACTGATAAACAATATTTGAAGTCTACATGCCGTTTTAATGTTATCATAATTAACTAATTTCTTTCTTTTTTTTTCCCCCAAACAGTTAAATAGTTCCAAAAGTTTTGCTATGGTATCGACATTGGTGTCAAGCACCATGAAATTTCACTGGTGTTGGACTACTGAAATTTTGGTACAATCATTTACAATCAACAACATGTAAAACAGTTGAATTTATACTATGTAAGATATTAACTTAATTTGTAACATTTTATTTCCAAGTAAACACTGACCACTATGTATATCCATTTAACATGTTTTCACAGACAAAATAGAATATCATTTAAGTAATAACTTGTTGAATGTGCTACACTGACTTAATTGATTTGTTTACTCATAAGCTTGAGTTTACATGTATTAACATCACTCTCCCATTAATCTTACACTGGTTTGCATCTCATTAACTATACACCGATTCAAAACAGAAAGACACCAACCTGTGATAAGACTGATCTTGATGAGGTGCAAAGTTTCAGATACCAGCTCCTCAAAGACTTTTTCCAAAACTGTGTTGACAGGCATCTAAAAATTACAAACACACACACAAATTTAAACCACACTGATTAAAGCCATTCTTCTCTTCAATTTCCTACATCTTTTCCTGAGCTGACAACATATGTTATGCTAGGGCTGAATGATTTATCAAAACCGAAACGTGAGACTTCTGTCCTCATAAAAAGGGTAAAAATTATCATACCAGTCCCGATCAGACTCCATGAGTGATTGTTGAAATACCACTGTCAAAGACAAGAGAATAAGGGAAAAAACAAATTAAAAACTGTGATAAATAATTTATTGATGAAACAGCATTGACATAGCAGAAAACTTCAATAGCTTTTAACTATTGATAAAATATACATTGAGATACCACTGCTCTGTTTTTACTGAACACTTGATATCAAAGTCCACTTAAATTGACAAAATTCATTTGAAATTAAATTAATTAGCAAATTATTTTAGTTGTTCATAATTTATAAATAATTAATCATGTTTACTATGACATTTGTACAAAATTACTAAAGATCTAGGGTTGCATTCTAAACATTTTAACAAACTGTTATATTACCACAGTTGGTGTTACTATAGGCACTGGGTTTTATAATTAGAGGTCGCAAATGTAAGAAAAAGTTTTGATTTCTCTGATCTAAAACCACGTGGGCAGATTATTTGTCAATACCTGCTCTCTCCTCATCTCCATCACTGTTTGTTTTTCTCTGTCTCCTTATCTTGCCCTGTCTCTTCCTCGCCTAAAACTGAGCTTTGATAATAGTGATTCTCGTCTGTGTCAGTGAAGAAAGTAAACATAAGGTCAAATGATATATGTTTCACATATCATAATTTCCCGAAAGTCTTGGTAACTAAGGCCCGGTTTCACAAACAGGGTTTAGCTTAAGCCAGGACTAGACCTTAGTTAAATTATTATTATTATTATTATTATTATTATTATTATTATTTTTTTTTTTGATTATTCATTGTAGAACAAAGTCAACAGACATGCATACAATAACTATATACAAACCAAAAAAAACAAAACAAAACAAAACAAAAAAACACTATAGGGGTGACATACCACATCTATGCACACCTGGAATACCAACTGCTCCTATTTATCTTGGTCTGTCGAGTTATTATAAGAAACTTTCTCAATAAATTCTGACCATGCCTTAATTGTTCTTGGTTTAGCTTTATTAATCCTTGCTGTTGAACATTCTAACAGCGCAATATTTTTTTTAGATCTATAAGCCACATTTGGTCAGCTGGGAATGTGAGTTCATACCAAATTTTGACTGCAGTTAGTGCAGTGTGAAATACTCTGTGCTGATAAGCGTTCAAATTGAGATCAGAATCATCATTCAGCAAACAAATACTGGGATGTCTAGGAATAACCCTGTCACATAACTCTGTAACAAGTAGAAAAACCATATCCCAAAATTTACTAATGAGTGGACAGTCAAAAAACATATGCATATAGGTCCCCACACTATTTGAGTTGTGTAAAAAACAGTGTAAAAAAGGGAGTAGGCAAGTGTTTAATTCTATGTAACACATACAGAGTTGCATAGGCCCTGTGAATCAGTTTAAAGTGTATAAATTGATGGTCAGGATTCTTGCTCATCATAGGAATACTTTCCCATATCCAGTCCCAGTTCCTTTTCCCATATTGTAGCGATGGAAAGTGCACTAGAGCCATGATTAAGCAGTTTGTTATAAATAAATGGCACTGCTCCCCGTGTCTGAGAAAAGTTCACACAGTCCATCAGAGGGTGAGCATCACCGGTGCGGTGTACCCTACCCGTCAAAAGAGACTGTACAGGTCATTCAGGAGCTGTGTCAACAGAGCAGTGAAGGACTTACCCCCAGCCAGTGTCAACAGTTGCGGGAAGTGCTTGACTGCAACCAGGACATCTTTGCTGCACGAGATGAGGACTGTGGATGAACAGGGCTAGTACAGCATGACATTGATACCGGCACAGCTCCACCCATCCGCTTGCGACCACAACGGTTAGCACTTGCCAAACAGACTGCAGCAGATCAAAAGATCCAGGAGATGGAAAGGGCTGGAGTAACTGAGCCATCCAACAACTGTGGGCAGCTCCAGCTGTGCTTGTCAAAAAGAAGGACTCCACCTGGCAGTTTTGCGTGGACTATCATTGCTTAAATGCAGTCATGAGAAAAGACTCTTACCTGCTACCTCAAATTGATGACACCTTGGATTATATTGCGGTTCTAGCTGGTTCAGCTCCCTTGACCTCTGGAGTGGGTACTGGCAGGTGGAGTTGGCTCCAAAGGCCAAACCAAATGGCAGTTCCGTGTAATGCCATTTGGCCTCTGTAATGCTCAAGCCACCTTCTCCCGGTTGACGGAGCAGGTCCTGGCAGGTGTCTCTCGCTGATGCTGCACCAGATTTTGAGGGGGCATCTCCAGGTGGTCTTTGCTGCCATCTTCCAAGCTGGGTTATGACTCAATCCCAAAAAGTGCCACTTACTACGGAGAGAGACTATCTTCCTGGCGTATATGGTGAATGCCGCAGTAGTCCCAACTAACCCGGCCAAGGTAACAATGGTGAAGAAATGGCTTGTCCCAAAGAACTTTGCCAAAATGCGGAGCTTCCTGGGCATGGCATTGTACTACCGCCGCTTTGTCCAGAACTTCTCCATTATTGTCAGCCCGCTGCATCAACTAATGGAAAAGGGCCAATCCTTTGTCTGGGATGAGGCATGTGAGGCCGCCTTCACCCTCTTGCTTGAGGTACTGACAAATGCTCCACTACTGGCATACCCTGATGCAGGCCAGCCGTTTATCATCGACATCGATGCCAGCAATGTCGATGTTGGTGCAGTTTTGTCCCAAGAAGGTGACGATGGAGGACACGCCATTGCATGTTTCAGCCAGGCCCTGAAGAAAGCAGATAGAAACTACTTCCTCGCTTCCGGCCCTACCTGTATGGCAGGAGGTTCCAGCTGTGGACAGTGCACACATCCATCACCTGGCTGTTAAATTTCCAAAACCTAGAGGGTCAGGTGGCTTAGTGGTTGGAGATTCTCCAGGACTATGATTTTGAGGTGCAGCACCGGGGCGGCTGGTAGCATGGGTATGCGGATGCCCTGTCCTGCCGCCCCTGCAAAGAGATCAACTGCCACAATTGTCGAAAGCAGGAAGAACAGGAAAAGGCCGTAGACGAAGTGATAGTTCGGCAGGTGGATGGAGGAGATGGGGCCTGTGACCTCCTGGAACCTCATGAGTTGTGGTGGCAGCAGGAAGTAGATTCTGCCCTAAAGTGACTACAGGAGTGGCTGGTTGCAGGTCGGCGGCAAGAGTGGCAGGAGATAATGGCACTTGGCCTGGAAGTGAAAGCCTATTACACCCAGTGGGCCACCCATACTCTCCGTGATGGTCTGCTTTACCGTCAGTGGCAGACACCCGACAGTGAGGCTACCTTACTGCAAATGCTAGTGCCCCATTCCTTACGACGTCAAGTTCTGTGGCTAGTGCACGGTTCAGTGGGGACTGGCCATTTTGTAGTGGCAAAGACCCTGCGGAGATTGAGAAGCTGGTCCTATTGAGCAGGATTCCGGCTGGACGTCGTGCTCTGCGTCCACTGCTGTGACATTTGCACAGCCAGGAAGGGACCCACGCTGCGACCCTTATGCCTCGCTGCAACAGTACCTGTTGGGGCTCCCATGGAGCATGTGGGGGTTGACATCCTGGACTCCTTCTCAGTCTCAGAGGCTGAGAACCATTACATCCTAATTGCCATGGACTACTTCACTAAGTGGCCGGAGGGATATGCGATGCCTGACCAGAGTGCGGCCACCACAGCAGAGAAACTGGTGGCGGAGATGTTCTGCAGATTCTAAGTCCCGGATGAGATCCACAGTGATCAGGGATGTACAACTCCCCTTCTTCCAAAGAGTGATGGATTGGTGGAATGCTTCAACCGTACCCTGACCACCTAGCTAGTCATCCTAACCGAGTCTATGGGTGCACACTGTCTGCCCTTATGTTCGGCAAGGAACTACGGACACCGGTGGAATTGGGGGTTCCAGGGTTGGAGTATTTGCAAAAGCTGTGAAACAAGACTACATGTAGTGCATGAGGGAGCTCAGGGCCGACATTGAGCTGGATCAGCCAAGCAGAAACGGGCGTACAATGTCCACAGTAACAACAGGGACTTTGCTGCTGGGGACAGAGTTTGGGTTTACTCCTTTTAAAAGAAAAAGGGCTACTCTCCGAAGCTATAAAGTCACTGGCACGGCCCATGTGAGGTGCTGGCCAAGATTTCTGATTTTGTGTACTGTTTCAAGCAGGGAAGACGACGACAGTGTCCCATGGCCATGGAGTGTTCGGAAGAGGACCCAGAGAATGAGATACCTCAGGCAAGCACGATACCACATGCAGCCTATTCCCCGGCTAGTCCACCTGCTGTGGAAGGGGAGGGATGGCCTCAGCGACAACGGAGACAACCAAGTCTCAGTCTACTTCTACTTTTATTTGTGTACATTCTTAATAACAGCAAAATGATGTGCTTTTGTAAAATAAAGAAAACAAACAGGGTGTGCTTCCTGCCATCTCAGTCTCTGTGAAGTTCTTTCTGAAAAGCGTCACTAAAATGAACCAAAACTCAAGGAATACTTGATACACAGACATGAGAGATATATCTATAGAAAAGCTTGAAGTGTCTTTTTAAATTAAGTAAACCATGTCAAAACCAAATGTAGTCTGATAAAGTAATCCATATGAAACCAACACGAGGTACAGTTTTCGCCGTCTGGGCTCATTATCTGTATTGTGATCATGCCCACGTGCTGCGCGTGCTATTCATACGATAATCATCCACGTGAGATGCGCGAACATGTAAATGCCCACATCACCTCCGTAAACAAAGCGTGAACTAGGGCTGCACGATATATTGCATGCGATAGTCATGCGCATCTCATCAGTAAAGCCGGTTCTGTGATTACAAATAAATGTCTATCACCTGTTTTCAGATGGAGCGGCATTTAATACACAGAGCCATAGTTCATTGACAAGCTACGCAATTCGCGCTCAAAATCGCAGATGCATCGCATGCGATAGTGAACGTGATATTGCGTAACTTGTCAGTGAACTATGGCTCTGTGTATTAAATGCCGCTCCATCTGAAAACAGGTGATAGAGATTTATTTGTAATCACAGAACCGACTTTACTGACGAGATGCGCATGACTATCGCATGCGATATATCGGGCAGCCCTAGCGTGAATATTCATCAAGTTCATCTCGGCTACTTTTCATTTCTGGAAGAAGACTCGCTGTAAAGAACAAGACATAATTTACCTAAGAAGAAGAACGTGATACGAAGCTCCACTTGAGTCAGCGGAGGAGATCATTTCTGGTGAGTAACTATTTTTTATTACTTGCATTAGTTGTTGTTATTGTGTTATTGTGACATAACATTTACACATTTTATTAGTTGGACTTTTCCCGAACTATAATTCCTGACTAAATGAATGAAATCAAGTGAAACATTTTGAAATATGTTTCATTTCATTGCATCTAAACGTCTCATGATTTTTTAGGATGTTTTTTAATGTTCTATAAAATATAAAACAACACAATATAAAAGCAATATGAGTGTTTACACTGTGACACTATGAATGTTTAGACCAGAATGTTTAGACCAATGTTTACTGTGAAGTACTCTGTTCGCGAATATATGTAGATGTTTATAACATTCTTAACAATAATAATTTCGTTTCTCAGATATAAAATGCTTTTTGTATTGTATAATACATACAAAGCATGGTTGTGTTTGTAACTACAAAATCATGTTTTTATTTCTTTTAATTTATTTATTATTATTATTATTATTATTATTTTTTTTTTTTTTTACTTTTTTACTAGTTATGTGTGGGCAAGTTGCCCCTGATATCAACATGCTAACAGATTTTTTTTTTTTGGTGACCAGAGACCTTGAAGACTTCATTTAAAACTGTTTTTCTATGTGAGTGCTGTACCAACACCAGGAGCTGTTCAACTACACTGGGCTGATATTCTGCACAAATATGGTAAAATAAGTTCCATGACTACTGATGTCGGGGCTGTTTTTCCAGGAATAGCACAAAGGTGCGTGACTGTTCAAGTCTCAGTGTTTAGATCAGTGTGCTCAATAATGTGTCTTTGAACTTCACAATGCATATTTTGATTGTACTGTATTGTAAATAAAATACAAATAATCAAAACACCCATTATTTGAATCTCCTCACATTCTTTCTTACCTGCCTCACAGTCACACTGATGGCCCTTTGTCTCTCTGGTGTCTCTATTAGTGTGACTGGATCTTAGTGCTGCGTTTGACACTATCGACCACAACATTCTTTTGAGCAGACTACACAATTATTAGTGCTGTCAATCGATTAAAAAATTTAATCGCGTTAATCACAGTCATGGACTGTGATTAATCATGATTAATTGCAAATTTAAAATACTAGGATTTACCTGTAAATGTGTTGAAATAAAGAAATGCATGACAAACTAGTTTAAGGAAACAGAACCTTTCACACCTCCGCCAGGTATGAGACATAATCCTTATTATTCTTTTATCATTATTCATTTGTTTTTATTCAGCCATTATCAGTCTTTATACTGGTAATAAAACGTTTACCAAGCCACATCGCTTCAATCCCAGTTTACATTTACCCAACTATTATCAAAAGTATTTCTAAATAAATACAACAAATCAATTTCTTGCGACCTTACGTGAAGTATTATGACAAAATGCATTATGAAGAAGAATTGGACCTGTTCTGCTGGTGCATTAGAGCTAATATTAGCATCATGCTATATAAGACAATTTATGAGATTAATAGTACACTTTTACTCAGAACTCACTTTAAACCACCATCGAGTGTTTGTAATAACTTCCTTTTACGATTACATTTGAAATTTGGTCGTTTACTGTTGTTAAAATGCTATTTATAGCCTTTTATATTGCTGCACAAAATGAGCATTTCAGATGTACACATTCATCTCAAAATCACATACAAACCATATCCTATCGTAATCATGTGTTTATTATCTTATATAATCTATAGTGGCTGTTGTCATGTTTATTTCTGCTGTGTGAAAGCCTTAACATGTATGCTCTGGCTGAAACTCACGTTGTTTGTGATGTTATAACCGCCTCTCCGTTCTTAAGTTGCCAGGTATACATTCCAAGTATAATACACATTAGTAAAAGGATCTATTTTAATTTTCATTTGTCTATATACACTTTGGGCGGCCGCGGTACATTATAAAAGTAGCCCAAAAAAAAACCGCAACCCGCGGCTCTGTAATTTTTCCCGCGACTGTATTTTCAAAATAACCTACTTGTGCCGTTACCCTGGCAACACTGGTTCACTGTACCCTTATCACACAATGATAGATAACCTTCTGCGCTGCGATGACGGGAAGAAGTTGGGGTCAAACATTATCACATGATTAATTTGCGTTAAAAAGATATTAACGCGGTAATTTTTTTTGGATTAATCGCATGCGTTAACGCGTTAACGTTGACACCCCTAAAAATTATGTTAGTTGAATTGCATTGGCATGGTTCAAATCTTATTGACTGTCATCAATTCGTAGCAGTGAATGATGAGGTATCATATCAATCACAAGTACAGTATGGAGTACCATAAGGCTCAGTACTAGGATCACTGCTTTTCATGCTTAACATGTTACCCTTGGGAGATATCATCAGGAAACATGGTGTTAACGTTCATTGGTATGCTGATGATACTCAGCTCTATATTTCTTTGCGAAGCAATGAAACATACCAATTCGCAAAACTAACAGAATGCGTAGTTGATATATAAAACTGGATGACTAGTAATTTCCTACTGCTAAATTATGAAAAAATACCCAACAAAAAACAGAGGTGTTAATTATCAGACCAAAAGCCTCTGTATGGAATAACCTAGAACACTGTCTATCACTTGCTGGTTGCTCTGTCAAATCTTGGTCATCAGTGAGGAACCTTGGTGTGCTATTTGATAGTGATCTGTCATTTGAAGACTGTTTCTAGCATTTGTAAAACCACATTTTTCCATCTTAAAAATATATCTAAATTATGACCTCTCAATGTCAATGCTCTCAATGTCAAATGCAGAAACGTTAATTCATGCGTTCATGACCTCAAGGTTAGATTATTGTAATGCTTTATTGGTTGATTGATCTGCGTGCTCAATAAACAAAGTCCAGCTGATCCAAAATGCAGCAGGTAGTGTTCTTACTAGAACCAGGAAGAATGTCCATATTAGCCTGGTTCTGTCAACTCTGCACTGGCTCCCTATTGAACATTGTATACATTTTAAAATATCACTAATTACTCCTCAGTACTTGAGCATGCTCTTGTCACATTATTGTCCTTCATGTCCGCTGTGATCTCAAAACTGTGGCCATTTGATAATACCTTGAAAATCAAAATCAACTGCGGGTGGCAGATCCTTTTCCTATTTAGGGCCCAAACAGTCTAACAACAATCTACCTAGCATTGTTTGGGAGGCAGACACACTCTGGTCTTTAATCTAGATTTAAACTGACAATCTCTTTAACCTGGCTTGCACATAACACAATATCACATTTCTATAATTCAAATCCATTAAAGGATTATTAGGCTACATTAATTAGGTCCACTGGTACCAGTAACACTTCCCATAACACTGATATACTAGTTACAGCGTAAGAAGAAAGACATCTATGCTAATATTAGTCTGTTTCATACTTATTCTCAGGTCACCATAGCCACCAGATCCAGTCCATATCCAGACCAGCAGGTGGATCAGCACCTAGAGATTACCTCTACTATGGCAAGCCATTTTAGCCTAAAATATACTAAGTGTTACTCGTCGTAACTGCATTTTTACTAGTAACAATTCAATTAGAGAGCTCTACAATTAAATTCTTACTAGTAACAATGCCAATTAGAGAGCTCTCTAATCATATTCTTACTAGTAACAATTATAATTAGAGAGCTCTACAATTAAATTCTTACTAGCAACAATGCCAATTAGAGATCTCTCTAATCATATTCTTACTAGTAACAATTATAATTAGAGAACTCTCTAATTCAATTATTACTAGTAACAATGCCAATTACAGAGCTCTCTAATTCAATTCTTACTAGTGACAATTCCAGTCAGAGAGCTCTACAAATTAATTTTTACTAGTCATATGTCTCCATTGACTTACATTCATTTTTCATTACAGAGCTCTACAACTGAATTTTTACTAGTAAGAATTCCAATTAGAGAGCTCTACAATTGAATTCTTACTAGTAACAATTCCAATTAGAGAGCTCTCTAAATACATTTTTACTAGTAAAAATTCTAATTAAAGAGCTCTCTAATTCAGTTTTTACTAGTAACAATCCCAATTAAAGAGCTCTCTAAATACATTTTTACTAGTAACAATTGTAATTAAAGAGCTCTCTAATTCAATTTTTACTAGTAACGATTCTGATTAGAGAGCTCTCTTATTTAATTATTACAAGTAAAAATGCAATTATAGAGCTCTATAATTAAATTTTTACTAGTAAAAAACCACATTAGAGATATGTTTAATTGCAGAGCTCTGTAATTGAATTAAAGAGCTCTCTAATTCAATTCTTACTAGTAAGAATTGCATTGAAGAGCTCTCTAATTGTAATTCTTACTAGTAAGAATTGAATCGTAGAGCTCTCTAATTCAATTGTTACTAATAAGAATGGAATTGCAGAGCTCTCTAATTCAGTTAGAGAGCTCTCTAATACAATTGTTACTAGTACAAATTGCATTAAAGAGCTCTCGAACTTTAATTTTTACTAGTAAAATCTGAATTAGAGAGCTCTTTAACTGAATTGTTACTTGTAAGAATGCAATTGCAAAGCTCTCTAATTCAGTTACAGAGCTCTCTAATTGAATTGTTAATGCAGTTGTAGAGTTGTGTAATTGCATTCTTACTAGTAAAAATGTAATTGTAGAGCTCTACAATAGCGATTATTACCAGTAAGAATTGCATTGTAGAGCTCTCTATTTAAAGCGACCTCATTATGATAATTAGCCTCATGCATATTTATCTGGCTGAGAATGTGAAGCTGACGTCATGCCGTGTTGAGTTCTGGGAAGCTGTTTTGTTTTTTTGCCTTACTGGGAAAATCGCGACACCTCTCCACTATTGAGTTCAGGGCAGTATTTGATTTTCTGTCGTGATTGTGGAAAATGTCACCATATTATGTCATTCATGCTGCAACGAAAATTGCAAAAGTAACTCCAGTACTCGTCCAGAGAAAACTGGACAGTGCAGTATTTTTTTTTGCCTTTTCTCTGTGTAAAAATCCCAAGGGAAGCAGGTCACTTCCATTTCAGAAATGTTCTATAGTATGCTATTCAATGTTAAAGAGGATATTCCGCCTTCTACCGGACTGGACGGTTTAGTTAAAAACTCGGCACGCAGTCTATAGTAGGCTATTTCCGGTAAAGTCGAGGGCGCAAAATCTATCCGGTCAAAAATGGTGACCAGATTTATGAAACAAAAAACCGGGGACACTTCCTAGTTCAGTGGTCAAAATATTATTGAAATCTCATTTGTGATTAGGCCTATCTACGAATTTAAAAAACGGGGACATGTTTTTGTTTGTTTTATAATTGTTGTGGTTTCCATATTAATATCAGAACTGTATGACCAAATAAATAAATAAATAAAAAGAAAGCAAGAAATTCTAGAACTCATTTTGTCAGAAGTGACCACTGGCCAATTAGCCAATAGATGTAAATTCTTCCTGCATGTTACAGTGCATAATAAACACCAAAATGAGATGATGTCATCATTACCAGACAGTTTGACAAAGACTAGCATTTTTTTAAAGAAACATTTATGTGTCTTCTTCACTTGTAAGTAGACCATAAAGATGTAAATTAATTTAATGATTAAATATTATTAAATATACATATTATTTTTAAAAAAACAAAACATTTCCAAGCTGTCATCTCACTTTAAAGGTCATTCTGACACAATGAAAATGCTATTAATTTATGGGGCTTTTATTTTGAAATGTATCACTACAGGCTGGATTTGGTAAGACAATGGGTGTAATCGAAAATCCGTTTTGCATCTAATTAATACAGGTTTTTACTAGTAACAATGCAATTGTGGAGCTCTGTAACTGGATTTCTTACTAGTAAGAATTGAATTAGAGAGCTCTGTAATTACATTTTTGCTAGTGAGAACTGAATTAGAGAGCTCTCTAATTGGCATTGTTACTAGTAAGAACTGAATTGCAGAGCTCTCTAATTTAATTGTTACTAGTAAGAATGCAATTGCAGAGCTCTCTAATTCAGTTAGAGAGCTCTCTAATTCAATTGTTACTAGTAAGAATTGCATTAAAGAGCTCTCTAATTGTAATTATTACTAGTAAGAAGCAAATTGTAGAGCTCCCTAATTCAGTTCTTACTAGTAAGAATGCAATTGCAGAGCTCTTTAATTTAATTAGAGAGCTCTATAATTTAATTGTTACTAGTAAGAATTGAATTAGAGAGCTCTCTAATCATAATTGTTACTAGTAAGAACTGAATTAGAGAGCTCTTTAATTCAGATCTTACTAGTAAGAATGCAATTGCAGAGCTCTCTAATTTAATTAGAGAGCTCTCTAAATGTAATTGTAACTAGTAAATATTAATTTAGAGAGCTCTCTAGTTGGCATTGTTACTAGTAATAATTTAATTGTAGAGCTCTCTAATTGAATTGTTACTAGTAAAAATGCAATTAAGACGAGTAACACTTAGTATATTTTAGGCTAAAACGGCTTGCCATACTCTACAGCCCCAAATGTCAGGAGAGACCATGTCAACTAGATGAGCCCTAGAGACAGATCTCCTGCGAAAACCTCGTCAACCAGACGGCCATCGGGAAAATGACCACTGGAACCAGACGAGTCCTCTGCACAATCTGTCTTGTTTTACAGCCTGGAATTAAATCACACCATGCTGGTTTCGTCTGGCCAGAGGAGAACTGGCCCCCCAACTGAGCCTGATTTCTCCCACGGATGAATTTTCTCCATTTCTGTCACTGATGGAGTTTTGGTTCCTTGCCACTGAAGCCTTTGACTTGCTTAGTTGGGGACTCTTAATTTCTGGCAATATTGTTGGCCTAATTACACATACACAATTGGATCAGAGCTGAACTGGATGATGACATCACCAAATCAACAATGAACTGGCTTTAACTGAAAAATTGACTGTTTGTTATCGTCCTCTTGCATTATTGACAAACTTTTTTTCTTGTTTGACACTGTAAAGCTGGTTTGACACAATCTGTATTGTATAAAG
Organism: Spinibarbus caldwelli; assembly: GCA_039654775.1. Classification (NCBI taxonomy): domain Eukaryota; kingdom Metazoa; phylum Chordata; class Actinopteri; order Cypriniformes; family Cyprinidae; genus Spinibarbus; species Spinibarbus caldwelli. The sequence goes on along the minus strand of CM077249.1, from coordinate 1,834,318 downwards.
TGCTATATAAATAAAGATGACTTGACTATTAGGGATGGTAAGATTCACCGATTCGCATTGGTGCATCAGCATAAAAGTTAATGATGTGATGCATCAATTTAAAAATGTGTGCATAGGACAAAAGCATCATTTCTAACATATTTGCATAGGTAACTGATTTATTTATATATAATTATTAGTAGATGCACTATACTCTTATTGTTTAGAAAGTGACCAATAATTTGTAACCAATATTTTATATGTAGATTGATTTCTCCTCTTCAAACTGTTTCTTGAGCGCGTTTTCTCATCACCACTGCTGCTATGTGAATATGACATATCACAACACTATGGAGACATAGGTTACATAGAATGTAGATGGTAGAGGTATGGAACTTTTGCACTTTATCCATTCAAGGTATTCATTTAGTAGTTGTCTGTTACTCTTGTCTATCCTGTTAATAAAACCCTTTTATTACACTTGTGTCTTCCTTGTGTTGATGATACAGTAAGAGGCTCTACATGTTAACAATATCTAACAAATCCTTCAGATTGGCCAGATAACAAGCTTCCTCCGATTTAACTCTTATTTATTCAGCAATTTTCCATGATTGTTCTTTATTGTCAGGGCAGAATTCCCTTGCTGGTGCCCCGTAACATAGGAAGGAATTATCTGACACTGTCACACTCACCATAACTGAACTGTGAACAAAACAAAATGTTAATATTGGTATTAATATTTAAGTAAAAAACCATTACATTTATGGTGCTACTTAGATCTAAAACCTCTAAATTTAATGGTGTCCCATGTGAAGCTATTTCAGGTTGAAATCACTAGCCTACATTTAGTGGTGCCCGTGTGAGCCTATCTTACACAAAAATCACTACAGAGGAATACAAATATCCCACAGTGAGACACCAAAATGTATGTTTAAAAAGAGAACACTGCCTTAAACTCACTAGCAGAAAGGCAGCACAATTCTATAAAAATCTAAATAATCTAAACAAAACAGTTACACAAAATGAAACGCAAAGTGACATCAGCTTCACATTTTCTATTGGGACACAGCTTAGAACATTTTAACTATCACAAAGTAAGTTTGAATTCAAAAGCAGTACCTACTCAAACAGTATGCAGTTTCAGACACAATTTCAGATTGTTTTGTTCCTTAATTAATCATTTCTATTACAGTTATGAGATTTACCATAATAATTGTCATTGTTGTCATAATTTTTGCTAATACACATCAAATTGTAAATTATTAAAATTTAAAAAATATATCTTATATTTATTTATCTTATATATATATATATTTTCGCATTACAATAATGATATTTTTTCAGTAACGAGAATTTGCAGGAAGAAATGCAGTGCATAGACATTAAAAACTGTTAAATAAATGAATGAATGAATGAATGAATGAATGTATGTTCTGGAGGAAATATAAGTCTGCAGGTTTCCTAAGATTCACCAGCTCAATAAATCTAACCACTAACTAAATGACTAGCTAATTGCTGAGGAGTTAACTAGTATTTCTCTGGTGGAGGGCTGAGGATCGAAGCGCATCTGTAGTCACACAGTAGTTGTGGTGTAGTCTCATTCACTCAGTCTGTCGTGTCTTGTCGTTTCGTGTTTTCCGGTTGTTGTTTTGTTCACTCTTTCGTCATCGATTCGTATTGCATCATTTGATAGCGGATTCTCCTTTGAAGAACAATAAAGGCAGCAGCAGCTTGTCATTCCTACGAGAAGAGAAAGAGAAGACATGACACGTCCTCGCAGCATCGGTCCGTTCTGCTCTCTTCTCTCTCTTTCAGCGCACTTGATCTGAGTAAAACTGCAGTAGGACTGGAGTATATAAAGCTTGACAGCGGCGCCTTTCCTTCAAAAACACATTCATGCGCTTCCCTTGTTACATCTCTGACTAGAACGCACTCCACGCGACATATCTATACGTATATTTTTTGTAAACTGTGTTAGTCGGCAGTTGAGTTTGTTGACAGACAATTCTTCATCTCTTCAGAAGCTTTGGACATCAATGCAATCATGAAGTGTGTTTTGCATTGTGTATTTTTCCTCCTGCTGTGGATTATACCCAATACCAGAGTGTGTGCATCTCATCAAGGAATTCCCGTGTCAGTGTAAGTATACTTTTCTTATATTTGTTATTTATTGTATATAATTAGTAAGTGCTAATAATAAACTACAAATACAATAGGATGTTTTGTATGTTGTTTGCTATATTGATTTTGTACAACTATTGCTGACAGAAAGAAAAATATATGAAATATATTGATGTCATTAGGTCCCAACTTTGTTATTTGCTATTTTTCAAGTTATACAAAATGAACTTAATCAAAATGAATCAGCCTAAATATTTTAGGTCACTAGATGCATTTATTTATTTAGCTAGTGCCTTTTGATTTTAAAGTTCACTTCATATAGATGTGTGATGGGACAAATACATTTTAACGGATATATTTGCTTAAATTCTATACAAATTTCATGTGATTTGAAAATGCGGTTTAAGTTTAGCATGCCGCACTGAAACACAAGGTTTGGCATGTCTTTTCAGTATAGTGCACTTACCTGTCATACCCAAATTTGTACCAATTATGTCAAATTCATTTTCTTATGATTTCATTTCCTTCTTTCTAGTGTAAAACTCTGGGCTTCAGCGTTTGGTGGAGAAATTAAATCCATTGCGGCCAAGTATTCTGGCTCTCAGCTGTTGCAAAAGGTAAACTGAGCTGTGCTAAACTGTGCAGTTAACACCATGAACAAAACAGCACCGAAAGGTATATCATGATATTTTTTGAAGTTCCTTGGAGTACCATGTTATTGACGTGTCGTTTAAAGGGACAAATGTTATTATTGACTATAAGGTTTTAGCTCCTCTGGTGGTGTCCTTTCAACACACAGAAATGTGAGTGTGTACTTCTGTTTCTGCAGTTACGTATCATCACATACACAGACACTCATACTCACTCACACACACACACACACACACACACACACACACACACACACACACAATCTATGCTAATTAAACCTCCCATGAACAGCAAACCTGGTTTGGTTTGTTCGGTTTTTTGTTCATCTTCCATTGTGTTCTGCTTGTCTTTTTTCACATTGTTGTCAGGGCATCACAGAGGTCAGCACGCAAGGCCTGTGATTATGGGAAATCATGTTTCTGTGTGATGTTTCTGTAATGGAGCAGATGGATGTCTTTGAGCATGATTTTAGTGTGAATTTGCTAGTGAAATTTTCACCATTGAGCTGGTTGGAGTTCAAATTTCAACATTAAGAAAAAGACAGCGACTGTAGAATGGTTGTGGCATGTGTGCATCTGTGTGTGTGCTACTTAGTAAAGAGGATGGGAGCCTGAGGGGCTTATCTGTATTATCTGTGTGACGGCTTTAAAAAGAAGAAAGAGAACATGCCTGGTGAGCAGACAGAAAAGCGATGACGAGAAAAAAACAGCAGAGGGCAACAGAAGAGAAGAAAGGAAAGAGACATATGACAGGAAGCCCAGAGGAAGAAATGTGCATGGAGAAAGAGGAGAGTGTAAAGTAGAGTAATGTGAATGAACTGGTGTAAGTGTGCCCTGTGGCTCACTCACTAGCTTATTGTGTGTGACCTCATCAGATCAAAAGTGCTTTGGAGTGGTTCTGGACGGGAGATAAGGAGAGCAGATCCAATATCATTTGCAGAGGCTTGGGTCTCTGCTTGAGGAGCAATGTAAAATTTCAGACCTGGAGCAAAACAACTACTTAAAAACAGCCACAGGAAATGCATCTCTGAAAACTGTAGGCAATGCTGTTGGACTAGTGCTATATACATTTGCATTCGTAATATACAGTAGCACATTTACAGTAATCACCACGTTACATTACCACATTACAATAATGAAAATGAGATTTTGCATTTACATGCATAACACGCTTCATGTTCTTTACTTAAATATTTTTTCTTTTGTTTCTGGGCTGAATTATCTGACAAAATATACATGTAAATTGCTTTGACCAATAGACATTTTAAATAACGAACTGTACAAGTTGCAACATTTAAAACGACCCAAAATCTCCTTGTCCCTTGACTTTCTTCTGCTGAACACAAAAGAAGATATTTTGAAGAATGTGGCTAACCAAACTGTTGCTAGAAGCCATTGACTTCCATTGTTTTTTTCCATATTACCCAACCATAGTTGCAATTCTATTTTTTCCCTAACTTTTTAGACACCTGATGCAGTAGGTTTGAATATACAAAAGTAAAAAATAAATAAATAATCTGAAAATATTTATTCATTTAGTTATTTTAAATTCATTGGTATAATTTCAGTTTCATGTGCACAATCTAATTTGGGTTTGTATACCTGTAACGGGGCTGATGAGACGAGAGGCGTGCGGATCCATTTGCAGGCTTTTGTTAATAGACATGGTCACAAAACAAGCAGGGTCAAAAGCATAAGCACACAAGTATAACACAGATAAGACAGAGAGTAATCCTAGGGCAAGCGTGGGTCTTCGATCGGCAAACAATATCCAACGGAGCAAGGCAGAGCAATAATCCAGGTACACGAGTAATAATCCAAACGAGGTATAAACAGAGTCCGAAACAGCAGGCAAAGGGTTAATCCAAGTTACACAGGCAGAAGATCAAGAAACGAATGACACAGGCAATAAACTAGACTTAGACTTTAGAAAACACGGAAGGGCTCCGTAATGTAGCTATCACTGGAAGAGCAATATACGCTAGACAATACTCGGCCATCTGACTGAGGAAGTCCATGGCTTAAGTAGTGTGTGTGATTGTGTGATGGATATCAGGTGTGAGCATGTGATTAGGGAAATGGCAGCTGGGAAATGAAGTCCGGGGTAACGTGTGACAGTCTGTGTGGTGTGAGAGTCAATGTGATGGAAGGGTGACTTCTGGTGGCAATCAGACGGAAGGCCACGAACCGGACTCGTGACAGAGCCCCCCCCTAAGGAGCGGCTTCCAGACGCTCCTAGAGCCATACCATCCAGGAGGGTGGTGGAGCGGAGGCGGAACAGGGGGAGGGACGGAGTGCCAGGTCCACATGGAAGTGGAAAGACCGGGGACTGAGGCAGAGCCAAGCACCAAGGCGGAACTGGAAGCCAGGGCATAGCAGATGACCACCAGACCTGAGCAGGAGACCACCACGGTGGAGCAGAAGACCACCAGAGCGAGACAGCTGACCTCCATGGCGGAGCAGACAGAGCAGGAGCCCACCAATGCGGAGCAGACAGGGCAGAAGACCTCCACGGCGGAGCAGACGGAGCAGGAGCCCACCAGTGCGGAGCAGACCAGGCAGAAGACCTCCACGGCGGATCAGGAGAACAGCACGACGGATCAGGAGAGCACCACAACGGATCAGGAACCCACAGCAGGGACTGGGACCTAGGGAAAACTGAGACACCAGAAAGAGAAAAAACATGCACAGACCCAAGGATTGAGGCAGGGAACATGGGAGGTCTATCAATATTTTCCCTGGTGGCAATCGAGCGGGCAGGCAGTCCATAAATAAATGCATTGGTGGGAAGGGGACAGACAAACAGTTCATTAATGATTTCTTTGGCAGTGACAGGGTTAACTGGACAGACATGGGGTGCTTTTATAGTTTCTGGGCTAAAGACAGACAATTCACAAGCAGCCACCATGGCTGGTTCAGAACGGGGCGAGAGTTCAGAGATAGCCTCCTCGGCCGGTTCAGAGCAGGGCAAATGTTCAAAAGCGGCCTCCGTGGCCATGACAGGGCAGGACGAGAGTTCAGGGACAGCCCTTCTGGCTGCGACAGAACAGGACGAGGGTACACAGACGGCCTCCATAGCCGTGACAGGGCAAAACGAGGATTCGCAGATGGCCTCCATAGCCGTGACAGAGCAGGACAAGGAATCACAGATGGCCTCCATAGCCATGACAGGGCAGGACAAGGAATCACAGACGGCCTCCATAGCCATGACAGGGCAGGACAAGGAATCACAGACGGATACCATTGACACCTCTGGAGGTTCTGCAGCAGTTGCCGCCACCTCTGGAGGTTCTACAGTGGTAAACTCCGGACACAGGGAGAGTTCAGTAACGGTCTCTTTGGCCGCAACACAACAGGCTGAGAGTACATTGCTGGGCGCCACCATCATACAAGGGGCTGAGGCGAGCCCCGCTGCTTCTGGAGGTTCTGCAGCGGGTGCCATCACCTCGGGCAGTTCTGCGGTGGTGTACGCAGCCCAAATGCAACATAAAGCGATTCCCATCCTGGGAAGCACTTCGGACAGGGCAATTAGTTCATGGACAGGAGGGTTAAAGTGAGCTGGTTTGGGGATACCAGCTGCACGTGTAGACACCAGTGGTGCATCCCTCACACTGGATACCAGACTAGGATGCTGAAGGACTGACCTTGAATATCTGGGTGTGTCAGACAGGACGTGACAAGACTCTGGCTGATCAGCTGTGATGTGAAGTGATACTGGACGAACAGATGTGACATGCTGTGACTCTGGACGATCAGCTGAGACGTGACGAGACTCTGGATGATCAGCAGAGACGTGACGAGACTCTGGATGATCAGCTGTGACGTGACTTGATTCATGACGACTAACTGCGACTTGACTTGATTCATGACGACCAACTGCGACTTGACTTAGCTCATGAAGATCAACTGTGACTTGGCTGGACTCATGAAGATCGACTGTGACCTGGCTTGACTCGTGAAGATCAGTGGTGACTTGACTTGATTCATGTAGATTGACTGTGACTTGACTTGGCTCATGAATGGCAGCAATGACATGACGGGGTGTTTTTGTGGCCGCCATTTTGTGAACGGGCTCAGCTGTCGCCGCCATTTTGTGAGCGTGCTCTAGCGTAGCTGCCATTTCAGGCACGACGCGGTGTCGTGTTCCTCCTCCGTGACACTCACAGTAAACAAAGAGCCAGTGCACAGCAAAGCATAGTCTATAAAGTCCTTTAAACTACAATTAAACGTCCCCTCTGGTAACCATGACTTTATGGGCTCACTTAGTCCAAAACGAAAAATGTCTTTTAATACGACCTCATCAAAAGGGACCCTATTAGATAACTCACAGAATTGAGTGACGTACTCCTCAATGGATAGACTCCCTTGTTGCAGGTCGAGCAGCTGGTCGAATGGATCCATACCTGACCAGGGTCCATTAGAAAAGCCACTGGATCCTCGTGTGGCCGTGTATTCTGTAACGGGGCTGATGAGACGGGAGACGTGTGGATCCATTTGCAAGGCTTTATTGAGAGACGTGGTCATGAAACAGGCATAGATTCAGTAAATGGCAAACAGGTATAACACAGGCAAGACAGAGAGTAATCCTAGGGCAAGCGTGGGTCTTCGATCGGCAAACAGTATCCAACGGGGCAAGGCAGAGCAATAATCCAGGTACACGAGTAATAATCCAAACGAGGTATAAACAGAGTCCGAAACAGCAGGCAAAGGGTTAATCCAAGTTACACAGGCAGAAGATCAAGAAACAAATGACACAGGCAATAAACTAGACTTAGACTTTAGAAAACACGGAAGGGCTCCGTAATGTAGCTATCACTGGAAGAGCAATATACGCTAGACAATACTCGGCCATCTGACTGAGGAAGTCCATGGCTTAAGTGTGTGTGATTGTGTAATGGGTATCAGGTGTGAGCATGCGATTAGGGAAATGGCTGCTGGGAAATGAAGTCCGGGGTAATGTGTGACAGTCTGTGTGGTGTGAGAGTCAATGTGATGGAAGGGTGACCTCTGGTGGCAATCAGACGGAAGGCCACGAACTGGACTCGTGACAATACCTTAATCTTTTTTTTTTTTTTTTTTTTTTTATTGCTTATTTTTTTAAACTTTGATTTAAGTTAGAAAATCTCCCATTAACTTCTTTACTATTCAAAATGTAACCAACAGCTGAGTGTCAACAAAGCAGTATTGATGCTGCATTTCATTTCCACAGAACTAAAATCTGAAAAACATTACTTTAATTTACCTTACCTGAAATTTCAGTGCTTTGCTATCTTGCAAGCACTGCTGTTTTCCTTCAGGAAAATCTAGCTTCTCTCTTCTCTTCTCTGTTTATCTATGTTTGTGAGTCTTTCATCACCTATGTCTTACATCTTTCAGTCTTTACCCTTTGCCCTGCCTCTCATCCATTCTCTTGCATCACCTCTCTTTTCCTATAAGCATTCTAAGGCATTCTTTACATTGAATAAATGTGTGTTTTTATATTATCTGCTGTCATCATCATGCATGTGTTTAAATTTTGCCCATCTCATTCTGCATCATCATCATCATCATCACACCTTGTACTGCTCAAGCTCAAATAAAGCTTGTATTGGAAATTTCTCATGTTTCAAGGTTAAATCAAGGGAAACGTTGTGTGTGTGTGTGTGTGTGTGTGTGTGTGTGTGTGCGCGTGCACGTGTGCGTAACAGGAAGTGAACAACATCCTTTCCTAATCAGTATACTGTACATATTCAGCTTAAAATGCTCATAAATGAGCACCTAAGATACTGAGTATGTGTGTTTACTTACATGTTCAAATCTTTAAAACTTAAGCTGAAAAATAAAAAAAATAATTTTAATTTTTACTCACCCTTATGCTTTATTTTCTGTGCTGTATTTTGTTTCTGTAGAAAATTTCAAAGATTCGTTTCATGGTTCTTTCTATACAATGACAAGTTTTAAAATGACTAAAACACAGAGAAAGTACCATAAAAATAAAGTAGTCCATACGTGAGAGGAACAGACTGAAACACTACATCATTAAGTGATAGTCTTTCGTTGCGCTGAAACTTGCTTTCCCACATTCGTTTGGTATTCTTGATGTGCCTGATTTTTCCTTATGTTCTCCACAGAAAACATAAAATAAAATAAGAGCATGAAGGTTAGGAATAGCATGGGGATGAGTGAATAATGATATAATTGTCATTTTTAGGTGAACTTAGTTCCAGTGAGGTTAAGTTTAAATACTTTTAGCAGTATGCAAAAATGTGTGTATGCAGATGAGATTAATTCACAGTTTGTCACCATTACACTACTGGCTGAAATACGTCTTTAGTCACATCTTTGACAACAAAATCCCATTGAAATGAGCAAGAAATATCTGTATTCAGCAGCTCGTCACATTCATTTCATGTCTCACTGGGTTGAGCTTTTGAAGACTTATGATGTCATGTAATATTCTTTGTAAGCAGTCAGCTGTGATAGGCAAACTAGATGACGTGATGCAGGGTGTGTATTTATCATGGCATGTGTTCTTCACAATATACTGTGAAAGCTGGCACGCACAGACTGAAATGAATTTTGTGAATGATGAGATGATAAACACAGCCACATAAAGACAAACACTTTAAAAAAACTACATACAATGAATTCTGCTACATTTTCCCACATTCATCATATAAAAGAGACTAATAATTTTTGGCAATTAATGAATGACATAGATGGTGCACATCTCACTATAACTACAGGTATAGGAACGCTTTGTGTTCTTTTGTTTTTTTGAATGGCAGAAATAGTACTTCTTAATGCACAAGGATTGTCTCAAAACATTGTTGAATGAAAAAAAAAAAGGAGAGAAAAGCATATAGCTAAACTCATACAAAAATAAATAATTACATTATATTTATCCAGGTTAAATAATCATGATGTCACGTTGCCCTCATGCTGCAAACCATCCATTTTGACAGTGATTTCAACAAAGTTCCAGAGTGGTTTTAACAGAATCATGCATTATTACTACTGTATATTAATTTTAGAATTGTATCCTTCTGACTGTGCATGAGGCATAAACCTTTGCGATGCATTATTAAATGTCCTTGTTATTGTTTTGGTTTTATGGCAGAAAACATTTAAAGTCACTTGCTACAGTTGCTGTATAAGTTTTAATATTTGAACTTTTTTTTATTATTATTTCTATTTCTGAGTACTTTAGGAATAGGCCTATATTAAATAGCAATGATTCATTGAAATCTGCCTGTTATATATGAAAGTGTTATAAACTGAGAATTTCATATATGGAAGAGCACAGAACATAGTACAGCCAATAGCAGCTAATACAGGGCAGTTTCAGTTGTAGCATGGTGTTTTTATTATCGCTGGAAGCCAAAATCAGCCAGTGAGGCCCTATGCAACTTGCAATATATTTTTTAAAAGTGTTTTGCATTTGAGAAATGTATTTTGCATATGTATTGTTTTATGCATGTGAATTAGTTTTTGTGAATGTGAATTTGGTTATGTATATGTGGACACTGTATTTTTTGCATGAATTGATTTTGCTATTCTGATTTCATAACTTCAGATGACCACAGCATTTTCATTGGTTTAAGATTAAGGAGTTTGACCTGGCTCTTCCAAAACCACCATTTCTTATCTAGTCCATTTTAATAGCATACAGTACATACTCATTTCTCTTCATTCACTCACCTTCTCTGAAATTTTTTATTTATTTTTTTTTGTCTATGCACAAGCATTAATGTGCAAATACATCTACAATTCCAAACTCAATTAACCTGCTTTGCTGATGTGGGTGCAACTCATGTAATTTTCTAGTTTGTGAAGTGACATCAAAGTGCCCCTCATATATGTCCTTCACTCACTCTTTTAGTGGTCCTTAGGTTGCCAAGTATTCATTCCAAGGATCAATACACATAAGTAAAAGGATCCTTTTTTTTTTTTTTTTTTTTCTGTGTAAAATCTCAAATAATTCATGCAGTTCTATTCAAATGTATTTGTAAAATGATTTTATACACTCCACACAGGTTCCAGAACAAAATCAAATAGATACTTCTGAAATTAGTGGTGGTGCTCTAATAGTTGAAGTGCAGAAGTGATGTGTAGGCAAAAGCACCTAAACACCCCCGGTATTATAAAAATAGTAGCACCACGGCAAGCATACCAGTAGAGTGGGACATTTTAAAGGGGTCATATAATCCAATTTCACCTTTTTAACTTTTGTTAGTGTGTAATGTAGCTGTGTGAGCATAAACAACATCTGCAAAGTTACGAAGCTCAAAGTTCAATGCAAAGGGAGAAATTGTCTTTTACAGAATTAGCATAGCATCACCTACAGCGAACGGCTGGTAAGGGACTACAACAAAATACTTCCGGGTTAGTGACATCATAAACCCAGATAAACCTCGCCCCCGGGAACATGCAACGAAGGGGGCGGGGCCATGCTGCACTGCTTTAGAGAAGAGGAAGAAAACTAGGGGTGCACATAAAAATCTATTCATAAACTGTATGAATCGCGATTCTGTCTTCTAACGATTCTTAATGGATTCACAAGTTTCAAAATCAATGTTCTAAAGCAGCAGTTCTCAATACTGTTCCTCGCGTCATCCTGCTCTGCATCTCTCTCTCTCTCTCTCTCTCTCCTTCAGATCAGCTCAGCTGGTCCAACAATGAACTTTTCCATTTATACACTTATTTTCACATAGCTATGACAAGTGTTAAACATGGACGCACATGCGGTTGCTGTACTGTATTAAAGCTTTAATCATGATAAAACCGTATATTAAAAGCTAACACAAGCAGTAGCATAATAACAGTGTATCTAAAAGTATGAGACAACAACAAACAAAAACTATAGGCCTACCATTAAAAGCTGTGCTTGCACAGGTTCTGCGCGATCCTCTTCACTAATATTCTCTGCGTCTCAATCGGGCTTAAAACTGATATGCAATATAGACGACGCCATTGTTTACAATACAACCGGAGCACATGCCGCTGAGCTGAGGAGCGGGACGTTTAGACGCGCACTAGAGGCAGTTTAGCCAATCACAACACACTGGGCCAGCTAACCAATCAGAGCCCATTGCGAATTTCTGAGGGAGGGGCTTCACAGAAAAAGCAAATCAACCGGCCGTTTTTATGCTAGCTGAAAAGCAGTGTGCAATACAGGTAAAATATGTGAAAAATAATGTGATTTTTTTTAAAAATGAAGCACGAACACATTGCCATAAACACAATCACGCCTTCAAAAAAATCCCTTAGACCACCCTTTTAAAAAGTCAAAATTATGAGATAAAAAAAATCGAAATTATGACTTAATTAAGTCATAATTAAGAGATAAAAAGTAGAAATTATGACTTTAAAAGTGGAAATTATGACTTTAAAAAGTGGAAATTTTGACTTTACAAATTAATGACTTTATAAACACATTTGTCACAGGATAGTGGTCTAATGATAAACAGGGCATTCTAAAATGAATTAACTTGTCTTAAAACAGTTTGGAAGACCAATTTCAATACACACCTTATTAATAAAGCATATACCATTTACAGACCAGCAGAATATACCCCAGAATATGAATGCAACGCGCAAAGTCTAGCGTTTATCATTTATAGCCTAACAGTTTTCTATGGAATGAAAGCGCTTAAATTCAGCGTGGCGTTCATATTCCGGGTTCATCCACTTGCTTGTGCATATAATTTGTATTTTTAATAATCTGAATACTAGATGTTTTTTTTTTTTTTTTTTTTTTTTTTTTTAATATCACTGTCCTTCCACTAAGCCACGTTAAGCATTTTCTACCCCAAGAAAACGCTTAACGTGCAACTCAGCCCGTTGCGTTCATATTCTGGGGTATATTGCTTGTCTGGCTTTATTAATAAGGTGTTTACTGAACCTGGTCCTCCAAACTGTTTTAAGCCAAAGTACTTGTACTTTAGGAGTAATGAAATCACAGCCTGAGTCCACCAGAAAGTCAAAGACTCTTACAGGCCTGCCAGTGTAATATAGTATAAGTAGATCCTATATGAATTGACTACCAAAACATGTGCCTTTTTAGACCTTGAGATTACTTTGTTGAAAATAAGTTATCTAGTTTTAAAGTATAAGTACAAATTAATGTTTGTAATTATTTATATAGACTACATATTAATCCGAAGTCCCAAACCCCCCCTCCCCCAAAAAACAACAACAACTGAAAGCAGAATGTCTGAGACTGTGTTCAGATTATAAAAAGATGCATTTTGAAAACATTTAATTTCAATTTCAAGCACGTAATAAAAATGATTCAAAAATATTGAGCAAATTAAACTAGTTTAATCCTGTCAGGTCTGCAGTGTTCAATTGACTGCCTAAAATGATTCAGTGATTCAATTACTCAAAAAACATAAAAGACATTAATTTCTCACCACCTACTGGCATAAAGATGTAAGCATAAGAAATGGTCACTTATGAGTGAATTAATCAGAATTTTTAAATAAACAAGTTCAAAAGAAGTCAGTGGGAAAACGCTTAATGCGGATTTGTGGAGGGAGACGTGATATAAAAATCACATCTAGTAGCCTATTCAGATTATTAAAAATATAATCTATGTGTACAGGTGAGCGGATGAACCTGGAATATGAATGCAAAGCGTCTGTATTTAAGCGATTTCCTCCCATAGAAAACAGTTATAAAGAATAAACACTTAACGTGAGACTTTGCGTGTGTTGCGTTCATATTCTGGTCACATCTGCTTGCCTGTATATATATACAGGCGTGTGTATATATATATATATATATATATATATATATATATATATATATATATACACGCAAGCAGATGTATATATACAGTACATGCCTATAAACTGTATACCAGATTTGGTGTTTTTCATGTTCATTCTTTCCACGTCTTCTTCCATAAGCCATGTTCTATCCCAAGAAAACGTTTAACGTGCAACTCAGCGCGTTGCGTTCATTTTCTGGAGTATATTCTGCTGGTCTGTAAATGGTATATGCTTTATTAATAAGGTGTGTATCCACATGAAAAAATACTACAGTAATTTATAGTAAATACTATAGTGTTTTTTAACCATACTATAGTAAAGTACTTTAATTTGTTGTGGTAATTCTATAGTTGCTGTGGTAATATAACAACTAAAGTAATATAAACAAATTACTTTACCCAGTACTGTACAAAGTTTTCTACAACTATGGGGTATATTATACTACAGTACAATACAGTTTACCGTGGTAGAAACTAAAGTATACTACAGTATTTATTACAGTTTATCAGTTCACTATAGTTAATACTACAGTATGCTGTAGCATTCATTAACAAAATGTTGTAAATACTATAATATATACAGTATAATACACTTTACTATAGTATGATTCAAAAACATTATAGTATTTACTATAAATTACTGTAGTATTTTTTTTATGTGGGTATTGAACTTGGTCTTCCAAACTGTTTTAAGCCAAGTTAATTCGTTTTAGAATGTCCCGTTTATCATTAAACCACTATCCTGTGACAAATGTGTTTATAAAGTCATTAAGTTGTAAAGTCATAATTTCCACTTTTTTAAGTCATAATTTCTACTTTTAAAGTCATAATTTTGACTTTTTATCTCACAATTATGACTTAAGTCATAATTTTGACTTTTTTTCTCATAATTTTTACTTTTTAAGTCATAATTTTGACTTTTTTTATCTCGTAATTATGACTTGTCATAATTTAGACTGCATAAGTCATAATTTTGACTTTTTATCTTGTAATTTCGACTTTCTAAGTCATAATTTCGACTTTTTTATCTCATAATTATGACTTGTCAATTTCAACTTTTTAAGGCATTCATTTTTTCTTACCTGGCGGAAATGGGCTTCCATATAAAAGTAAGAAGCCATTTAACAAATGATTCTATCGAAAGCAAACACAAAGACACATTAAAAATGAATGAGGAAATCAAAGAAAGAGGTTGAATTCAGAATAGCATCCTGATCTTACTACTGCAAACATATAAAAATATGGCATAGTAAGAGTAGTATTAGTATAGGTTATTCTGAATTCATCCAAAGGGAATGTAAAGGGAGATAAGTGGAACTCAGTAACTAATAACAAGACACTCAAGAGGAGGGGTAGAGAAACAAGGGAACATGCATAGTAGGATAGAGCTTTGCTTTGCTTATTGTCCAAATTTTTTTCCAGTTATTTTCCCTTATAGGGTCCATTTATAATGTTAGTAATGATTTTGCATCAAACACTAGCATAATTTAGTAATGACCATTTTCCCATCTCTGACCATGTGAATAAATCATTTGGTTATGATTTGTTAGCTGTAAACTGTATTTTGATGTTCTTGTTGCAGTAAGGATCTTTAGCTTCTCTTTTGCCATCTGTGGATGAAACATAAACCTGTTAGCTACTTGTTTTCAGTTTGTTCAATCAAATCTGATAGTTTTAGGTATGTATCTTATAGGTATGCTTTACATCTAAGCTTAAGGTAATGTAAATATTTAAATAATCCATCCTGTAAAATTTAAGTAGTCATGTCATATTTGTATTCATTTTGCCATTGTGTGGTGTGGTTTGTTAAGTCAGATTTATTTATTTATTTTTTTTAGTGGAGTTGGCCAGATGAGGATGATTGTGATTGTTATAGCACAGGGGTGGCCAACTTTGGTCCTGGAGAGCCACAGTCCTGTCCTGCAGAGTTTTACTCCAACCTTGATAAAAGCTCACCTGCCTGTACTTTGTAGTAACTCTTACACCTTTATTAGCTTGCTCAGGTGTGGGTTTGAGCAAAACTCTGCAGCACTGTGGCTCTCTCTCCTTTGCTTGCTTTCAAAGTCTTATTTTAGTGAAGATTGTGATATCTTCCATAAAACAGGCTTAAGAATTTTTAAATTAGAGATGTGCTGGTTGACCAACCATTAACCAGAGTGTCGGGAGTTTTGTGTCTGTGTTCAGAAAACTTTAGATGACATTGTCTTTTCATCTTACCTCTATGTTGCTTATTTAAAATAGTGTTTATGAGTGCAGTACTGTTTTAGCTAAAGGCCATTCTGTTTTGCTTTAAATCTTGAAATTATAAAAATCTAATTTTAATAAAATAAAATAAAATAACTGCACATGCTACATGTATGTAGCATCTTTGTTTGGGTCGTAATTAAAATGCAGTGGTTGCCTCGAATTTCAAATGACTACAAATAATAAAGGCCAAATTAGCCTGTAATAGAGCTAATGAACATTTTGTTCATGTAATCTTTCATCCTTTCTTGTCTCTTGCTTAAAGGGGGGAAAACAATTCAGCAATCAGTATCAGAATTGGCCCATTTGCTTGTAAAAAACCTGCAATTGGAATCAGCCAAGAAAAAAATCATGATCCGTGCATCCCTAATACACTTTTGATTAAAACAGTTTAAGAAAAGCTATAGACTACTATAAATTTTTAATTGTTATAATTGTTTGATTATGTACTTGAACATGTTAACATGCTTGGTGTTTAGTATTTGTTCTAAATATTGTTTATTCTTGTTCTGTCCAGACTTGACTATTGCAATGCTCTCTTGGCAGGTCTTCCAGCCAATTCCATCAAACCTCTACAATTAATCCAAAATGCTGCTGCAAGAATAATCTTTAATGAGCCGAAAAGAACGCACGTCACACCTCTGTTCATCAATTTGCACTGGCTACCAATAGCTGTTCGCATAAAATTCAAGACATTAATGTTTGCATACAAAACCACCTTTGGCTCTTCACCCCTTTACTTAAATTCAGTACTTCAGACCTATGTGCCCTCTAGAAGCTTGTGTTCTGCAAGTGAACGCCGCATTATTGTGCCTTCCCAAAAAGGCACAAAATCACTTTCACAGACTTTTTCATTAACTGTTCCCATCTGGTGGAATGACCTGCCCAACTCAATCCCAGCAGCTGAATCCTTAGCCATCTTCAGGAAACGGCTAAAAACCCATCTCTTCCATCTTTATTTGACCCTCTAACTCTAGCATTCTCTTTTCTAATTTTATTTTATCGATCTCCCTTCTTTTTATTTAAAACACACACACACACACACACACACACACACACACTTGACCCTCTATCAATTGCATATTTATTCTCTAACTGCTAGCTTTTCTTAAAAAACTAAAACACTAGCTTTCTTTTCTATATTCTATCTACTTGTTTAAAAAAAAAAAATAAATAAATAAAAATGTGTGTACTGCGTTAGGCTAACCGAGACTTGTCATAACGCTTGCATGTTGTTGCTCTTTTGTTGGTTTTGATTACTTCTATTGTCTTCATTTTTTAAGTCGCTTTGGATAAAAGTGTCTGCTAAATGACTAAATGTAAATGTAATGTAATGTAGTATTTCATAATAATTTTGTTGTCTGTGTTGATGAGAGTGAATTATGAGAAGCCTGAATGTCTTGTGATGAGCAGTGGAACTACTTTTGTAGGTGGATGATCTTCTGGTAATATGTTACTTAATGTACTTCCTGTGTTTTAGTTTTCTCTATGTAAAAAGTTCATTTCTGGTATACTGCTGAACTTTCTGGTGCTTATTATACAAAAGTCAACTGGATTCACACAGTCATGATAGCAGATATAGCAAATACTGTATGGAGATAACTTTGCATAAATAAGTAATATGCTAGTAAGCAGTTTCGCTGTGTTAAGTCTCATATTAACTCACAATGGTTGCTTGCACAGTCTATTTATGGACAGTTTACTAAGAATGTTCAGCCCTACATGCAAATAGGTTGGACACACCCATATTTATAGGAGGCTTTTGAATGTGGTAATTGTACCAAATGTAACTGTGCCTCTCAATAAATAGCATTTCATCTTATTTAGTTGATTTGATGTAATATATGTAATGTAGTTTACTGTCATAGTGCTTTTGTTGTTTGAAACTGAATTTTCCCTGAACTGAATTTTGATGTTTAGCGCAATCCCTTGCCCCATTGACTTCAATTGTAACTACTATACTGAAACACAATCATTGTATGTCTGCTCTGCTCTGAATACCACTATGTATTGAGAGAATTCACTGCAGCTGTCACCATCATTATTTGTTGCTGGATTCCCTTAAACAGCATGTTTTTTGCTAATATCAAGCCTGGGCAGAATCTGTGGACATTCTTTTTTTTATTTTTATTTCCGAACAGAAAAGAAATGACAATAAATTACTTAATTAGTGTAAAAGTAAAATCATATATAAGTATGTGCATGTGCAAAGGCACACACAGATACACAGATGCTTGGCAAGTCAAGTGAAGAGCCACATCTCTAGCCTTTGAGATAATGTTTGGCCTGGAGTGTAGTGGAGTGGATTGAAGGGCTTTGAGAGTGAAGTTAGGGGAGATATGGGAGCAGGAAAAGGATTAGATTCAGTTTCATCCGCACATAAGCTATGAGCACTTCTGACTGTCTCCTTCCTTCTCTCCTTATGGTAAACAAACAAACTAGACACTGCTCATCAGAATAAACAGAAACAGAATAAATACAATTTTAAATCATAAAACATAATTAATTTAGATTCAAAGTTGATATTGTGGTGCAGAGTACAAAGGTAGTGAAATTCAGTTCACATCTAACCAGAAGTGCAAAAAGTTCAAATGTTATGATACAAGTGCCATTTCAGTGCAAATGACAAGGAATATAAATACTGCAGTCACATTAGTGAAATGTCAGTGAATTGTCATGGGTCTATTGTCAGTCAAGTAGAGATATTTGAAGCAAAACTCACACAGGTGTCACTGCCAAATCAAGCAGCTTTCCATTGCTCTTAGTATGGTTCAGGTCTTCCTTCCAATAGTACATCTAGTTTAGGGTTAAAGGGATAGTCCGCTCAAAAATGAAAAATTCTGTCATCATATACTCATCCTCAAGTTGTACCTAGAAACTAATACAGGTTTGGAACAATGTGAGGATGAGTAAAAGAATATATATATATTTTTTTGGGTGAGACTATCCCTAACAAAAGTTGGTTTCTATGGGTGCTGTGCAGTGAGATTCACAGTAGCTGCTCAACAGCTGTTCACATCACAGCTGCTGCTACAGTCTATCACTGGACTAGCCAATGAGCAACAAGGAACAGGGTAATTTGTTTTATAAATGTCATTGTTAAATGTCTTTCTTTCCATAGAAATACAAGGAGTTTGAGCAGTCGGTGAGGGTGGAAGAGATTGATGGAATAAAACTGGTGAAGAAACTTGCTGGGAAAATGGAGCAGATGTTCCACAAGAAGGCTGAAGCCATAAAGGTAACTGTCTTTGCATGTTTTAAAGAGAGAGTTTTATAGGGTTGTTCTCAGACTCTTCATCAAGCTTTATCAGTATATATATATACAGGTGTATCTCAATAAATTAGAATGTTGTGGAAAAGTTAATTTATTTCAGTAATTCAACTCAAATTGTGAAACTTGTGTATTAAATAAATTCAATGCACACAGACTGAAGTAGTTTAAGTCTTTGGTTCTTTTAATTGTGATGATTTTGCCTCACATTTAACAAAAACCCACCAATTCACTATCTCAACAAATTAGAATACTTCATAAGACCAATATAAAAACATTTTTAGTGAATTGTTGGCCTTCTGGAAAGTATGTTCATTTACTGTATACAGTGGGTACGGAAAGTATTCAGACCCCCTTCACTTTTTTTCAATTTTGTTATGTTGCAGTCTGATACTACAATTGTTTAAATTCTTTTTTTTTTCTCATTACTCTACACTCTGTCCTTTATAATGACAAAGTGAAAACAGAATTTTAGAAATGTTTGTAAATTTATTAAAAAGAAAAAACTGAAATATCACATTTACATAAGTATTCAGACCCTTTACTCATTACTTAGTTGAAGCACCTTTGGCAGCAATTACAGCCTCGAGTCTTTTTGGGTATGACGCAACAAGCTTTGCACAACTGGATTGGGGGAATTTCTGCCATTCTTCTTTGCAAATCCTCTCAAGCTCGGTCAGGTTGGATGGGGACCGTCTGTTGACAGCCTTTTTCAGGTCTCTCCAGAGATGTTCGATAGGGTTCAAGTCAGGGCTCTGGCTGGGTCACTCTAGGACATTCACAGAGTTGTCCCTAAGCCACTCCTGTGTTGCCTTCGTTGTGTGCTTAGGGTCATTGTCATGTAAGAAGGTGAACCTTCGGCCCAGTCTGAGGTTTTGAATGCCCTGGACTGGGTTTTCATTAAGGCTATCTCAATATTTTGGTGCACTGAGCTTTTCTTCTACTCTGATGAGTTCCTCAGTCCCTGCCACTGAAAAACAGCCCAACAGCATGAGGCTGCTACCACCACACTTTACTTTTGGGATGCTACTCTGCAGGTGATGAGAAGATCCGGTTTCCTTCAAACATAATGCTTAGAATTGAGGTTCATCAGACCAGGTAATCTTGTTTCTCAGAGTCTGAGGGTCCTTTAGGTGCTTTATTGCAAATTCCAAGTGTGTTTTCATGTGTCTTCACTGAGGAGAGGATTGAGTTTGGCCACACTGCCATAAAGCCCAGATCGGTGGAGTGTTGCAGTGATGTTTGTCCTTCTGTAGGTTTCTCCCATCTGCATATATGATCATGGAGCTCAACTAGAGTGACCACCAGGTTCTTGGTCACCAGTCTAGACAAGCCCCTTCTTCATCAATTGCTCAGTTTGGCTGGGCGACCAGCTCTTGGAAGAGTCCTGGTTGTGCCAAACTTCTTCCATTTGAGAATTATGGAAGCCACTGTGCTCTTGGGAACCTTCAGTGCAGCAGAATGTTTTTTGTAGCCTTCTTCAGATCTGTGCCTCAATACAATCCTGTGTCTGAGCTCTGCAGGCAGTTCCTTTGACCTCGTGGCTTGGTTTTCGCTCTGATATGCATTATCAGCTGTGAGGACTTTTACAGAGAGGTGTGTGCCTTTCCAAATCATGTCCAATCAATTTAATTTACCACAGGCGGACTCCAATCAAGGTGTAGAAACATCTCTGCAATGATCAAGAGACATGGGAGGCACCTGAGCGAAATTTCAAGTGTTGTTGCAAAGGGTCTGAATACTTATGTAAATGTGATATTTCAGTCTTTTCTTTTTAATAAATTTACAGACATTTCTAAAATTCTGTTTTCACTTCATCATTATGAGGTACAGAGTGTAGATTAATGAGAAAAAAAATGAATTTAAACAATTGTAGTATCAGGTTGCAACATAACAAAATTGAAAAAAGTGAAGGGGGTCTGAATACTTTCCGTACCCACTGTATGTACTCAATACTTGGTAGGGGCTCCTTTTGCTTTAATTACTGCCTCAATTCGGCGTGGCATGGAGGTGATCAGTTTGTGGCACTGCTGAGGTGGTATGGAAGCCCAGGTTTCTTTGACAGTGGCTTTCAGGTCATCTGCATTTTTTGGTCTCTTGTTTCTCATTTTCCTCTTGACAATATCCCATAGATTCTCTATGGGGTTCAGGTCTGGTGAGTTTGCTGGCCAGTCAAGCACACCAACATCATGGTCATTTAACCAACTTTTGGTGCTTTTGGCAGTGTGGGCAGGTGCCAAATCCTGCTGGAAAATGAAATCAGCATCTTTAAAAAGCTGATCAGAGGAAGGAAGCATGAAGTGGTCCAAAATTTCTTGGTAAACGGGTGCAGTGACTTTGGTTTTCAAAAAACACAATGGACCAACACCAGCAGATGACATTGCACCCCAAATCGTCACAGACTGTGGAAACTTAACACTGGACTTCAAGCAACTTGGGTTATGAGCTTCTCCACCCTTCCTCCAGACTCTAGGACCTTGGTTTCCAAATGAAATACAGAACTTGCTCTCATCTGAAAAGATGACTTTGGACCACTGGGCAACAGTCCAGTTCTTCTTCTCCTTAGCCCAGGTAAGGCGCCTCTGACGTTGTCTGTGGTTCAGGAGTGGCTTAACAAGAGGAATACGACAACTGTAGCCAAATTCCTTGGCACGTCTGTGTGTGGTGGCTCTTGATGCCTTGACCCCAGCCTCAGTCCATTCCTTGTGAAGTTCAAACAAATTCTTGAATCGATTTTGCTTGACAATCCTCATAAGGCTGCGGTTCTCTCGGTTGGTTGTGCATCTTTTTCTTCCACACTTTTTCCTTCCACTCAACTTTCTGTTAACATGCTTGGATACAGCACTCTGTGAACAGCCAGCTTCTTTGGCAATGAATGTTTGTGGCTTACCTTCCTTGTGAAAGGTGTCAATGATTGTCTTCTGGACAACTGTCAGATCAGGTGTCTTCCCCATGATTGTGTAGCCTAGTGTACCAAACTGAGAGACCATTTTGAAGGCTCAGGAAACCTTTGCAGGTGTTTTGAGTTGATTAGCTGATTGGCATGTCACCATATTCTAATTTGTTGAGATAGTAAATTGGTGGGTTTTTGTTAAATGTGAGCCAAAATCATCACAATTAAAAGAACCAAAGACTTAAACTACTTCAGTCTGTGTGCACTGAATTTATTTAATACACGAGTTTCACAATTTGAGTTGAATTACTGAAATAAATGAACTTTTCCACGACATTCTAATTTATTGAGATGCACCTGTATATAGGGTTGGGAACTGAAAATCAGTTCCAATTCCAGAATCAGATACTTGTTGTAAAATTTAAATTTCAATTCCACCTATCTATTCCTGTGTGTGCATTTTTTTTTTTTTTTAGGTGGCGAAAAAGGGCTGTTAAATGTATTTATCTTTGAATCATTCAGGCAAGAGATTCATTCAAAAACACTGATTCAAAACACTGATGTTCATGAAACAAGTAAATCATGAGTGAGTCATTGAATCATTCCATTCATAAATTCCATGAGATTTTGTTTAGTTGTTTAATATTTTTTCTTCAGAATTGTGAGAGAAGAACAACCTCCATTAAAAAAAAAAGTCTTAGTTTATCCACAATCATGCAGCTCTATTTTGCACACAAACAGCTCTTAATCGAGTCTGGTTTTTATGTAGCCGGCTGATTTTTGTTCATAGTGTTTAGAGGCAATTAAATGTTTTGCAAAAAGAGACAGAATAAATATGTTTGATATCTTTGATATCTATCTATGTTTGACTTGATTTTTTTTTTAACCACATTGGAATCTAAACTGGGAATCAATAAGAATCGGAATCGATAAGCAGCATCGGAATAAGAATATATATATATATATATATATATATATATATATATATATATATACACATATATATATATATATATATATATATATATATATATATATATATATATATATATATACATATACAGTATATGTATATACATATACAGTATATATATATATATATGTATATATATGATGCATGTATCTTTGTAAGAGAAAATCAATTTTTATGTGTGTGACTGTGAACAGGAAGCCCTAAATGAATGATAGGTAGATAACAAATGGAATCCATTAAAACAGGCCCATAATATCCATTTGTCTTGCCCTCCAGCGGTTGGTGGAAGCAGCAGAGGAAGCCCACCTGAATCATGAGGAGGATCCTGAACTACAGGTGAGAAACAGCGGGGGTTACCATGGCAACTGCATCTCTTCACCAGGGCTACGGCACTTAATGAGTGATGTTCAGTCGTAACTGCTTGGTATTAAAACTTCTGTGGACCTTACCATCAATTAAATGACCTTACCTCAATCACACATAGGAATTTTAAACATAAATAATGTATGCGTGTGCATAAATTACACAGTAATCAAATTCAATGTACAAAGCAATAGAAATGAAGCATACTGTGTGTACTTCTATTTAGAATTTGAATTGTTTGTCGTTAGATCCTCTGAATGCACTGCACTAGAGCATCCATTACTGAGACGATCTCTGTCACTGTTCATATAAAGGTTGAAGGTTAATCTACTGTAAAATCCATTTATTTTTTCACATGGGAAGCCTTAGGTGCTCTCAGATACAGGCCTTTACATGAGATCTATGCAACACTGCACATTTCACAGCCATAAACAACAATCAGCTCTTCAGCAAATGAACACAGATGAGCTATAGAAAGTTTAATGTATAAAAGATCATAATAACCTTGTGATGAAAATATCAACATTATATACATATGAATTTTTTTTTTATGAAACAAATGCATTTCAGATAAGACATGATTAGACTTTGAGCCCATTGTCCATTTTACAAAGATTTACTGTGAGTTTCATTATGCTATGAACACACCCTAAAAACAGTGTGTTTGTCAGTCATTTGGTCTTTTATGATTCTTTATAAGCACTGTTTTCCAATCATTCACCATTATGTACCTTTTAGATTTTCAAATTATTTAAAAATTTAAAAATGAAAAAAGAAACGAAGAGCTAAAATATATTGTTGACATAAGTATTCAGACTCTTAATTCAATACTTAGTTGAAGCATCTTTGTCAGTAATTGCAGCCTTCAAATCTTTTGATGCAACAAGCTTTGCACATCTGAATTTGTGGATTTTCTTCTGTTCCTCTAAATATTCTCTTTAGCGCCTTTAGTTTGAATGGGGACTGTCAGTGGATGTATTCAGGTTTCTACAGAGATATTTGTGTAGGTTCAAGTTAGATCTCTAGCTGGGCCACTCAAGGACATTCACAGAGTCATCCCTAAGCTACACTTACATTGTCTTTGACCAGTTTCCCAGTTCATGCAACTGAAAAACACCACTACAGAATGATGCTAGCACCACTATGCTTCACTGTTGGATGGTATTGTGTATACAATGAGCGGTGCCTGATTTCCTCCAGAGATGACTCTTAGAATCTTGTTTCTTTCAGTCTGAGTCCTTTAGGTGCTTTTTTCCCAAGTGTGCTTTCATGCACTGAGGACAGGCCTCCGTTTGGCCACTCTGCCATGAAGTAATGGTGCAGTGATAGTTGTCCTTCTGCAAATATTTTCATTTGAATTCGGTTTGTATAATGTGTTACTTGAAAGGTATATCCCAGTAAACATTTTGAGATCATGCACTCCAGACTGTTGTCTTTTCAGGTAAAGTGGCCCAGCCGGTCTGGTAAAGAGGGCCATCTTTGATTTATCAAAAAAATGTACATTTACATTTATTTAGTTAGAAGTCGCTTGTATGCAAAGCACCTTACAAGTACCGATGGGAAAAATGGTTTTCAAATCCAGCGTTGTGGATAGGGTTGGTGTAATGTGGGGACGTGACAACGTTCAAGTTAAGTTCAAGTCAAGTTCAAGTTGAGCTTTACTGTCATTCTGCTACATGTGTGGACATATAGTGGAAAGAAATGTCGTGCCTCGCAGGACCACGGTGCTACATACTAGTTAAGCATAAGATAAACATACAACAATGCAAATATAGGAAAAACAATAGCGCTATACAACAGTTTAACCATCTGACTATACATATACTATAAATACTATAACTACTATACCTAGTTGACTACACATACACAAACTGAGACTGTACAAGAACTTTACATAAATACTGTACATGAAATTGTGCTAAAGAGATATTTGTACATGAAAATGTGCAGAAAATATATATATTTTGTACATTAAATTGTTCAGAAGAGAGGTTTTGTGGGAAGCAGCGCATAGTGCAAAAAGATTTAGTAGTGCAATGCTCAAGTAAACATATTATTTTGTAGTGCAATGTTCAAGTAAACATATATTATCTTATTGAGTCTTTGTAGCAGGGAGTGCTTATAGAAACACTCCCTGTTTATAGAAAGTGTCTAGTGTGCATATAGTGGGACGAGTGCGTTACTACAGGTGGTTTGTATAGCCCACTCACCTGTGTGTAGCACACTCAGAATTGCACTTAGGAAAATTGTCAATAGTTATTTATGAGTTGGGGGGCTGAGGTGTTCATGGTTTCAGAGGGAGACAGGGAGATTGGACTTAAGAGCTCTCACAGCCTGGGGAAAAAAGCTGTTGAGCAATCTAACTGAACGAGCTTTGATACTCCGGTACCTTTTACCTGATGGCAGGAGCTGGAAGAGGTTGTGGGAGGGGTGGGTGGGGTCCTTCACGATGCTGGAGGCCTTGCTGGAGCATCGTGCAAGGAAAATGTCCAGGATGGAGGGGAGAGGGGCACCGATGATCTTTGCGGCAGTGTTCACTGTCCGTTGTAGGGTCTTGCGGTCAGCAGCACTGCAGCTCCCATACCAGACAGTGATGCAGGTGGTCAGCACGCTCTCAATGGTGCCCCTGTAGAAAGTGGTGAGGATGGGTGGAGGGAGACTTGCCCTTTTCAGCCAGCGGAGAAAGTGGAGGCGCTGTTGTCCCTTCTTGTTGAGTGACGTGACATTGGTGGTCCAGGTGAGATCCTCTGTGATATGCACTCCCAGGAATTTAGTGCTACTGACTCTCTCCACGGTTGAGCTGTCGATGGTCAGTGGGGGGTGGTCAACAGAGTTTCTCCTGAAGTCCATCACAACCTCTTTTGTCTTACCCACATTGAGGGACAGGTTGTTAGCACCACACCATTCAGCCAGCTGTGCCACTTCCTCTCTGTAGTGCGTTTCATCGTTGTTGCTGATGAGGCCTACCACAGTTGTGTCATCAGCAAACTTGATGATGTGGTTGGAGCTGGACTTGGCAGTGCAGCCGTGAGTCAGCAGCGTGAAGAGCAGTGGGCTGAGGACACAGCCTTGTGGGGCACCTGTGCTCAGTGTGGTAGTGCTGGAGGTGTTGCGGCCGACACGGACTGACTGAGGTCTTGCAGTTAAAAAGTCCAGGATCCAATTACAGAGGGAGGTGTTAAGGCCCAGCAGGTTTAGTTTGTGGATGAGCTGTTGTGGGATTATTGTGTTGAATGCTGAGCTGAAGTCAATGAACAGCATTCTTACATAGGAGTCTTTCTGTTCCAGGTGAGTAAGAGCTAGGTGGAGAATGGTGGATATTGCATCGTCCGTGGAACGGTTTGGACGGTATGCAAACTGGAATGGGTCCAGCATGTTTGGGAGACTGGACTTGATGTGATGCATGACTAACCTCTCAAAGCACTTCATCATGATTGGGGTCAGTGCTATGGGACAATAGTCATTCAGACAGGACACATGTGATTCTTTGGTACTGGGATTATGGAGGTGGAGGTGGGGACGACTGCCTGGCTCAGCGAGGTGTTGAAGATGTCTGCTAGGACATCTGTCAGCTGTGCAGCACAGTCTCTCAGTACACGTCCAGGTATGTTGTCAGGGCCCGCAGCCTTTCGTGGGTTAATCCTGGATAGGGTCTTCCTCACATTGGCTGGGGAGAGACAGAGTACCTGGTCGTTTGGAGATGTGGGTAGTTTCTGTGCAGGTGTGTCGTTCTGTATCTCAAATCGTGAGTAGAAGTGGTTGAGTGCCTCTGGTAGGGATGTGTCATCGTCACTGGCCTGTGGCGGGGCCTTGTAGTCAGTGATGGTCTGAATGGCTTGCCACAGGGTCCGAGTGTCTTTACTGTCGCTGAAGTTGTTGTTGATATTTTTAGCATACTGATGTTTTGCCTTTTTGATGCCATGAGACAGATTGGCTCTTGCTGTTTTGAGGGCTGCTTTATCTCCAGATCTGAATGCTTCATCTCTGGTCTTTAGCAGCCCACGAACCTCTGCTGTCATCCATGACTTCTGGTTGGCACGTGGAGCATCTGTAGGTTTTGTAGCCATAGACTCACGCATGCTTTGTATTATCATTAAAAAAAAAAGACATTTTATATCTGAGAAACTAATTATTATTGTTTAGCATGTTATTAAAATCTATTTCTGAACAGAGTAGGCTATTAATAATAAACATGTTCTAAACATACTTAGACTCGTAGCATTGATCATGTTACAGTGTACACTCATATTACTTTTGTTTTATATAGAGCATGAAAACATCATCGCGCCGTAATCAATTTAAATACAATGAATTGCCTTTCATATTCAAAATGTTTTACTCGATTTCAAACATTGTAGTCAGGAATTATAGTTTGGGAAAAACCCAGCTATGATTTTGTTGTCATATAGCCTAGTATGTATGGTTTTATAGTAGCCTATGATATGATTCTGTAGCCATAGACTCACACATGCTTTGTACTATAAAAAAGGATATTTTACATCTGAGAAACTAATTATTATTGTTTAGCATGTTATTAAAATCTATTTGTGAACAGAGTATTAATAATAAACATGGTCTAAACATTCTTAGATGCCTAGCATTCATCATGTTGTAGTTTGGGAACAACCTAACTAGTAAATGTGTTCTTGTTTATGTCACAATAACACGTTAAATAATGCAAAAAAGAAACATTACTTACTCATCAGATTGATCTCCTCTACTCGATGAAATCTTGTTCTTGTTTTGAGGGAAATCCAGCCTTTACTCAGCGCGTCTTCTTGCAGAAACGGACAGTAGCCGTGATGAACGAACTCCTCATGCTTTGTTTATGTTGGTCGTTTCCATGCGCACGTGTCTCACGTGGATATTTACATATGAACGGCGCGAGCCGCGAGGGGGCGGGATTGCATTAAAGATAATGAGTTAGACGGGAAAGACTGAACATCGTGTTGGTTTCATACGGATTACTTTATCACAGAATATTTGTTTTTGATAAGACTTACTTCATTTAAAAGTAGACACTTCAAGCTTTCTATAGATATAACTCCCATGTCTCCGTGTTGAGATTTCGCCGAGTTACAGTTCATTTTAGTGACGCATTTCTAAAAGCAGCTGACGGAGACGGCGAAGACAGAGAGCGCACCCTGTTTGTTTTCTTTATTTTCCAAAACCACAACATTTTGTTTTTATTGTGATTGTACCCGGAAAAAAAATAGATACTTTAAAGTTTCAATTGATGTATAACACTTATCTGTATGACCAAAATCGACAGAGTATTTTTAGTGTCTTTCACACTGATAAGAAAAAAAATGAGCCCGAGACGATACAGCCGACCCCTCAGAGGGAGGTGTTAAGGCCCAGCAGGTTTAGTTTGTGGATGAGCTGTTGTGGGATTATTGTGTTGAATGCTGAGCTGAAGTCAATGAACAGCATTCTTACATAGGAGTCTTTCTGTTCCAGGTGAGTAAGAGCTAGGTGGAGAATGGTGGATATTGCATCGTCCGTGGAACGGTTTGGACAGTATGCAAACTGGAATGGGTCCAGCGTGTTTGGGAGACTGGACTTGATGTGATGCATGACTAACCTCTCAAAGCACTTCATCATGATTGGGGTCAGTGCTATGGGACAATAGTCATTCAGACAGGACACATGTGATTCTTTGGTACTGGGATTATGGAGGTGGATTTGAGACACGTGGGGACGACTGCCTGGCTCAGCGAGGTGTTGAAGATGTCTGTTAGGACATCTGTCAGCTGTGCAGCACAGTCTCTCAGTACACGTCCAGGTATGTTGTCAGGGCCCGCAGCCTTTCGTGGGTTAATCCTGGATAGGGTCTTCCTCACATTGGCTGGGGAGAGACAGAGTACCTGGTCGTTTGGAGATGTGGGTAGTTTCTGTGCAGGTGTGTTGTTCTGTATCTCAAATCGTGAGTAGAAGTGGTTGAGTGCCTCTGGTAGGGATGTGTCATCGTCACTGGCCTGTGGCGGGGCCATGTAGTCAGTGATGGTCTGAATGGCTTGCCACCGGGTCCGAGTGTCTTTACTGTCGCTGAAGTTGTTGTTGATGTTTTTAGCATACTGATGTTTTGCCTTTTTGACGCCATGAGACAGATTGGCTCTTGCTGTTTTGAGGGCTGCTTTATCTCCTGATTTGAATGCTTCATCTCTGGTCTTTAGCAGCCCACGAACCTCTGCTGTCATCCATGGCTTCTGGTTGGCACGTGTGGTGATGGTCTTGATGACTGTTACATCATCTATGCATTTTTTGATGTAAGCAGTCACAGTTTCAGTGTACTCCTGCAGGTCTGTGTGGTTGTTGTAGGTGGCCGCCTCTTTAAACATGTTCCAGTCTGTGTCCTGGAAGCAGTCCTGCAGTGCTGAGGTGGCATTGTCTGGCCATACCATGATCTGCTTTTGAACCGGTTTGGCAAGTTTGAGAAGTGGTCTGTATGCTGGGATTAGCATAACAGAGATGTGGTCCGAGTACCCGAGGTGGGGGCGGGGTTCAGCTTTGTATGCGTTTTTCTCTGTTGTATAAACAAAGTCCAGTGTGTTGTTTCCCCTTGTTGCAAAGTTCACATGTTAGTAGAACTTTGGCAAAACTGTCTTAGGTTTGCATGGTTGAAGTCCCCGGCTATGATGAAAAAGCCGTCAGAGTTATTTGTTTGTTGTTCGCTGATGGCGCTGTACAGTTCACGAAGCGCGTCCTTAGTGTTTGCACACGGGGGAATGTAAACCGCGAAAATAACAATGGCCGTGAACTCCCGCGGCAGATAGAACGGTCGACACTCCACCAGCGACGAACAGCGTTTTGATACTACCGCAGCATTGTTACTCCATTCTTTGTTGACATACACACACAAGTCTCCCCCGCGAGTCTTACCAGACAGTGATGAGTCTCTGTCCGCTCGGTAGCAGGTTAGCCCGTGCAGCTGAATGGCGGAGTCTGGGATGTTGTCCTTTGGCCATGTTTCAGTGAAAACAAACACACAACAATCCCTTGCCTCATGCTGTGTAGATCGACTGAGTTGAATTAAGTCCAGTTTGTTTTCCAGAGAGCGAACGTTTGAGAGCATGAGTGTTGGAAGAGCCGGTCTTGTGGGGTTAGCCCTCAGACTAGCTCGTATACCTCCACGCTTACCGCGCTTCCGTCCTCTCTCACACCGCTTGCGATGCCGCCTTGTGCGGGTAGCGTCAGTAGGCGAGACCGTGGTTTCGATGTCCAGCTTCAGCAGTAAACAAAGGCCTCGTAGCTTCTCAGTAGCCGCCGGCGAGAGTTGGTGTTTGTATGCGTTGCCGATATCCAAAAGACATTGGCGATCATAGATGAGTTTTGGAGTGATTTCCTTATGAATTAGCAGTAAATTGACACTATTTGGAGACGAACAGACGACATTAAAAGACATAAATGCACTGTCTTTGGGACCCGGAGTAGCCGCTGCGTCTGACCGCACCACCATCTTGGATCGAATTGATTAAGGAATTAATTAAGGATCCAAATGCAAAGCTTTATTAAGAGTGTAGTCATAACAACTATGGTAGAGGCAAGACAAAAGAGTAATCCATTTAACAGGCTATGGTCAGGGCACATCTGCATCCTAACTCAAGCTACTAATACTGTCAACTCAAGGTACTGTCAAATGTGCCTTTCTAATAAACTAATATTGTTATTAATAATACAGTTTGCACTGCAAACTGTGCTGAAGATACACGTCATCAAAGTCAGGCAACATAAACCTGTTTCATGATTTGAAATAGCATCACTCATTAGAACATGTAGAAACTAATACATACATTTTTATATTAAGATATTTATTTTGTTAAGGAAAAATAACTGGAAAAGTGTAAAGAATTCAAAAACGTTAAGGGCCAGTTTTACTAACAGCTTGCGCCAGCGCAAACCATCTTTTGGGATTAAAATAGTACTGTCTGGTTTTATTAAAGAGTCGCAGTGACGAATTAGCACTGACAAGGCATGGACACAGTTATTTTTGCACCTGACCTTATTGAATATGCAATTGTAGGAGTTTCTCTTTCAGATGCTAAATTTATGGGAGGAGAGTATCAAATGAATCACACAACGAGATTTAGTAACGTTTGCACTCTACAAATTACTGGTATTTGTGGCATTATTTAACGCTCAAAAAAAGTACGTCTTAACTATTTTGCGTTTGAAATGGCTGCAATTATTGTTGCTAGGAGAGGCACAGCAAAGAACAGAGAGCGCGTGATAGAAATGAAAGGATTTTTTCCACACGTATTAATTTATTTCGCTTTCCAAAGCCATGCTATTTTTAATTTGCTTCAGGAAATAAAAGACTACTTGGAACCCTCAACTATAGGAGTCACGCAGTACCAGAGCTGCGTTCAGCCCCGACAAACCGCTGCAAAATGTTTTTTAAACGGAAACGGTGGTGCGTTGAACACCCTGTTCTGATGACGCAAGAGTTGCAACTATGGTAGCTGAGAAGGCCATTCTTTGTGTTCTTTTTGAAGAATTTTCGCAGCCTGATGAAATCGGTATAAACACGTATTTAATACTGCTATATACGCTCGATGTTACAGTCACTGCCCTTGATGTCCAGAATAAAAGAGAACATCCCAATCAAGCGAAGGGATTTGTGGAAACTGTGGTTCCTAATTATTGCATTTGCATTTCAGGATGAAAATACAAACATTTCAAGTGAAGGATAATCCACTTTTTACCTCCGAGACTGTGTTATGATCTATATAACCTTTTTATTTTTATTGTGAGTATTAGGCTTATCA
Organism: Spinibarbus caldwelli; assembly: GCA_039654775.1. NCBI lineage: Eukaryota > Metazoa > Chordata > Actinopteri > Cypriniformes > Cyprinidae > Spinibarbus > Spinibarbus caldwelli. Next base: position 1,802,303 of record CM077249.1, on the reverse strand, counting down.
TTATTGCTGATCACTGTTGTTGTGCTATGATATTGTAATATTTATCATTATATAATCATATGAGTATAGAAAAGTTTATGAAAGTGTCAGTCCACAATACAATAGCAAAATATATAAATATGTATAGTATTTTTATGTTACATTAATTGTTTTCACTGGCCTATTAGGATTTATATTTTGCCTATTGTTTTCCTATTTGTGTTTTATTTTCTAGTTGCGGTTTTTGTATTATTCATTTTATGATGTTGTCTTTTATTGTGAAGCACTTTGGTCAGTCTTGTGGCTGTTTTAAATGTGCTATATCAATAAAGTAAACTTGAAACTTGAAACTTAATCAGTGTCTAGCACACCTTCCTAAGGAAAGGATATGGACCAGAAGACATTGCAATTACTAAATGATATTTCGACAGACTTAAAGAAGTTCCAGATCTATACTTGTGCTCTTATTATTTCAGTTATTTTGCCTTTAATGTAAATAAACTTGTGCAAACAATATATTTGCTCTTGTGAATTTATTTTGATATTAATTACATTTACTTACAAATTCCCACTGTATATAGCACTCATTGTGCGAGCTGTCTGTTTAATACCGCGTGGTTTATATACATGTTGCTGCTGATTGGGCTGACATTTTTGACACCGACCCACCAAACAAGAGAAAACGTATCTCAAACCCCGTTGCACACCGTTTCCAGGAAACATGTCGTTCAACCCAGAAACTGTAGCAAAATGTTGCGCACCGGTTTAAGCTTGAACGTGCCCCAGGTCTATCAAAACTTCTTGCAACTCTTCATTTTTTGCCTCCAGTTCTTATAAATGTACTGTGGCTTCTTTATTTCTTTATTCTTTATTTGCGACTACGCTAATTTGCACTGCGCATGGTATATTGAGTTAAGTCTAGTTTCTACTACTTTCACTTAGGAACAAAAATCTGCTTTTCAACTTGAAAGAAATTAAAATTTGAAATTTATCGTGATTATTATTGACTGATATTTTTATTGTGATATATATATATATATATATATTTTTTTTTTTTTTGGCCATATCGCCCAGCCCTACCCTAACCTAACAGTATAATGATACTCTAATGAGAGTTAGTTGACAAGTTACTTGTAGTTAGTAGAACGTCTACTAACTATTGCCGAGATGGACTATCGAAATAAACTGTAACCAGTAAATTTAGTCTTGAAACAAGTATTTTTGTCACTGCATGAAGATTTTAACATGGCTTTACTAATTTGTAACTTCTAATACTGATAAAGTCCATGAAGTCCGCTGCATATTCTAAAACAACAACATCTCCCAACTGTCTTATATGCATAAAGCATAACGGCAATATATTCAGTTAGCTCCACTCTGGACTAACTGACATCAGACGTGTAGTTTTGGTTAGGTTTTATTAACTGTGAATATGAACCCAGTGGTTCTGCTTTACACTGAAACCTTCCTGCTCTGATTTTGCCTGTAGTGATGATATGACATTAGGACCAAAAAATAAATAAACACTGAAGGCTGCTGAAGGGTGAATCCTCCTCAGAGACGGTCTGTGTGCTGGTTTTGGCTGTTTGTTGAGTTTCTGGCTGGCAGCAGAGCATGTGAGCGTCTTCTTATCTGCTCATAGCAGAGCACTTCCTCAGCTTCATAATCTGTTCCAGCGCTCTCGCTGCCTGATGCCGCTTCTCTCGCCAATCCTCATGGAAATAACCATGCAGGAAAATGACATACAGCAGAGAGCTGATTATACACGTGATTTCACTGACAGAAATGCATGGGAACTGTATGTTACCTAGCAATGTTCCATTGAGGGCAAGAGGTGACCAGTACTTGTGTTTTTTTCCCTCTTTGTTCTTCACTCTCATTTGCTAAATCAAGCATCACTATGTGCATTGCTCATATTTACATTTATTCATTTAGCAGATGCTTTTATCCAAAGTGACTTGCAAATGAGGAACATCACAGACAATTTATCATAAGAGTCACGCTATTTGCAGTGTATAATGTCAAGTGTCAGAGACCCTGTTATGGGGGGTGCAGAGTATGCCAAGCATATAGGCCCACTAGGACGCTATAGGGAACCCAAATTTCACATAGAAATTATTGTTTAATTGTATACTTTTTTTTTTTTTAATTATAATTTATATACGTATACACATTTTAACAATTTATAGTAAAATAAAATTGAAATCTGTAAATTATAGAAAATGATAAATGAAAGTGAATTTGCTCTCCATCTCTTCAAAACACAGTGGTCATGATGTTAACAATGC